>CM053744.1:93093145-93123416 GCA_028658305.1 Pachyuromys duprasi
TAGTACATAGTGTGTGAATGTCCTTGTAAATGTTGATGTGTACATACAGCACCTCCCCCAGTGTACTTTTATCATTTGTGTTGAGGGGAGGGTATAAGAACGGCCAGGCCACAGCATGTGTGTGGAGGTTAGAGAAAAACCGCCTGTTCTCCGTCCGCCTTGTTGAGGCAGGCTCTGTCGGTCCTGCTGTTTTTGCCATGTTGTACTCCAGGCTAGCAGGCCTATGAACGTCCAGGTAATTGAGTCCCTGCCTTCCATCTTGCCAGATGAGTGCTAGAATTACAGATGAGTACTACTAGGCTTTTTACATGGGTTCTAGAGATTCAATTAATGTCATTCAGTCATGCGCAACTAGTACTTTTTGCTGGCTGGGCCATCTCTCCAGCCCCCTTTATGTATAATGTCATTCTTGATCTTTGCAGCGAGGTTAGGATATGCGGTTGTGGTCATTGTCTGCCTTTTTACAGAGGAGGCACCAGCGAGCTTAAGAACTTTGTTCACAATTGCCTGCAGGTCAGTGGCAGAAGCAGGATTACTACACAGTCTACTTGGTGATGACCCCTTGGGGTGGTACAACTTGTTCACGGGGGTTGCCTAAGACTATCAGAAAACACAGACATTTATACTGTGATTCATAACAGTAGCAAAATACAGTATGACGTAACAATGAAAATAATGTTATGGTTGGGGATCACCACAACATGAGGAACTGTATTACAGGGTCACCCGTTAGAAAGGCTGAGAACCACTGCTCTAAAGCTTGACTGTACGGTGCTAAGAGGCCTTGTGTGTCCTCTGCATGCGAGAATTTTCACGAGTTCCTGGGAGGTTGCCCTTGCCACAATCACTTGCTGCTGGGGAGCTTATGGCGTGTTAGCCCCCTTCCAGGACATGGGAAAACATCCTCAGAACACCATAACATTCTCTCTGTCTCTCTCTCTCATGAGGCAGCCAGGTTCATGTCCCAGCAGCCTCTGGCACCTCTGTACACACCATCTACATCATCACAGCAGGGCTGCTCGCGCAGCAAAGCTAGGTCTATGGGGTTTCCCTCCACGGTGGAGCCCAGTCTTGCTCGCAATTAAATGCTCGTGAAGACGAACATTTGAGAGAATTGAGGTTTTGAGTTCTTTCCATTTCCTAGCCCTGTGAATCATGCTTGGAGAAGTCATGATGTTATAAATTTCATTAGACGTGTAAATCACAAAAGAACAGTTCCTTGACCTCAGCAGTTTATAATCTGCGTGAGTCATAAATAAAAGCAGCAAGAAATAAAACAAAATTGCTAAAGGTGATGGGGATAAAGAGTACTGGAGAAGGGAAGGCTCTGTTTAAGTAGAACCATTTTTCCTCATGGAAGGAAGAGTGTCTGGAACAACAACAACAAAAAGGTCTACTTTTCTAATAACCTTACCATCAATCCAGGGAACAGATGTTGAGTACCTACTGAGTTCCAGGGTCTCAGGGGTGAGACTCACAACAAAGAGTAGTTGAAAGCGAATAATTGGCGCAGAAAAGACATGGGAGCTCAGAGAAAACGCCATCCCCAGCGACGCTGCGGCTTGCAGAACAGGCCGGAACACTGTTGGACCACAATGCCATCAGCCTATATGGTGGTAGAAGAGCCTCCCAAGTAGGGGTGACATGTGGAGGGTGTGGAGAGAAGAAGGAAGGCTGTGAAGGGGTTCTGGTACAGGTTTCTTAAGGGGGAGGTATGGAGGAGGCCAGCAGCCAGTAAAGATACAAACATGGAAACACCATCGGGAAGTGAGTGGTGATGCTGAACAGACTCACCAAGGCCAGGTTCACTCTGATGGCTTCATGGTTGGCAGAGTTAAAGGGTGAGCTATGTGTGGCAGTGAAAGGAATATCCTTTCAGGGAGTCTTAAGTGAGGGGGTGTTGGCTGATTGAATACAGATTCAGTGGAAAATAGCAGACAAGGATAAGAATATGTATGTGAATGAGGACTGAAGGGCTTGCATTTGGGGCACAGCCAGGACTGGTGGGATCCTGAGCCCTAGTGGGAATAGTGGGCCTCAGACTGCACGCTGCTATTGGATGACACCTTTGTGTTGCTACTCTAGTGGGAGCTTCGGAGGTCTGCAGTGGACACTAAGACGCTGGGATCTTTCTCAAGGACTCCAACCTCCCCAATCACCTGTTAGCTTCTCTCGTCCTGTGGAAATAAGGCTTCTGACTCTGGACATTTGGCTTCTGGCCTTGGGAGTGAACTAGCTAGCTTGTTTTTTTTCTTCCTTTCCACCTTTCCACCTTCCTTGCTTGCTTTCTGAATTTAATCTTGATCTTTAATGGGTATGGATGTTTTGCCTGCATGTGTGCGTGTATATCACATATGTACAGTATCCCACGAGGCTAAAAGAGGTTGTTGGATCCCCTGGAACTGAAGTTAAGGATGGTTGTTGTTTTGAAATACAGTTCAGCGAGGGGATATCTTTGGTGGGCCTGACCCAAAATGTATCCTGAGAAAGTACACCATGCAACAGATCTGGTGTGAAAAAGGTCTATTCGGGGAGGGAAGAGAACCTAGGAAAGGGATAGAGGCGGACAAGTAGACATGTAGACAGGCAGACAGACAGGGAGTAGAGCTACGCTGTGGAGAGAGCTAGCGTGGCGGGTGATGACCTAAGCAGTTGACCTAAGCAGTTGCTAGGCCCCGAGAGCAGGCCAGTGGAATTGCCTGTACACTAACAATTGTGATTGCCATGTGGGTGGTGGTGTTGGGATGCGAACCCAGGTCCTCTGCAAGAGCAACCAGTGTTCTTAACTTCTGGGCCACCTATTTAGGAAGAAGTGACCTTATGAGCTTTGAGAAACACTCTTCCTGCCTAACACAGAGACTCGATTTTTATCCAAGAGTTGGTAGGATAGACACTTTGTCAGAATGTGAGTGGCCCTTGACTTGTGCTTTGCCAATTCTTATGTTGCTGTGTTTTCTCTCTCCCTCTTTCAGAACCAGAGTACCAGGTCTACCTGAACGCTTCTAAGGTCCCTGGCTTTTCAGATGACCCCACAGAACTGCAATGCCGGGTGGTGGACATGAAGCATGTGGAGGCCGGTGTCCGACTTGCTGTGTCATGGTACTACAGGATGAACCGTCGCAGCGACGACGTGGTAGCCAGTGAGCTTCTTGCAGTCATGGACGGGGACTGGACTCTGAGATACGGGGAGAGGAGCAAGCAGCGAGCCCGTGATGGGGAGTTTATTTTTTCTAAGGAGCACACAGACACATTCAGTTTCCGTATCCAAAGGACTACAGAAGAAGACAGGGGCAATTATTACTGTGTCGTGTCTGCCTGGACCAGGCAAAGAAACAACAGCTGGGTGAAGAGTAAGGACGTCTTTTCCAAGCCCGTCAGCATATTCTGGGCCTCAGAAGGTAGGATCGCCATTTGTTTCCGTCGTGTACGTCTGTGCTTGTTTAAGTTGTCATCACCCGCCACTCACACTAGAAAGACATGCTGATACACTAGGGAGCTGTGCTCACCACGTGACCTTCTTTGCCCTCCTTTGGACTCACTGCTACTTCTTCAGTGTCCCTAAGCCAGGAGGAGAAGGCCTTGGCAACTTGATATCATAGCAAAGCCTTGCATGTCCCAAACCCCATTGTTCCTTTTCCTTGCTTTCCGTTGCCAACTGACTGTTGGAGGACAGTTGTCCCAGGGACCTGCCTCAGTGGTAGTGTTTTCCTCCCACATTTCATGACTAGCTGGGCATAAAGGAACCAGGCTCTCTTCTTGCTCTTCTCTACCATTTTTCCTGAGCCCCAGTATCACTCTCTCTGCATCTCCTTGCCCAGGGCCATACCTCCTATCACTCATCTTGATGGGCGCCTGCATCTCCTGCTCGGTTGCTAGTGCTTCTAGCTTGGTTTCATGGCCACTCTGTTACTACTCCTGTCTGTCTGGCTTTGTTGAAATAGTCCTGGGAGCTTTCAAAAAAAAAGGATGCCAGTAGAAATCATGCTTAAATTGGTCTAGGTGTGTGCAGTCTCGACACTGGAGTGGAATCCTTAGAGTAGCCACCATGGAGGACCCTGGTATAGACAGTGACAGTGCTTTCATTCTTGGTCCCCTGTCTTTGTCTAAGTGTCACATCCTCTGTCCTTTTTGGTCCCAGTTCTGTTTATCAGACCAGTTCACTTCTGGTAACTGAAACCTAATCCCTTGATAGCTTAAGTGTCATGGGTCTGGTTCTCTAAGCACAGTCTTTCTAGTTCATTCCCTTTAGAGCTTCACTCCTATTGATCCTGTCATCTGCCACTGTTCTTCCTTCTTACTGAGTCTTCACTTCTCTCGCACCAGGAAGTCCAACATGTGCCTGTAGCCCTCCCTGATAAGTGTCAGGCCTAGGAGCTAAGGAGAATTACATGATCACCTACTGATGTCATAGCCTATGTTCCCAGCCAATCATGAGAGTTGATGCCGTAACTCTCATGCCCCTGCCTTGCTGTCTTATATTCTGCTTAAAATACAATCCAACTCAAAGCCAACTTTGCTGTGCAGAGCCAGATGCAATTGAAGGAAATAACTTTCTAACAGTGGTCTGGTCTCATTTCCAATCTCCAATCCTTTCTGTCACGTGGGCTCTCAACACTGAGAGTCATTCTGGTTTCCTTTGTGTGTTTACTTCTCCACTCTCCTAAGTGATAATTGCGTGCCACCTGCTCTCTGCGTGTCTCCTCCCCCACCTCCATCAGCTCCTTGCCTTGCTTTTCCATCCCCTATAAAAAGATAGTCAAAGGAGAACATACATCCGCTATGCACAGCGTTGAGCCTGTTACTTGCCTTTATGTCTTAGCAAAGGTCTCACAGCTCAAGCATATGACCTACTCTCTTATATCTTCAATATTGTCCCTCCTCTGGTCCTTTCCCATTGGCCTGCTAACATTGCTGTTAGAGAAACTAATTCTGATTTATCTTCTTCTTTCATCTTCCTGTGTGTTACAACCGTGACCACCTCTCTCACCTTGTATAGTGGTGCATTTGATTTAAGTATATTTAATATCTCTTGTTTCTCCTCCATTTCTCTGTGGTTTCTGCTTTCCCCCTTACTGCGTATATAAAGATCATCAGAGATTAAAACACTGCAAAAACCTGTCCTTCCTGGGGTGGGACTGTTCTTTTCCTTCCAGAAATGTTTTAGTTTCTCCCATGGTATGTGGGGTGCCCTTCTCAGACCTGTTCCCATCCTCACTGGCTGCTGCATCTCAGCCTCCTTGCTGCTTCCTACTCAGTCTCCCAGTTCCCATACAGGACACATCAGGACATAGTTTGTGAATTTCTGTTTAACTCCCTCAGCAATGTCTTCACACTCCACATATCAGTCACTGACTTCCATCTGTGCATGTTTATCCCAACATGTTCTAGAACTCCAGATTCAGTGTTATGTTGCCTTATTGCCTAGCAGGCACCTCTCAAATTTCTGTCTAAAATGGGTTCTAACCTCTGGTCTCTGCAGCCTGTCATCTTCCACCTTTAGATGCTGACCTAAACCTTCACCTCTGACTCCTCATTGACTTTTTAAGTTTTGTTCTGCTTTGTCTTGTTTAATGCGCTAGGGATTGAACCTAGACTCACAAGTGTTATTCCAGCCAGCCACACCCTGACACCTGACTTCCTCCTTTTGGCTGTTTGATTTATTTATTTCATAAGAGGTGAGATCTTATGTAGCCCAGCCATCCTCAAGCTTGCCATATAATCAGAGATGGCTTTGAACTCCCAATACTCCTGCCACTACCTCCCAATTGTTGGGGTTACAGACACCACCATGCCCAGTTCTAACTCCTCATTCTTAAGACAGGTTTAGAGTCTAAGGGCCTGTGGTGGGTCACTCTTAATTAGACAGTGTTCTCTCTCACCTCTTTTTACATCACCTGCCTCCTATCTGGTGTCCTTGCATCCACACCCTTAGCATCCAATCATGAAATTCTTCCACCGTAAACCTTCACAGATTCCAGATCTCAGAGCAAAACCCAGTGTCCTCTCAGTGGCCACGAGTGCCCTATATAGACTGAGCAGCCTCTCCCACAGCTCACTCCACTTGGGCCCCGCTGCCTCGAAAGCTTTCCCACTCCATCAGGTGCTTAGTCAGCGTTAACTCCTCAGTGGGACCATCCTGGACTACTCTGTCTATAACTCTGCTCCCTTTCTCCATATACAGTCCTGCACTTCTCTCTCTCTGTCTCTGTCTCTCTCTCTCTCGTCTGTTATTCTTCTGTAGTTCTTATATTTTTGCCACCTAACCATAGTACGTGTTTTATCTGCTTGTTTTCCTAGCATATAAGGAGAAGGGTCCTGTGCCTCCCCTGTTTTATCCCCAGGGCCTATGTTATGAAAGATGACAGTAACCATGTTTAATTCACGAGTGGATGGCCAGACTCACAGGAGACTCGAGAACAAACATGGCTGGCTCAGTAGAACCACAGAAATCCTCATCTCTCGGAAGACAGTGTACGTGTATAAGGATTAGTATTGGACAAAGAAGCCAAAAAGAACACACAGACCTATTGGTAGTAGAGCCATAGACATTGGCTCAGAATCTTAAAACTGCATCTCTAAAGTTAAAAGTGTAAACCAGGTGGAAGTGGCCATATCTGAAGATACAATTATTTTATTATATCGTATCGTATCAATTATAGTTGCTATATTACAGAGTTAGGCAGAGAAGAGCCAAGCTCGCACACAGGCTAGCTCAAGAAGGCGTACAATCCCGACACTTAGCAGAGAAGGCTGTGGTGTGGCCAGCCTAGCCTAGCTTCCTTAGCTCATTGGATCTTGAGAGGCACCTTAGCTCTCTGAGTTCTCTCCATAAAACGTCTCTAGGATTTGAAATTTCTGCAGTCCACGCTTTCACTGTCCATGGCACCACAGACCGCTTCTGACTGCTGCTTCCCCCTGTGGCAGTTTTCAGCCTCTTCACGGATGCATTACTTTCTTTTGGAGTTTCCAGATATTCCCTAGTGTTTTCGTGTGGCAAATTGCAAATAAATCCTTATTTCCTGGATGCTTTGATTTTTAGGTGCATATCCACTTTAACCAAATCTGTTGAAAATGACCTCCTTCTGATTCTTCATTCCAGATTCTGTGCTTGTGGTGAAGGCCCGGCAGCCAAAGCCTTTCTTTGCTGCAGGGAACACATTTGAGATGACTTGCAAAGTGTCTTCCAAGAATATTAAGTCACCACGCTACTCTGTTCTCATCACGGCTGAGAAGCCTGTCGGAGACCTCTCCAGTCCCAATGAAACCAAGTACATCATCTCCCTGGACCAGGATTCTGTGGTGAAGCTGGAGAACTGGACCGATGCATCACGAGTGGACGGCGTTGTGTTAGAGAAGGTCCAAGAGGATGAGTTTCGGTACCGAATGTACCAAACTCAGGTCTCGGATGCAGGGCTGTACCGCTGCATGGTGACAGCCTGGTCTCCTGTTGGGGGCAGCTTGTGGCAAGAGGTAGCCACTAGTCTCTCCAACCCTATTGAGATTGACTTCCAGACCTCAGGTGAGCAGAAAACGCTGAAGTCGCAGACTGAGCTGGAAGACAAGCCTAGCACGTTAATCAGGGGTTCTTATCCTTTGTTCGTTTTTGTGTATGGGTGTGTGGCATGCACGTGTGCTTGGAATCAAGAGGAAGCCATCAGGTGTCTTGCTCTGTCACTCTGCCTTATTCCCTTGAGACAGTTTCCCACTGAGCCTGGAGCTAGGCTGATGGCCAGAAAGCTCAGGGATCCTTCTCTCTGCTTACCACCAGCACCACCACACACATGCTGGGTTGCAGGGTTTTTATGTGGATGCTGGGGATTTGAACTCAAGTACACATAATCAGGAAGCAATCCCTCTTACGTGTTGTACTGTGTCCCAAGCACCTGTCATTACCTTTTCAAATACCTTGTGATGTAGAATTCATATACCATGTACCTTATTCATTCAGGGTCCATAATTCTATGGCTTTTTTTATATTCATAGGCTTGTGCCGCCATCAGTCACCAGAGTCAAGTTCAGAACATTTCCGTGGCACCCAAATGAAACTCAGACCTCTTCTCCAACAGTGTCCAGCCTCTCATCCCCACTATCCATCCTGCTTTCTCTATGTGTGGATTTTCCTGCACTGTGTACGCCCACAGATGACATCTTTTGTCTGGCTGATTTAGCTGAGCATACATCAGCCATGTTGCAGCATGCATTCCTTCCATGTTTTATGACTGAGTACTATCCTGTTACATGATTAGGCCGCATTTGTTTACATTTCATCAGCTGATGGACAGTTAGGGTGTGTGCAGTTCCCCGCTGTTATAATTCTGTCATGAACACTCATATGCAAGGGTTTTTGTTGTTGTAAACAGATGCTTTTATTTAAAAAAAAAAAAAAAAAAGCCTGGAACTCATACTTCAGCCTTCAGGGAACACAGCTGAGAGAAAAGAGCCAGGCTTGTCTGCAGCCCTGGGGCCTGCCTCTCAGCAGTGTCTCCACACAGGGATGACCCTCAGCCTTGCTCTGCTGCTCAGTTTTGGTTTAGATAAATATCCTATAATTTGGCATCACCAGAGTTGCTGCGGTGCTGTGGTATTGGTGAATCTGTCAGCTTGGTTTCTTAGGTTATTCGTGATATGTATGTCTACTCAGAGATGAATTTCTCCTTCTCAGCTAGAATATTGTCATGCTGTAAGGCAGAAAGGCCTATGTTTGTAGACTGCATAGCTACAAGGTGTATGTTCTCACACTTATGTGTGACTTAGACTCTGGCACACCTGACTGTATCTGTGACACTAGGCTCTGAGACATCTCCTTGTCATAGGCTCTGGCACACCTGTTTGTGTGTATGTGTCACTAAGCTCTGACACAGTTGTCTATATATGTCACTAGGCTCTGGCACACCTATCTGTGTGGATATCACCAGGCTCTGACACACCTGTCTCTGTGGATGTGTCGCTAGGCCCTGACACACTTGTGACACACTAGGCTTTGGCACAGCTGTCTGTGTGTGTGTGTGTGTGTGTGTTTCAGTGGGAAGATGCTTTTCATGCTTTACATCCCCAGTTTCATCCAAAGGATCCATTGAAGAGTTGCCACCTGTGACTCTTAGACCAACGGTCTTCACTATCCGCCCTGCATGCCAGTCAGGGATTTGAATGCCTACATCTCTACTCATCTATAAAATTCCTGTCACTAATTGAATCAGTATAACAAACGCAAGATGCTCTGATTAAATTGTTCACACTTGGGGGTGGAGAGATAGCTCAGAGATACCACGCAGAGGTACTAGGACCCAGTGCAGTTCCAGGCATCGCTCACCCACCTTTAACTCCAGCTCCAGGGAGTTAGTACCCTTTTCTGACCTTCCTTCATAGTTGCAGTCATGTGCACATACTCGTACACGTGATTAAAAATAAAGTATTTTATTTTTAACTTCACTTAGAAAGATAGTCTTTTTAAAAGAAATCATTCACATCTACTTATAGGTAAATCAAAATCTGCCTGCCTCTGTTTTCAAAGTGCTGGGATTAAAGGCCAGGGCCACCATACTTGTGTCTTGCTGGGTGTTTTTTAATCGTGGAAAGGTGTGGGAACTTACTGACTTACCTGATTTCTCCCCCCCGCCCTTCATTTGTGTTTATTGAGATGATTACAGGATTTTGTCCTCTTCTGTATGTATCAGTTATGGTCAATTTCATCTTACTTTACATTTGTTATTTGATGATTTGTTTTTTTTTAAAACAAAATCCCAGTCATTCGATTTTACCAATGAAGTCTTGGGAACTGGATGCTGGGGTGAAAACCTGCCAGCTCAGACAGGCAGAGAAAGCACCCATCTGACCTTCCTACCCAGCTGACATCCCAGAAGGAAAAAGCCCTTCCTAATCAACTCATGTCCCAGAAGGAAAAAGGAAAAAAGCCCAAAGCCCTTTCTTCTCCACACTGTCTTAAATACCACTCAAAGTCCCTCCTTTCTGTTTCTGTCAATTGGTTTCTTGCTCCACCTCTTGACCTAGGGTTCACGGGAAACTTTTGGATTAAAGGTGTGTGCTAGGGCTGAGCCACTCCACAACTAGAAACAGGTTTTTACAGTTCAAAATCTCAGGGTTCACGATGGGAGCAAATATCCTGCAAATCATTCTTTCAAAGTTTTTGGAAGACAGGAGATATAAAATCCTTTGTATTTCTGGGTTAGGGACAGATACTGTGCCTATTTCTTAGTTCTATAAATCTTACCACGGCAGCTAGTAATCTCTTCTTTCCTTCCAGGTTGAAAAGATTCCCCAAAACCTATGTTCTGTCTGTGGACTATCATAGTCTGTTCCCATCTTAATTAGGAGCTGCCATCTGATTGACCAACCTAATGGCCAGTAAATTTGAACTCTGAGAGCTTTCACTCCTGTACACCAACAATCTTCCTTTAAGATCCGTGACTAGGAAGTCCTCCCCAGGTCCACCATTCTGATCTAATCTCAAGCCTTGGCCTTTGTTAGCAGGGTCTGGGTTTCCCAGGGGATCTACTAGATTGTGGCTTTCACCGACCCATTATCAAGGCTAAGGAGATTTAAGCATGCTGACGTAAGATTCAGCCTTTTAAAAGAACAGCATTTTTTTTCTTTTTAATATACAAATTGTAAACAGAGTGAAAGCGCTCAGAGGTTAAGAGCACCGGGCACTCCTCCAGAGGACCTGGGATTGAGGCCCAGTATCCACATGGCAGCCACAATTGTTGTAGCTGTCTAGTCCCATGTGACCTGAAGCCCTTTTCTGGCCTCCATAAGGCCCAGACACACATGTGGTACTCAGACATACATGCAGGGAAAATGGCATACTCTCAAGATATAAATAATAATTAAAAAATTAAAATAGAGCCAAGCAATAGAAAGCAGAGCACTCGTGGCCTACCAAGCACTAATTTCGCTTGTTTGTCCTTCTAAAACTTTTCCTTTGGAGCTAGCTTCATGACTTTGAAATCTTGGCTGTACACATACTTTTGTGACCCGCTTCCTTCCCCTTTAATATAAGATGATCATTTTTTTTTCCCTGTAAATGCTAGGTAGGTAGGCACTAGCCCAGAGACGGGCATCATTAGCCCTGCCCCGATGGTTGGAGGTGCAGATGGACTGCAGGGTGCATTTGCAGTATAATACTGCCCTAGAAGCCTCTTTCTAGGGTGAGGTTGGACACGGTGGTGTCAATGTTTGCGTTTAAAAGTTAAGTGGTTCCCACAGCCTCAGTCCACTAGGGATCCAGGGAGCTCTTAGTGACTCTGGCTGCTCACTGAATGTTCTGAGCATAGTCTGTGGTGTGCGAAGTTAACCAGACAAATTCCCTCACAAAACAGCATTGCCACAGAAATTGGCCATAACGAAAATATTTCTAAATATCCCGTTATTCTGGGATAATGACCATGTTAACATCGAGCTATTGACTTCATTAGAAGGAAACCCACTACTGTGAGTTGTTTGCCACAATGAAGGCCTTCTTCCCTGGCCTTGTCTGCATTGTAAGACAGAGCACAGACCCTCTCACAAGCCCTCCCTTGGTTCCCACGGGAGTTATGACTTGTGACCCAGAAGGTATTTCGGGTTTTCTCTGGAAATACAGAGAAAAGTGACATTTGTTCAAATTAGTTAAGTCTTTCTTCACTGTTTCAAATAACAAAAATAGATAAATCAGTAGAGCATTTCAATGTTTGGTCACTTAGGGTTATCTTAGAAGGGGCCTGATTGCTTTCAAAGAAAGCTCTTGGCAGGGTTGTGTAGTACAATGAAGTTTTTAATCTAAGGGAAAATTATAATTCCCTTGTTCACCACGGCCACTGCCACCCTGAGCTAACAGAAACAGCTTTCCCAGTCATTTCCACAGGACTGCTTCAGAGCAGTAAGGCAACCCTGTCCCTCCGCCCAGTGGTGGGCAGAGCAGTTCCAGAGTATGAGCACCTAAGGGAGCTGGGCCGGAGCTCAGGCACCTGAAGGAGATGATGTCCTTGTCCTCTGTCTCATTCCTCCTCCTTTCCAGGGACTGCCATCCTGCTCCATTCTCGGGCCCTGAAGTCCCCAGGTCTCCCCAACACTCCTACCTCCATAGCCAGCCTTTCTTAACAATTCTCCTCGGACTCCACAAATTATTCATATCCGTAGTGCTAGGAAAGCAATTTAATGACTTATTATTAGTCATCAGGTTGAGGTGAAAATAGAGCCAAAATCATTTCAGCTCATTGCCTCCTGAAGGCATGACCTTTTGCACACTCTCCTGATGGAGTAGCTTTTTATGGGTGCTTTTAAACATACTTTGGGGTACATTTTCCTTTCTGGTAATCTGAACAAGAAAACGGTAATATCTCTATTCCTCACATAAGCGTTAGCTCGGCTTCCCAGCCCACCTATTTATGCTCTCCTGAAGATCCCCAAGTAGAATCTCATAGCACTGATGTTCTAGAACTTTCTTTCGCATTTTGCTATTCCTAGATTTTAGAAGTTGGTATGACAATGTTAAGCATTAAGCTGTTGGGATCGGTTTGGCTTGAGCTGTGAGATGTTCTTACCTGAGAGGGAATCAGAGGTAGGTTTAAAGCCGTCATTAGGCGGCGGCTGTTCTTAGGGGGATGCGAGGCAAAGCCTGCCTCAGTGGGTGTGGTCCTGTTTCTGGTCCTGTTTTGTTTGCTGCTCGTTCAGACTAGATGTGCACACACACACACACACAAACAGGCACACATGTTATGCATATATATGATATGTCATTTTTATATACACATATATGTGTGTATATTTGTATGTGTGTATGTATACATATATATGTAGAGAGGGGGAGAACTTCCATATGTACCCTGTCTCCCCCAATTTGGGTGGTGTTTTAAAGGATTCTCCAAGCTACCTCAGTTTCCTCTGAAATCCCAGCATTTTCTCAGTGCCTCCACCATACTTCATCTAAGCATTGCCATTGATGGCAGTTCTTTATCCTTACTGGATTTCAGCCTTTTAATCTGGGGTCTCAGGGCTCCCATCAGTATGGCCGAACACACTGAGGCCACTTAACCCAATTGTGAGCAAAAGCACAGGGTCAGCTCCTGACCCTCTGGTCGCTAAGCCAACTTGGCTAGTTTAAACTGCACTGAACCAGAAACCAACCCAAACGTACCAGCTGGGCGGTGAGGAGAGCATATCCATCAAAGGAAACTGTGGCTGTCAGGCAGAGAAAGTTCAGTTCAGGTTCAGTCAGGACTGAATTCGGGTAGATGTGCCTGGTGCATGTGTCGCTGAATAGAGAAAGGAGATCTTAGGATGCCTGTTTTATGATTTTTCTAGACCGGTTCCAAGGAAAGAGAACCACGTTTAGGTACTTTTGGAGCTTCGGGAATGGAAGTTGAACTTGTGTGAGAGAGAATGATGTGACTTAAATGTTGCTGTCTTCCAGGTCCTGTATTTAATGCCTCGGTGCATTCAGACACGCCATCCGTCACCCGGGGAGATCTCATCAAATTGTTCTGTATTCTCACTGTTGAAGGAGCTGTGCTGGACCCAGGTACCTGCCTCCATTCTTTCCCCTCCTCTGGCTGCTTTCTGTAAATGTCTCTCCTGTCAATCTCACTGTGTCTCTTAAACATATGGACTAGGGCTTGGACTGTCTGTCGATCTCCACTTGTCTTTGTCAGGGTTTCTATTGCTGCATGAAACACCATGACCCAAAAGCGAGTTGGGGAGGAAAGGGTTTATTTGGCTTACACAGCCACATTGTAGTCCATCATTGAAGGAAGTCAGGACAGGAACCAGAAGGCAGGAGCTGATGTGCAGGCCATGGAGGGGTGCTGCTTACTGGCTTGCTCCTCATGGCTTGCTCCTCATGGCTTGCTCAGCCTCCTTTCTTATAGAACCCAGGATGGCCAGCCCCGGGGCTGACATCACCCACAATGAGCTGTGTAATCAGCATTTGCTATTTTGTGTGTTCATCTTTCTTCGTCCCTTTTCAATTCCCTAGCACTAGATAAGAGAAAAAAAGTATAGAAAGTAAAGAAGAGATTCCTGAATAAAGTCAGCTGTTGGAAAGGGGATGATGTCATGATTAGACAACTTCCTGGCGATTAAGGGCATCAAGTTTCTTAGAGCAAATTTGATCTTCACCATCAGGATACCTAACTTCTTCTTGTTGTTTCCTTCTTGCACACAACTACTTAGCAACCCTCAACAAACAACCAACAAACTCCCTCACCCCCAATGACCAACACCACCAACCCCCTCATTGGGGCTCTGGCGTTTATATACCGTTTGGAAAGTCCCCAGAATTCCAAATGTCACACAATTGCAGGAACAGTCTGCAGCTGGCAAACCACGCCTCTGCTAGAGCACGAGGTAAACCATAGTCAGTTGCTGCAAAGCAGCCCCATATCCCCATACCTGGGATTAAAACGGAAACATATAATATTTCTATGTTTTTATAAAGAAACCAAAATTCCAGAATTCTCACTATAGGACTGGGCCCTCCCTAATCAGTTACTAATTAAGGAAATGCCATACAGCCAGATCTTGTAGAGGCATTTTCTCAATTGAAGTTTCCTCCTTTCAGATAACTCTAGTTTGTGTCTAGTTGACAAAAGATAGCCAGTGCCGCACTTTTCCTGACTGGGTGCTGGCTTGGCTCTGTGAGGCCCATGTACCTGCTGTGAGAAAACACTTTGCAGAGAAGTCATCTCTTCCTGGCTTGTTGTGGCCTGGTAACCCACTCACACATTCTTCCTCCTTCCATATGTCATTCTTTCTTTCTCGGCTCCTTCAGTACACAAGAGCAGCTGGGAATGCTGGGATAGAGCAGTGGACATGTTCAAGGTCTGCCCCCGAGAGCTTGTACCCACGAAGAAATACAGAGCAGAGGAAAGGGGATTTATAACTTAGGATATCTTCATACAGCCTTTCCCCCATTGTACTGAAGATGGAACCTTGCCCAGACTAGGCCTATCCCATGCCACATCCCCAGCTCTACAAATCTCTCTACAGAAAAGATTAGCCTTGCCAACAGATGCCTCAGAATTGCCAGCCTATCCCTCGTGCATTTTCTGCTTGGTGCAATCAGCAGCCAGGTGACACCCTTTCTTTTTGGTTCCTCTGGTCTTAAAGGAGCATTAAAGGCATTAGGGTGTTGTCCCATTGCTGAGAAGGACTGTACCCACCTTTGCCTTTTCCCAGAGATTCTGTGAAGAGCCTAGCTTGCTGAGGCCTGCCCTTCTCCCACTTACTGTGACCCTGACACTGCCCCACCCCATTCCTAGCAGAGTCATTTACAAAGTCAGCCAAATTCTGTGAGTTCTCGTGTGTATCTGTGTTGACTGCTAGAAATGTAGCCCTGAGAGAGGCAGGTAGGTTTTCTTCTGTGTGAAAGGGCAGTGCTAATACACAGGGATGGTGGACCATGCAGGCCTCACTGGCATCTGGGAGTAAACCACTGGATAACCACTTCCATCAGGGTGGATGCCTAGCTTTTTTTTCAACTTTTCTTCAAAGGTTCATGTGGCTATAAGCTCAGGATCTACACGTTTCCTATGAAGGACCCAGTAGGAAGTAGTTTTGGCTCTGTGGGCCAGATGGTCTTGGCAGCCCAGCTCTGCCTCAGACACAGGGAAGCAGCAGTGGGGGACAATATGAACAAACAAGCATGGCTGAGGACCAGGAGACCTCTGTTCATCAGAACAAAGTGGGCTCTCATTGACCCGGGGGCATGGTGTCCTGATGATAGCAACATTTGCTGTCAAATGTGGATGCCCTTTATAGGTAGGAGAAAGGATTTTTAAAGCTGTAAGGAAAGGAAAAGAAAGCTCCTCCCAGCGTGCATGCACGCCTGCGCATGCACACACACCCAGAGCTGCCTAGCTTGATCCTTGGGGTAAGACATGAGGCCTGGCTCTGCAGAGAGCACTCACTACTGCACTGAAGCCAGGAAGCATGGAGACACAGAGGTAGCTTTGAAAGTGGAAACGAAGGTAAAAGTAGAAAAGATGACCAGGGAAAGGCAAGCAAAGCCCCTTTAAAAGTTCGCATAGAGCAGAGCTGTTTTAAAGCTCATTTATGATATGTACGGAAATAAACCCTCCAAATGCTCTTTCTCAGCAAATTAATAGGTCGCCAGTTGTGCCTTTCATGCTTTTCTCCAATGTAATTGCAAAAGCTATAGGTAGCTGGGATCTTGCAAATCACAATTTTCCAGAACTTTGCACTCTTGGTCTGTGTGGGTGGAAGATTCTGAATAATTAAACACAAATTGTAATTTCTTTCTTTCTTTCTTTCCTTCATGTTTTCATTCATCCTGTGGGCTCAGAGAGGGAATTCTCTGTGGGAAAGTTGCATAAGTGGGCTGAGAGCCAAGGTACTCCTGTATCACAGCAGGGCGGGAGTGGCCAAGTGTGGGTAGCACTATGGTCAGGCTCTGAGGCAGAGCAGCGGCTGTGTGAGCCGTGGGGGGGAGGGGCGTCCTGGCCCTTCAGAGTAAGCTGGGAGGGTGCAAAGGAATGAGCCCCAGGAGCCATGCTAATATGCCTGGAGTGGAGGGTAGCTAAGGGGCTTCCCAACCGCTGTGCTTGGTCATTGTCTGGAAGCTGAGTGGCTGAAAGTTGAGCGTCTATTGAAGCCTCCATGAGGCATTTCTAGGAGGTAAGGTGTCTTCAGTGTTCTGGAGAAGGTTCAGTTGGAGAGCGGCAGGGTCTAATACCTGTACCACCATTCACGGTAAGATGAGGTGACTCAGCACAGCAGCTGTCCACACGAGGGACTCAGAGCCTTGCCAACAGGTAGTCATGCCCTTCCTTCTAGCAGCATCTACTTGTCCAGCCATGTGTGGAAATGAGGGCAGTCACTTTTAAGGAGCACTCACTGTGGTTGAGACATGGTTCTTGGGAGTATTTGTCCATGTTATTAGTTGCATTTTTTTGTTTGTTTGTTTCTGTGTGCGTGTGTGTCTGTGGAGGCCAGAAGAGGGTATCAGATCCCTTGGAGCTAGATTTGCAAGCAGTTGTGAGCCACCTCACATGGGTGCCGGGAACTGAACCCGGGTCCTCTGCAAGAGCAGTAAGTGCTCTTAACCACTGAGCCATCTCTCCCGACCAAGGTTAATTGCATTTTACAGATGAAGAAACTTAAGTTGCAATAAACTTACATGGCTTTTCTAGGTCATGTGGCCAATAGGGACTAGGATTATAGCCCAGGCTAGCCCACCCTATGATACACACCAAGGAATGAAGTGATGGGAACACCTCTCTGCCTTGTCATTAGTTGCTACTCTAGACTACATGTGACAGCAGAGTTTCCCTGGAAGCAGAGCCCACTGTGCCCTGGCACTGAGGGGGAACGGGGGCAGGTCACAGCCCTTATTGCATTCCCACCAAGATGGTCTCGGAGACTGACGTGCCACCAGGGGTGGGTGGAGGAGTAGTGGAATTGCCACTTGGACATGTTTGGAAATGCCCACTTTTAGTACAGCTCCATTCTATCTTACATGGCTCTGGGTAACATCTGTTTGCCTTATAATGTGTTTTCCAAAGTCACCAGTGTACTTATCAATGAATGAATGAGTCTTATTTTTGTTGTTCAGCAAAAACTGACATATAAAAAGTCCCGGGCCAGGGCTATAGCTTACCAGCAGAGCACTTGCCCAGCACAGCCCTGGGTTCAGTCCTCGGTGTTTTTTTTTGAGGAAAGGGGATTTTTCAAGCAGGCTTAAGATGCAGCTATGTCTGTGATCTACGGTCGTCACATGCCGCCTGGATGAATCTTATAGTTGAACCGCTGGTGTTGGTTAGTATGGTGGTGGTGGGGGGTCTGGGTTTAGCTTGTGACCTCAGTTTCCACACTGTCTGAGCTAATGCTGTACCACCTCTTTCCCTTCTGCCCATCTTAATTTATTTGAGGCTGTTAGAACCTCAATTTCACAGAGTACTTCCTGATCCTCCAGCTTTACTCTCTGGGACTATTAACTGTGTTCAATTTTCTCAGCTTGATTTTTTTTTTTCTCTCTCTCTCTTGTTTTGAACTTAAATACTTCTGCGAGAGGGAAGGAAAAAACTAAAACAACAGAAACCACAGTGAACAATAAAACCCAAACTGTCTACAACTTTAAATCTGGTTCAGTTCATTTCATATACGGCCCGTGGTTCTTCTAGTTGAAGTACCCAGAGACCCTACACACCATGCCCGGGCTTCACACGTAGGGCCGTCTGTGGCCCCAGAACTTCTTCCTGTAGTTCCTCAGGGTGGGGTGGTCAGGCTAGACGCTCTGTCGTAAGCACTCTGCACACAGTACTGCCTGCTGCTGTGCGACCTTGCCACGGGTGTCTGTGACAGTCCATCGTCACAGGCCTGGAGGGTCATAGAAGACAGACCTGACCAGGAGTCAGGGTTACAGCCATGGGAATGTGCACATCACTTCTGCCCTCACACTGACCTCAGCGCTTCGGCTAATCCACAGACGACATGGCCTTCGATGTGTCCTGGTTTGCAATACACTCCTTTGGCTTGGACAAGGCTCCCATGCTCCTATCCTCCCTGGACCGGAAGGGAGTCGTGACTACGGGCCAGAGGGACTGGAAGAGCACCGTCAGCCTGGAGCGAGTGAGCGTGCTGGAATTCTTGCTACAAGTGCATGGCTCTGAGGACCAGGACTTTGGCAACTACTACTGTTCTGTGACTCCATGGGTGAGGTCACCGACAGGTTCCTGGCAGAGGGAAGCCGAGATCCACTCCAGGCCCATCTTTATAACTGTGAAGATGGATGGTGAGCTCCTTTTCTGGATGTCTAGAGTATTTTCTAATCCTGCAGCACATAGAATTCAGGCTTCCATAGTTTGATCCGGCTTGGTTTTTCCCTAGTGCCTGGCTTGGGCCAAAGCATTTTTGCAAGATGCTAGCTGGCCAGGTGACACCACTGGGAAAGGACTTTGAGGAGCCCGGGGTTGGCCTCTCCTGTGCTTCTGTGGAAACCCACTTCACTGTATCCTAAGGTCGCAGTGGCTTCCATGTGGGGGCAGAGAGGTCTCAGGTTTGGCCGCAGATTAGATACTGACTGCTCATGCCCGCCTGCTGGTTTTTTTTTGTTTGTTTGTTTGCTTGTTTTTAAGGTGTGGTCTCATGCGGCTCAGGCTTGCTTCACAATCACTGTCTAGCCCAAGGCTGGCTTTAAACTCCTAATCTTATCTCTACCTCCCATCACAGATTGTTTTACTTCTTAGAAAAGGAGTGCTTCCTCAGAGCCACTACCACAGAGTGGGGACCTTCTGGAAGCCTCAGATGGGAAACTGTCTCTCAGTTTTACCCACCTATACCAACCCCACCCTCCCCAGACCAACCTACCCAGCCCACCCCAGCCGGATCTCTGCCCCTGAGCTTCCCAGAGCTAGGCGCTTGACCCTTTACTCTCAGAGCGCATGTCTGCCCTGTGAAAGCCGCAGAGTGTTAGGCCATGTGGAGCAGCTCCATGGGGAGAATTAATTCCAGATGCTTTAACAGTCAGGAGAAGCCTTGACCGAGATCGTGTTTCCTAGCAGTGAATCAGTTTGAGGAGAAAGGCCTTGGAATTCCAGTTCCTCCTCACTTGGTCTTTCTGTTCTGTGGCTTTTCTTGGGAAGTCTACTTACACGGTGAAGAGGACAGTGACTGGGCAGAGAAACAGTTTCACTTAAGTACAGTTTGGTGACCCAGGGATTTTTTTGTTGTTGTTGTTTTGTTTTGTTTTTTTTTTTGAGCCAGGGTTTCCTCTGTATAGCCTTGGCTGTTCTGGATTGGATTCACTTTGTAGACCAGGCTGGCCTCGAACTCACAGAGATCCGCTTGCATCTGCCTCCCCGGTGCTGGGATTACAGGTGTGCACCACCGAGCCTAGCTGACCCAGGGAGTTTATTAGTGTTGCAGGAGTATGGGCAGCATACAGGCACTGAAGAACCCCCCCCCCCCATATCCCCACTCCCACCCACACACCAGTAATTACTAACCACTTACATATCAGAGTAGAGGGAGGAGGCCTCCTGAGTCACATCCCCACCCTCCCCAAAAGGGAATGTCAGTAAACCTGACCTTGAGAGGAAAGCACGGCCAGGCTTCCTCGAAGGTGGCAACAGCCGTGCCCTGCTTGGAGGCCAGCGCTCCACAAACCCTTTGGTCCACCTCCTGAAAAAAAAAAGGGGGGGCCATAGTCTCCCAAGGGGCTCTTAGGAAAATGAGAGCATTCCAAACATTAAGGATCTGGCCTGAGGCAGGCATCTACCCGAAGTGCCGGGGTTTAGGGGGAGGGAAGACGGGGCAGGATCTAAACTTCTGTCATCTTTGCCCCATTTGCATCTTAAACTCTGCTTGAAGTAGCTCCATATGAAAAACCCAATTTACTAAACAAGTAGGGGAGTGATTATTCACTTTGCTCAATAATTTACTATAGTGTTACTTAAAATAGCGCCTTTAGTACACTTCAGTTATTTGATGCATAGGAATTGATTTATTCAGTCTTTTTTTTTTTTAAGGATGCATCTGCTGTTCAGTGTGCGGTGCCCTTATACTGACTTTTAAAAATCAATCTCCTGCCAAAACCCTACAAAGAAGTTGACATTCAAAGGCATCAAGTAAAATCTCCTCACTGAGTGTCCACCCCCACCCCCAACACACGAGTGCCCAGCTCCACGGAACTGGGACATTTGCTCATTTCTTCAGCAGAGCTGGGCTGCTCCTCTCTGAATCACATGCCAGGTGCAGGATGTGGGATTTACGAGTTCTGATCTCCGGGAGGGAGGTGTGGGGGATTAGCCTCCCCAGCACCCTCCTCTCGGCACTAACCCTTCCGCTTTCCCTCTCCTACCCAGTGCTGAATGCCTTCAAGTACCCGCTGCTGATCGGCGTGGGCCTGTCCACCATCATCGGGCTCCTGTCCTGCCTCATCGGGTACTGCAGTTCCCACTGGTGCTGTAAGAAGGAGGTGCGAGAGACCCGGAGGGAACGCCGCAGGCTCATGTCCATGGAGATGGATTAAGCAGCCGAGGTGGACGGACAGAGGACCGTTGTAGGATTGTATTGGGGTGAGAAGAGGACAGTGACGTTTGAAAACAAAGTGTGTCGCACTAAAACTAGTCCTCTCTAATCTCAGGTGGGACCTGGCGCTCTCTCTTCTCTGCATGTCAAGTTCGGAGCGCGGACATGTTTACCAGCACACGGCTCTTCCCACGGCACTTTCCGATATGTAACAATCGAGTGTGTGTTTCCCCAGCTGCAGCTTCTTAATGGTTAACCCTGGTCTAATTAGTTTTCTCCTAGCGGCTTATCGATCCTCTGATCTGTGTGTGTTGATCACTTTTGGTTTGAGGGGTTGTGGTGAGGAAGGGCGTAGGCTTTCGGTGTTGGTCATCATGAGAGGGTCCCCGCCCACCTGAGAGCCAGCATCCACGAGGAGCCAGCATCTGGAGAGCTGCTGTGATACGCTGCCCACCACCCTGGCCCAGAGCTGCTACAGACCTGTGCCAAGGCAAGCCGTGGGCTTTCACTACCCTGTGCATCCCCCGTTTTCAGGAGTTTAAACTGTATTGGAGCCCAAGCTCAAGTCTGTAACTTCCTGGCCCGTACGCTTTTTGTTTCCCCTTCTCTCCCCCTTTCCGTTTTCGGGTTTGTTTCTGTGAGAGTGAGGAAACAGCAGCCCTGGAGTCCAGAGTTTGGCTTTCCACCAAGCACCTTATCTCGCCACCTTAGCCTTAAGAATGAGTATGAAAAAAAAAAAAATCCACCTCTCTCCAGGGCAGAAGGTCTGTGAAGAGGACACTGGGCCAAGGAAGGGAGTAGATGCTCATGCTCTCTGGTAGCTCTGAGGCCCTTTGCCCCAAGGACCCCAGGGAGAGTAGGAGCAGAGGGCATCTGAAGGGCGCAGCTGTTCCTGCACGAGAGGCACTGTCCGTGGTTGCTACAGGACCTGCAAGGGAGCCACAGATGGGCCACACTGAGCTCCCTCACACAGAGGCAGATTGCTGCCTGCAAGACTGACTGACTTCAAGGAATCAGAGATTGCCCAGAGCAAGTGTGTGTTTTCCATGACCTTTTCTGTCCTTGAAGTCTATTTAAGATCCCTGCAGAGGGTAGTGAAGAGGGGTATACTTTGTGGACGTTTGCTTTCCTATTAGAGACAGAAGGGAACCCAGCAATTTCCTGTTATGTGAATGGCCTGTAAAATAGGGTTGAGAGTTGCTGTCTGTGCCTGACAGGGCCCAGCAGGAACAGGACAGCAGACAGACATACCTTCCAGGTCCCCAGTGCCTGCTGCATCGGGGTTTCAGCCACCCCAAGTTTCTCACCCCAGCATAACACTGGCCTTCTGCAAGCCCCTTTTCCCCAGGGGCGCCGGGCTTACCTACGGGTGCCCTCACTCCGCCCTCTGGCTCTGAAGGATTCAACATTGTTGTCTTCCAATGGGGGGGGGGGGATTCCTTCCTCTTGAGCAATAAAGTAATAGAAAATGACGGCCATTCATGTGCAGCTCTGTGTCACCATGGGCCACACCCCACCTTCTCTTCATGTAGCCCAGGATGGCCTCTATTTCTCTGCTTGTTTTTGCCCGCCTCGGGGCTATTCCTGGGCCGGCTGCTCTAGCCCAAGTGGGGTCCAGGTTTACAGTTAGTACCAAGCAAAGGGACAGCTTGTATACCCCACCCAAGCAAGAGAGGCCAGAGGGAGAGGGAAGGCTTCTTGGCAGGTGTGGGTGTTCCCTGCTTCCTTATTGCTCCCCTCCAGGTGGGCCACAGGTGACTGTTCAAACAGGAATTGGAGGAGCAGAAGCAGGGATTTTGTTAGTAACAGCCTGTGAACCCGTGCAGTTACTGAAGAAGATTCAGGATCATTGTAGTACAGCCCTCCTTAGGAGGAGGAGAGAGATGCAGTCCTAGTATGAGACGGGGCGCTGGGTGTACTTGAAGCCACAGACAGGTCCAAGCAGGCACTTGATGGTGAGACAGGGGTGCTCAGGCCTACCTTTCTCTCTCAACTGATGTTGAGATCTGAGCCTGAGTTGCTGAGATCATGCCCAAACCCCCAAGTTGGTTAGGGCTAGGAGAGGGGCCAGAAGCCCCAGAACCTAGCTCACTTCGAGAATATTACCGTTCTGGGGCATGTGTCTTTTTAAGTGTGGTCTAACACTCTTGATGTACCAAATAGGGTTCCCCATGAAGTGCTCTTCCTGAGGCTCCCAGCCTGCAGCCCTGGTGTGAAGGAGGGAAAGGCCAAACCAGGCCTTGGCATATGAAATTGCACTTCTTAAAGAGAAACTTTATAGAAGGTTGGGTTTTTTTTTTTCCCTAATCGCAAAAATCCTCCCCCCCCGCCACCCCCTCTCCCGAAAGAGCCTAAGCTACATTCAGATCGAAGCCTCAAAATTATTTTAAATTGTTTACTTTATGATGTTTACACAACACGATTCACTTTTTTAAAAAAATAAGAAAAATGCAAACTCTGGCTTTTTGACAACTTTTCCGATTTTTTCATGCATGGGATATGCTGGCACCCTGACTCACCAGCTGCATTAAATCCTCATTTAGAAATGTCCCGATATGTGTGTCTTCCCTGTCCCAGCCACAGGCTCCCTCCTGCCCAGACCTTTGTCTGTTTCTCTGGTGGCTTTTGCCTCCTGCTTTGCAGGCCGCCTGCAGCCATGACTTTGTTAGGGCATCTGTGAGCCAAAGACTGCGCCTTCGGAGCAGGAACAATAAGCAATACTAGATGACTTGCTACTTTCGGGGGAATTTTTTTTTTTAAAGCTTCACTGATAACAACAGAGGAAGAAGGGAACTAGGGTTTAGGTAAGTTCTCCTCCGCTGTGTGACCAGGTTCTCAGTGACATGCATTTGTGCAGATCACTTGGAGAACAAGGTTGATTTTCTTTTCTATGGTATAACACAAGGATCTGCAGACTTTTCCGTAGACGAAGAGAAGGTCTTGTGTATTTTTGTCCATACTCAGTGTTCTACAAACTAATTGTGCTGTTTTATACTGTGGCCACAAATATTATGCAATGCACCAATTGTTTTTGTTTTTAATTTCATTAAAGGAAGTTTAATTTAAATTGAAGTTGTGAGAGGAAGTTGATATTGGCTTCTCGGGCCTCTCCTCACCAGTAGGCGGGATTGTGGCTAATTCCGGTTGCAATGTCAGTACCTTCTGATCGCTTCAAGTCCTGTAAAAACACTGTCAGGCCAGGGAGGTGATCCAGTCAGTAGAGCTCTTGCCAGGCAAGCACAGGAACCTGACCACAATTGCCTGGGCCCACGTTTGGGTTTTTTGTTAATGTTGTGTGTGTGTGCGTTGGTGGGAGGAGATTAGGAGTGGAGAAATGACCCCATGACCAACCAGTGGCTCACTGGCTGCTCTTGCAAAGGACCCTAGTTCAGTTCTCACTATCTACATGCTGGCTTTTAATCATCTGTAACTCCAGTTCTAGGAGATTGGTGGCCCTCTTCAGACTTCTGTGGACACTAGGTGTGCATGTGCTGCACATGCAGACATGCAGGTGAAACACCCATATGTGTCTATATATACATACATACACAGACATATATAAAGCCCGGGCAGGCCTGGTGACATACACTTAGAATTCCAGTGCTAAGGCAGTGATAGGGACAGGTGGTTTCCTATCCAGTGAGAGACCCTACATCAAAAGAAAAAAAGAAAAGCAAAAGGTGGACAACAGTAGGCGTTGTTCTGTCCTGCACATGTACATGTGCATACACGTATACATGTGTACACACACACATACACACCATTGTAGATTTTGACCTACAATGAAACAGCTTCATTTTGTAGAGTTCATTAGGGTTCTTTAGAGGAGCAGAACTTATAGAATGAATATATAGAGATATATTAAATATGTGTTTTTTAATATATATATATATGATTTATTAGAATGACTTACAGGTTGTGGTCCAGCTAGTCCAACAATAGCTATCTATAAACAGAAAGTCTTAAGAATCTGGTAGTTGTTCAGTTCACAAGGCTGGATGTCTCAGCTGATCTTCAGTATATGATGGGATCCCTAAGAAGTGGGCTCTAATGCCAGCGAAGGAACAGACTTGCCAGCACGGACTGGCTTCCTTCTCCCATGCCCTTTATATAGGCTGCCACCAAAAGTTCTGGCCCACCTCAAAGGATCCAGATTAAAAGTTGGTCTTCCCATTTCAAATGATTTAATTATGAAAACAATCCCTCACGGGTACTGTACCCAGATGCTTGGGTTTTAGTTAGTTCCAGATGTAGTCAAGTTGATAGCCAAGAACAGCTATCACATCCATGGTAAGGTTCCCAGCAAGCAGAAAGGTAGGGACTAGCTTCCTGTTGCTCAAGCTCCTCGTGGTCCCTGCTGAATTCCCATGACCTTTAGAGGTCTCCTTTCAGGAAAGAGAAGTTGGAAACCATTCCTCTCTGCAGATGAGGAAATACACACCCAAGTTCTGTGACCAGACTGAGACCCAAACAGGTGGTTTTCGTGACTCACACTGCAGTTTGGACTCTGGAAGACACCAGCCCCTGAAACATAAAAACCATGCTTTAACCAGCAGACCTGGGCAGGAGCAGGTGCCAACAGCTTGTCATGCATTGTTCCAGCTCAGCAGGCACCTGCAGCCCACCCCCTGGACTGACACTCCTCCTAGCCTTGCTTTGTATCCTGTATTTCTATGCCCCATTTAGCAACCACCTCATGTAAGTTATTCAGATGGAATGTGTATCCCAGTCACTCACATCCTGTAGTTAAATGATCGGCTGTCAAAACGGCCTGTCATTATATTCCCTCCAGTCCAAACACCCATGCAGGCAGAGCCTAGCAATAGAGCCTAGCAATAGAGCAACCCTCTATTGTTACTGAAATGGTTTCTTTCTCTGTCAAAAGCAAAACAAACTTTCGCACACACCTACTATGTGCTCAGACACTACTGAGGCTGGCCACCTGCCACAGGCCCGACCCTAGGCTTTTCCTTACCCTGGTTGCTGCAGAAATCTTTCTATCTAACTTGTACTTCCGCAGGCTCCAGGGACTCGACCGTTGGGTCAAAGAGGCTGCGTGACAAATGTTCTGGTCGCCTGGTAGAACCACAAGGATTGGGGCATTTGCTGCTATAGTAACTCAGTGCTCAGTCCCACTCTGGAATTCTGGGGATGTGCCTGCACTGGGATAGTCGCCCTTGTGGCGTGGTCTCATCTTCATGTTACCCAGAGGAACCCCAGCACCGGCTCCTGAATGGCAGCCACTCTGCCTCCTGTAACTACAGGCCAGTGTTCACAGGACTTTGGGTATGGAAGCGTTTCCATGCCAGTATCAGCTGTCGCCAAGAAGATGGCTGTACTCACAGAAGACATGCAGAGGACACATACTTACACCACCTTGGAAGCCATGGGAGATGACACCCACATCAGTGAAGAGAAGGGTGTAAAATGGGCAAGATCCTATCGTGTATTAGCCCACAGAGGGGTCAGGCTTCTGGGGTGAGGCGCAACCATTTCAACCTATTGGGGACACAGAGTCCACCCTACCTGTCTGGACCGAACTCTGGTGTAAGGCAGGAGGAGGGCGGTCCTGAGCACACAGTAGAGGAAGTGGGGTGGTCCTGAACTGATTGGCATGTCTTTGCTATATCTGGGCAGCCCTGAGAGAAGCCAGCAAAACATCAAATGTTAAGACCTCAAGCCTGAAAGGAAAGCAGCATGGTCAACACATGCTCAGTGTATGGTGTGTGGGGTCAGCTGAGGCGCTGCTCACCAGAGTCCTCCCTAGTCTGCATTTTCAGACCTATTAGGTCAGCAGCACTGGTTACCATGGTTACTATCCTTTGATGGTTGGTGAAGTGATGGAATGTTGGGGTCAGAGTGCTATCAAAGCATGTTGGTAACACAGGCTATCCATATGCAAGAGAATCAAGAAACATGGTCCCAAGTGCATAAAATCCCAAATGTAAAATGAAAGCTATAAAAAAAAAAAAAAAACAGGAGAAAGTGTGGGGGAAATGCTCATAACTTGGGATTTGATAATTATGTCTTGAGTATGACACCAAAAGCATAAGTAGCAAAATCAAAAATAGGTGAGTAGAACCAAATCCCACTTTAAAGTGTTCTTGTGAGCGAGCTGTGGTGGTCACACCTGTGGTCCCAGCACTCGGAGAGGTAGAGGCAGTGAAGCTCTCTGAGGTTCATGGCCAGCCCGGTCTGCGAAGGGAGTCCAGGACAGCCACGGCTACACACAGAAACCCTGTCTCAAAACAACAAAAAAGTTATGTTCCTGTGTCAAGCAACATGACAGTGAAAAGAGAAAATATTTACAAAGCGTATATGTGAGACAGGTTAATATCCAGACTCTTTAAGAAATTTGATTATAAAACAAAAACAAAAGAAGGGGAAGGATTCACATAGAAAACTGTAAAGAATACAAACAAGGTGCCCAGTATCACTACCCACAGAGAAACACAAGTCAAAACCCCCAGATGTCCTGTGACGTGCATTAGATCGGGCAGTCTCCAGCACAGGGTGCCTGTGTGAGGATGCAGGGAAGAGGCTGAGGGGCTGTTCCTGTGTGAGGATGCAGGGAAGAGGCTGAGGGGCTGGCTCAGTGGGGAAGGGCACTTGCTGCTCTGGCAGAGGATGCCCAGTTTCCAACACCCACACTGGGTGGCTCACAACTGTCTGTACTCCAGCTCCAGGAGATCCAGTGCATTCCTCTGACCTCTAAGAGCACACACATGTGGCAAACACACACACAATGTAAGTAAAAAGTCTTAGAGAATGCAAGAAATGTTGGAATGAGCAGTGTTGGTGTAGAGGTAAAAGCACAGCCATTATGCAAGAGAGTATGGAGGTTCTTCAAGAGATTAAAAATAGAGCCGCCAGATGATTTAGCAATCCCACTTCTGGGAATATGTCCTAAAGAAAATATGTTCTTAAAGCAGTGTCTCCAAGAGACACATATGTTCGTTATATCCACAGTAGCCAAGAGGTAGAAGCAACTTAAATTTCCATCAGTAGATGAATGAGGAAACAAAATGTATGTACATCCTATGGAATATTGTTTAGCTTTAAAAAAAAAAAAAAAAGAAAACCCTGGGCTGGGAAGATGGCTTGGCTGCTAAAGTACTTATTTACCATGCAAGCATGAGGTCCTGATCCCCACACTCATGTGGATGCCAGGCATGGCATCACATGCCTGTAATCCCGGCACGGGGAAGGGAATGAGAAGAGGGTCCCAGGGGCTTTCTAGCCAGCCAGCCCAGCCGAATCAGGCCAGCCCACTGTGACGGACTTGGCCTCAAAAAATACAGCAGAGCATGATCAAGGAAGACCCTTCCGTGTGTGTTTCTTCTCACACAGGTGCAGTGCATAAAGCCTGCTCCCCTGACACATCAAAATGCAAAATAGGTGGATGGATAGTAGATAGATAGATTAGATGATGGATATATGTAAGTAGGTGTGGAGGTAGGTAGATAGATCTCCTTGAGCTTACCACACGTGATTGAACCTTAATGATGTTACACCAAGTGATAGAAGCTGGTCACAAGAACCGTTGTATTGGATCCAAAGCAGTCAGAGAGCAGAGCACCAGACGGTCGAAAGGAGCCAGGAGAGAAACCGGAGAATCCCAGCATTGCCAGGTGAAAAGGTTGGAGATCTGCTGAGCAACAGTATGGATCTAAACTGAAACGAGCATCGCCCACCACAGAGGCTGCTTCCGAGTAATGCATGCCGCTAGAATTCACTGGTGGGCAAAACAACTGCAGAAGAGTTGGGGGGGGGGGGATGGGAAAACCCGGAAGGACGCAGTGCTCCCGTTGCAGCACAGATGTTATTAACTGACTTCTTCCGTCTGAAAGGAAAGGCGTCAAGTGGTCTTGCTTGTGCAAGACAGTAGAGTCTAGACAAGTTGGGTGTGGTGGCACACACACCACCACTGTTCCTTGTAATCGTGGAGCTCTGGAGGCTGAGGCAGAAGTCTTGCTCTGAGTTAGTTCAAGGTGAGCCCTGCTACACAGTGAGTTTGAGGCTGGCCTGGGCTATGTACCCCTAGTGTGGCTGTAAACTAGAGCAAAGGCTGGGTGCTCGGAGCTGGCAAGGTGGCTTCGCACGTTAACGGCGCTTGCTGCCAAGCCCAACTACTGAATTCAGTCCACAGACCCCACAGTGGAAGCAGCAAGCCTCCCCATGGGCGTTATATCACATGTGCACCACACCAGCAGACACACAAACAGATCAAAACAATCCTGCTATGTTGTACAATGGATGCTTGAACTTTGCAAACTGAACAAGCCACAACAAATAGGTGTTTGTCCCTAAGGGTGGCTATGGGATCTTCCTGTCCTCGCTCCTTCCTCCCCATTGAGGGCCTGTTGGAGTCTTCTCTATAAACAGTTTGTGCATCAAAGTTGCTTGTCACTCAGGAAGTTTATGAAGCCGCCCTTCCCTGGGGAGTGTTCTCTTAGCAAGAAAGAGCCCTGCTGTGCCTCCTTCCTTTCTTCTTCCAGGAAGCTAAGTACATTTCCTGCTCTTCATTCCCTGTGCCCACCCTGGCCTTTGCTCACAGAAACTCAGTTCACACTTTTTCTCACATTGAAAACTCCTTCAGCCTTATAAGCTTATTGATGGCGCCAGGGCAGCGAGCAATCAGCGGCGGGGCTGGAAGCAAGGCCTGACAGCATTCTCCACTACAGGCCCAGGTTGCAGTAGGGTCACTGAGAACCTCAGTTTCTTCCTGTGGTCAGAGAAAGTTTGACTGCGGTAGCTGTGGTCCCTTCTTGTGGAGGGAGTGACTTGTGTTCCGAACAGGTATCCATGGGCTTAAGGGAAGACTACAAGACTCCAGTGGGGAAGGGGTCACTGACAGTTAGCTTACCACTGACCCCTTAGGCTGTTCTTTTCAAGCCACTCACTATCCTACACTTGGCCTTCTATAGCAAGGAAGATAGGTGTGCGGCATTGAGAAGGCCTTAGGGTTTCTTCTCTTGTGATGAAACACCACATCATGATGACCAGACACAATATGAGTAGGGAAGAGTTTATATCAGCTTACAACTCAGGTCACATTCTGTAACTGAGATATGTCAGGGCAGGAATCCCGAGGCAGGAACTGATGTGGAGGCCAGAGAGGAGTGCTGCTTACTGACCTGTGGCCTGTTCAGACTGCTCTTTTTTTTTTCTTTTTTTTTTAATTAATTAATTTATTTTTATATCAATCACAGGTTAGGTACTTTGCATCCCAGGCATAGCCTCCTCCTTCATTCCCTCCCACCCTCCCACTCCCTCCCTCATCTCCCTC
>CM053744.1:93123916-93224990 GCA_028658305.1 Pachyuromys duprasi
ATCCATTCCTCAACTGAGGGACATCTGGGTTGTTTCCAGGTTCTGGCTATTACAAATAAAGCAGCTACGAACATAGTTGAGCAAATGTCCTTGTTGTGTATTTGAGCATCTTTTGGGTATATGCCTAAGAGTGGTATAGCTGGCAGACTGCTCTTTTAAACTGAGACCACCAGTCTAGGAGTGGACCTACCCACAAAGGATGGGGCCTTCCCACATCAATCACCAGTTAGGAAAAAAAGAGCACCGTAGGCCTATCTAGAGCAGCATTTTCTCCATGGAGGCTCCCTCTTCCGAAATGACTTTTTTTTCAAGTTGACATAAAACTAGCCAACCCAGAAGCCCTGGAGTCCAGTCACCCTGTGGGATTCCATAGATCAGCTTAGGACTTGGAGCCTCAGTTCGCTTGGCTGTGGGAGTGGGACAGCCAATGCCTGCCACTGTGCCGCATTGGTCTATGAAGCTGCCCTGCAGCTGGTAAGGAAGGGCCCCTGTTTGCTTCTGGGCTAGATGCGAATGATACAAGATCATACTGCTTTGTTTTTGTGACTCTGTGGGACTACTAGTGAGGTGTGTCCGCCTGAGGAAAAATAAATCTCTTTTTATCTGTCTTGCAGGAACTGGGACAGGTCTTTCTTCTAGTACATTCTAAGCTGTCCTGTCCTGTCCTGTCCTGTCCTGTCCTGTCCTGTCCTGTCCATTCCCTTCCTAGCTCTGGGAGAAAGTACATCTTAACACCCTTTCAACAGCTGCCATACAGTGACTCCCAAGGCGACAGAATTGCTGTCTTTTTGTCTCTTTCTCTCTCTTTTTTTCTGTCTTTTTTTTTTCCTTGACAACAGAAAGCTTTATTTTTTTCTCTCTCTCTCACTCTAGAAAAGAAGCAACTTCACCCTGTCAATGCTCAATTCTGGCAGAAATGGAGGCAGTAAAATAGAAAGAGAAAAAAAGATTTTGGCAAGAGCCAGGAATCTGAAGTTGCACAGCATTTACTGGGTCATATACATTTCAGGACTGCAGAAACTCCGTGTTATTGGCACCGTGGTTCATGCTTATTTCTAAGATAATTCTCTCTTCCCTGCACATGACAGATGTACCAACACTCTAATTTTTAAATCTCCCCCTTTGCTGGGTCATTTTGCTGCTTTCTTCAACAAAGAGGCAGAGCCTGTTAACCCATCACTTACATTTGGATTTGGTCTTGTTCTATGGCATAATTCTTCGAGCAATGTTCTACTCATCCCAGATAGGAAACCAATGACAGACCAAACAAACAGTAAAAACCAAAGACCAACTAGTGAATCAGTGGGTTTACTGAAACTACTCACTTTATAAGTAAGGGGTTAATTACAGGTGCAGAGATATTTCAAAGGCAGCTGTGTTAGTGAAAACCCATCCCAACATGGGCAATTCCTCAGGAAAACTAGAAACCTGGAGTTCTCTGCACTACCTACAGGAAGCTTAACAGATCAGAAAGTCCCCTTTCCTTAGCATCCTTGCTGCTTACATAACCTTGGGGGTAGTGGAGGAGACTTGTGAATGTGTTAAGTTTTAGAGAATTCCTGAGACTTATAAATTGTTTGCTTCCTGAGTCTTAAGGAACTTCCCTCTAGGATGGAATGTTGCCTACATCTATGGGATCCTTTATGTGAAAATATTTAAGACACATGGCAAAGCACTGAGTTGTCCAACCCAATTAAGTCATTACTATTCCCATTATCTGACACATTAATGAAGCCATCCAGCTAACCCATAGGCTCATCAGCAAAAATATTTCTCACTGAAGCCACCAAGTCTTAAAGCTGTTTGTTACACAGTAGCTGATGCTGTGTGATACTTTGATATATTTACCTAAAATAATGATGCCAGAAGGAGGCCTGTGACATCCTTAGCCAAAAGGGTAAACAAATTTCTCCATTTCAAGTTGTGCTGAAACTGTAATTACCAACTTGGAGGGTGAGTTTGAAATCCCACCACAGGAGACCTGCCTGTTAGTGCCCTCCCCCACACAGCCAGCGTGCCCTTACCTGTCTTTGGGATTTTACTTCTTAATGGGATCTCTCTTCTTCTCCTCTCTTACATACTGGAATGGCACTGAATCTGCAAGGAACACCTACTACAAAGCAAGTGTTTTCTAAAGGATCTTGGTGGTCCCTGCCTCTCCATTCATTCCTAGGGTTTTTCTTGCTTGACCATGTCATGCACACCCCAGGCCTGCTTCCTCAGGTGGCTTCTGTTTTTTACCTTCAGTTGTTTACTAAAGTGGATTCCAGGTTCCTGAGGGGTGTAGCTTTCTTGCCCTTCCTTTACCTTCCAGCTCTTCCACACAACTTTGAAGAGGGAAGTCCAGAATCTTACCCAACAGCCCTTGAAGGTTAACTGGCATCAGGGAACTAATTTTTAAGAGACCACAGCTAGTGGATTTAAACAGATGGCAGGATGATTCAGAGAGTATGTGTGTCTCTAGAAAAATGGATGGATTAAATACTTCCATTTCCATATTTACAGTTGTTCCCCTGATCTGTGATCATTCCACTAAGAAAATAATTTTTACCTTAAAATGCCTTTGTCCTCAAAGTTCCTTTAGCCACTCACTCTCCCCAAACAAGATTCTAACTCCTGCAACTGCAGCCATCTCCTAGGGGACCTCACCTACTTTCTCAGTGTGAGAACCTGTCATGTTCTCTCCTGCTTACCTCCATCAGGTCCTACCATCCCAAGCAGAGAGGAGAGGCTGTACTTCACCATGAAGCTCTCCGGCATTTGGCATCTTGTTATGAAGAGGGACTCAGTAAGGATCTGATATTTCATCTCTCCATCTTGTCTTTATTTTAAATGCCCTAATTCAGGAGCCCATCATTGGTGAAACAACTACAGAAATCTGTGACCTTTTGTTGATAGCCTTGTTTACCTCCTTCACCTTCCAATCAGTTAACAATAATACAACATTTTGTTTTCAAAGTAAATATATATATATATATATATATATATCCACTAAGAACCTTCCTGATAGTTCCTCTGTTCTTGAAGCTAAGAGTTGGGCTGGCTTTCACAGCCCACTAAGATCTGTCCCAGACACACTATAGATCTCTTTCTAAGTGTCATAAAGAGGAAGGGAGAGTCAGCACCTCCCTACTATGCTAGAGTGTTTTCCAACTGTGGCTTTTTTTTTTCTTTTTGCCTCTAGTTTTCTTCTTAGGCCAGTACCATCCATCCTGACCTTCCCTCCTGTGTACCAACTTCCCTCTCTGCCTTTATGTGGCCATTGTTATGGCCACAATGCACTGGTGGTCATCTGATTAATAAGGGATTTCCTAAGGATAAATAGAAGGCTGTGAATATCTTTGTATGTGCAAGTTCCTACAACACCAAAACATGGGAAGAAAAAAATGACGTATAAATGGATGGATGGATGGTGTGAGAAGTGGGAAGATGGGTAGATAGATGGGTATATGGATGAATGGATAGATGATGGATAGATGGATAGATGAATCAATAGATGGGTGGTGGATGGTTAGATGATGGATGAGTAGATGAATGAATGGATGATGGATTGATGGTGAGTGGTTGGATGGTTGGTGGGCAGATGGATAGATGATTAATAGATGAATGGTGGAGAGATAGATGATGGTGGATGGATAGATGCTTGGGTAGATGGATGAGTGGATGGTGGTGGATAGATGGTAGGTGGTTGAGTGGATGGTAGGTGGTTGAGTGGATGGTAGTGGTGGATGGAACAAGGAAGAATCTGCCTCTGTTACTTGCCCTGTAACAGAGAAAATTATTACTAATCTACCTAGATCTGTTCTTTACCAGATCCTGGAGACTGAAGCTGATGTCCTCAGGGAGGTGATCTTGCCTTCTAGGTCTAGAATACTCAGTTATTCTGGGTTCAGTGCCTGTGGTTGTCTGCATACATACTTCTGCTCCTCTTGACTTCCAGACCCACCCCAGGAAGATAAAAATTAACTCATAGGTCTTTTGATGGTGGTGATAGGACATCATAGGTCTTTTGATGGTGGTGATAGGACTCATTGAACACTACTGTGGATCAAATACTTGTCCAAGTGCTTTAAACCAAGGTGCTTTTTTGGCTCTCTTGTGGGGTATGTGTTGTGAGTAGGCCCATTTTAGAGGTAGGAGTCAGAAAAGGTTAGCTTTTCTAAAACCACACAGCTGCTGGCAGTGGAATCTGCCCAAACCCCAAGCAGCCTAACTCTGGAGCCTTCCATCTGCACACCTCATGTGACCCTGGGTCTGTGTTTCCAGGGGCTCCTCTCATGCGTCCTCCCTCAAGAGGGAAACAGAACATTTCTTGGTGTTTTTCATTCATTCAGTTTTTTGAAATCCTTTCCTATTTAGCTTCTATGTGTATTTACTTCACCATGAAGATATCTAGTTATTTCACACCCAAATCTGAGTGACTGTGAATGCAGCCACCTTTGCTTTCTGCAAGCAGTCTCCTCTCAGTGGGTTGAAAACCACACCACAGCTTCCTCTTCACCTTTGCCGTGACAGCACAGAATTTTGTCACTCAGCTTCTGAGCAACTTCAGTGAGGAGGCTGCCCAGAAAGGCTGCACCAGTCCAGATGGCAGGCGTCCTGTGTGTAGCATCTCTCTTTCTATCTCTGAGTAAGTTTTATAACGTTGATGTTTCTAGCATCACAGGAGCCTGTCATCCAGAGTCTGCTGGGTGATAGAGCAGGGCAATTTGGTGTTCATGGAGACAACTAGGTTATGGACTTCTGACTTTGGGATAATCTTTTACTTATTGGTGACAGTTTTAAGCTTCCTTAAATGTCCTTCTGATCTAGGGCAGTGCCAGACTGTTGTGTCCTGGGCACCTAATATCTTTTTTCTTTTCTTTTCTTTCTTTTTTTTTTTTTTTTTTTGTCTGCCTTTGAGCTTTGCATGTCCCTGTCTTTACCTCATTTTCCTGGGCTGACCAGCTCATGGGAGAGGAAAAGGTTTCACTGCCACACAAAGAGGCCGCAAGGTTTACCCGATGTTAGGGCGTTAGGGTGTGATGTGTGTGCCTTGTGGATGTGACTGGCTAGAGGAAAAGGTGATGAGAGTGAAGTTTAGGCCAAGCTAAAAGAAGGTTCTGGGCTTCACCTGAGATCTAAAGAGAGAGATAGAGAAGAATCAGGATGGTAAACTGGCTCTGCTAAAGGCCATAAAGGGACCTTCATCTGGCCGAGGGACACTCATACATGTTTGAACAAGGTAGAGGAAGAAAACATTTGGAGGTAAAAGGAAGAAGTAGATGAATTGATCAGGGAAGAGCAGGTACTAGGAATACTCTGCACCATAAACAAAGACTATCTCAGCATAACTTATAAATACATACTACAAAATGCATAGGACTATGGAGCAAAATGGCCATAATAAAATGGAGCTATCAAAATCTTTTCAACAGCCAGTTTTCTGGCATTTGTAATAACAGCACTTGGGAGCCTAAAATAGGAGAGCAGTCTGAATTATATAGTAAACCCTATCTAAACATCATTTAAAAAATAACATTTATTTCCTATTTGTGTATGTGTTATACAAGATCTGGATGAATAACTGTTAACCATCAACTTCAGGGAAGTGGTGGGTATGAAAAGAATATTTTAATGACCACAGAAATTGTCATTTACTATACAAATAGCTGTGATTCCTTGTCCGCATCCATCACGGAAGGAAACAGGACATTTTCACTGGAAATCCCTTCAGAACTTTTGCTTCCCAGAAACTGGGTGGAATTAGTGCAGAGATGTGCACAGTTGGGATGAGGGGGGACCTGGGAGAAGCTGTGTGTGCTCGCTGTGGCCAAGGCGGTAGCTTCAAAGAAAGATGGAAGAATTGGCTCAGCACCAAGGGTGAGCCAGCAAGAGTGGTGGAGTGGAACCGGCATCCCGGCTCAGACAGCACACGGCTGAGGGTCAGACCTGGGGCCTGTGGAGGAGATGGGGAGCCTGCAAAGGGATGTGCTGGAATTAGCTGCCAGGTGACTGGCACCTGCCAGCACCCTAGCAGGGCAGGCGTTGACAAACAGGTGCCTCGGTGGGGTCCCCCATGGACTGCTGTGTCTATGATCCTGTTCAGTCATCTGACTGAACACACATGCTTTGTGTTGGGGAACTTTTTTGTGCATTTGCTTTGCGTGGGAGTGAAATGTGTGTACATTGCACAGTGATGCAGAAAGTCGTACATTCTGGTTCTGGTTATTATTGTTATTGCTATTGTTACTATTATCATTTAGTTTTCAATAAGCAGGCTGAAAGGTCTAGAAAAAGGATCAGAGCAGTGAAAATTCAAAAAGGAGAAGATGGTGCTTTCCCCAACCGCTTCCATAGTTGCCTGACCCGGGTTTTACATTTGCTCCTTCTAGACTTTGACTCATATTAAGTTCTAATTTTGCATGGGATCACAGGTTTTATACGAGACATGCATAAATCATGAAGAAACATGAAGCCTGCTATTTCTCATTAGAATTATAGAGAGGAAATGCAGGAAATTAATGATGATAAAGTAATCAATCACATTGTTTGGCAAATCTGTTCATTGTCCCAACTTCATTATGTTGTTTTAGAATGCAGGAACTAAGTATCCAGGACCTAACACCTACTCACCAAGCACTCTACTACTGAGCCACATTCAACACCTCAACTTCTTATTTCTCTAGAATATTGTGTGTATGTTGTCTGTGGGCAATGTAGGGCCAAGTATGGGCTCAATTCTCTTCTACTGTTTCAGGGGTTCTGGTGTGTGAATCAGATCATTAGGCTTACTTAATAAATGCCTTTACCTGATGAGCCATCTTACCAGACTAGTTTTATTTATTTTTCTATTAAACACTAAGTAACAGATTAGAATGTGGCTCTTGGAAGCTAATGCAATGGGTAAATGCTCTCATGGACTTAGCAGTTAGACTTGCCTGCTCACCTATCACCTCTTACCCTGACCAACTGCCAAACATCAAGGGGCTATTAACACAAGAGGCCTTTGGAGAGGGGCTGTTTTTGTGTACGGGGATTGTGTTTGTGGGAAAACAGAGAAGAGTTCCACTTCATTCTGGATGGATGATGTCTCAGCCCGCACACACCACAGAGCTTTGAACATGAAAAGAAAAAGCAATTGTTTGATGTGTTGGCTGTTCCCTAAGTAGGTTTTGCATAAGGTGGAATTACTTCGAATTCTTTTGCTTGCTTTTTTGTTTTGTTTGTTTAGTTGTTTGTTTTTTGCTGTTTATTTTTGAGACAGTGTTTTTCTCTGTAGCCCTGGCTGTTCTGGAACTCACTCTGTAGACCAGGCTGGCCTTGAACTCAGAGATCTGCCTGCCTCTGAGTCCCAATGCTGGGATTAAAAGCATGCAGCATCACCACCCCTCCTTTTGCTTGTTTTTAGACAGGGCCTCACCATGTCCTGGACATGGCTGTGTGTGGCCTGAATGTTGTCCTCTCAGGGGTCACCTGTTTGAACTCAAATCCGAGGGTGATGGCATTAGGAGATAGGGCCTTTTTGAAAGGAGGTTGGTTAAATTGCCTAGTGCCCTTACAAGAGATTGGAGGAGCCCCGCTAGTCCCTTCCATGTGTGAGGACACAGCTAGAAGGTTTATCTACAGAAATCAGGCTCCCACTAGACACCCCAAATCAACCAGTGCCTCCATCTTGGAATGCTCAGTCTCTGTGGCTGCATTTCTAAGACACTACTCCATTTAGATTTTTTTTTTAATTGCTATCAACAGACTAAAACATAGACCATTTCAGAAGTGAAAGAAAAGGTGTTGTGGTTTCACAGGTTATTTATTTATTAATTCATTTTTACAGTTCTGGGGTTAAATTCAGGGCCTAGTGTGTGCTAGGCAAACACTCGACCACTTAACCATGTTCCCAGTCAGTATCTTTAAGATGGGGGAAAAAATGGTTTCCAAAGACCAGTTCACAGGGATCACACATTGGAGAGTCTGTCAGGACCACCCTGTCTATGGGCTGTGTCAGGGTCTCTCTCTTCCTCCTAGAGAAGATGATGCTACAGGGGACTGGCCATTGCGTTCTCTTTTAGTGGATGGACGGTTAGGCTTTTAGCACAATGGCTTTCATTCTTGTGGTCCAACCTTTTCCACTTGCCCTCTCTGGCTCCATCTTTCCCGTCCTCTTCGTTGCTGCCCCTGCAGAGGTGCCATCATCCATCCCGCCGCTCACTACTTGTCACTCAGGTACCCTCTCAAGTGCCAGCCTCATCCCGTTCCCTACAATGTCATGAAGTAGTTTACATGCCCCACAGTTACGCTTCAAGCCCACCGCTGCTTCTACTCTGCTGGAATTTCTGAACGAAGGTCTGTACTGCAGTCTTCTCATTTGACTCACAGGACTCCCCTCGTCCCCGCCCTCCAGCAGAGCCTCAGCAGTGCTGACCAAGCCCTTTCCTCTTGGAACATTCTGTCCTACATCTTTGGTTTCCAAGCCACTGTGTGATGGCTGCCTTCCCATCCTCCTGACTTCCCACTCTCCCTCTATATGTTTCTTCCCCGCCCATCTTTTAAACAGAGGATCTCGTTGGCCATTTTCTTTAGATTCCGTAACACTTCTGAATACTTACATGTAATGGACCTAGTCTACATCTACAGCCCAGGTTCAGGCATGTGCCAGGGCAGTGAGAAACAGTGGACATAGCCACACGGCAATTGAGCACTGGCAGGTTCCAGTCTGGCTGAATTAATGTGAATTTCGACATTGCTAAACATAGGGATGGGGCTGGAGAGGTTAAGAGCGCTGGCTGTTCTTCCAAAGGTCCTGAGTTCACTTCCCAACAACTGCATGGTAGCTCACAACCATCTCTAGTGAGATCTGGTGCCCTCTTCTGGCGTGCAGGCACACATGCAGGATGAACACTGTATAAATAAACATAGGAATAACAGAATTTTTGAAAGGATTAAATAACAAATGTTTTCAAAGTCTACAAGAGTGAAACACGCATATTTAAATACTTTTCCAAATACTTTTTGAATATCTTTCCTGTTTTTTCTAGAGCACTCAAATTCCTGTCTCTATAATTAAATGCATTATCTTCTCACCCCCTTTCCTGCCGAGTACCGCAGTTCTTCCAGCTGACTTTATAAAACATGGGTATGTGATGTCCCCCGGCTTCTTGTGCCTACACTGAATGTCCAGTGCTCCTCCCTACCACACAGAAGCATCCAGAGCCCTGACCTCCACAGCCTCCATCTCCACAGGATCTCCCGAGTCGCAGCCCCTCTCTTTGCAGCCCTGCACTTTCAGCACCTCTGTCCTTCACTAGAAGTTACCCGATGTCTACTTCCAACTTCCGCCATTCTCCACACAACCATCAGGCTGCTGGTCCTTAGATCTGACAGTCTCGGTGGAGTCCCTATTGCTTATTAACCCCACACTGTTCCCCACATTAGTCAAGTTCTCCATGCTTCTAGACAGTCTCATGCCCACCCATCAGTCCTGAGCCTGTTTCACAGCAGTTACCCACCTCCTATTTCTGAGCAGGTCTTTTCATTTTAGCTCACGTCATCTTGTCATAACGTTTCTGTTACCTAAAGGGTTCTGTCTCCACTTGGCTTGTAATCTTCCCTGTCCTCCATAGTTTAATCTTTATGCCATTTATGCTAGTTATTTTTGTCATCTTGAAGACAAACCTGGACATACCTGGGAGGGCGGAATCACAACTGGGGAGCATGGCTCCATAAGATTGGCCTGTAGGCATGTCAGTTGAATCTTGACTGCAAATTGATGTAAGAGGTCAGCCACCGGGGGCGGGTACCATGCCTAGGCAGATAGACCTGGACTATGTAAGAAGATAACAGAACACGAGCTCGGGACAAAGCCATTAAAGCTGCATTTCTGCAGTCTCTGTTTCAGCTCCTACTTCCTGGTTCTCATCTTGAGATCCTACACTGGCTTCCCTCAGTGTTGGTCTGTGGGTTCGAAGTTATCATAGAACTAAAAGGAATCTAGGATAGCATCCCATGTACAAGCCTCGCCTATTTCCTTCCCTCCAGCTATGACATCTCTGTTCTCTTCAAATTCCTCTGGGGCTTTCAATTGGATCTTTCTCATAGAGACGATTGCCATCCTAACTGGCTAGCTTGTTAAGGCTCAAAGTCAGCGATGACTCTAACCCCATCTTTATATCTTAGACTCTAATGTATCAGAAAGACTCTAAGTGGCTGAATAAATATTTATTGACTTGGCAAACAAAGCAGGGAAAAATGAAGTGCTAGCTTCCACAATAGAAACTTTGTAATGTGCATTTATTTTGCAGAGAAGTGATAAAAAAATGTTGAAGAAGCATTGCCAGCCTGCTCACAATAAAAATAACAATGTAACATGCCCTGATGGGAAAAGATTAATGGTACCTCAAAACTATACTTTAAAAAAAGTTTATTTGTATATATGTATGCCCATGTCTGTGTCTGTGTCCATGTGTGCATCTGTGCATGTGAAGGCCAATGTCCTTTCTCAACATACCTCCATCATTTTTTCTTTATATTTTTGCAATTTTTTGGAATTTAAAATACAATTATATCATTTCCCCCTTTCTTTTCTCCTTCCAACCTCTTCTATATCCTCCCTTCTCAAATTTATGGCATCTTTTACTTTGTCATTGGTACATGTATGTATATAAATACAACCTGCCCAGTTCATTTAGTTTTGCTTGTATGGATATGACTTTATGGCTGACCATTTGGTGTTGGATGAAAAATTAGAGGGTATATCCCTGGGGATGAACATTTCTCCTGCTCTCGATAACCCTTAGTTGCTTGTTCTTTGTCTTTGATTGGGGCCCAGTGAGATTTCCTTCTTCCCTGTGAGCATGTCCATTGGTGTGGTACCTCTTCGGGTTTTGTTTAGGCACTGGTATTGTTGGGGTATGGGTGAAGCTTCTCCTTCATTTCTAGAAGACACATTCCAGAGCAGATTTCCTGGGCCTCTCGCACTAACAGGCTTTCCGTCCTGCCTCTTCTAATGTTACCTGAGCCTTAGCTCCAGAATTTGTGTTGTAAATGCATCAGTTGAAGCTGGGCACCCCTTGGGCACTTGTTCTTTGCATTTTGACTGGTTGTGTTCTTCTGTAATGTGCTCCTTTTGTTGCAAAAAAAATAGTTTATTTGATTAGTAGTGAGAGTTACACTTATCTGTAGATTCGAGGCTAACTATTGAGAATGTTGTTAGGAGTTATTCTGGCTTAGTAAAATGGTGGTAGAGGGTTCTTCACTAAGACCCATGGCCTCACTAGCCCTGGGTGGTTGGCTAGGTCTCCAGCACTAAGCAGGGTTTCTTTTCTGTTCAGTGAGCCTTAAATCCAGCTAGGGAGCTGCTGATTACCACCAAGATATGAGTGCCAGTATTGCACACTCAGGATATCTTACCAAACTGGTCACAGCTAGATAGCCACCTTATATTTAGAAACAGGATCTGTCACTGTACCAGGGACTCACTGGTTCGGACAGCTGAGCTTGCCTACGATCTTCCTGTGTCTGTCTCCCCAGCAGCGGGTAACAGGCACACCACTGTGCCCAGCTTCTATCTGGATACTGGGGATCAAACTCAAATTCTTACACTTGCGTAACGGGCCCCTTGCTGACTGAGACATCTCCTCAGTGGAAAAAAAATATTCTCCTGGTGAAATTTAGTATGTAAGAAAGGGCTAATTAATAAAACATTAAATGTGCAGTTTGACAAATAAGGAAAAAATAAAACCTGTATAATGACTACAAAGTTCAAGAACTAACATTATCAGGTCCACAGAAGTGCCCACCCATCCGGCCTATATGTCATCAGGGCATAATCCCTCCCCACAGATCACCTTCCCGACTCTCATAATAACCACTTCATGAATTTTTTTTAAAAGATAATTTTAACCCTTAAGGATCAACTAAACAATACAATGTGGTTTTGCCTATTTTTAATTTTTTTAATTTTTATCTTATATGCATTGATGTTATGCCTTTATATTTGTCTGTGTGAGGGTGTTAGATCTAAGACTAGAGTTATAGACAGTTGGGAGCAGCTATGTGGGTTCTGGGAATTGAACCCAGATCTTCTGGAAGAGCAATCAGTGCTCTTAACTGCTGAGCCATCTCTCCGGCCTCCTTTTTAAAAAAAAAAAAAACTTTAAAAAGAATGGAATATTTTTGTAGATAGCCAAAGAGATTCAAAGGTATGCCAAGTCTAATCAGACATAATCCTACATGTTATTGCAAATCATTATAATTTTTATTTTTATTTCATTATAAAATTCCATCTTCTAGTACACCAGTACAGTGAATCTGTTCTACTGTTGATGGATGTGTGGGCTATCCCTTGTTTGTGATGACAATGAATGGCATGGCTGTAAATATTCCTTCATGGGTAGCCTGGTGCACAGTGCCCACATTTCACTAAGGTTGCCTTGCTAAAAAGGTTTTAAACTTCTCTGTAGTCACTTTCTGGTAAGTAATAATTTAATTTTTTTTCTAATGTAGTCTAATTCCTATTTATAGATACTCAGCACAAAAAGTATGATATAAATACACAACATTGAGATTTATGAGTGCTTAGATCTATTTTTAAGTTATTACTGGAAATGTGTGTGGTTGAGTATTGATTAGCTTCTTGGCCAGTTTTAGCTGTGGATTCAGATGAAGTTTTTAAGCCTCTGGTTGATTTTATCAAGTAATCACTTACCCTCTTTCAGGGGAGGGGAGCCTCTGTCTGCGTCTTCAGATTGTTTCCATTTCTTCTTATGAGCTCTGCGTTTATCTTTTCTCGCTCCCCACAGGGGTCTCCTTAACACTTTGTCCCTGTTCTGCTTCTCTGGAGCCTGTTCTGAAGGATTCTATACTGTCAACTCCTCCATGCTGGCCATTGCCCTCAATGGACTCTTATAATGTCCTTCAACTCTGCTTTGCCCTTTGAGAGTTCCTGGACCCTTGGAGAAGATTTTGTCCATACCGGTGGCATCACTGTCACTGGTCTCTGCTTTTTCAGAAACACGAAGAAAGCTCATTTCCAGTATTAATCAGAGAAGAAACAAACTTGTAGTTTCTGAAAAAACAAGACTGAATCTAAAACATTTCTCTATAGAAACGTTACCTTTTAATCACATTTTCTTCTTTAGATCTAATATCCTACAGTTTCGATTAGAAAACATCCTAGCTGAAAACCACAGGTAAGAAAAAAATTAAACTCTGAGCCCAGAACCTGGACCTTATAAGGCATCCGTTTTAGAGTTTCAAAGTAAAATGAAAGAGCCTTTCTAAGAAATTAGAAAATTAAAAACAGCACAACAAAGCAAAAGCAAATAGAAAAGAAAAACCTTTACAGTACAGACAGGAAGTGTTGCTGCCATTTCTGGTGCTAATTTTATCTAGCTGTGCACCAGATATGGCTGAGAGCTACATATGAATGTCTGCAACCAACCAGCAAGAAGGACTAAGGCACTGGAAGCAGAGCTGTTGACTTTGTGTCTCTTGAAAGCCCTTCTGTGGGAGAAACTATGTCTTGGAATTTGAGGCTTAAGAAAGTTTTTGCTGCTTTTCCATAGACTACTGCCAAAGATAAATTATCAGCTATTACATTAGCTTTCAAGTAAGTCCATTTAGTCAAATTACTGCTTTGTGGATGTGGCCTTGATACATGGTTGAAACTAAACTTTTTCAGAAGGAGACTAGGTTTAAGTAAGAGAGGGACAATGACCTCACTGAGCCACTTCACTGCCATCCAGCCTGAGGAAGGCAGTGAAGATCTGAGGTGATTATAGCTAATAAGCTGCAGTCTCATTTACCAGGATGCTAATATAGAGAACTGCATGAGGCGGTACCCCGGGAATTAGAGCACTCATCTATTTTTATTCCCCTTTCTTCCTTCTGCTTGCAAGCTAAGCTCAGCATTGGCCAGAGGGAAGTAAAAATTCAAGAAGGACCTCTGTACCGAGCCGAAGGTTACCCTGTCAGCATCAGCTGCAGCGTAAGTGGTCATCAGGGACCTGCTACCCAGGATTTCCAGTGGTCTGTTTACCTGCCAGCAGCTCCCACCAAGGAAGTCCAGATCATCAGCACCAAGGATGAGGGCTTCTCTTATGCGGTATATGCCCAGAGGGTGCAAAGCAAGGACATCTATGTGCAGAGGCTGCGGGGTGACTCTGTCCTGCTGCGCTTCTCAAAGCTCCAGATGAGGGACACTGGCCAGTATGAGTGCCACACACCCAACACGGATGGGCAGTACTTTGGAAGTTACAGTGCGAAGACAAATCTAACCGGTGAGCTATCGCTAGCCAGCCCCCTGGCAAGCCACCATCACGGCGCCCTGCCAAGGGAAAGGCTTTCCACTAGTCTGATTGCTCTGGGTAAAGAGCCTACCTACCACTCCGAGTATTTTGGAGATGTGTTACAAGTAGGTGTCTCATGTTTTCCCAGCGACATATGCTGCACAGATTGAGCCAGTGTGGAGCCTTCCCAAGGCCCCCACTCACACATTGGTAGTAGCAGAGCATCAGAGAAATCTTTGCATGTCCCCTTATTCCCAGATCATCTTGCAACTTGACAAGAGAGTCGGCACCAATATCATAGGTGATGTCATTAGATTCCAGTTACTATTTTCCAGCACATTTACCTATAGGGAAAGGATCAAATTCTTGCAACTACCATTTGCCTGGAACATCTAGTTTCCTTTTACAGTTTAGCAAACTCCTACATGAACTTCAGGGTGTAAATTCAACATTAACCTTCTTTAGATCGCCTTTCGGCACATCCCCAACTTGATTCTTCTTAACGCCTTGCTCATTCTGTGATTACCAGCAGTCACCCAGTTATGTCATAATCGACTATTTATATGAATATCTCCCACCACTCTCTGAGCTTCCTGGGAATACTCAGTGCTTAGTGCAGTGTCTATAATATTCATTGACTTGGTCTCAGTGCTGCTTTTACATGAGCTTAGACTGTGTGGTTTCCATTTGAGGAAGAAGAGAATAGCAGGGTCCTAAGACAGCTATGAAAAGTTCAGAAAAGATTGCATTTGGTCTTTGAATAACAAATTACCATTTTAGGTCTCCATAACAGAAAAAGCAGATTAGGGTCTGGGGAGAGAAACAGAGCGGTCCGCTCACATGCACATAGTGAGATACGGAGTGGCTGAGGGCCAGAATCTAGGTCTAGCAGTACCAGTGTTCTTCCCACTGGTGGCTGGGTAGCTAACTAAGCTCTCACCTATGCTAATGAAGCAAAGCCAGGATCCTATATCACTGGGCCACTTGCTCTGCAAAGTTCCACCTTCCTCAGCAACAGGGAGAGCCCATGTTTGAGAAGCGTATGGCTGGGAAAGCAAACTCAAAGGAGGTGCCTTGCAGATGAGGTTTAGGCACCATCTTCCCTTAAGAAGGTCTAATGAGATGAACATGAGCGAGTAAGACAATCGATGTTTCTTTGTTTCCAGTGATTCCTGACACCCTGTCTGCCACCATGGCCTCCCAAATGCTCAGTAAGAAGGAAGGCGAGTCCTTAGAACTCACCTGTGAGGTTACCAGAGCCACAGCTCAGCACACCCACCTCTCTCTCACCTGGTTCCTGATGCAGGAAGGAGGGGGCCAAGCTGTTGAGATCATTTCTCTCTCCAAGGACTTTGTATTGACCCCTGGGCAGTCCTATGAAGATAGGTTCGTGGCCGGTGACGTCCGGCTGGACAAGATTGGAGCCACTTTCTTCAAGCTGTCGGTAGGCAGGCTCCAGCCCTCAGATCAAGGCCAGGTGTTCTGTGAGGCCATAGAATGGATTCAGGATCCAGATGAAACGTGGACTTTGATCACAAGAAAGCAGACAGATCAAACAGCTCTGAGGATCCAGCCGGCAGGTAATTATCTCCTCAGGAAATCTGTGAATTCACTGTCAGTGAGTATGAAGGGATATCTTTTTTTTTTTTTTTAACCTTTTGTTGACTTTTTCTAAAAGGTAGAGTAAAAGTTTAAGTTCATTTTGCTTTTTGTCATCTGGGAAACATAACTAAGAAGATGTTCCAGGATGTTACATTTTGGCTCTGTTCATGGGAGATTTTATATGGGACAAGAGGTAGGAAGTAGCTACATCGATGCTACAAGCCAGCTTTGGAAGTAGTTTTATAACCACGTTTGCCAGGCACTTGGGAAGCACATTATCACCATTATTTAATTGTAGTCCCAAATAATGGCCCGCAAGGTAGTCGGTTTCTCATTTTAAAAGCAAGGGACCCCAGTTACAGACATATCCACACCAAGGACAGCCCAGCACCTGCTGGGGACAGGGAGGTGCTGCGTTCTAAAGCCGAATCCACCTCTCTCCGAAGCCACCTGCCATAGGTAGCTGGGCCTAAAAGCTGCTCCAGTTTCCAATATGAAGCCTCGCTCCTGTTGGTGGCAGGACGCCCTTCCGCCAGGCCCCAGCTCTAGAGTAAAATGGCATCACCTCCCATGATCCGTTGCCATTTCTGTTCTCCTTATGTGCACTGGTTTAAACAAGAGGGCCAGCTAAGTCCGTGAGTGTCCGCTGAGGAAAGCGACACCCCAGTGGAGGATCAATGACTTTATACGATACTTGGCTCCACTACAGATCATCCTGTGGCCCTCGGTGTCCGAGATACACTCAGTGGGCCTGACAAGGCCATAGCGTGTGTGCTCAGTAGTGCAGAAGATTCTACTGGCCATTTCTCAGACAAGTGAGCGAAGTAAGAAATAAAAGCTGGGGGGTTGTGGTTCAGAGGAAGAATCAAATGCCCAGCACACAGTGAGGCCCAGATGCAATCTCTAGCACAAAAATAAAAGAGAAAAACAGAAGTCATAATTTACAGCAATTCAATACAGCATGAAATGTTTCACTTTCTAATTAAGGAGGCATGCCCAGTACATAGTGGACACATCTGTGTGTACTTTTTACTTAATGGGGCTGCTTTCAGAAAACTGTGGATTCTGTCCCTTCTGGGTGACTTAGAATAGTCAGGGACTTTGTAATTTTCTTTTACGGTGGGGCTATTTTGGAGTAGGGAACTCACCGCCACCACAGAACTGAAAGCTACATGAAATGCAACCATGGTATCATTATCAGGAACCTCATCCCTCTTGTGCTGAAAGGGGCAAGGACAGTGGGCTTTCTAAACATCTGCCTTGCTTTTGTTACCCAGAAAGAGATTTTGAAGTGAACGTCACAGCCAGAAGCTCACCTGACGAGGGAAAACCCTTGGAACTGGTCTGCCTGGTTGTCGGCAGAGACGGCAACCCACAGCTTCAGGGCACTTGGTTCCTCAATGGGAAGGAAATTGCTCAGATTGATGCCGGTGGGGTCCTGGACTTGAAGAGAAACTACACAGACAGAGCAGACCGAGGACAGCTGCAGGTCTCAAAGTTAAGCGCCCAGACTTTCTCTCTCAAGATCTTCTCCGTGGGTCCGGAGGACGTGGGCGCTTACAGTTGTGAAGTGGCAGAGGTGGTGAGGACTCAGACCGGCTCCTGGCAGGTGCTTCAGATAAAGCAGTCACCGGGCAACCAGGTACAGCTGAAGGAGCCAGCAGGTAGGTGACATAGGGACAACCATAGGTGCTGCTGTCTTCAGACGCCCCCTCCCGGTGCTGGGTGGGACTTCCCATAGAGTCTGGAGCCAGTCAGACCCTCCCGGAGGTGAAGTGAAGGGATGAGAAGGCACCAAGACATGGTTCCTGAGCCATGGGCCATGGGCACTCCTCTTCATTTCTTTCAATTTCAAGTCTCTTGTCCATAAAAGGACACAAGTAGCTGACCTTAAGTCCCTTCTTGCCATCTTCTTTTGTTTGAGTTTACTTATTTTTTTTCTTTGTTATAAATTTTGTATGCTGGGTTTTCTGTTTTTTTGTGTGTTTGTATACATGCATGTACACAAGCATATGTTTATAACTGCATGAATAGTCTGCATATGTGTGTGCCAGTGTGTGTGAATGAATGTGGTGGGGGTGGCACAGAGAGACATGTAGGATCCCTTTGCATGCGGAACACACAGCTGAGTAAGCTGACCTTGAGTTGAGGCTGGGCGGCCATTTTTCAATTGCTTCCCGCTAATCTTGTTATGTTAACTTGCAGTGGGTCATACTTCTGACTCATAGTGAGAAATGAAGAGACAAATGAAAGCAGACAGACTCCATTCTCTGTGCCTGCTGCGATGCGGCGAGATGTCTGTTCAACTGGTTCTGAGCATCTCTATGATGAAGCGGCGAAAGCCACTGCTGCGGCTTGTGTATAATTGTCCTTCAAAGGCTCAGCGTTTGGTCCTCAGTGTGATAATGTGGATGGAATTAGATCATGGGAGCTCCACCCTGACAAATGCATTAATGCTTCCTTGGGAGACAGGATTGTATAAATGAGGCCACCCCTGGGTGCCTGTCCCTCCTGCTTCCCTGCCCCTCCCCCGCCCCGCCACTGTTCTGCTGTAGCTAGAGGGTCTCCGTTATGCCAGTACCACAATATTTGGATCCTTAGGCCACCAGACTCAGGACAGGCACTTAGTTCATTGCTACTTTGTGAAGGCTGAGTGACTTTAAATATGTTCGAGTAATAGGTGCTTTGTGTATAGAGTTAAAACAGATGCACCCACAACTAATATTAGAATCCTCCGGGCTGAGTGTTAAACTCAAAGTCTAGAATGAAAATTTGCCCAAAAGCAAAAAATAGGGGGAGAAATTTTAATTAAAAATAAACTGAGCTAAAGTGAAAGCTATTCTTGCTACACTTACTCATTAACGGTATCTCCAAAGATAGATAAATACCCCTTCTGCATCTGCTTCCCTCTCTCCATTGGCTAGGAAGGAAAATAGCAGAGCTCTGGATGAAAGTGACAGGCCAGGAAGTGTGTTGGTGTTAGTTTCCACGCTAAACATTTGGTCTAAGTTTCTAGGATTCAGGAAAAACAATGTGGGCGGTTTACATATTGGCACAGAGCTTGCTAAATCTCTGAACTCCCCAGGGGAAAAAAATCTACAAACTTCCTTAAACCTGGTGTGTGAGAATTTGTTCCTAGTTGCTCCAAAGTGTGCTTGATGGCCTCCAGCTCCTGGTCCTGGAGAGAGGGTTATCTTTCAAGGCTAAGAGAATTTTTTTTTCCATCGGCTGGAGTCCAAACTGGCCCTAAGATGTAGCAATTGGAAAATGTATTAGCATATTTATTGCGGGCTTTGTCTAACATTCTGTTTTGAAAGTCAAACTGCTATTTGAAATATGAGCAGACTTTATTGTTCCATGAATATTTTAAACAGAAGGGAACACCCACTGCCGCTGTGCCTTGGCTATACTTCTTACCATGTGGCTAATGACCACAATGAATTTTTGAAGTGATGGTAGTTGAAGCTAACCATGATGGGTATGTTAAAGGGATGAGATGATGAGTCATTTCCCTTTTAATTTTTAAACTGCAGTTCTGGGTCATTTTTATATTAAAAAACAAACACACATAGCATGACCATTGCCTCTGACACCCAAAATGCTGAAGCAAGTTTGATAATTTGTGCAACCTGTTTCTGAAGGTTAGTCTTCATTCTGCCTCTAGCTGGTGTGTGCACGCCTGAAGCAGTGGATCTCTGTCCACTGTGGGGAGGAGCCATTTGCAGATCCACTCAGATCTCCTTTAGATTTCCAATTTCCAGTGTTCCGTTCCATTTTAGTCTTTTGCTTTGAACTCCTCCACCACCGTTACCACTGCCTCTTATTAAACACTAATGGTAATAGCTAACCCCTTTTCAGAACTCTCTGTAGCCCAAGGCCTAAGACCTTAGTGTGGCCTTTGTTCAGTGCTCTCAACAAAGCAAAATTCGTCTCTTTTTATTACCTTCATTTTTTTTTCCTGGAAAGAAACACAATGGCTCAGAGAGGTCAAGTGTGTTGCCCAGAGTAATTCTGCCCCCAGGTCGTGGCGGGTGTTGGCCTAACACTTAGTGCTGGGCTGTCCATGACATGGTAGCTTCTGATGTATCTCCATGGCCCACAGAGCAGCCAGAACAGGACCTTGCACAATAAGCGTTTGTTGAAAGAATGTTTGCATTTCTTTCTGTCTGTAATTTCCCATCTGGAAGCCAGCTTTATACGTATAGTTGGACACAGTAATTTAAACATTAGAAGACTGTCATTTGCCAATGATAGTAGATGGATAGATAGATAGGTGTACATAAATATAAAATTTTCCAAAACTAGCTATTTTTATGGTGGTATTGCAAATAGAGATCTAATTAATAATTTTCTTTCGCTGTTCAAAATACACACCAAGCTAATAAGGACTATCTAGGAAAAGGTACTTGGGAAGATGGAGAGTATATTAAAAAGCACTGATGACTCCTATTCTAAAAAACAAAACAAACAACCTAAAACTTTAAATCATCAAGGCTTCATTACTTTCAGGTTCATTTTCTCACCCTAATGAATCAAACAAATAAAATATATATGCCCAACGAGATTTTCTTCAGAATGGGCCAACTGAACAAAACCATAAGAAAAATAAGTATATATTATGAATCATATATGTGTCCATAGGCTCTCCTGGTCACCTGTCTACTGTCTTGTTTCTACTATTTTTATAGCTACCTTAGGGAAATTTTATTTTATTTACACCCCCACACAGGCACATGCACATATACCCAGGCACACTTATCCATCTACCCATCCACTCATAGTCCATCCATCCATCCATCCATTTATCTTTCTACCCAGTCATTTATCTTTTCCTCTATCTATCCATCCATTCATCTACACCCCCCCCATCCATTTATCTTTCCATCCATCCATCCATCCATCCATCCATCCATCCATCCATCCATTTACAGTTTAAGTGTTTGGTAGATCTTTGTTCTGGGCATGGCAAAGGAGGAATCGATGAGCTCTGATTTGTCACAAACAGGTACAGTTCTTATAATTCAGTTCCATTGTTTTTTTAAGAGACTTTTTTGTTTACGTGACGCACTTTTCTTCATAATCCACAGCAAGAAGTGTGACTGTGTCTGCTGAGCAGCATGCCGTGTGGGAAGGAGAGGAGCTTATCCTTCTCTGCAAGGCAGCTGGGGATGCAAGTCCCTTGTCCATGAGCTGGTGGCTCACCCCACAGGACCAGACCACACCCGTGTTTGTGGCTGCCATGGGACAAGATGGTACCGTGCAGCTGGGAGTCTCTTCTCCAGGCCCCAGGCACCGTAGTAACAGGAAGTTGGAGAAAGTAGATTGGGCCACCTTTCGGCTGGAGATCGCCTCTGCTGAGGTCACAGACAGTGGGACCTATGAATGCAGAGTGTCGGAGAGGCCCCAGAACCAGGCCAAAGATTGGCAGTGGACCCAGAAGATTTCGGTCACTGTAAAATCTCTGAGTGAGTCCCCAGGGAAAAATCCTTACCTGAATGTGTGTCAGTCATGCCCTTCAGGACTGCAGTTTGAGTGGGGTCATCCAGAACCCCCACCAGCATATAGGTACTCTGAGCGCCAACAGTGTATGTACCCCGAGACGCACAGAGCAGGGTCTCCACATCAGGCCCGTCACCAACCTCTTTAATTCATCCTTATAAAGATCAGCCTAGAGTGCAACTTGTCAATTGTTCGAAGTTGCAAACAAACCCGTATGACTCGGAGTTGGCTTATAGATGACTATAGCCAAGTCTGCCCCATTCCGGCAGCCGCCAGGCATCGCCAAGTCTTTTCTAGCACAGACAAGGGATTGACACTGAACCTTGTGAGGGTGGCGAGAAGAGGAAGGAGGCCAGACCCTGGCTGTGAGTGTCGCCCCTGCACACTGTGGAAACACGGCCTGTCGTAGGCGAGGGGGGAGACTCGGAGAGCTGAGGTTGGGTGGGGACACACTGTGCTGTGCCCTAACTTCTACCCCCAAATTCATGACACTCCAGGAACACTGATGCGTGGCCTTGTGGGAAGGGTGGCATTGAGAAAACTCGGAAGTCCCAGTGCGTGGGCCGGGTAAACAGGAAGTGTGTCTTACTTTTCCCCCCAACAGAATCGAGTTTACAAGTTAATCTGATGAGCCGTCAGCCGCAAGTGACATTAGCCCACACCTTTGACCTGTCCTGCATAGTGAGGGCCAGCTACTCGGACCTCGAGCTGCCCTTCTCCGTGACGTGGCAATTCCAGCCAGCCAGCGCTGGAGCCTTTCATCAGCTGATTCGAATCACCCACAATGGCACAGTCGAATGGGGGGATGTCCTCTCCCAGTTCCACGGGAGGACAAAGGTTTCACAGTCTTCCTTTCGTTCTCAACTCCAAATCCACAATGCTGCTTTGGAGGATGCAGGGGTGTACCAGTGTAGAGTGGAAGGCTACGACAGAAACTCCTTGCACACAAGTGGCCCGGCCAGAGCATCTGCCACCTCTAACCTATTAAGGATTACTGTCACTTTTCCAGGTAGGTGACACTTGAAATTGATCCCTCGTTTAAAAGGGAAAGGATAAATATATATATATATATATTTTTTTTTTTTTCTTTCCAGGTGTGATAATGCACACCTATGATCTCGGTATTTAGGAGGCCAAGACCGGAAGATTGAGAACTTGAGGTCCGGCTAGGCTCCAATAGCGACACTCAAACAATAGCAACAAAACTCTTCCCACTCTGTGTAAAGTATAGAAACTAACATAAAGCATCTGCTCATCCCAGTTGCCGTGGTAGAGTGAGCATGATGCGCTAACATTAACATGAAGTTAGTATACACGGGATGGCTACACTGGCTGTGAAAACAAGGAAATACTTCCATAGCAGCTAATAGCCGCTGCTCTCTGGCCTTTCCACAGCTGCGTGGGCTCCCACTGCCAGCAGCTAAAGGACACTGTGTGGCACAGCGGATCCTCCAGGGCCCTCTGGAGGAGGGGGAGGGGGAGAGAGTCTTTTAGGTCAGTCACCGCTGGTGTCCCAGCATCTTTTTCGTGTGTGGAAGTGGTGGGAATCGTGTAAATTCCATTAGAAGAGTGTCTTAGTGAGGCTTTCGTTGCTGTGAAGAGGTAACACAAGTACAGCAACTCTTATAAAGAAAGCATTTAATTGGGGCCGGCTTACAGTTTCAGAGGGTTAGTCCATTATCGTCATGGCGGGAAGCATGGCAGTGTGCAGGCACACATGGGGCTGGAGAAGGAACTGATACTTCTACATCTTGATCCGCAGGCAGCAGAAAGAGACTGTGTGCCACACTGGGCATAGCTCGAGAAATAGGAGATTGCCAAACTCACCCCCATGGTGAGACACTTCCTCCAACAAGGCCACACCTACTCCAGCAAGGTCACATCTTCTATAGTGCCATTCCTTACAGACCATACATTCAAACGCATGATTCTATGGGGGCCATACCTATTCAAACCATCACAAATGCACTACCTCTTTTAATCCATTAATGTATGAGAGAATTTATGGTTCCGGTCAAATTCAGTCTTAATAACAGATCTCAAAGGCTAACAGTATAAACCCAGAAGACCTAACCTAGCTGATTACTGCCATGCCATATGCTTTCTCTCTCCCAACTGGTGACAGTGAGGGACTTTGAGATCACTCAGATGTGATGAGCGCTAGGTCTGGAAGAGTCACTTAATCTACCCCATCTCAGTCACCGTTTCTGTAAATGGCTGGTGTGCACTTGAACTGGGCTGTGTCGTGGTGCACTCAGAGGAGGCACTCGGGCATGGCAGCCACCACCCACTCTGTGCTGCTGAGACATATTGTTGTTGATAGCAATGACCTTGTTCATGAAGTCATACCTTAATTTACCTGTCCTTCCCATGGTGTTTGATATCGCTTCCACAAACTTTCTTTTTGTTGCTCTTAGCCCTGTGGCATGAAGTGTTCTTCCTAACACTAATGACTCCTTCTCATTTTCCACTGAGTCACTGTTTTAATTTTTTTGTTTGTTTTTGTTATTGACATTGTCTCATTCTGAGTTTCAGTGGCCTGAAACTCTTAGTCCTCCTGCCTCAACCCACTAAGGGCTAGGATTGCAGGTGTCTGCTACTATGCTTGGCTTTTCTTTCTTCCCCTCCACCTAAACTCAGGATAATATCAGACTTTTTATATAGCCAAGAATGACCTTTAACTTCCAATTCTCCTCTGTAATAGACAAGCATTTTCCTCACAGGGCCCAGTGTCTTAAAAACAATAAAAACAACAACAAAACCCACATTCATTTGGATTCAAGTTTGGTATGTCCATACTCTCCATACTTTTTCTAGAGTAAAAAACAAAAGTTCTATCCATGGATACAATGCCTCCATTGACAACTTCCATGTTCATTATCCAGAATCATTTCTCTTCTGGTCTTGAGATGCCCACCTAATTGCTTCACACCTATTCTCAGTGTGAGAGCATAAGCAATCATCATTGTTCAAAGATATCCTTTCCATATTGTTCATGATGTGATTGATGGTCCTCCCCACTTCCCAGAGCCACAGGTGGAAAACTGAGTCCTCCTCATATCCAGACTCCCATGGCAGGATATGAAAGATCTTCAACAATCCTACGCACCTGTTTCTCTAGTGCCTCCTACTCTCCATCTGACTTCCAAACACACTGAACTGCCTGGATTCAATAATCCACCTCTACATTCATGTAGCTCGTCTTTTACTACTTTGTGGGTTCTTATTTCTTCCACCCTTTCCCACCCCTTTTCCCACCCTTTCAACCCCACAACACTAGCTATGAGGGGGAAAAGGATAAAGAGGAAAGGAAAGGGATTTCTGAATAGAGTCAGGGGCTGGAAGTGAAATGATGAAATCATTAGACTACTTCCTGCTGATTAGGGGCATTGAGTTCCTTGTGGCAGGTTTTATCTTCACAGTCAAAATATCTAATTTTTTCTTCCTCCTCCTTCTTTTCCTCCTCCTCTGTCTTGTTTCTTTGTTGTGCATGACTACTTAATAAACTGAGACCAACAGCCGACAATCAATCGCATTTATATACCCTCTGAAAATCCCCAGAATTCCAAACATCACACAATCACAGAAACTCTCTGCAGCTGGCAAAATCACACTCCTACCGGAGCACACGACAGCTACTGCAAAGCAGCTCTATATCCCCACACATGGGGTTAAAACAAAAACATATTCTTATAGTATTCCCATGTTTTTAAAGAAACCAAATTCCAAAATTCTCACTACACTCTCAGGTTCAGGGCCTTATTCAAATCGTCCCTTTTGTGTGGAATTCCTTTGCCTTCTATTCATCTGAATGGTTGCTATTAATCTTCAATATTCAGTTCAGAGTTGCCTCCTCCAGGAAGTCTATCCTCATTCCTGTTCTTGGGTTAGGCAAATCTAGTGGATGGTCCTGATATTTGTTGCTTTTCTACATATCTCTGTCCTACATGGGTGACCAATTATATAATCTGGAAGTCTTTGTTCCTGCTCTACATCTTCCTGTAAACTGTGAGTCACTAACAGGAGTTATTCACAAAATACCTAGAGTAGCCTCGTATGTGATATAGTATGTAACTAACAAATGTTTGTTGAAGGGAAAATTAAGGGACCTAATGGCAATATCAACAAAAGTAGACTGATCAACAAGGAATGAAAACAAGATTTGTGAGATTTATTGTGCATCTTATGACAAAGGAAAAGCTACTAGTGTTGAAAGATGGCAGAGTCCATATCCATATAATATTCTCACAATGGAATGCCTGCAAAGAGACAGAATTTTAATAGTCCATGCACAACTTCCTCTTGTTTACTCATGTTTGAAGGCAGCTCTAACTAGACTTTGATAAATTGGGCATCCAGAAGTAGTTGAGATAGTAAACACACAGAGACAGAGCGTTCATGGTGTCATTTTCTCTCAAAGTGATGCAAACATGCTATGGAAGAGATTGCTCTTCTTAAATGCAACAATATTATCACATGGGGAAGAGCTAGGCCTTTTTCCATGGCTCTCCTCCTCCTCATACAGTAAGGAGGACCAGCAGAAAGACCTTATGAAGAGAGAACCATCAACTTGCAATCGCACAGAATTTTCACAGGGGTGTCTTTTGGCATTGTAACAAAATATTTTCATCTAGAAAGTTTATATTCAATCTAAGTACCAAAATCTCATAGAAGTTTACAATTTTGTGTTGGGTCACATTTGCAGCTATTCTTCACCACATGCAGCTTGTGAGATGGACAGAGCTTAAAGATGGAGAAGACAGCTTCATCAGTTCTTTGGTCCTATCAAAGATGAATGAACAGTTGGGGCAGCTGCTGGGAGGGAATTTACCCACAGGATGGCTGTAGAGGTTCTTAACATCAGGTCGCACATCAGATATACTGCATATCATATCTTTACATAAGTTTGCAGTAGCAAAATTACAGTTATGAAGTAGCAACAAAATAATTACATGATTGGTGGTCACCACAGCATGAGGAAGTGTATTAAAGTGTCACAGGATTAAGAAGGTTGAGACCTACTACTGCTATAGAGGCTATTTGCCCTAATTCACATGCTAGCTTACAATTCCGGTTTTTTGGTTTTGTTTTATTTTGGTTTTTGGTGGGTTTGTTTTTCCTAGCAAAGTAACTATTTTCATTTTTTTTTCTTTCAGGGAGCAAATTGAGAGTAAACTCAAGCAATCAGGTCCAAGAGCTCTCCATCAGCTCCAACACTCACATAGAATGTGCCATCTTGTCCAGATCTACTGGAAACTTTTTTCTATCCACCATTTGGTACTTCTCTCCCATCTCTGCAAATGCATCCTATTTGAAGATTCTAGAAATGGACCAAACCCACGTTGTAAAATATGGAGATGAATTTCAAACCCCTCGGAGCAAGCAAAAATTTCATTCTGAGAAAGTTTCCCAAGACTTATTTCTGCTGAGCATTCTGGGCATGGAAGACAGTGACCAGGGCCACTACCACTGTGCTGTGGAGGAATGGCTCTTGTCTACAGATGGCACTTGGAAAAGGCTTGAAAGAAAGACTTCAGGATCCACAGAATTGAGACTCAGGCCCACAGGTAAGAATTCAAACAGTATTGTTTTTCTATAGGATTTTCTTCAGCAGTCTTTAGGGTCTGACCATGGAGAGATTAAAAAAATATAATCTGTACCATAGAAATAATAGGCACCTACAAATGACTAAAGGTAGCCCACCAGAGGAGGGGAGGTTGCTTAAGGTGAATCAGTACGAGGTTTCAAGCTCAAAAGAGAACAAGATTCCTTTGCCTGGTTTGCTTATCAGCTTGGCAGCCTGGTCCGTGCAGCTGCCCAGGGAATCGTATCTGCAGATCTCTATAATAACAAGCTGTGTCACTCCGGTGGGGCCCTACTGTAATTTGGCAGAGAAAGAGTAATACGAAGCATATTTCTCCCACTGTGAACAGAAACTGTACAACTCTATGGGGATGTGTGGAGAAATTGCTTTTCAACATTTGGCTGCCTAAACATAAGGCAAATAAGAGTAGTTAACTGTTGGAATGGCTTACAGGGGGAGTCTTCTCCACCTCTGGAGATCTTTAAAAATGTAATGGAACTTCCATCCATTGCAGCTAGTCTACAAGTGCTGCTGTCTGTGTATGGACAGGCTTGACTAGGTCTCTCAGTCCTGGCTGGGTCACCTCTGTTGATTAAAGTTAACAAATGGGTATCACAGCTAAGGTACTGGACAAGAGCCAACAGTGTGATATAAATAATTTGATCTAATGGGGTGCTTAAAGTACTGTTTTCAAGCTGATAATAATAATAATAATTTAAAAAACCCTAAGATTGTAACTAGACATTCCCATATGCCAGAAACAGGACTGCAAAGATAAGACACAGCTCTTGCCCTCGGTGAGCTTCTGTGAGAGAAGCAGAGGTAAAGCATAGCTTAGGGAGAGATCTGTTAAGCTTGGGTGCTCCTCAGGGAGCAAGCGATCCTAGGCTCTTCTGTTTCGTAGTCTCTGCTTTTCTCAGATCTTCTGAAGCACTGCCCTGGCTTTAACTATCACCTACAAGATAATCACCCGAAATCTCCGGGTTTAGAGAGTGTAAGCCTTAGGCTTTTAGACCCCACTGTTCACTTCTACTTGGATGCCCCAGAGGCCACACCCCTGACGCATGTATTATCTTTTCTGACTCTCATGATTGCTTTGTCTCCTTGTGCGAGTGATATCCCTGCCTTCCAGTTGTCTTAGCCAAACACTTGACTGTGTGTGCCTGCACGTTTTAAGGAGGCAACATCTCTTGGCTCAAGCCACTGTTTCCCAGGTGGAAATATGGCCTCATTGTTAGATCTTCCAGTATGTCAGAAAATTCTCACTGTCTGCACTGTTAAATCGATTGCACTGAAAGGTGCCTAGGAAGATAGTGAAGTCCACCTTGGGTGTGTTTATGAGAACATTTCCAGAGAGGATTAGCTAAGGGGAGACCTGCCTGAATATATAGAGCATCCTCAAATATGCTGGGGGTCCCAGAAGAAGGACGCCCATGGATGCAGGCATGCTCTCTGTCTACCTCCTTGCCATCCTGAGAGCAGCTTTTGCTACATGCTCCAACACTACGAAATTCTGCCCCACCTTAGGCCCAAAACAGTGGATCTAGACGACTTTGGACCAAAATCTCTGTTGCTGTCAACAGAATAAACATCTCTTTCTCTAAACTCTTTCTTTTAGGTATTCGCTGCAACAACAGCAGCAACAACAAAACACTAATATAGGAAACGGACTCCAGAGAGGTGGAGTCAATGCTGTGACCCAGACTGATGAAGTGATTCTTAAGAATTTGAAACTGGTTTGAGGGAGGAGTTTGGAGAAGCAGGCCAGAACATTGCTAGAATGTTTTAAGCAGAGATTAATGAGCAATTCTGGTGGAAAAAAAAATCTGGTAGGAATATGGACAGAGACTGTGCTCATGAAATGAGGACTCTATTCATGTTTTTGAGTTCTGGCAAATATTTTGTTCATTCTCTGAGACTTGAGTGAGGTTGAACTCAAAAGAAAAGGAAAAAATTCCATAGCAACTCAAGCTATGACATTGTTAATGCTAAGTCCTTTTTGATAGATTTACAGTGACAATTAGGAGCAAAAACAGTAGAAAGATGTGAACACCTTGGCATCTGCCCAGTAAAGAGGCTCATGTAAAGTTGGGGCAGGGGGTCAAGGAAAGAGTGACTGCTAGAGATTAGTCCACATATTTTGCACCAGCATAAAAGAAAAAAGTACCTTGGAGGCAGCTCAGGAATTGGCTAGACCCACCCATCAAAGACTTAAGGATGTAAAAGAATAAATTCCTGGAGAAATTTTTTGCTTGACAGCCAGGTGTGGTAGCATTCAACTAGGAAGACTGAGGCAGAAGGAGGACAACTTCAAAGACATTCTGGCTTAGGCACAGACAACCCTGAGCTAACATGTTTTGTTTTGTTTTGTTTTGTTTTTCTTTTTTATGACTTTCCCTTGAAGGGAGAACAACAACAACATAGAGTCCGCTGCTCACACTGAGCTCTGTAGGAAGTTGGTTCTGTAGGATCCATTTTACTGGACCTAGCCACATAGACACTAAGAGGCCACTGAAGTCATAGTCCAAGGATTCCTGGTCATAAGTCATGCTAATTTTAAGCCGTATCTGCTATCTACATGGTGCTAGGTTTGTAGACTGCAGAATATAGGTGTTATTGGACCATGGAGCCTGAAACTAATAAATCTTTGCTTTCTTGAGTTATTTTGCTCAGGTATTTTTGTCCCAGTGATAAAAACAAAACAAAAACTTGAATAATGTAACGGGATGACATTTCTCAACTTGAGAATGTTTGGAGTTAACCAGAGTCTCTTAAAATACCAAGATACCAACCTCCATGTGACTATGGGTTGCCACTGCACACCTGGGTTAGGAATGAATTCAAGAATAAGGTGCAAGGAGATAAAGAGGAGGCTGGTCATCACTGTAGCAGGAGATTTTCTTTCAAATTTCAAGAAGAAAATAAACCTTAGTGACAAAAGCCAAAGTGAGAACAAAACCAAGGCTGAAAGGGTCTCTTAGCTTGGAACTGGACCTTGGTGGAGTATTGCAATGGATCAGAAACTAGTTTGCAATCAAATAGGGGGTGACTTGAGGCAAGGGCACAGCAGATTTTATATTAATTAAGATTTTACGTGATTCCCCATGAAGGACAAGTAAATACTAATTAGATTAACATAGTCTAAGATCAGAAAAAAAATTTCAGAACAACAAAACAGATTAATAAATAGATTTGTAGTAGAGTTGAAAATGTAATGTACACTGTAACTTCTGGCCTTAACTTTCTGTTTTTCGTTGTTATAAATATTGGGGGTGCCATTCCAAGTCCTCACCTGCTGGTCAGTGGGGGAGGGGAAAAAGGAAGGCCCAAGCTCTGTAAGGCATGCTAATTAATAACTGAGATGGTTCCCTTGGGTGGTATCCTGACACTTGTGTCCATGTTCTGTCTCTCAGGGTGTCTGAACAACGGATAGCATCTGGGTGTGGTGGGAGAAGGTGATTTCATAAGGAGCAGTACTAGGATGATACGTAACATGCAGAGTGCTGAAAGTTGTAAACAGCACCTGTGGGAAATCAAGGAGGAAGTTCAAAGTCAGGCAAAAGCTCCGAGCCCAGCTGAGGTTGTGTCTATTTTAGTAGGAAGCTCCACCAAGCAAGAGGTCAGGCTAAAAGAGGGAAGTGTTTAGCTCCGTTTGTAGCAGAGAATGTTCTGGCAAGTGTGAAGAAAAGAAGGATCAAAGGAAAACATTAATGATGAAGGTCCTAATGACTGGAGAATGCCAGATGAGGTCTCCCAGTGGAAATGATAAGGCCCAGATTGAGCAGGCCGAAAGTCTGCTCTTCTCTAACCATCCACCTCCACTTTGCCTTGTAGGAAGTCAGGTTCAAGTCTCCAAAGTGAGCTGGATGGGAAACGCCAGCGAGCACGGAGAGGCGGACATCAGCTGCAGCCTGGACGGCTCAGGCAGCACTGCCTCGCTGTACTCCGTGGCGTGGTACTGGAGCAGAGGAGACGCGGGGGGTCAGATGCTGGTACACCTACAGTATGACGGCCTGCTGGAGTACGGCCCGGAGGACCGCAGGAGGCGCCTGCACTGCTACCGCTCCTCTCCCACGGCCTTCATCCTGAAGCTGCATCGGGTGGAGATGGACGATGCCGGCATGTATTGGTGCAGGGTGACAGAGTGGCAGCGACATGGCCACCCGGGCAAGTGGATCAACCAAGCCTCGGATGAGTCACAACGGATGGTGCTCAGGGTGCTGCCCTCAGGTAACTCGGGGGTCGATCAGCTACTCGCTCACGGGCATACCCGGCTCCTCTCCGTGCTCCCTCCTGCCTTTCTTTCCTCAGCTAAGGACAGTTTTTCAGATTCCTTAAAGGAGATGATTTTTCTGCCTCTCGCCATAGTAACCTACTCAAGCAGCAAGGTCTACGTAGGGTTTGGGCACACACACTTGATTAATGGGCGCGTCTGACCTGTCCTGACCTTCCCTTCCCAAGCAAAAGGCCATCAACACCACGTGTGCCCTCGATATCAGAAGAGCACACACAGCCAGCACTGTTCTTACCTCCTGGCTGATCCTCTAATCTCCAGATGCTGTTTTGTAGTGGAAAAGAAAACAATGCAGAAGGAGATGATGGTCGTGGCAATAACCTGCTGTTCTACACAACTGAACCACAGTCGGTTGTGCCCGAATACCCCCTTGATCAAGAAAAGAACCGAAAAACACTCTTCCTCAAAGAATCAGTGCTGGGATCTGTCTCTCTGTGTCTCTGTGTCTCTGTCTGTCTCTTGCTTTCTCCTGTCTCTCTCTTTCTGTCTGTTTGTCTGTCTCTTGCTCTCTTCTGTCTCTTTGTTTCTCTCTATCTGTCTGTCTCTCTTGCTCTCTCCTGTCTCTCGCTGTCTCTGTGTCTGTGTGTCTGTTTGCCTCCTTACCTAACTGTCAGGGCTTTGGTAATATTGCTAGTCAAACGTACCCGCCTTGAAGGGATAGAATGACTGTTGTGGCTCAAAGCTTCAGAGATTCTGGTCTATGGTCATTTGGCCCTGTGACTCTGTGTCTGCAGCAGCACACCATGACAGGACCGTGTGTGGCTGAGCAAGCAAAACCACTTACCTCATAACTAGGAAATGAGAGAGAGAGAGAAAGAGAGAGAGAGAAGGCTGGTGTCTCCTTGTCCCTTTCAATGGCATGCCATTAAAGAGAGGAAGCTCTCCCACTAGAACCATCTCCTAAAGGGCCCTCTACCTCCTAGTGAAACCAAACTGAGGAGCAAGTCTTTTCTACAAGGGCATATTAGGGGATAAGATAGTCACTTAAGACCAAAATGATAGCAATACTCATTTGGTGTCCTCTTTCCCTTGTATCACTGTGTCCTGGAAGACATCAAAGAAAGATGGATAGCACATAGAGCTGCCTTACAGGCTCCAACAAAGAGAACCATCACCCAAAGGCCTTTGACCAAAGAGTGACAGTTCTTTCTATGGGAAAGTCATCCTCAGCCAATGTCTCAGCCAAATGCAGTATTAGACATGTGATGGGCATCTATTAGGCATGTGTTAATAAGAGTGGTCTCTTCCAGCTAGACCAATAAATTATGGCTAGGTATAGTATCTGCCAGCTCATTGTCTTAGCTACTTCTTTCCATTCCACTAAGACTCAAAAAGGTGAAAGGTGGACTGCGGGCTGAACTTTCATTGGAAAAACATCACTAGAAAAACTAAGGCAGAGTGTTGGTACTCTACCTCAGGAAAGATAAATGGAATTTATTATACAGTTGACATTTTTAGGAGACCAGCTAGCTTTGGCAGCAGTCCCTGTCAGGGGAAGGGTGTAAACGGCAACTCCTCACAGGCCAAGAGGGCCTCACTGCATCCCTGTCAGGTTCTATCTGACTTGTTCTCTGGGGCTCCACCATTCTCTCTCCTGTCTATTCTTTAGGGCCTCGCCATCCTTCCCTCACGTCCATTCTTCAGTAATGCTTTTTTTCTTCCAAGTGTCCAGGCAGATTTCTTCTATCAGCTTTTTTATTCCAACAATTATAGGATATTCCACACATCTGGGCACACCCCACAAATGTTTTCATCTGGAATTCATGGGCTCTATAAAGTCAGCAGTTTTTACAGTAGAATAAATAGATAACAACCATGAAAAGGACAGATTCCGTGACTAGCAAGCACATCTCCTCTGAGACAGGTGAGACGCTGTACAGCATAATCTATGTGAGATCGTGCAGAACAGGTGTAAAAAATGAATTCTGGAAGGAGACATTAAAAAATGGAGTCGTTTGGGTCTCCTCTGAAAAAGCTCACCAGCTTGGGCCACGGCCAACAGGGTTTTCATTGCAACTAACAGTATGTGTTCTCAAGGAAAGGTTGTGATGGAGCAACTGGCCTGTTCCACCCTGCTGCTACTGGCTGGGGGTTAGGGGAAGACTCTGGAGTGATTAAAAAGTGCTTAGGAGTTAGAGTCAGATAAGCCTAAACTCAGATTGCAGTCCCACCACCTACCAGCCATGTCATCAGACCATGTTTACTTGACTTGTATGCTGTTCAGCTTTCTCATAAAAAGAGGATATAATACAATTTTTAAAAAAAAAATCCTGGTAGCTACACTGGCATGTTATAAGGTTTGAATAAATGTTAACCCCTTTTGCTTTTTGCCTCGAACCAAACTTGTCATGTATACATACACACACTATCATAATTTCTTTTCATGCTGTCATAAAACATTTTAACAGATGCAACTTAAGAGGAGAAAAGATTAATTATGGCTCCTAGTTCAAAGATACGGTTCAGCTGGGCAGTGGTGACACTCACCTTTAACCCCAGCATTTGGGAGAAGGAAGCAGGTGGACCTGCAAGTTGGAGGCCAGCTTGGTCTACAGAGTGAGTTCCAGGACAGCCAGGACTACACAGAGAAACCCTGTCTGGACAAAAAAAAAAAAAAGATACAGTTCATCATGGTAAGAAAGTCAATGAGGCAGGAGCATGTTTCATTGTATTTGCAGTTAGGGAGAAGTCAGCAATGAGTGCTTCTGCTCAGCTCACTTCCTCCTTTTTAGGGTCTTAGTCTAAGCAATGGTGCCACCCACAGTGGGCAAGTCTTCAAGTCTTCCCACCTCAATTAACATAATCCAGATGAGCCTCCACAGATTTGCCTGTCTCCTGGGTGATTGCAGATTCTGTGGCACTGACGACTCATACACCACCACACATACATACATATGTATCCTTATGTTTATACTCGTCTGTATAATAGTTGCAGACTATTTTAATTTTCTCAATAAATAACCATATGAGATCTGAGCACACAAAACTGCATAAGGCAGAGACTGTTCTTACAGAATGGGGAAAGCTGAACCCACTGTGACACATGTCATCAGAGAAGTAGTCACGGGATGCTGAGGGGGCAGCTGAACTGGAGTGAAGAGTCAGGTAGGGATGCAATCTGGGAAGGTTCCCTAGAACATGGATGTATGAGAAGAGAGAAAACTATCTTAGGGAAAGGTACACAAGACGGCAAAAGGATGTAAAACTTCATGCCAGAGCCAGGGAACCTCAGTGGCTAGGAAGGGCTGTACCACATGGTACAAAGCTAAGAGATGAAAGCGTGGAGGTGGGGACAGGCACAGAGCTCAGTGTATGTGCTTAGTGTAGAAAGTGAGGGGGCACTTTATCGTGGTGCTTATGGGGTGCTCCTAAATAAATTCAAGCATGGCAGTGACCCCACAGGACTCACACCTAGAAAGTTCCTACTGGGTGCAGCAATGAGGCTGAAGTGGAGGGAAGGAGAGCTCCATGAAACTGTAGCCAAGATGAGGCAAGATGGAGACATGAGCTCAGGCAGTGCAAGTGAGCAGGAGGTGTTAGGAGGTTGATTGTATAGACAGTCCGTGGGCAGTGAATGAGCAGAGGAGTTGGGGCTTAGGTAGAGCACGAGGTCATTTACCGAGCAAGCAAACCAAGGCTTAGAAGGGGGAGATTGGTCCAATTAGTGTAAGTTGAGCTCAAAGAGGATTTTCAAGAAGGGTTTATCGGGGAGATAGTGGGAATCCCATAGGTGAACTGCACCGGACCTGTACAGTAGGGACTATCAATGTGTGACCAGTAATGATGCTCAAAGAAGGACACCCAAGGCAAAGCACCCTCCTTCAGCAGTGGAGAACCAGAATAGCCATGTCAGGAGGCAAGGGAAACCCAAGAGACAGCGATGCAAAGAGGCTGTTTAAGAGAAGAGAGAAAGGCTGAAGCGATGCCCGAGTGCTTGAGAACACTGCCGTGTAACCATGAGAACTGCAGTTCAGGCCCTGGTACCCAGGCAGCAAACTAGGCATGACCTCGTGCACTGTGACCCTGGAACTGTCAGAGGCAAAGTTAGGAGGCTCTCTGGGGATTTGCTGCCTGCCAGCCTAGGCGAAAAGTAATGTGAGCCGTGGGTACAGGAGGGACCCTGCCTTAAAGGGACAGGGCAGAGTGGTAGAGGAGGCCACCTGCATATATTCCACCCACCCACACGTATACATACATACACACAAAGAATGGGAACATCAACTCAGGACCTGACATGGTAGGAGCAGAAAAGCAGTAAGAAAGGCAGCTTGAGGTGGCTGAAGCATAAGGAAGCAGACATGTCAGATGCACGTTGCTTCAAGACCTGAAGAGGGCAAGAGAGAAGACCACGAGAAATGGCAGAAAGCACTGATGGATTTCAGGGTTCAAGCTGGTAGGCGAGGGAGCAGTACAGAGGGGAAGGGACAGTGGGGGGAGATGAAGCCCGTAGGGCAGCCTGTGGTCTGGCTGTGAAGGCAGCCTTAAACGGTGCTCCTCCAGGCCACCCTTCCTGTTCTGCACCTAAGCCTGCATGTTCCTCTGACTTACCTTCTCTCAGCCACTACCCTGCAGCTCTCTGTACCACGCACAATCACCACTAGTGGACACATGCTCTGAGCATACACAGGCATTGTGTGTCTTTCAGCTCTGGCCTGACACCCAAGATAGGCACCGATGTTTGCCAGCTCAGGGTCGTGCTCCTGCGGAGTGCCAAGTCTGCCTGCTGATAGAGTCCAAATCAAATACAATTTAATTTACCAGTGCTCTTCACTTCCCCACCTCCTCTATTTGCCCACTCCAGATGTGGTTGGTTTTAGGACTGCACGAAAGAGCCATGGATCACATGACTTGAACAGAGGCAGACAGACATATACTGGACCTTGCTGCCCTCATTATTACTATAATGGCTCAGTAGGGTAAGGGCCATAGGGCTGATTCTTTTTAACTTCCCCTCCAGATCCTAAATACAAATGTGTTAACTTTTCATTTGGGTTTTTTTTTTTTTTGAGTTAAGGTGTCATAGATCCCAGGCTGTCCTCACACATGCTGTATAGCCAAGGGTAACCTTCAACTTCTGCTCCTCCTGCCTCTTCCTCTTCAGTGATAGGATTACACGTCTACTCCTTTACATCAAATTGATATGACGCTGGAGATCAGACCCAGGGTTGTGTGCATGCCAGGCAAGATACTACCAGTAATACTGTTCCGAAAAAATCATTTTGATGCCATGCTAGGCCAGTCCCTAAGGCTTTCTTTGGGGTTGGATTATTTGTGGCAGTATAATACTCATTATTAAATCTCAGCTTTTATTTAGACGAGGGTTTATTTAGAAGTGGATTCTTAAAAAAGACATGCATTCCTGCCACACTGAAGTTCCTAGAGAGGCCATGTGTTTCCTTTCCCCAGCGTACTCGACAAGGTCTGGCTCAAAGCACTTAACACCCGATGAAGGAATGAACAAGCGCACCTCCAATTAGGCTAAAACAGGAAGCTGTCAGGGGCCACTTGCTCTGAGATGTACTTGCTACAGAGATCCAAACCTACTCTTCATTCCTGGAAGGAGCTAGCTCTCTCAAGTGACCTCACATGGCCCAAGTTCTAGATGGAGGCGGGGAGAGGTTGGAAACACCTTTATCCTCTCTCTCTCTCTCTCATCAGCATTTCTGAGGAGGTGTCCAGAAGAAAAGCTCTCCATGTGTGCCTGGTTGTGAGCAGAAGGAAGCTGTTCAAGATGAAGTGTGTTCGTTATGTTTTTGGCTCCACTCTGCAGGCCTTGTACTTTGAGTTTGGGGCACTTACTTGGATTGATTCAAAATGCCAAACTATAATGGTTTTGAGTGTCACCAGCTCTCATCCAAATATGGGTGAGAGGCAGATGGTGGGAAATGGTGACTGCAGGATCCAGAGCAAACAGTGCCCTCCCCCGGGGGGCAATTGAGAAGCGCTGGAGCTGACAGTTGCTCGCTGTTGGCCAACTCAGCTCTGTGAAGAGGGCACTGTGCTGCCCTGTGGTGGCAGATTGCTCTAAATGGAGCGTCCTCCTCCCACAAAGACAGTTCCTTCATGCTGAAGGCTAGAGTTTCAGGGGCAGAATAGCCCAATGCCAGATTCCTTCCTATTTCCCGTGTGTCTGCTCCATCTCACCATTGTCATATTCCCATCCCAGCATCTGTAAGACTTGCCACAGACTCCCCTCCTGATTCCCTACCACCCCTGACTGGAGAGAAAGCCAGTGTATTACTTTCTTTTTTATTGCTGTGATGAAACACCGTGACCAAGGCAACTTATAGATGAAAGAATTGGTTTGGACTTTTGATTCTAGAGGGTTAGAAGCCATGACAGCTGAATAGAGGAAGTAGGTAGCAGTCATGACAGCTAGCACAGCCGCTGAGGGCTCACCTGTTGAACTGGAAGCACAAAGGAGGGAGAGTGGACCAGAAGTGGTGTGGATCTTTATACTCAAAGCCTGCCACAGCCACATACTTCCTTCAGCAAGGCCACACCTCCTGGACCTCCCCAGACAGCACCAAAAATTGGGGACCAAGTATTCAAGTGATGGATGGGGGTTTCCCATTCAAATCACCACAGCCAGAGTCTTCGAAGGAATCACTTCACTTTCCACTGAGGGGAAAGATTTGGCCATGGAAGACCATGAGAAGTCTGTTGTGTCAGTCAGTTTCCCTGTCTCTGGGTAAGGATGATTTTGTCTCATAGTTTTAGAGTTTTCAAGCCAAAGTTGGTTGGTCATGGCTTTGGACTAACAGCAAGGTGGGTAAGAGGGCGTGGCACTTTGAGAAGCTTGTCACCCTTGGCATCCTGGAAGCAGAGAGAGAGAGAGACAGAGAGACAGAGAGACCCACAGAGACAGAGAGAGACACACACAGAGACAGAGACACACACAGACAGAGAGATACTGGGAGAGAATATCAGAATCCCACTGTCCCCTTTAAAGCTGTGCTCCCAGTGACCTCTGACCTTTCACTGAGCCCCACCTCTTAAAGGACCCATCGCTTTCCAGTAGCACCAACCTGAGGCCAAACCTTTGCTATCTGGCCCTTTAACAGACATTCCAGATCCGAACTAAGTTGCTAAGGTCTCTGTGAAGAATCAACAAGCTTGGGGAAAGTTTCCCAGCATTCCCAGGAACATTCTAGCTAATGTCTATTGCTTGTCCACTCAACGAATGGTCTAGGTTATTGTATTAAATGTTGTATTACATATTATCATATAGCATCTTTATAACTTATTATCCCTGCTTAGTTGTTAAGGTAACAAAGGATTGGGGTGTTCGTAAGAGTGAGCTGAAGAGTGAAGATTTGAACCAAGCTCTCTCTGAAACAGAGTTGGTGCTCATTCACTCTGTCATGGAAATGCTCATGGCCAGTCTTTTAACAGGGACTCCATGGCTCCATCCTCTTCCAATGAAAGGTCTTGGGTCTGGGGTCAAGAGAGACGCCAGGGCAGAGTGTCCTTTTGGGTAAGAAGTTTATTACCAGAGTTATTAATGCCAAGGATAGACAGCGGAATGGTGGGAGCCCTAATGAGAGTTCAAGCCCACGGGCAAAGCAGGAGGTCTCCTCTGAGAGGTCTCAGAAAGGGGAAGGTCATGCGTTTGCAGCCAGCCGACATCTGCTGCCGAGTGGGTGGGGTAGAGTGGAGAGGAGATTCCAGGAAAAAGATCCAGGAAAAAAGCTCTAAGGATGTGAAAAAAGTGAGAAAGAAAGGCCCATCTCATTGAAGTGTACCCATCGTATGGGTGGAGGGATCTGGTACCCTTTCGATAGGGAGGCTAACCTTGAGGTCTGTAAGCTTCCTCGGGAAGTGAAAATCATGACTGTCTGTCATTCTCGGGAGTCTGGACACCTGAGGAGACTGTTTACACTTTCATAGATGGGCTCTCTGTAGGGGACTTGCCATTTCCTGACAGTGGCTGTTGCTATAAAAAGAAGTTCCTGTCGGTAAGTATGGCTGAGCAGCCTGGCCTAGTCTAACGCAGCATTGCAGTCTCTGCCTACTTTGACCATCCTTGCAAGTATCACCACATGAGACTTGGGAGACTAATTAGAGTCCACCTGGACCATTGGGGAGAAGAATGCAAGAGGAGGACAGAGAAGAGTTAGCAATTAAACCAGCCTTGGTGACACACGCCTATATTTCCGGCGGCCTTTAGGAAGCTGAGGCAGGAGGGTCATTCAGGCTGCATTGTGAGATTCTGCCTCAGAACAAAACAAACAAAAGAAAAAAGGTCAAAATCGGTCTCTGTCCTTGATCATGTTTTTCAAGAAGAAAAAAATGAGATGCACGATGAAGACTACAAATGAGAATAGAAAAAAATCCAGGCCACCAGCTTCTGCAGCCTTGTGCCGGCCCCTCTCAGAACCGACAGCCGCACGTCCGCAGAGGACCGTCACTCTGCATAGCATGATGGTGGCCACCCCGGTTCTGGCATGGGGAATACACTTTGGCAGTTGATTCCTTTGTCAGGATCTTAGAGGCCTTCTAGAGGACATGCTTCACAGGAAACAAAGACACGTAAGACACAGGCCCCTCCCTCAGGGAGCTTGCAGTGCCAGCCTCAAGCAAATGTCTGGGTTCTCTCTTTATTCCCAGCGAAGAGGCAGTCTTCGAAGTTAGTGCATGTCTGAGGCCCCAAAGGGACTTTTTTTTTTTTTTTTTGCAGTGGGAGGTTGGTCAGAAATGACCTATTAAAACTGTTTTTATCGCTGAGAATCTATAATCTCGTAAATTCTGTAGCTTAACCTTTGAAGAAGAGAGGGCTCGTGTCCTTACAGCTTCCCAAGCAAAGCACAGCTACTGTTAGCATCGGATTGTTCAGAACAGCCCCAGTTTCAGATATGTCATAAACGTAATTGGAAGACTGCAGTGAGTGGTAGGTAGCACTTTACACAGGTGGATTCCCGCTGAACGCCTCTGCCCTGAGCCTTTGGCCGTTAGCTCAGGGGGCCATTTCCCAGCACCTGGGGCGTCTGGAGGCCCCTCTGCTCTGCTTCCTTGGGAAGTGGCCAGGAGCCCCATTGCCCCACTTGTTTTCCTGCTGCTGCTGCCCTCCCAGCCCACCACAGCTCCCTGAGGATCACATGCTCTGGCATGCCTCTATACTGTGTCTTTGACCCTGTGGCAGCAGTCACTGTGGTTTCGTTCAGCTCAGCAGAAGTTCTTGAGCACATGCCTAGGCGCTGTGGGTGATGCAGGAACCTAGGACGTTGTTAGAAGGTCTCAATCCAGGGAAGAAAGGAGCCTAAACAAAGGGCTGTGTGAAAGCGGGAGGGCGCGGGGGGGGGGCGCAGGACGGACGGGACTGGGCTATGGGAGAAGTCTGAGAGAAGTGAGATCCACCCGGACAGGGTCTGTGCGCAGTAGCTTAGATACAAGGAATAACAGTTGAGCATGGGGGGGCCAAGGAGCTGGGCTGGGCTACCTGTGTGACAGGGGTCGGAAGAGAAGCACCTTCCGCCATACTTACAGCTGCTGTGGAAGGCAGCTCAGCGCACTGTGAGTTTCAGGAGCAGCAGTGGGAATAGCTCAGTTAAAAATTCAGGGCCAGCTACACAGTTGAGAACGAGGGCTGAATTATACATATCTTTTCTGAGGGAAGAAGATTAAAGGGAAGGTTTTCTTTTTTGTTTTGCTTTTCCTCTTGGCTGGTGGTTGTAAGTAGGTCATTGGCAGCTCTATAGCTGCCATGTCCAGGCAGGGGGAGATGTGTGTGTTGGGAATGTCCTCAGACTGTTCTCCCAGTACTCTGCCTTGTGCTCTTGAAGGATGAAAGGCGTGTGCCAAGCCACCCTGTTATCTGCGTGGACCTGCCTATGATGATGTATAGGGAGGTGTACAGGACTAATTGGCTCAGATAATTTGGACACTGATATCTCTCTTCTGTGTTTCTCTTTGTTTGCAGAGCCCACCTTCTCTTCCCAGATCTGCTCCTCCGAACCCTTACTCTATTTCCTCGTCGTCTGCCCCTTCATCATGCTGTTGCTTCTGCTCATTTCCCTCCTCTGTTTGTACTGGAAGGCCAGGAAGTTGTCACAGCTGAGTCTCAGTGCAAAGAAAGAAAAAGCTCTCTGGGTGGACATGAAAGGGACCACTGGAGACTGGCACACACTTCGGAAGGAAGCTGGAGAGGAAGGTGAAGGCTGCTGAATTCGAGGTGCCCGTGCTGGTGAAGAGTGGGGGAATTGGATTGGACCTGCCAGGTGAATGAATTCTGCTTCAGACCTTGGCCAAGTTACCTAGGGACCAGAAAGCACATGTCAAGGACCTATGTTGTTTACCAGATCCTGTTAAGTATTTCTTGGTGTAGCACCTTTCTTGCTTTTTTTTTTTTTTTTGGCCTTCAGAAGTAGATAGCATCATTGCCTCAGCTTACACAGACCTCACCTCCAGGAGGTCCAGACCTCCTCTGGAAAGAGAGGAAGACCAGCTGGTGAGCCTTCCTTCCTCTCCAGCATCACCTATTCCCTTGGAAACATCAGCTTGGCCCAGTCACTAGGGAAATCATTTTCCTCTAGATAAGAAATGTTGGAAAAACCTCATGTCAGCAAAGCAAGAAGAACTGAGAGCATGGACTCGGTTGCCCGGAATCTGACTCCCCAGTCAGTATGTAACTTTTTTCTAGGCAGAAATCCAATTTTTTCCTAATCTCTTTTACAAATGCCTACTAAAAAGTGTAAGAATAGGTATCTAATCAATATTGGTTCTTTGACAAAAGGATAACATGTTGTAGGATTTTTGAGGCTTTCATTTGGCTTTGTACTTTATGGTTTCGGGGAGGTTTTTGTTTCCTTGAGAAATGGTCTGACATTATAGCCCAGGCTAGCCTTAACCTTGATTCCGCTGTATATTCCTGCACTGTATAATCTAGGCTGGCCTCCGATTGATAGCGGTCTTCTTCCTACCAAAGCCATCTTCCTTGTGCTGGGATTAGAAGCACGCATTGGTGCTGGGAGTGGTGTGCACACCTTTAACCCCAGAATGCAGGAGGCAGAGGCAGGTGGATCTCTGAGCTTGAGGAGGCCAGCCTGGTCTACATAGTGAATGCTAGGAAAACCAGGGCTATACAGAGAAACCCTGTCTTGGGGAGAGGGGGGGAGAGGAGGATGAAGAGGATGAAGAGGAAGAAGAAGAAGAAGGAAGAAGAAGCATGTTGGCATGCCTCATTTAAGACTTAGCAGTCATTACTGAAGAACATCGCTGACTCCCACTTCCAAAGCCTCCCATCTCCTCCTCACCCCGTCCCATCCCCCCACCCCCCACAGCCTGCCACCATAGTGCTTGGCCAATGCCTTTTTTTCTTTGACAGTACTGGGTAGGTTTCAGTAGAACTTGGAAGAGGGGTCTGCTATAATGTCCCCTATCTCATGCTATCAGAGTTTGGGCTCAAGGGAAGCAGCAGGTCAAGTCTGATTTCTGAGTTTCCCAATCTCATCCTATAAAGTCCCAGGGGTGAGGCATCATAGTTTAAGGCTTTCAAGAGCTGTTACCACTGTGCAGGCCTGGTCGTAGCCAGAACTGAAAATCAATCAAATAAAGGACCTCAGATAACACATCTATTTATTGTCTGTGTGACCACCAGGGTTTCTTTAGTACTTAGTAATTTGCATTTCTAAGGAGAGCCATTTATTTTTAATTATTTTATCAGGCACACAGTCCTCTCCAAAGATAATTAGTTCCTTTGCTCCTTTGCAAGCAGATTATCGGTGGCTGAGACAACTCCCACCATAGACCTGCTGGTTCTTTAATCCAACTTCCTCTAAGGCCTCATTTGAAACATTCCAAATGTTTTCTTAAACAACCAAGCAACACATTAACTTCTTCTCTCCCAGGTAAGGATGAAAAGAAAAATGAAATTGAGGTCTTCAGAAATAGATACGGTGGCTCCCCCCATTTTTAGAGGCCTTTTAAAAAATTGTTATTTTTATTTTATTTTGTGTAGGGGTAATTTGCCTGCATACATGTCTGTGTTCCACATGAATGCTGGGACCACTAAGGTCAGAAGGGAGCATTGATATCTCTTGGAACTGAAGTTACAAGTGGTTGTGAGCTACCATGGGGGTGCTAGGAAAAGACCCAGATCCTCTGGAAGAGCAGCCAGTGCTCTTAACTGCTGAGCCATCTCTCCAGCCCCTAGGATTTTACTTTGTAGCTATGGCTGGCCTGGAATTCACAATATAAACCAGGCTAGCCTGGTACTCATGGAGACCTGCTTGCCTCCCTCTATAAAGGCGGGAACTGTCATGCCTGGAAGCAACATGCATTTAAATTGAACCCTGGCCAGAGAATCATGGAATACGATGCAGTGCTTCCCATCTGGTCCACCTGCAGTACCCTTCCAACTTTCCCCCTCTCTCTTTACCTTTCACCTCCAAGTCAGGTGTTACTTCTTTTCCATGGATCCCAGGACAGACCTTCTTAGAGCAGACAGAGCCTCTCCAGCCAGAGCCCAGCCAGGGGAAATACATCCCTGAAACAGCCCCTGCTTGTCAGGCACTGTGGTAAGCTAAAGGATGGTGGCTGAAATATATGTCCACCTCCATAGCAGTATTGTCTGCCCCATCCTGGATGCTCTCTCTCTTTCACAGGTGGAATGAACAGCACACCTGATTGGTCCAACAATCAGTAGGCACTGAATCCCCAAACTCCTTAACTTTTGAACGCCGTGTGTGTGTGTGTGTGTGTGTGTGTGTGTGTGTGTGTGTGTGTGTGTGTGTGTATGTGTGTGTGTGTGTTTTCTGTGTTGACCTGAGTGTGCAGATATATGGACCTTCGTGTGTACGTGTGGAGGCCAGAGGTAGACCCTGGGATGTCTTCCTCAATCACTATTTTATTTTATTTGATTGAAGATTCTCTCACAGGACCTGAGCTCACCTGTTTTGGGCCAGCCAGTGAACCACCAGGATGTGCTGGGCTTGTGTCCCCCCACCCCACCCCAACTCCTGCTAACCCATAGCTGGGATTCCAGGCATGTGTTAGCATTGTTTGCTCTGTGTCAGCGCTGGGGACTTAAGTCCTCTTGCCTGTAGAGCTGGTGTTTTACCCTCGGAGCCATCTCCCCAGCCCAGCTGTGGAGCTTCCTGAATAAAATTAGCTTTGATCCAGCATATATATATATTCTCTCTCCAGTTGTGCTCGTATTTGTTTTAGTGCTTGAACCTCACGGAGAGCTTCTCTTGTGCTTAGTGATTGCAACTTTGCTGTTCTGTGTCCCCACCTGGCTTTACTTTCAGCTTTGTTCTAAATCCTCTTTGGCAGCCAGACAAGGCTTTATCTCGGGGATTGGCAAACTGCAGCCCGAGGGCCCAATGCAGCCTACACCCACGCTTTAAATACAATTTACTAGAATATAGTCATTCTCATTCCCTTCCATTCTATGCATGGCTGCCTTTATGAGGAAATGACCACGGTGGGAGGTTGCTAAGGAGACCGCATGTGCTGGTCAGTTTTCGGTTTTCATTGTCAACTTTGACTCACCTGGGGAAAATCAACTTCAATCGAGGAATTGCCTAGATCAGACTGAGCAGGAGGCAAGTCTCTGGGCGATTTTCTTGACTGCTGGTTAAGATAGGAAGGCCCAGCCCACTGTGGGCAGTACCGTCCCTAGGCAGGTGAGCCTGGGCTGTGTAAGGAAGCCAGCTTAGTGAGCCAGAGCCTGAGCTAGTGAGCAGCGCTCCACCTCCCTTTTCCCCAGGTTGCTTTTGGTAGAATGTTTTGTTTTGTTTTGTTTTTTCAAAGCAGCAGAAAGAAAACTAGAACATCATGTGACTTACAAAGCCAAAACCAATTTCTTTCTGACCCTTTACAGGGACTGTTTGCCAGCTTCTGTCTCTTCTAGTTAACGCTCTGTCCTTTGTAGCCATGTATTATGCTCCTGAGACACTTGATTTGACCTATTTCATCTACTGTTGTTGTGTATCTGGTTGACTTAATAAACAGTCTTGGGCCCTCTGGACTGATGTGTGGTCCAAGTCATGCTGCACTTGGGATGCTCCTGAGTAGGCCGGCAGTAAGGTTGGAAGGCTCACCACCCACAGACTCCTCGCTACTGCCTCTAAGCAAGACAAGCGGACACAGAGATGAGTAAGGCAGGCTGCTCCTTTCATTCGTTTTAGTCTTTTGAGACATGTGTAATACTGATTTATTGCTAAAGATGAATGCAGTGGCAACAAGATGCAAGCCATGCTAATTCCTCATGACTGTTCAGAGTTTATTCACCATCGTAGAGTTTCTTGGCATCCGTCAAAGAAAGGCTTGTTTCTATCCCACAAGCAAGGGACCAAGACTCAGAGAGGTTAGGACTTATCCAGGTCAACTAGCACTGTGCAATAACAAAAATTTAGGTTTACCAAGATATCCTAAACTGCTGGTTCTCAGCCTTTGTAGTGTTGTGACCCCTTAATACAGTTCCTCATGTTGTGGTGACCCCAACCATAAAATTAATTTCATTGCTACTTCATAACTGTAATCTTGCGACTGTTATGGGTCATCATGTAAATATCTGATATACGACTCCCGTGGAAGGGCCATTTGACCCCCAAAGGAATCGTAACTTGCAGGTTGAGAAATACTAGGCTACCTTACCACAAACACTGCACTCAAATGTATTGCTCTGGGGCGTGCAGAGGCGCGGGGGCGGGGTGGCATCTCATGACGGAAATACTCGCAGTATATGGTTCAAAACAGATGCTTGTGTTTCTTTTGTTTTCCGTGGTAGAGTTCACGGTGGTAGCAGCGGCTCCCCGCTCTAATAGTTTAGCCTAATAAAGCAGTTTGCTCACATCTCAGCAGCCAACTTATAAATAGATTTTAAACCACTTCAAATCATAAGCGAATGTCACTGTATCTCGATTTTTTTCCCTGGGCCATACCTGTGCTCATATGAAATGAAATCAATAGCAATAATTCAGATTTTACAGGCTTTTGTCACGGCTTGCTTACAATGGGGTCTTAGCCATCAAAAATGCCCTTCAAATATATCTAAGGATTCTGCAGTTTTCTGAGGATTCACATGCCCTCACAAGTGAAGTCTTTCCCTGTGATTCCCGGTTATTTAGTTGAGTACCACAGGCTCGGCAGAGCTTGCAATGCTGGAGCAGGAGAGATGGGAAGGCAGCACCGCACTCATTGATTCTAGCTGTGTCACACTCAGCTCTAAGGGGACGAATCCAAGGACGCTGTGACTTTCTGCTCTCTGGTTATTCTCTTGTGAAAATTGCTCTATTGGCTTTGCAATACCTCCTTTGTAACATCTAAACACCGGCCAGTCTGGGACCAGACTGGAAGAGGAACATCAAATTCATCCCTCCACTTCTGTCCCATGGCCTGAGGTACTGTGAACACGGCGTCTTCCCCACCTCTTTCCCTTTGCTTCCTGTGGGGAGGTCATACAGGCCTGCTTGAAGGGCCGCTACACCAGACAGGGTCCAAGGTGTCTGCACTCCCCCAGATGGTACTTCTGCTACGCTGCTATTCATTTCACCCCGAAGGAACTAAGTGCAGTGACCACTTAGAAATGAGAGAAGTACCATAAAGGAGATGCTATTGAACTGAGGATTAAAGGCCACGGCCTATCTTTAAAAGAAACGTTGAGTTGAGGTGAACAGTCCAGGCAGAGGAGGCTCTCAAGGAAAATGCAAGCACAGAGTAGCTCTGGGTTGGTTCAAGTGTCACAGCCCGGAGAGGGCCAGGAGAAGGGGTCTTGGATGTGCATAGATACTTGGGTTTTATAGAGACCATTGGCCAGCCAGGAATCGTGGCTTAGCAGGGAAGGAGAGGTTAAGTGTTCAGGGAATGAAAGTGTTCAGTTTGGTTAACATTGGGTTGAGAAGGTGGTGGCACCAAAGTGAAGGTGGGCAGCCGGATGGAAAACAATGATCTTCATTTTCCTTCTGGGAGTAATGGAGGTGGCATCAATTTTGTGAATGTCTTGAGTGTAGAAAAGATTTATCAGAAAATTTCAAGTTTTAGGCAAACCTGGGCCACTCAACAAGACTTTGACTCAGAGATTCAACAAAGAAGGAGGAGGAAGAAAAGGAAAAAATACAAAGTATCGTATGAAGGTCACAAAGCAGCTAATATTTATTTGTTAAATACAACGACACATCATGATATATACAGAAATAGCAGACAGTTACATTTGCTGTCTCAACTGGTTTTTTGTTGTTGTTCATCTTTTTTATTTGAGATAGGATATTGCTATGTAGGCCAGGCTAGCCCAGAACCATTAATCTTCTTGCCTTGGCCTCCTGAATGCTGCGATTATGGGTATGTGCCATCATCATGCTTGTCTCCATTTACCCTTTTTTCCCATCACTTCTGCATTTAATTTGTCTGCTAGAAATGTGAAGCTTCTACCACATCGCCTCTGAAACCAAAGTCTCTTCTGGACCAGCTACCAAATAGAGATGTTTTGTTGAAACCATTTGCTGAAACAAAATGCCACATTAAGTAAGGCCCACAGTTCTGAAGTTTATGGGGTATCATCACCAGTGTATAAAAGGCCAAAGCTATATTTCTGTGAGGCAAGGGGTGGACAGCTTCTACTTTGATCTGCACATCCAATATAGGATCCTTGATAACTCATCTCAACCTCCATCTTTTTTTGGTATCTTGTGCTCCAGTGAACAACAGATACTCACAGAATCCCAAACTGTGTTTCTGGTTGTGTGTCTTTTATTGTGGAAACCTCTTTTCCCCTATGAATCTTACTAATCCCTTGAATTGACCTCAGTATTTCTAAGGCCCAACAAAGTCTCAGGAGAAAGGAAGAGAAAGCTGTACTGTTTACTCTTTTGCTTGCATGTTCTAGACTGGATGAAATTCAGATAGAGTTGTGATGCAAGACAGAATCTCAGAGTGATCCCTACCCACTGCACACTCTTTGGTAACTGAGTTTGTGAGCTCTCCTGCTCTTCTTACATGGGATTGCTGCCAGGAAGCACTTCTATACAGCTTGATGTCACACATAGCACTACATGGAGAGACTTGATAATACGGAACCTGCCCTTATCACTGGTAAGAGTTTTGCAGCTGGCAATGGTGACCAGAGTAAGCCATTCTTCAACAGGAGGGGTTTTCAACATTTTAGTTATTAGTTATAACACTAATCACTAGGAGCACGGGGGTTCATACCATTTGGGAGCATGTGAGAGGTGGAGGCAGGAGGATCAGGAGTTCTCAGCTGAATGATGAGGTCAAGGACAGTCTGTACTTCATTAAATTCTACAAACAAACAGAAAATAATCATTGAGAGTCCTGGGCAGATAGAATAGATACACACTATGACAATAGCAGTTAATGACCTCTGATAACACACATAAGTGTGTGTGCAGTGAGTCCCAAATTGAAGCACATACCATTAATAGCTCTTGTACGATAATACTATAGAGCAAGGATCATCAACTCAGATTTAAGCAGGTAAATTAAAAGGAAAACAATTTGTCTGAGGAGAATCCTTAGGGAGTAATGCAGACAGAGGTATTTGGAGCATGCATTTCTATTTAAAGGCACTCAGATCCAAGGTAATATATGAGATAACTGTGCAAGGAATTAGACGGCTTTAGAGGATGGGTCCAATCCTTCGAATCCTGTAGCACATCCTGAAGCTATCAACAGATACCAAAACCCACCGTAAAAAGGGCATCTCAAGGTTCTGACTACAGCCACAGATCACAAGGCTACATGCCCAGCTATTTTGCTATTTCACCATTCAAAAGTAGTTCTACCACACATTGCAAATGAATTTTTGTATAACAGATGAGGTAGACAGCTTTAGTATCGTTGTTGGGGATGTAAAACAGCATAGCTGTTTTGAACAAGCAATAGGTCAATTCATTTCTTTTCCTTATCTTGTTTGCATTATCTTACTGTGAAAATAGAAATGGAATTACCATATAATTCATTAACTTTGCTTCTGAGTTCATACCCAAATTATTGAAAGCAAAGACATGAAGAGACCTTTGTGGCCATGTTCATAGCAGCAACATGTACAATAACCAAAACTTAACAGAATATGATATTCTACATGTAATATTAGTCATCCTTTTAAAAAGGAAGGACATTGTGAGACATACTACAACATGATGAACCTTGGAGACACTGTAAGGGAAGCACCCTGATCATAAATGGGTAGATGGTGTCTGATTCTCTTGTAGGAAGTACCCGGAGTAATCGAACTTATAGAGACATAGAGTAGAACAGTGTTTTCCAGGGCTAAGTGGCGGGGAAGTACAGGGTATTTGTTTAATTCATTAGAGGGCTTTCATTTGGGAAGTGGAAAGACTCCCTGGGGCTGGGTGGTGGTGACTGTACAGCAGCGTGCTGGAACCTGCGCTGAAGGAGAAAGAACAATACATTTTAGGTCGACTTTTAACGCATTTGAAAGTGCAGTGGGGTGGCTCACAGGCTGCTCACCTGGCTTTGGTGGATAAGCTTGAGCATGTGAGATTTAGCCTCAGAACTCACATAAAAAATAAAAATAAACTTAAAAGGGCCTGGTGTGTGGCATGTGCCTTAATCCCAGAGAATTTCTGGGGAGGCAGAAACAGGTAGATCCCTGGCACTCACTGACTAGCCAACATAGCTGAACTAGTGAACCCTCAGGTCAGTACGAGATGCTGTCTCAAAAGTCAAGGTGAACAGCCTCTGATGAAAAACATCTGAGCTTGACCTCTGACTGCCACCTGTATGTGAACACACATATACATGTACACACACACACACACACACAGAGAGAGAGAGAGAGAGAGAGAGAGAGAGAGAGAGAGAGAGAGAGAGAGAGAGAGAGAGAGAGAGGAGCAAAATATAAGATAAAACACCAAAGTTTTTCCCCCACAATTATCTTATTACTCTCATGTCATATTGCTAAGGAGTATCTCTTTTCTCATGCAGTAACACTGAGAACAAAAAAAAATGACACCAATGCTATAATTTATATACTATTTAGGAAATCATTGCTTAGCTAGGTGTCAAGGTACAGGTTATAATTTTAACTCTTGGGAGACAGAGACAGGAGGACCTGAGTTTGAAGCTAGTCTCAGCTACATAGAGAGACCCTATTTCAAACCAAGGGGGGAGGGAAGGTGTGTGATTTTGGGGGGAGCAAGCATTGTATTACATGCCTCTACTTCCAGACTCAGGAAGTAGAGGCAGGAAGATTGCAGTCTTGAGGCCAGCTTAGTCTATATGGAAATTGTGATAAGACCTTGTCTCAAAAACAAAGCAAAACATAAAAAACATTTAGACTATGCTCTATAGACTTTAATGATACATCAAATCACAATCAACTGTGATCTAATCACAATTTACCACTGTGCATGTTTTATTAAGAAATGCAAAACCAGTTTACCATGCAAAATTCAATCTATGTAAATCATTGTGTTAACAGAAAAGAGAGAAAATGTTTCATCATCTCAGTAGGTGCAAGGAAAGAATTTAATAGTTTTTAGTGCTCATGTCCAATACATTTCTCAGAAAACAGACAATAGAGGAGAACTGTCTCAAGTTAACTAGAATTATATCTCTTGAATACCTGACTGAAAGTTCTTGTAATACAATCCTGTAATGGTTCCCCAGTGCTCAGCACTACTGATGCAATGTTAGAGGCACCATTCTGCCCTTAAAACCCATCACAGGTTCCAATCCCTGGCAAAATGGGAACAAAGACTTAGCCCATAGTTCCACGAACGAAAGTCCTGAGTAAATAGTCCCTTAATGTAGTAACCTTGTTTTCTTGATTCTGTAGTTTTGCTTTGTGCTACCTGAAGTGTGCCAACTAAGATGTAGCTTTGTGCATAGAAGACAAAGGGCTATAAGGATTGGGGCTGCATGATTTGGGCAAGTTTCCCATGCAGCCACTGGCCGGCAATAAAGACTTTTCTTTCATCTTTGAGAGTGTCCCTGTGAATGTCTCTGTTTGGCTTACCTCACAATACAGCAGGACAAGGAAATAAAGAGCAAAAAGATTGAAACATAAATTAAACTGTCTTTATTTTCAGATGACCTGATTGCATTTTCAGCAAACTCAAATAGGTGCTAGAACAATCAAAAAAAAATGAACTGTAGTTTGATACCAAATAATTTAGAAATAATATTTATAATAGAGCGAAGTATCAAGTGTGTTGGAATAAAATTTTAAAAATATGTGGATGAATTCTACATTTAAAACTATAAACAAGACATTGCTGGGCTGAAAAAGGCCTGTTACAGAGAGACTATTTTCATAGTTAAAGGCATCATTAACATGTCAATTATCTTTGAGTTGATCTACCGACATAAAACAGCTGTTAACAGTGCAGGAAGGGGGCAAATTTGCTCCCTCGTGATTATGTGGCGGTACATGGAGACGTTTTTGGTGTCACATCTTGAAAGTGTGCTAGTAAATAAGAGACTAGGTATTTTCCCGAACACCCTGAAAGGTGTAGCACAGCTCCCTCCCCCATAGTAAATACTTGTCAAGCCTCAAGCTTCGTTAGTGTCAGACTTAATGGAATCCTGACTCAAATCCCAGCTATTTTTAGGCATCAACATGCTCATTCCAATACTAAATAAAAATAAAAAATTATTTTGGATCCAGAAGATCATATATACATATATATATATCTGTGTATATATATATATATATATATATATATATATATATATATATATGTTAAAGGGATTACATAATCAGATTCCAGAAAATTCTACAAAATACAATAATTTCTATTAATGCTGCTACTTTAAATACTTTTAAATTAAAAATTGAGAATCAAATAGATGACTGACATTGCAGAATTTTAGTATAAAAGAGAAATGATGGGGTACATATATTCAATAAGCATCCTGTGGTATATTGACTATGTGGCAAGCCTTATATCAAGAGCCAGGCAGTAGTTGCTGACAAAGTCCCTTCTCTTAGCAAAGCGGGAAGTGGAGTGAACATTTATTTCATGAAGCAGCTATCACAGGTTTAGAAGGACTGAATCTCTGTGACAATGCTGGGAAGAAAATGGCTTCAGTTAGAGTTCTCCAGAGAAACAGAAAACAACAGGATCCAAGCAGAGATGTAAGAGGAGTTTTGTTTTGGGAATTGTTTCACGCAGTTATGGAGGCAGTGAGATCTCTAGTACAATATTTGTAGGCCAGAGATCCAGTGATGCTAATGGTGTGATTTAATCAGAACCCAGAGGCCTGAGAAACTAGGGGAGCTGGTGAGGTGTTTCCCACACTGAGGCCTAAGGCCTGAGAACTGAAGAGCAAAGACATGTAGGCCTTGTAGTCCCAAGGTTCAAAAGCTCTGGTGTTCAAGGGCAGAAGATGGGCATTCCGCCTGAAGAAGAGAATAGGTGCCCTGTCTTGGGCTTTTGTTCTGTTCGTGCTGGTAACAGTTTGTAGCTACCAACCTGGAGGCTGATCTTTTTGTTTAATTATTTTAGATTCATTTTATATGCACTGAACGCTTGCCTGCACACATCTCTGTGCACTCCAGGTGTGCATGGGGTCTACAGAGGTCCACAAAGGGTGTCAGATCTTCTGGAACCGGAGTTACAGATGGTTGAGAGCCACCATATGAGCACTGTGAAACGACCCTGGGTCCTCTGCAAGAGCAACAGGACTTTTAACCATGAAGCCAACTCTCCAATCCACGGGGCTGCTCTTTACCTGGCTTACTTGCTCGTGTCTTCCTGAAGCATCCTCCCAGACATACCCAGGAGCAATATTTTATTTGTTACCTGGGCATTCTTTAGCCCAATCAAGCTGACACGTGCACTTACACATTACAGGGGAAACACAGCTCTGTCTTATTACCACTAAGAATTATGGCCCCCAAAGCATTGCTCCTCTCTCACAGTCTGTGAGGCCCTACCCTCTCATTAACAGAGACACACAAGTAACCACAAGAATAGCAAGAGGACATTGGGACAGCAGCAATGGTAGATCCCAGGGTCCTGTAAGTGCCAGCCAGCTCTTGAGAGATGAGTTTGACTCAGGAAAGCAGGGGGCCCCTTTGCACTCAATCCCGACTTTCACATAGTTTCTTTCAGCCCAACACATGTTGAGTGCATGGCCACTCTGTATTGCCTTATGAAGCAGTATATACAGACACAGAAGAGTGGTTTTCGTTTGTTTGCTTTTGTTTTTGTTTTTTGGGGGATGGTCTCCTGTCACTGAAGGCAGATGCTATAAAGTTCTCAAGACCGTCTTTAGGGAGTCTTTGCATTGTTTAGTGGCCTGCCTGGCAGCAACTATTTTTACCAGGGGAGAAGAGAGGTAGAAAAGTAAGTAACCCCGAATAAAATAGAGTAAAAAAAAATAGTGCCAATAGTCCTTCCTCAGGAAAGACATAGGAAACACAGGAGCCCTCACCAAGAAGCAAACTTCAGTAAGACAGAGTGAAGCTACTAAATACTACTTCTCACCACCCGCTTTGACTTTTTGCCCCTTTTAGATCTACAAATGAAGTTAATATCTTGACAGGGACTTGGCAGGGCTCGGTGTGAGGCTTAAATGACATGCAAGTGAGGGAGTTGGCGTTCATACCTTCAGACACTGTTCTCATTTCTGACCGGATCTCATTTTAATCCTTTCTATGACTGAAAAGGAAACACCAGCTCCCTGTGTTTCAATTCCCAGCATTCTGCTGGAGAGAGCAAGATGTGGGGTTTGCACACAGGCAGAGACTCAGTCACAAAACAGGACTACTGCTCTTTTCTCAGCCATCAAGGTTTCAGGAAAGAATCCGGCTACCAGGGCAAGGGGAACAATGGAACATTTGGATAATGTGGTCTGGGCACTTTCCAGTTAAATGAGAAGCCAATGTGGTTTAGTCCAGGGGTTCAAAGCAAAGATATATAAATACATGGAAAATAATGAGAAATGGAGCCACTGGAGACTCCTATCCTGGGATACATTATACCTGTATTAATTAGCTAATTCAATTTACATGTAGATTTGAGTGCAAATGGCACATTTGGAAAAACATTGTATGTGGAAACATGTGCTATGGTAGATAGTAAACAATTAGCTTGGGAATTGTATTGGTGTGCTTGGGCCCAGAGCAAAACACCACAGGCGGGTGACTGACACAACAGACATTTATTTTCTCACAGTTCTCAAGGCTGAATCCCAAACCAATCTTTTCTGTTCATTTTCTCTCTTTCTCTCTCTCTCTCTCTCCCTCACACACACACAAAGGCACATGTATGCCATGACACACTCGTGGCTTTAAGAGGGCAGCCTTGGGTGTTGGACTCTGCCTCCCCTCATGTGTGAGGCAGGGTGTCTCATTTGCAGCTGCACATGCCAGACTAGCTGGTCCCCAAGCTTCCCGGGGTCCTCTCGACTCAGTTTCCCATCTCATTGTACGAGAGCTGGTGTTGCAGGCATGTGCTACTACCCCAGTGTTTACCTAGGTTCTGGGGACCCAAACCCAGGCCTTCACATTTGCAAGGTGGTCAGTGCTTACCCACTAAGCCATCTACCCAGCCCTTTTGCATCTTCTGCTAAGAGCATTAGTCATTGTTACAAAGCCTCACATTTAGAACCTCCGCTAACTCTAACTGCCCCCCCCCCATAAAGCACCCTCTCTCAGTATCAGGGTATTGGCTTCCATGTATGAAATGTGGGGGATGTAATACCATAGCAGAATTGTCAGGATAATCAACGAGCTGTTTGTCCTGAATTTACCCTAGGTGAAGGTTCTTCAAGTCTGGTAACAGTTTTCAATGGAGGTAAGTTATGTGACTGCTATAGGCTTTGTATGTTTTATTGTACAAGTATGTGTATACACACACACACACACACACACACTTAAGTATACAACCTAAAAGCAAAATCAGTCAAATGAAGTGAGCACAATTTCCCCACCTCCACTTAGCTATGCTCCAGCTCTTCCATGAGAAGTAAGCAATTACCAAAGTGCCAGGAATGGTGTCATCATGACAAAGTTTAAGAATGCAGAGAGATTGCTTAAGGATGCATGCATCACAGAGAGCCAGGTTGCGACTTCTCCCACCATAGTCATCCAGCAATGCTGCATTCACCTGCCCTACACTGAAGAAGAAGTGCCGTGAATGAGGGAGGGCGTAGAGGAACAAGCAGGAGTAAAAGAGGAATGGAAGAGAAGAAACAAGAGTGGTTAGCTCATCACGGTGAGAAAGCAGAAATAACAGGCAGCAGCCCTAAGAGGGAAGAACCACAGTTTTCCTGCTCCCTTTTGGGCTCTCTGATTCCCACCCAGTAACAGCAGTAGCTTGGATGGGCCCCGTGCAGGGAAGACTGCAAGCTGTTAGGAAGAAGTCCTTTAGGTAGCCGGAGAGGCTGAGGTAGCAAGCATCAGAGAGTTTAGGTGGTCTTACTGCCTCACTGGCACAGTAAACAGTCTTGTGTGAACACAAGACTGTGGGCTTTCAGTTATAATGAGGTAATGTCAGTCCAGGAAACAGGGTGAGGAAGTGTTAAAGAGGAAGTGATGATGAGGCGAGCTGGGCCGTGTGGTTCAGCCAGGCTTCTGCACTGTGGTCCATAAGGAGGTGGCTTCAGATCTCATCAAAATAGCTAACTCCTCTCACTGTGAGCTCATGCAGAAAAAAAAAATCCCTTACTTAGAATGTTCTGAGTCTTCATCTAAATGCATGTAAACCTTGAGAAAAGACCAAAAAGGGAGAGGGTGGAGGAGGCAGACTGGGTCAGGAGTAGGAAGTGAGAGATGTTGTGAGGCAAATCAGCGAGATAGGGGGTGATGTGGCTGAATGAATCAGCAGCCTCGTGTAAGACAAGAGCTTTGTTCCAAAGAGCCATATCCCTGTGGCCTTTGGCTTTTTCCTGTGCCAATCACCAAGAAATTGCCAGGCCATGTTAGCCTCACTTCTCATTTTCCAGCATGCTCTGAATTCGGATGAGTAAGGGGGCAACCATAGGGCAGCATCCATGAACAATGGCAATAGAGTGATCACTGTGAAACTCCGTTCTTGACAGAGGGACTATGATGTCATGTTCACCTGGAGGAATGTGCTACCCACCTCAGCCTTTTTTATAGGCAGCACTGCCAAAGGTAGGGTAGGTGGGCTTGTCAAGGGTTCAGTAAGGAGTAGTACTAATAAGCCAGCCCTAGAAGAAAGATTCAAAGAGACCTGGACAAGCTAGAAGGATGAATCAAACTAACAAGACGAAATTCAGAACCCATGGTTAAGTTTAAGTAAATTAGACGCACTGTATTTCTTGAGTCCATGTGTGAAAAATGAAAGCTGTGGTCAATATAAATTACTAGCATGGCATATTTGCTGTAGAGAGAGGGGAGGAGGAGCCACATAATAAACCGGTCAGAGCCAAAATAAAGGAGAGAACTATCCCACTGAATTCTCATTTGAGATGCCTGAAGTGAAGCAAATATCCCTTGAAAAGCATCGCTGAGGGGACCCCCAGAGGAGAGAATTGCAACGGTTGGAACGGATTCTCTGGAGGAAAAAAAAAAATGCACCTGCTATGTGACGAGGATGAAATGGCCATGCTAGAATATTTTAAACGGATACCAGAAAAGACTTGATATATCCCATGTAACTTCAGTTGACAAGAAGGTGGACGTTGCAGACAGAAAGGTTCCTTCTCAGTAGGCATGAGAATCCACTGACAAGTGTGATAATAATAGAGAAGTGGTTGTGAGCAAGAGTGTTTGTGCCATATCCATTAGGGATGCTGTGGAAGGGACCAGAGGGCACACTGAGTGATGTTAAGGTTCCTTCCACTCTCGTTTCATGCACCCATGTAACAGGTATATACTGAATTTCTATGCGCTGTATTTAGGAAGAGACTGAACAAAACAAGTCTCTGACTTACATGTAATCGGGAAGAGACGGACAATGAACAGGCAATCAGATGGCTATGTGCTTAGTGCTGTGTGGAGGACGAGACTGCCACAGAGCAGCAAGGAAAGGGCTCCGTGGAGATGCACACCGGGCGAGGGCGGCTGAGTCACGCTCAGGCTGAGGCCTCAGGGGTGAGGGGCCGGCCTTTTAAAGGCTTGGGAAAAGCAGCGGGGACTGATGGTGAAAGAACAGAGGCCTTGGGGCAAAGGAAAGCTTGGCATTTGGAGGAATTGAAGGCTGGCGGGGCAGGCATGAGGTAAGCACGTGGCAGGACTACAGTGGGAGGAAGGAGAAACGGACTGGGCCAGAGCCTATAAACACAGGGAGGATTTATATCTTTCTTCAATTTAATAGAGAGCCTTGGGGGGGGCAGTTCTCAGAGAAACAGCTGACTCAATCGTGCTTTTAAAAAGTTGGTGTCTCTTGAGTTTTTTTGGTTGCTTTTGAATATTTTTATTCTTTGAATGTTTTAATATATTTATATAGCGGATATTGATCTTATCCATCCACTAGCACCTCTCTCAAACTCCTCTTACCTCCCCCCTACCTCATCTCCTTCCCAACTCCATGCTATCTTTTACAAATTCTTATTAAGACCCTGGAGGAAAACTTGTACTTCCTATATGAACATGGCTGTGGGATCACCCACGGGAGCATGGCCATGTTCTCAAAAGGCAGCGACTTTCCCTCCCACAGTAGCTACCAACTGCTGATAGCTTCTCTGATGGGAGTGGGTCCTCAGCTCCCTACCCTTAAGCTATGCCTGACTTTTGACCGTCTCAATCATGAATAGGTCTGTGTAGGTAACTAGCCGCTGTGAATCAATGCATCCAACAGCCATGTTGTGATCAATAGTCAGCATTTCATACATCTCGTCCCTCTTCCTTGCCTCTTCCTTGAAGTTCCCTACACCTGGGCATATACCCAAAGGGCTTATATCCTACTACAGAGATAACTGAAGATTCATGCTCCTTGAGGCTCAAGTCACGATGGTGATGCCATTGAATCACTCAAGATGTCCATCAATTGACAAATGGATAAAAAAAATGTGGTACGTATACACAATGGAGTAATAATCAGTTTTAAAGAAAAGTGAAGTCATGACACTTATAGGTAAACATATGGAACTGGAGAAATTATAGCGATTGGGGCTTCCCAGGCACAGAAAGACATGTACGTTATCTCTCACGAGTGCATTCTAGCTTTAAATCTTTTGTTCTGTATGTTTAGCTTGGAGAACAGTGGAAGCCGGGACACTAGAAACGGGCCACTTAGGGGTGAACACCTTAATGGGGGAGGGAGAGTAAAATAAAGGTAAAATGAGTGTAGAAGAAAGGTTCAGCATGGAGGAGGCTGGGGTAGGGAAACGAGGTTTGGCAGAAAGCTTAACAAAATAAACGGTGCACGAAAAGCTCTATGGAAGCCTATGGTATCCCATCCCCAAAAGAAATTTCCATTGCTCTTGGTTGTCCATCATACTTATATGGTATGACCCCATTTCTGAAGACAATACTCACTTGGGATGCAGGACATAGAGAAATCAGTTGTGAACTGACCAGGAAACGTTTTCCCTGCTGGCTGGCTTACAACAGTGTCAGAAGGTGCTTGTTATGCAGGCTGCTGGGAAGAAACACATCAGTGGGTCTTGCCCAGTGCTGGACCCAGCATGCTACAGTACCAACCCGCCTGGGAAAATGTGCACACCAGTGAAGTAGTGTGGCATGACTGTTTGGGGACAAGCCAACTGCTTTCTGACGAGATATGAGGCCTGATCCACAGGGAAGATTTCATGTCTGAGCCAGCACACCTGGTCAAAAGCCGTGGCTGAGGGAGCCATATGCCCTAGAGGGGAACCTACCGCTGCTGTTTCACCAAATGGCTGCTTCAGCCTGCACTGTAAATACTTCTGTTTACACCCATAGACTTGTGCCGCTCTCAACTTTGGTCAGAGGAGCTTCTTTTTTTGCACTGGGCAGCAGTTAATGCAGAGAGTCATAACTGGTCGAAGTGCTGGGGATAAATCACACTGAGTGCTCAGCTGTGGGCAGGCCATCTAATGGCATTTTGCTCTGAAATATAGTAGCGCAATGCAGAAATTGCTCTATTCCAGCTCCTGGGTGAAGCTGTGAAGGCGCTGTGGGGAGCCATCGCCAGATCTGTGCAGGCTGTGTCGCCCACTAATCCCAGTGTCTGGAGAGGCTCAGAGGTGGTGAGTCTTCTCAACAGTAGCCTATGCCCAAGTGCCAGGTGTCAGCACCCAGGGGAAAGGCAACTTGGGGCGACAGTGCACACAGCCATAGTAGGCTTCTCGTCTTGGTCATCTTTGTGTGTGGCATGGTTAGGGCTTCAGGGAAACAGTGAGGAATGTTCTTGCTTCTTAGGAACATTGGAAATTAGGATTGAGAATGAAGTTAGAATTAAGCAAAATATCTAGTATGAAGATGAACAAAGGGGATAAAGGACTTGGTTCAAAGTATAAGATTAGATACAAAAAAAGAGAAATAAAATGAACCAAAGAAGAAAGGATTAACTACAGGATGGGGTTAAGTAGCCACGCTGAGAAGTAAGCATGTACAAAAGCTTATGAGGAGGCACAGACATGTGATCCTGAGGCCACTCCATAGCAATGTAATGAGATTACATGGGAATGGAAAATGGCAGAGGGCACCCCAAATCCTGCCATCTTACATACACATGATTATTGTCATTCTGGTACACTCTCTTTGTCATATCTCCCTGTGCACTGGCTTTTAGTGGCATTATTGGAATCTTTTAAATCATAAGAGCTATACATGCTAGTCGTAGAGAGTGAAACAGCAAAGATCTGCCAAACCAGCTTCCCAGAGGGATAGAAATAGAGCCATGTAATTCAGAACTTTAAAGATTTATAGTTTGATGTCTCAAAATACTGGCATGACTATAGTCAAAATGCACAAGCAATTTTGATGCCTAACATTATACAAACCATTATTGTCTCTCTGATGTCCTTAGGTTATCACCAGTTTTACTTTGGTTTTACTTCCATACAAGTCTTTAATGGAAAAAAACCTGTTCAAGACCATTTAAACAGGGGAAAGATGTGGCCCCAAAAGCACATGAGAAGGAGTTTAACATCAATAGTCATTAGGGAAATACAAATCAAAAGAAAAGCAAGATACCATTTTTTATGCCTGTTAGAATGACACTAATTAAAAAGCACAGATAATACCAAGTGGTGACGAGGATGTGGTGGCAGGGGGGTCGTGTGCTGCTGGTCGGAAAAGAATTGGGTGCAGCCAGCTTGGGAAGCAGTTTGGCGATTTATTAAGAAGTCAATTCGCCATTTGACTCAGATTCACTAAAAATTATCTACCCAAGAAGAATGAGAACAAAAGTCCACATGGAGACTTGTATGTTCATGTTCATAGCAACATTGTTTCCAGTGGTCCCAAAGGAACCATCATCCACATGTCTGTCAAATGGATACAAAGGAATGCTGTTCATCAGCAGACAGGAGTGGAACACTGATACACTAGACAGCATGGATGAACCTTAAGGCATCATGTAAGAAGATAGAAGCAAGCAGCATGCTCTATGACTTCATTTATATAAGATGCAGAAGGCAACATTTTAAAGACAGAGACCACTAGGTTGGTGGCATTTTCAGGATGATAAGAATAGTCTAAAGTTCCCTGGAGGGGCTTGGAGAGGGCACAGCTAGTGAAATTCCTGTCATGTAAGCATGAAGGTCTGAGCTTGGATCCTAGCACCCATAGAAGCCAGGGGTGGCTGTGCAGAGAGACAAGTGGATCCCTGGAGCTTTGGCCAGCCCGTCTAACCAAGGGCTCAGACTCAGGTTCAGTGAGAGACCCTACTTCAAAAACCAATGTGGAGAACAACATTGGAAGATGTCTGATGTCAACCTTTGGCCTCCATATGCACACACACACATACATGTGTATATGTACACACACATTATACTATACACAAAATGTTCTGGAACCAGTTGGCAATGCAAGTTTACACATTAAAAAAGCACTACAAGGAATTACATACAAGTAGGAGGGACTCCTCTGAACAGTGAAATTTGAAATCTTAATTTTGGTTCAACAAAAGCATTTGTCAAATTGAATGAGTTATTATAAAATTATAAACAGATTTCTGCCCACCATATCATCTTGATTGTTCCTTTGTCAAAGGACAATTTTAAAACTCTCATGTATCTGGAAGGCACCAAACAAAATGACATTGAATGAGCAGTATCTATTTGTAAGCGGAAAGAAGGGAGAAGTAGGCAGGCCTTCTGCTTGGCTTTCACGTGAATATGCTGCCACCTAGTGATTGTAAAATGGCAGAACTTTTGTTTTATTTAGTCTTAGATTTGTCAAGCCATTCACATGCCACAGCAAACACCTAAAGGTATGATGAAATGCAGGTGGAATATATGCGTCATTGAATGCATTTTAAAATTTAAAACTTTAGCTTGGTGGTAGTGAAATATGCTTTTAATCCCAGGACTTGGGAGGCAGAAGCAGATGGATCTCTGAATCTGAGGACAGCCTGGTCTACAGAGCTAGTTCTAGGACAGCCAAGGCTACACAAAGAAACCTTGTCTCAAAAAAATTAATAATAATAATACTTTTATTTGAACACACTGATTTTTTTTGAGACAAGACCTCAATCATTCATTTTGAGACAAGGTCTAGCTGTATAGCTTCAGGCTAGCCTAGTACTCTCTATGTAACCCAGGCTTGCCTTGAACTCTAGGCAATCCTCCTTCTATACACTGGGATTACAGGGGTTAGCCACAAGCTGGCTGTCCTAAATCTTAAAATCTGGGAATAAAGAATACGTTGCTAGGGTAGTTGTGGGTACTAAGTGTGGTTATTCAGTAAAAGCCCTTTCCTTAGAAGCACCTCGAGAAAAGTTGAGATTTGACAATTTCCCTTCTTAGAATGTGCTTCAGGGCAAAGATCTGTTAGCTGCCAGTTAGAATGAGGTTCTCAATTTACAACAAACAAAATGCCTGAGCAGTTCAGAAAACTAGGTGTTGCGTGGGGTGGTACTCGGTGATTCCGTACTTAGCCTCCCAGCACACTGCCTCACCCCTACCCCACAAAATAGCACACTTAGAATTGATAGCTGGCTGGAAAACCTCATTTGAGCATGTATATAATAACAAGGCTTGCAGAACTACTAGAGTTCTGGCAAATGACTTGAAACTTTAAATTGCTGGATATTTTTAAATGGTGCTGACAGGGATTTCAGGGGGTTACTGCTACAGCTGGTCCTCACCTCCAGAATCTAATGAATGCCCAAAATGTTTAATGTAAGTCAGCCAGCATAGTGCTGGGCACATTCACTTCCCCAAGACTGTTTCCTCACTTCCCAAAGAATTAAAACGAATGTATCACCGTGGATTTTATTCCACAGGCTACAGTACCTGTCGGCTTAAGGATCACTAGCATCTGAAATTAAAGGGCTCCTACTACCGAGTTCTTCAAACCCTAGGCTATTTCCTAAGGATGTTAACGAGCCTAGTGTTTACTTTCCACATGGAAGGTTCTGGCACCACTTACCCAGTTTAAAAACAGCTTCCTTGAGGCCTGATTTAGAGCTCATAGAATTCCCCTATTTTAAGGGTACAAGTCTAAGCCAAGCATGGGGGCGCATGCCTATAAATGCATCACCCAGGAAGCTGAGACAGAAGGATTGTGCATTGGAAGCCAACCTGGGAGACATGTCCAGTTCTAGACCAGGTTGAGCTAATCCTAAGCCTCTATCTCTAAATAGATTGATGATAGGTAGATAGATAGATCAGTGCAGTCATTGTCACAATCCAACTACAGAATAATTCCAACATGAACTTTGTGTTTGAGCCAATCCATAATTTATATTGTTAACGTGTACATTTAAAACATCTAGATTTAAGATTTATTCTAGGCATTCATTCATTCTATTCATTCAAGAAAACCAAAACTTACACTCACTCTCATCTTCATTCAAAACAGAAATTTATAAAGCTCATTCTCAGAGCTCTCTCAAGAGGTTTTCACGATAAGAACATATATATATATATACATACATATATGTATAAATATGAAATATATTTGCACAAAACTTGTTCCTGCTTGGCTGTCCCACTGGCCCACGCCTGCTCTTATTAATATGATCTGAGGTCTAAACATGTTGATTTAGCACATCCTAAGTTTATGGAAGAAATCGTTTCGCTTCCTGTACGTTTTTTGAGTCCATTTTTACTTAGTTGGATGTGAGCTGTAGACCGAGAGCTGCAGGGGAGAAGATGCTCCTGTAACGCCACACCCCAGACCTGGGCTTTGTCTAGCCTCAAAATCATACTGTGCAGGGAGGAATCACTGTGGTCCCCTTCCCCCAAACCTAGTGTCTGTGGTCTCCATCTCCTCACATGGTATCTATTTTACATGCACAGATACAGATCTTGGAATTGCAGTCTGGGAATAAAGAAAACACCCCAGCTATTTGTAAAAATTCACCAGAGACCTGTGGGTATAGTGCATGCACTTGGAAATCCATGTCTTTTTCCAGCTCTCCAGAGTTCGCTGCTGACTCCGTTCATCTTGATATTTAAATACTATTTTATATTTATTTAAGCATTAGGTATATGTTAGTTCAGTCTCCACCATTCAGCAAGCCCCTGTGGTTAGAACAGTTGTTTTAAATGTGTGTGTTAAATGAACTTTGTATTTCTCAAACACCTACTCCTCTTGGGGCACCAAAAAAGTTATTTAGTAGGAACTGCTTCATTCTGCCTCCCTGCTTCTGAACTCCTAAAACATTTACAGTCTCCATACGACCCAGACTTCTTAGACATTGCAGCTTTTCTGTCTTCATAGCTGTGTGTACCATTCTGAGACATATGGTCTTCACTTGCTGAAACAGGAAACCACGGCTACTGCAACCAAGTACCAATCGTCATTCCTCCCCTTCTGTTCACTAATGGACCCGATTATAATTTTTAAAAATTCATTTATTTTTAATTCTGTGTATGTGTCTCTGGGTGTGTACAAGTTAGTGTGGGAATCTGAGGAGGCCTGGAGCTGGAGTTACAGGTAGTTTTTAGCTGTCAGAAGCAGGTGCTAGGAACCAAACTCAGCGAGAACAACGAGCAAGCACACTTAACTGCTGAGCCATAGTTCTAGCCCCTTAGTTTCAAATGTAATATTCTTTTAATGTCCCTCTTGATTTTTAAAACTACAAATGCAAAATAAGCTCAAAAGTTTTTTGTTTTGTTTGGGGGGTTTATTGTTTGTTTGTTTTCCGAGACAAGGTTTCTGTGTGTGTGACCCTGGCTGTCCTGGAACTCTCTTTGTAGAACAGGCTGGCCTTGAACTCACAGAGATCCGCCTGTCCCTGCCTCCCAAGTGCTAGGACTACAGGGTGTACACCACCACGCCTGGCAAGTTCAAAAGGTTTTTGACAATGCAAAATACACAAAGTAAAATTAGCTTGCACGAGAGTCCGGTATTTCCATTAGGTTCTTCTCTCAGAGCCGGGGTTTCCACACCAGGTGGCCCTTAGAGCGTCCCCAGCAAGCGGAGGCCGCGGTGAGCTTCAAAGAGCGCAGAGCCTGGATCTGGGAGCTGTTCCAGGTCGCGCACTCAGGCTTCTTCGCCCGTGGGTGACCTTGAGGACGCTACGCTCGCGCTGCCCCGGGTCCTAAGGAAGTCTCTGTGCCCTTTACAGGCTATTCAGTAGTTACCCACAGTTTTAAGGGTCGCTCCCGCCTCTCGGCCGCCCCAGACTGAAGTGTCTCCGCCCTACAGTGGCCGCTTCGCGAGCAGGCTGGCGGCTTGGGCCCTCTCTAGGCCTCCGGGGCTGCTCCGGAGTCTCCCCGGCTCAGCCTGGGCTGGCGTTCTCGCTCGCCCCCGACTGTGGCCACGCCCCCTCACTCCGAGTTTGATTTCTGCGCGCGCCAAGCCCGAGAGCGGTTGCAGTTGGTTGAAGGTGAGCGGATCTCCCATTTGATTGGCGAAGCGTTGTGGGGGGCGGGAGGGGGCGGGGTCTAAGGCGGAAACCCGGCGAGTCGGGGCATGCCGGTAGCAGGATGGAAGTGGTTAAGTGCCCGGAGCACGGTAAGGACCCCGGTCTCAGGGTTGCCCTCGAGCCTGTGGGACTGGCCCGGAGTGGCCGTCGCTGACCTTCTTGTTTCCTCAGAGACCGTGTGCTTCTTAAAGACCGGTGTCCGCGATGGCCCGAGTAAGGGAAGGAGCTTCTACGTGTGCCGGACGAACTCCTGCGGCTTCGTGCTGGCCACCGAGTAAGTCTCCAGGCCGGCGCCGATCCACCGAGTGACCAGCCTGCTCACTTTAGCTCTCCTGGGATTCCACCGTGTTCAGATGGGTCGCGTAGTGCCCTACACTCGGATCCTTCCAGACTCAGCCTCAAGTCGCCCGCCTGGCCTTAATTAGCAACTTCCCTCTTCCCCGGCATCCTTTCTGCTGCCTCTAATAAGGGTAGACAAACAGTGGACGTGGAAATTAATTCGCTAGTTTCGTTACCAATTTCAGGTCGTCCTTTTTATTTTATGCTTGAGGTTAAAGAGTAGTTAGATACCATCTTTTTTCCAGCTAGTGGTGTGAAGTTGATAAGCTAGTCTTTAGGACTGCATTTCTCAACCTTTGGGGCGCGACCCCAGGGCGAGCTTGAATTCTTATTATATATAGATTTCTGACGTTTCTTTCAGTGCTACTTCCAACAGCAGCGCCTGAGACCCTTCAATAGTTCCTTATGTTGTGGTGACCCCCCCCCCAACCATTAAATCATTTTGTTGCAACTTGATAACTGTAATTTTGCTGTTATGAACTGTAATGTAAATATCTGGTATGCAGGATATCTGAAATGTGGATAGTTCGCCCTGGGGTCTTATAAATAATAAGAATTCAAGCTCGGATTTGATTTCAGATGGTTGGCCTCTATTCCTTGTCTCCTAAAATTCTCTTATTTTTCCCCTCTCTCCTTCCAGCATTCCTTTTTCTCATTGTTTATTACATAAGGACTTTGTGGTGGAGCTTCAGGGTTTGTCTCTACCGCAGGGCAAGAAAGAATGGAGGTAAGTGTCCATGAAGAACACCTAGATGCATCCCCTCCTTTTTTCCTATATTCTAAAAGAGTTGCAGCTAGATATTTCTTTAATATTTCTTTAATACTAAAAAACAAATTAGGTTTGTACATATTGAACATCATCTACTATGTCATGCCCTAAGTCAGCGGTTCTCAACCTGTGGGTCACAACCCCTTTGCAATCCAGGGGTCACATATTGGATGTTTACATTCTGAGTCGTAACAGTAGCAAAAGTTATGAGGTAGCAACGAAAAAAATTTTATAATTGGGGGTCACTACAACATGAGGAACTGTATTAAATGATCACAGTCGATCACCCCTAAATGCTGAACAATTAGTTGCCCCGAGAAGCCAGTGTTTAGTTTCTGGATTACCAGCTCTGTTGTTCCATTCCAGCTGTTCGATTACTAATAAAACAGCCCACTCCCTTGTCAGCAGTAAAGTACGGTGACAGAAAGAGGGAAAACATCTAAAACGCTAAGTACTCAGTAAAGCACAGTTCCCCTGGGCAGCGGAGTCCATACAGATGGGAGATGTTATTTGTCATGAGTATTAAAAGCTAAGTAGAAACCTACCAGTCACTAGATGCTTTTTGAAGTAAGCACATTTCCTTGGGGTACCAAGGCATAAAGTAACAAGACCACTTCAGAGAATTGGTTTGGTGGTTGACCAAGAAGGCAGGGGCCATACAGGATAGTTTTTATGGAATAGAATTCTTTGTAATAGAATTTAGGTATTCTGAGTCTCTGTCCCCAACCCAAGCATACTGAAATGCTTGGCATTCTTGTTTTTAAACAAAAAACAAAAAACAAAACAACAACAACAAAAATATATATATATGTATATATATATGTATGTGTGTGTCTATCAATTGACCCTAAGTTTGAGGTAGTTGATGTCTGAGGTGGTTAATTTCTGTCCATTGGTTCATTTCCATATTCTTGCATTGTTAATTATGTAAAATAGTATGTCTTATAACTTCTTCAAGATTTCGATGGCAGTTGTTGGATTTTTGTATTTGCATATCAAATACAGATTCAACTTCTTAAATTTCTACAGAAAACTCTGCTGAGGTTGCATAATTTGCACAGATCAGTTTTGAGAGAACAGACCTCATTATTGGCTTTTCCAGTCTGTGAACATGGTGCAGTATAAATTTAAATTTTTCTCTCATTGTTTTTAAATCATTTCAGTTATAAAGCTGCCATGCTCCTTACACTAAATGTATTCCTCTGGTTATCTCTTTAATGCTATTTTAAATGGAATGGTTGTTGTTCTCTCTGTATGTGGGGGATATGTGTAGATGTATGTGTGCATATATTTGGATGCCATGTGCCTGTGTGAGTGTGTGTAGAGGCCAGAGGTTGATGCTGAGTGACTCTTGATCACTTTCCACTTTATTAACTGAGGCAGGGTCCTCACTGACCCCAGAGATCAGCAGTTCTGCAAGCCTAGCTAGACAGTCCCGGGGACACTTTGTCTCTGCCTCCTGAGTGCTGGGATTACAGGTCGGCTGCCAATCCCACCTGTATTTTATGTGAGTTCTTCAGTTTTCACAGTTGCAAGGAAGCACTTCATTCACTGAGCCATCTCTCTAACCTACAAATGTAATTTTAAAATATATAATAAATATTATATGTATAATAAAGATAAAATATGTTATATATTATAATTGTTTTCTGTTAGTAGATATATATTTTATGTAATATATTTTAATACTTTATAAATATACATTTAAATTATTTTCTGTTAGTAGGGTGGGGCAGACAGATCTTTATTAGGTCCATCTTGTTCTCCTGACACTTAAGATCACTTGTCCCTTGATACAGAAACATCTGCCTCTATAGGTGGTGGAAGGCAACCAATGGATTTCTACTTTGATTTTTAAACAACAACAACAACAAAAAAAAAACAACCAAAAAACGTGGAGATTCAAAAGTGAAGACAGTGGAAGGAAAGGGCAGCTGAGTTAATGGCTACCTAGAATGGCAGCCATGTGACACCTCGTTATCCCAGTCTTCCTCCCCCATCTGCCGTGATTGGTGTCAGTAGCTGTTTTACAGGGAGATGTGAGGCTAGAGAGGTTAAAGAGGGACTCCACGCTCCCATGATTGTGAAATAGTGTTGCTGGGATTCAAACCCAGCCCCGGCTACTGAACTCAGGGGCTTTCTCTAAGTGAAAGCCTGAACTGAGATGATGAAGCTGCATGTGGGTAGGCTTGAGAAAACCACTTGAAGGGGGTTGGAATGGCCAGCCATTTCCTGGTAGAGCATTTTAATGTGCTCCTCTCCGTGTGCCCATCTGGGATGGAGATGGTGGAGGTCCAGAAAGTCCCTCCGTTATAAAGAATTAGCTGAGTGGTGCAGTTTGTAGTTTACTAGTATTTTTTGTTTGTTTGGCAACTTCCTTTTTTAGACAGTATTGCGGCCTCCCTTCTGGCACACATGGCATTTCTGTGTTTTTCTGATTTTAGCAGCCGTTGCTGATCACTTACTCCATTTCATTTGTTCTTCATAAAGAGTAAACAGAATAAACCTGTGCATACTCTGCTTGTTGTATCATTTTAGTTCTTGACTTTCCATTCTTAAAAATGTCCTCTGCAGGGACTAGGGGGCGGGAAGGGGGGAAGAAGGCTCAGTAGGTAAACTGCTGGCTGTGCATGAAGACCGAAACTCACATCTCCAGCACCCCCAGAAGAACTGTGTGTGCTCGACCTGGGGTGGTGAGACTTTGTCTCTCTCATTTTTTTTTTTTGTTGTTTTGTTTTGTTTTAAATTACAGGGTTAGAGAGATGCTCAGTGGTTTAAGAGCTTCCGGCTTTTGCATAAGACATAGATTCTGTTCCCAGAACCCTTATCAGGCAGCTCACAACAGTTACAGGCCTGTATGTAACTAGTTCCAGGGGATTCAGCGCCATCTCCTGGCCTCTATAGGCACTGCATGAATGTGGCACCCATACATACGTGTACAAAAACCCTTTTAAAAATTTAAAAAAAGGAAACTCTTGAAGAATGTTTGTAACCTTAATTATTTGCATTTTATATTCCATTAGGTTGTTTTTCCGATGTGCTAAAAGTAAGGCAGAGGGAAAGCACTGGTGTGGAAGTGTTCCGTGGCAGGTAGGAATTACAAATCTGTTTTCCGATATGCTGTTAAGACAGTGTAGCTGATCTGTATGAACTGTTGGTGTCCCTCACACTGCCTCTGAGAGAGCCCTGAAAAGCTGTGTGACTGTTCAGAGAGCCACTGCCACGGTCAGAGTGTCATCACTTACCTCCATCACATTACACTGTTTCCTGCAGATATTTTCCAGTGTTGCAAAAGCAGTCAGTACCCTCCTGCTTAGGAAGAAAATGCTAGCATCCCCCTCTTTATCAGTATTTACTTGATTTTCATAAAAGCTAAATGTAACACCTAGGTTCTTAAAATACGGGAGGAGAAGAGGCCCTCTTGATGTCCACTACACAGGGACTAGACCTACGAAACTGGGAACACTTGTAAAGAATAGAGAAATACACATTCTGGCTCTTGTGACTGTCAGAGCGGTTTGGCATAGCCTTAACTTGAGCCCTGGAAAGGAGTGATCATGTACAGAGAAGGAACAAGGTACTGAAAGAAACAGATTCGTTGTGAGTTAGACATCTTTCCTTTTTAGATGCAGAGGCAATAAGGGGCATGGAATGTATTTACTGTGTTTCCATTTCCTCCAGGAAGGCATTTTAGCTACAGAAGTGGCCTTATTTTATGTTACAGTGTACTGCTTTCATTGTCCATAGGATCCGAATCCTAAAGACCATCCTGTGAGCAGTAAGCCTCCGCAGGCAGCTGAGATATTTCTTCACTCTCCTAGCCATCCAAGAAACCCATTCAGGGTGCTTAACAAGAATCAAAAACCAGCTCTCTGGAAACAGTTTGTGGAAGGAAAAGGTGAGGGAAAGACAGCTGATAAGAAGCTGGAAGAACACAGAGAGCAGCTCTTGGATCAAAGGAAAGAACAGAAGCCCAAATCTAACTGCAGGATGGAGAAGGACCCCTCATCTGACCTGGTGGCAAAGAGACAATCTGCAGGTGAAGGGAAAGAACAGGAGGAGAAAACAAAATTCCAGCCCCAAACCAAGGTGACTGAAGGAATGGCTTCCAAGCAAGGCCATGGAGATGTGCTTCAAGGAACACCTGTGTCTCCTCAGATGTCGGAGAGTAAGAGTCAGGATGTCCCAAACAGGGCAGAACGTCTAAGAGAAGGGGAAACCCAGCTTTTACGTCAGAATGTCCCTGGTCAGAACCGAGAAAGCAAGGTCCAGAAAGAAGGACAGCTCAGCAGGGAGCATCTCAAGAATGGGAAAGCCCAAGACAAAACAGGAACAGACGCCCCCAGTGCACAGGCCTCCCAGAAGGGGCTAGCTCAGGGGCCTCTCCAGGCACCTTCCAAGACCTGTGGGCCTGCTCCCAAGGGACTAGTAGCACCTGGGCTCTCCATGGGAGAGGTACGCCATGCCAGTAGCACATCGTCCAGTAGCGATGACAGCGAGGAAGATGATGGTGTTTCCAGTAGCCCAGGGTCCCCACTTCTCTTTGACTTGACTGTGGCCTCACAGAAGAGTGGGAACCTTCAACCTTCTGACCAAAGTGTTCAAAGACAGATACCTGCTGCTTCAGATCTTTCCAAGAAGGGAGGCTCGTCTGACCCCGCAGCCCAGCGTGCAGTCCTTACAGCGCAGCTGAAACAAAAGAAGGTGAGTCTGCAGTGGACACTGCTTACAGAGGACCCCAGTTCAGCCACACCCATGCCAAGTGGCTCCAAGCTCTGTAATGTCAGCTCCTCAGCATGGGGTCTGATGCCCTCTTCTCATCTCTTTGGGCCCATGTACTTACGTCCACATACTTACACATAGTTTATATGCATACAAATACATATTATTAAAACTGGGGTGGTAGGGAGGAAGGCACGCCAGTCTTGTCTTATGCCTTGTCTCTAAGGCAGCTGTTCTCAACCCGGGAGTCTCGACCTTTTGGGTTATCAAATGACCCTTTCACAGGGTTTGAATATCAGATATCCTGCATATCAAATATTTACATTCGAGACAGTAGCAAAATTACAGTTGTGAGGTAGCAATGAAATAGTTTTATGGTTGGGGTGGGGGTTCACCACAACATGAGGAACTGTATTAAAGGGTTGCGGCATTAGGAAGGTTGAGAACCACTCCTTTAAGGTCAGGGCGTTCCTTGGGCAGCAGGCAGACTGTCACAGAGTTGTAGATTCCTGAGAGGACTTTCTAGGTTCCTGCTTCCTACCTGCTTTTCCTCTATTTGTGCTTAGTAAGGCTTAGTGAGTTAGCTGGGGTTTTGTTTTGCTTTTTAATCCTGGTATTTACGTTCATAATTAAAAGATCATTTCAGAATTTCAGCATGCTAAGCCAAAATTTAAAAATCTAAAAAGTTGTCTTTTAGTAACTTAAGAGGCCAGTTCCGTTTAATAGGATTTGTTTTTTAGGGCACGTTGGCTGCAGTGAACATCCAGGCTCTCCCTGACAGGGGTGAGAAGTTGCTTAAACAAATCCAGGCACTGGAGGATGCACTCGGTGCTCTGGCTCTCTCCCCAGAGCAAGGTAAGCTGGGGTTTGCCCCAGAACTCCGAGTTTATGAACTTGACAGATAGACACATCTGATAAAAAAAGTTAGTTCATTTTTTCCATTTTATTGTTGGCTTCTGAGCTTTCTTCTGAAGATATCTACGGTAATTTATAAAAGCATTCCTGCCTTCTGTGGTCTGAGCACACTTCAAGTTCTGTCTACTCTGGGAAGCCCACCTGGCTGCGTTTGCTTGCCTTGCCTCTTCATCTATTCGTGTCTTGTGTGTTGAGCAGGAACTCGGGAGAACTGTGGCTCTGAGGAACCAGAGCAGAGGAACATCGACAGAACTGCTGCTGATCCTCCGCACTCCGTGCCTCCCAAGCCCCTTCCCAGGCACGATGTCCAGCTTGTGGGCTCTCTAGGACTAAAGGCAGGCCACCAGGGAGCTCCTGAAGGGTCCAGCCAGTGCTCAGGAGGTAAGATTTAAGGACTCAGCCATGCTGTGACAAGCTGATGTGTGAGTTGTGTGCTGCCTAGCAGATGTCTTTGTACCCACTGAAGGGGAAGCGTTCTTGAACTGAAATGCACATGTGTGTTAGAGATCTGGTTCTCTGTAGAATTTGGACCATTGTTTTTAGGACTCTGAGGCTAGCGTCTGGTTACTGCCTTATATCATCATGTGCCCACCCACCAACCCAGAGGATAGGTTACATAGACAGTGTTGTGTGTGAAAACGAGTTTATTATTATGAGGCAGGTACTAGCAGCCAACAGTAAGTGCTGACCAATGACTTACAGGTACATAGAAAGCAGTAATTCCCTGGTTCCAGACAATGTTACAAACCACAAGTAGAGTTTGTTTTTCTTTTTTTTTAGGTTTTTTTGTTTTGTTTTGTTTATTTTTATTTTTTTGAAGCAGGGTCTCACTGTATATCCCTGCCTGGCCTGGAACTTGCTATGTAAACCACATTGACCTCGAACCTATAGAGATCCGCCTGCCTCTGTCTCCCAAGTGCTGAGACTGAAAGTGTGCACCACCACACCCAGCACCCAGATAGACTTAGGTGTGCTATCTGATGACTTGGTTTACAGTCAGGGGATTGGTGTTGAAGTGGCCTGGCAGAAATTAGGAAAGCAATGGCAGTTCTTTCCCACTGAGAACTGTTAGAGGTGTAAAACATTGTCAGGCAGCCTTGACAGGGAGTATTGAATAGATGGGGTGACATTTGAATTTAGGGCACTCTAAAAGGGCATTGGCAGTCTTGTCTACTCAGGAAGCCCTTTGGGACCATTGCGTATGTTACGACTTTATTCCATTACTTCATAGTGATGAAGTCTCCTAGGGAAGCATCAAATTATAGCAGATTATGGAGGTAGAAGAACATGTGATAAATCTTGAAAAGAATTCTATTAAGACAGCTTTAAGGCATTTTAAAACTTAAAGTTTTCTATTGTCTAGAAACTTCGTACTCAGAATGCTTTTCCCCTAGAATTGCAATCAGCTTGGGTGCCTTGTCTGTGGGTGAAAGGGCCAACAGTGTAGTGTGACGCATAGTCAGTTGGTGGCCTGCACCTCAGGGCTCAGCCCTCTTCCTCGCAGGTGATTTCATGGATGGCTTGTACTCTCACTGGCTCTTCTTTGAATTCAGAGACCTTTGCTTCCAGAACTACTACACAGCACTTATCGCCCACTGCTTTTCAGAACTGAAAAATAAATGATCAAAAATACCGAGGGCCGTGCTGGCGATGCAGCTCAGTGATAGTGCATACATGTCGTTCAAGGCTTCGGGCCTGATCTTCTGCTCTAGGAAAAAACTATAGATTGTTTTTTTCTAAATTATAGTTGTTCCTGTTGTTAAGTAAACAGAATGGGAGTAGAAAAGCCTGGGAGACCAGTAGAGACTTGTGGTAGGAAATTTTACTTAATACAGATCCATCATTGGGCAAATAATTACAGTTTTGAGGCTCTAGCCAGAATATAGTACTTGTCTTGATGTTTTGAATTGGAGAGAGGGAACTCTTGTTTTCTGATTTGTATGGTATTGGGGACTAAACCCACAGATGTGAGGCAAGCACTATACCAAGCAGATTACATCCCTCGCCCTCAGGACATGGCATCTGTAGCATCTTTGGGTAACACTTGTCTATTCTCAGGCCACACAAACCAACATCGCCTTTATAATGTGTGGAGAATCACAAGTGAAGCCATAGATGAGCTGCATCGGTCGCTGGAGTCTTGTCCTGGTGAAACAGCAGTGGCAGAAGACCCAGCTGGCCTGAAGGTGAGCCAGGAAGACTGACAATGTAGAGTACCCGGCGCCCTGGAGAGATCACAGGGAATTCTCCTGCAGATAGATGCCTCGGTGGCTTCTTCTGTAATAGTTCCTCTTCTTTTGTTGAACAGCAAAAATAGTAACAAACCTTTTTTAAAAAATTTTTTTTTAAGTTATAAGGCTATACATTTCTATAGTAGCAAAGGGTCCGTGTGTTGAGTAGGTAGATGCTACAGGATGCAAACCTATTGTTATTTGTAATGAGCTACTGGGGATGGAGATACATAAAACAAATGTGACCATAAGCAAAGATAAAGAGCACCATGCTGCCAGGCGGTGATGGTGCACACCTTTAATCTCAGCATTTGGGAGGCAGAGACAGGTGGATCTCTGTGAGTTCAAGGCCAGCCTAGTCTACAGAGCTAGTTCCAGGACAGCCAGGGCTATGCAAAGTAACTCTGTCTTGAAAAACCATAAAGAAAAGAGAGAGAGAAAAAAAAGAACACCTTATAGTGTGTCATAGGCCATATAAAGTTCATAGGGAACTCAAGGAAAACATCATCTGTGTCAGTAAGTACTTTTATACCTTAAAACAAACAAACAAATACAGCTCTTTAGAGAGCATGGAGGATAAACACAACACAGGACAGTGAGAGATGGTAGTGAGGGCGGAGACAGAGGTTAGTGTGGATGAGCTTTGGGTGGGTGTCATCACTGCCTGAGCTGGAGGAGCAGGTCACGCTGCTGAGGAAGGAGGGGCCCTTGCTGTATAGCCTGGAGACTTAGGTTTGAATGGTTCAAGATGCCCTGTGCACTTACGGTGACTTTATGAATGTTGTGAGCACTAGGTAAACTGGAACATAGAAGACCTGGGAGAAAGTCACTAGTTAAAGGGCTGCTGCAGCTTGTGATTAGCAATGGAGACTGGGCTGCTGGGTAGAGAGGACAGTAAAATTTAAGGATCATGATAAAGAACAGAAAGGCTAGGAAAAGCCAAGGGGCCATCAGAAGTGTGCTTGCAAGCATTAAAACCTAATTGAGAAGACTTTTTATTAAGGATTTTTAGTGGGGTTGGAGACATGACCAGGAGCGTCCTAACAGAGATGCTGAACATTAGCCACAGCGAAGGCTTCAGCAGCTCATGACAACAGCTCACCTGTACGAAGGAGCAATAGAGTGAAGTTGGGGTCCCGCATAGCCTCTTGTTAAGAATTCATTCTGACCTTTGACTTATTTTGTCAGGTCCCTTTGCTACTGCACCAAAAACAGGCCTTAGCCTGGTTACTGTGGCGGGAGAGTCAGAAGCCACAAGGAGGGATTCTGGGTAAGTTTGTTATTACAGAGCCGACAGTTAAGAGATGCTCAGGCACTATGTTAACTGTGCTGCAGTATTTCATTTGATGTTTTCACAATGCTATGAGGAGGGTGCGTCCATTTTTCAGATGGAAAGCCAAAGTGTAGAAGTGCTAAGAGCTTGGTTAAAAACTCAGAGAATACCAAAGGAGGCATTGGCAGCCAACATCAGTAACTGCCTCTGACTAAGCAGGGGGCTTGTTACCTTCAGGTCCCCACAATCTCTAGAAGTTGTAGAACCTGAGACTGGGGCCCAGCCTTCCAGGAACACAGTCCATAGCCACCATTACAAACTAATCATGACTTTGCCCTGAGTGTTCAAAGAAGCTAAGGCCACCCATTGGCAGCTCCATCTGCCTGGGGCTCAGAGATTTGTAGTAGGACCTACAACATTCAGTCCATCCGACCTCACCTATCAGTGGACTTGGAAGGGGCCAGGGAGGAGATGAGGGAGGGAAGATGGGGTTGGAAGGGAAAGAAGGAGGGGGCTACAGCTGGGATACAAAGTGAATGACCTGTGATTAAAGTAAAATATAAAAAAAAAAAGTTCAGTCCATCCCATGGCCATCCATGACTTACACAGATCAAAATCAGTAGCAGGCTCGCAGGACAAAATCCTGGGAGTGCTCTTCTGGAGTCTTCCCTAGTGGGGTCACATGAGTCATCATCCTAGGAGGAAGTTGGATGATGTTTCCAACCAGAGAAGCATTTTGGAAACTCAGTGCCCAGGGAGTTTTCTAGGAGCATGCAACATAGGCATTTTCATCCTGGTAGACACCATGATTCCATCCTCCAGAAGGAAAGGCAATGTCTGACATAGAACAGCATTGTATATACTAATGATGTGGGCAGTCCTGAAATGAGAGGGCACTCCTTACATGTTACTTCCAAAGACTAGCCAAGACCTAATGGGCGCAGGGCTACCAGAAGTTCATACGCAGCTGCTCATGTTGACTCCCGCACTGTGGCAGGGGCAGAATGTGAATCAGAGCTCCTGCACTCACATTTTACTTCTACTGGATCACAGTGGTTATCTTTTGTTTTGTTTTGTTTTGTTTTTGAGACAGGGTTTCACTGGGTAGGCTTGACAGCCTTGGACTTACTTTGTAGACCAGGCTGGCCTCAAACTCACGAAGATCTGCCTGCCTCTGCCTCCCCTGGGATTGCAGGCATGTGCTGCTGTGCCTGCGCCTGGCTCCCACAGTAGCTATTTTGAACGAATACAGGAACCTGATGAGTGAACCTGGGTTTCACATATAGTATGAAGAGTAGGTTAAGTAAACTCAATGTCTAGCAGAGAGACTGCACAACTCACGAACAGTCAGGGCTAGTGAGCTGGCTCAGCAAGCAAACACCTGTAAAAGCCTGGTGACCTGAGTTTGATCTTTGAAATTCATGTAAAAAGAGGAAGGAGGGGGCTGGAGAGATGGCTCAGAAGTTAAGAGCACTTCTGGTTGCTCTTCCAGAGGTCCCAAGTTCAATTCCCAGAAACCACATAGTTGCTTACAACCATCTATAATGAGAGCTGGTGCCCTCTTCTGGTATGCAGGCATACATGCAGACAGTATGTAATAAATAAATCTTTTTAAAAAAAGTAGGACAACTGACTCCACACATGTGGCTTGGCATGTGATGCTTCTGTGTATGTGCACACACATGCGCACACACACATACAACTTTATATAATGAAGTGTTCCATTGTGGCCTTTGGATAAAGGAAGTGCATGAAGTGCTGGAACTGTGGCATCCTCTGTAGAGTAGGTGATGGGATCTGTTAGCTAGACAGTTTTGCTTTGGGGAATAACAGAAAGACCAGGCACCATCCTGAAACTGCAGAGAGTCAGCTGAGCCACAGTCAGCTAAACGCCACTGTAACAGGTAAACGGGGAAGAGTAAGCTCTAACTGTTATATGTTAAGTATCTGACCTTGATCTCTGTGCAGATGGCAAGAGATCGTCTTCACAAAAACAAAGACCCCACTGGGTGGGGAGCAGCTAGGGATAGGGAGGAGTCCTGAAGTCATGGTGGTTCTCTGTGTCTTATTTCCAGCGGACGACATGGGCTTAGGAAAAACTCTGACAATGATCGCACTCATCCTAACCAAGAAGAATCAGCAGAAAAGCAAGGAGAAGGACAGAAGCTCGCCTGTGACCTGGCTCTCCAAGGATGGTAGGTGGATGTGCTTTCTCTCATTGCCAACCTCATTTGAACCAGCAGAGGGAGGTTTTCAAGCTACGGAAGGAGATCTTTGATGACTCTAACCAATCTGATAAAACCAGTATTGACCACTTTCCCGTGTGATCTCTTATGCTGAGCGTGCCAGTTATTTCTTTCCCCTTGTATTTAAACTTACCTTGATTTGGGAGTTTTCTGGAGGTAGGTAAGGCTCTAGAATAGTTAGTAATAGTTAGTAATTAGCATTTTCCGTTCATGTTAGAGATAAACTCCCAGATAGATCCAAATTAATGTACTTTTTAAAATGTGCATATTCAACTTATTAATTTGTTTTAAAAATATAGTTTCGTGCATATTTTACAATGCTATATGTTATCTGTAAATACTGTGTAAGTTACTGTGAATGTGAGCACAAGTTGTGCTTTGCTTATATGGGGAGAAGCATGTGACTCATTCTCAGGGCCCATGGTAAGCACTGTTGCAGCTGGACCCTTCACTCTGCATGGAGCAGCATACACACACACACACACACACACACACGGAGATGAGGAGTGATGGTACTAAGTTAGTACCGTGTCACTAGATTGTTTTGAATTACATTTGCTTATCTTGGAAAAGGCTTTTTCTCCTTACATATGGGCTTACACATAGTAATTTGTGTTAATATTTTAATGTGGCAGTACGTTATGGTTGTCATAGAGAAAACAAAACAATAATTCCCTGAAGTGAAACCTCTCAGGAGGCCTTAGGAAAGGGCCTCCTTCCACTGTTGGCCACTGTAAGAGAGCATTGCTTTTTAGACCAGGTCATGCACTGCCTACTGTCCTCCCTATCTTTAGCTCATTCTAAAGTAAATAGTTGTTTGGTTTAAAAGACAGTCTCTTCCATTTCCTGTTCTATTTGCTTATTGTAGAAATAAGACACTAGTTAAGTATACTGACTGAAGGTAAAGTCAGTCAAGAGAAGGTTAAGGCTCAAGGCTGTTCAGTGAACATGACTAGGTATTGATCTGTCTCTAGACTCCTCTGTCTTCACTTCCAATGGAACACTAATCGTCTGCCCCGCCTCCCTGATCCATCACTGGAAGAACGAGGTAGAGAAACGTGTGAGCAGCAACAGACTCAGAATCTGCCTCTACCATGGGCCAAACCGGAATCGGCACCCCAAAGTGTAAGTCTTAAGTGCTTAGACAGGTCTGCAGCCCACCTAAGGAGCCCTTTGCCCTTCTGCATGCCCAGTTCTTCTGTCTGCCAGGGCTAGCCATATGTGGAGACTGAGGCCGGTCTCAGTTTCACTGTTGGGCAGCTTGCACTCAGCATGTCTCAGGGCTTAGTGGTTTTACTTTGCCATGCGCTGGCCACTCTCGAGCCAGAGCTGCAATAGGGAGGCTTGTGACCCCTGGCATAACTGCCAGATGGCAGCCTCATTCCCTGCTAAACCCTGGGGATGAGAGAATGTCATGGTCTTCCGGGCCCTGAAGGCCCGAATCTAGACCTCATCTTCCACGTCCCTGAGTGGGAAAGGAAGCAGCTACTCTTAGATGTCCTCATGGTAGCATTCTGTCATTAACCTGCTGTAGACTGTGTGAAGGGCTGTGTGGAAATGTGGGCGTGTCTATGGCTGTACATTCATATGCAGACCATTAAATAAGTTTACATGGAAGAGAGTTTTAAATGCAAAATTGTTAGGCTTAACTGAAAATTCTTAAAAGAGGTGCTTAGGAGGGAAAAAAGATGGACCCCGGGTGGCAGTCTTTACTTTCGGTTCTTCAAAGCTCTTTTTTTTTCTTTTCAGTGGTAGGGATTTAATACCCTGAGGTTATGGGTAAGCACCCCACCACTGAGCTTCATCTAGACCTGCCTCTTAATTTAAAGGAACTGTTTTGTGTTTCTGATTGGGATAAGAGGATCTGAGGCAAATATTTGGGACAAGAGCATTGCTTTTCCTTCTGCATTGTTGTTCTCTCCAGCCTTTGCTACTGGGTACTTTGTGCCCACAGAACAGTGTGGCTGTCTTCCAGCAGCCAGTTACCAAATTGGTAGCTTTTTATTTTTAATACGTATTTTTTTTTCTTTTTAGTTTTTCAGGGTTTATTTTTTAATTTTAAAGACATATTTAATGTGTAAGAGTGTTACACATGCATGCAAAGGCCAGCAGAGGGCATCAGATCCCCTGGAACTGGAGTTACGAGTAGTTGTGAGCCATGCAGTGTGCTAGATACCAAACCCTGGTCCTCAGTGAGAGCAGGAAGTGCTCTTAACCCTGAGCCATCCTTCAAGACAGACCTGAGTCTGACAGCACACTGACTGTGTGCTCTCATATCGGTGCAGTAGAGGCAGGACTGCAGCCTGTGCTCTGCATGCTTACTTGGAAACAGTTGGAACTCGCTCGATGTGCACTTTGAACATGACAGGCTTGTCACTCGGAAGGCACCAGTCACTTACATTTGATGCCAAGGTCACAGATGGAGCTGCCACTTGGAACTAGGTGTATCATTTTACCAAAGTAATTTATTGTTGTCTCTTACGGACATGAAATCAAATCTATTCTAATAAGATCTGTGCCTTTAATAAGAACCTTTGTGTGTAAGTAAAAAAGGTGAGCTGAAAGCTTACTACATGTAAGTTAATAGGTTTTCACAAATCTGTTATGAAGTGGTGGCGAGAAGGTACCATTGGCATGAGGTTAAAAAGTGCTTTGAAGGTTTCTTTTTTTTTGAGAGTTGAGCGTCACCCACTTCAAGTCATTAAATATCAACTTCCAGCCATGTCCTACTTTGTGTTCTGATCAGGTCATAGCAAACCTAATATGACTACAGCTAGAGATTTTCTTTTCTGACTCCCTGTATGGCTGGCTATGGTGAACAGACTATAGCACAAATGATCACATTGGTAAGAGATAGGGAATCCACCTCTCATATATCACACACACACATGCACATGCACACATACACACACACATACACATACACACACACACACCCGGGGAAGAGAGACAGAGAGAGAGAGACCACATGTACCAAGGACATAATTAGTCAATGTCAATTCTGCTGTCTTTCCTTCCCTCCATACAATCTGTGTTGTTTTCACAGTACTGGGAGTTGAACCCAGGACCTTAAGCAGACTAAGCAAACACCCAACCACTGAGCTGTTCTTTCTGCCCAGCTCCCTAAGCCTTTTTATAAAGAAGTCACCTGAGCCTCTGGCAGGCTGCAGGAGGAATTGCTAACTGTTTGCTTTGTATGGTACCCATGCAGACTTTCGACGTATGACATCGTGATTACCACTTATAGCCTTCTGGCCAAGGAGATTCCCACAACAAAGCAAGAGGGAGAGGTCCCAGGAGCAAACCTCAGTGTGGAGGTGAGGCTTAGGGGTGCCGGGTGGAGGGTGGGGGGTTGAACCACACATAGTCTAATAGGAGAGATGGCAAAGGTGTCCTCCTGCAAGGAGAAGATGGTTCCAGATACTCTACCTGTGGAAATGAGTCCTTCCTCCCACTGTTCTTTTGTATCCCAGGCAAGCACCCCAGTGGTAAATCAGTTTTTGGCACAGAGTTCAACTATGTTTTTTAGCACTAAAGAAACACTGTGATTGTGATAGCAGTAATCATACATGAATGCAGAAGAGTCTGCTCACTATTTTCATCTTAGACTATGTGGAGTATACTCTCTTGTAATTTTTGTTTTGTATGCATTAACCTGTTACTGTCCTCCTTTCCTCTGCCTCCAAGAAAAGAGCCTTGCAAATAATAGGGCTACAGATGGGCCAGAGGCTAAACAATAACCTTGAGATATTCTTTCTTTATAGGCAGGGACTTGGGTCTTGCAGGCTTTGTTGTATAATTTTGTGGGGTCTTCATCCTCTGATTACATTTTCCTCTCTTGCTAAAGTTTGCATTCCTTGAGAGCATTTTTGACTGAGCATCTTATAGATGTGTAGTAAATTTTGTGTGTGTGTGTGTAGTAAGTTTTAATAAACTTAGTAAATATTTTACTGAGTGAATTTTCAACCTTATGCCTATTGTATTCCTGGCCAAACATTGTTAATGCTGCTGCTGAATGTGGGTTGACAGGAAAAATGAAAACTCACATTACAAAGCATTTTACCATTAGGCATATTAAGTTTAGAGACAGACTCTTAAGTGACCATTTATTTGAACTTCTTGAAAGGTTCTGCCCTTGGTTTCCGAACGTAGTCAAGTGGAAGGGTCTGAGCAGATTAGAGGGTCAGGGTGGGTCCTCAATACTTACTGTTTATGTCCCCTCATCTCCTTGAGGATGCGGACATGTTCTCATACTGGAGTTGGATATCACTTTGTTCCTTGTAGGGTATCTCAGCACCTTTGCTTCAAGTAGTCTGGGCTCGAATCATATTGGATGAAGCTCATAATGTGAAGAACCCTCGAGTGCAGGCATCCATTGCTGTGTGTAAGCTACAGGCCCAGTCCCGGTGGGCTGTCACTGGAACCCCCATTCAGAACAACCTGCTGGATATGTACTCACTAATGAAGTGAGTAACCTCTTTGGGGTCATGTTACTGTGGGCCCCGTCCCTAGCTTGTAACCCAACATTATTATTTCATGTCACCTGATGAAGCTCTGGTGTGTCCAGATTATTTTGTATGACAGGTAGCCAGCTTTAAAGACAAAGAATGGATATTCATGAGAAAGTACCGTTGATTCACAGGCTGATCCCAGTATTTCATATTTACACAAAAATATAGAGCAGCTTGTATTAAAGGAAACTAAGATCACCATTCTTCAGCTCAGTGGCTGTTTTAGGCTACTTAGCTTTAAAGTACAGGGACTGGGGCAGGGTTGCAATTTATCTGAGGCGAACAGAAAGAATGCTAATTTTTAAATGCTTATTTTTTTTTTCAAGTGAGGCCCTTAAGGCTTTGAGATTTCTTTGCTAACTTTGATGCTTTAATAATAAATTCTAGCTATCTGTTGTTTGTCCTGTTGTGACTGTTTTACAGTGCTCATGTAAAATGCACAACTTTACAAAGTAATTTTCCTTACTGACTTGGGTTCTTTTGGCCTGTAGCAGACATTGCTATGGAATTCATTTCAGATGGGCTAGGATGATAGGGGTAACAGTTCTCACTTGTTTTCATCTCTGAACACTTATCCCATCCTCTTCCGCATCTCCTTCCCTGATCTGTGTTTTTCCTGGCCCCCAAAAAAGGTTTCTTCGCTGTTCCCCATTTGATGAGTTCAGTCTTTGGAAGAGTCAGGTTGACAATGGTTCAATGAAAGGAGGAGAACGGTTAAGCATTTTAACCAAGAGCCTTTTGCTGAGGAGAACAAAAGACCAACTGGATTCCACTGGTAAACCTTTGGTAAGCAGATTTCTACCTGTCCCCCTGGAGGCCAGGGAGGGCAGGTGGCCAGGACCTCAGGTGGACCAGCCTCTCAGTGTCAGGAGCCTCCTTCTGAGGAGACCCTTAGCGCAGTCCCTGGTGCTGTGTTAGCTCGGTCCTTTCCAGAGCATTGAGGGGGGCTGGTGCAGAGGGCCAGCGTGCTAGGGGAATAGCTTGGAAGTGTGCAGCAGTTTACAGAGCCTCACACCAGACTCCTCTCATTCCTCCAGGTGCCTCTGCCCCTGCGTAGATGCCAGCTGCACCGTTTAAAGCTTTCTGAGGACGAGCGGGCTGTGTATGATGTCTTTCTTGCAAGGTCAAGGTGTGTACCATGAAAAAGCACCTTCTCTCGTGCTTTCTTCTCCTTTCTCAGCTTGATGAGTCTAGGCTTAGATTCCGTAAGTTTCACCTACGACACTAACAAATTATGTCTTTATTTTCCAGAAACCCCCAAACTCTAGTTCTTTTTCATTCCTTTTTCCTCACTCCCTTCTCCTTGTCTTATCTCTGACTCTCATGCACACTGAAGACAGAATTTTGACCCCACTTTTAATTGGCTTCTTTACATAGGAATTGGAGGGTGTAGAATCTGTCTGCTTTTTGGGGGTGGGGGGGCTGCATTAGATAATGACTCTCTTTGACCTTTGACCCACCACCTGCCATCTCACTGGAGCTTAAATAAAAAGCAGCTTTGTAATCTTTAATATTGTTTACTCTTTGCACTTTCTCTAGAACTCTCAGAATTCTCCGTTTGTTCCTTTCTATGTGGCACTTTTTGTTTTCAAGAAGATTGTGGGTTTTAGTGTCCGTATACTTTATACTTACTCTGCACTCTTTAAATTTTTTTGTTTTATAAATAGTAATAATTGATTATTGCCCTGCTTATGGCTCATGTCTGCTGTAAGCTAGACATCATTTATCCAGTGCATTCTAGATCCTGCCCAAGGCCCCACCCGGAGTTGAACAGCAACTGCTCTAAGCAGTGGTTGTGATGTGTGAGCTCCCTTTCTTGGTCTGAGGCAGGTCGGCGCTCCAGTCCTACCTAAGGAGGCAAGAAGACAGAGGCAGCCACCCGGGAAGAAGTCCTGATAACCCGTTCAGTAGGGGTAAGCCAGGGGACACTCAGTTGTGAAGAGCTGCTGAAAGTGGGCGTTTTAGCCATTAAAATAACAGGCAGGTTGTGGGCCCCAGATCAGGGAGACCACATTTTATCAAAGCCTGTTAAGCCAGAGAGAAACACACTGACCTGACACCGTAAGGACTTCTTTTTGTTTTCTAAATCTGCATTATGAAACCCAGAGAGGCCAATGGAAAACCCAGTATTTCATGACTTCAGAAAAGAATGTTATAAGGCTGCCAAGAAGCCTCAGTTGGGGGTGGTGCTTGACACCAAGCCTGATTACCTGAGTTCAGTCCCTGGGCCCTGCGTAGTAGCAGGAGGGTGGGCCTGACTTCTGCAGGCCATCTTCTGACCTCTACATGCATACCTTGGCACACATACTATTCCCCCTCCATTTTTTTTTTTTTTTTTTCAGTTTTTCGAGACAGGGTTTCTCTGTGTGCCTTGGCTATTCTGGACTCACTTTGTAGATCAGGCTGGCGTCAAACTCACAGAGATCCTCCTGCCTCTGCCTCTTCCGTGCTGGGATTGCAGGCATGCACTACTGCACCTAACTTTTTTTTTTTTTCCTTTTTTTAAAAGTATGTGATAGCTAAATTATTGAACCTCAGATCAAAAAAAGTTTAAATACCTCAGTCGGTTCCCAGTTTCCCGTCTTAACCCTTGCACTGACTCCCGGGGCCTGTCTTGTCTCTTGGAAGTGGCTCAGGAGTTTGGGTCTGGTGTGCCCCAGCGCGCCTCTGCAGCAGACTCACAGAGACCCAGCACCGTCCACGTCCTGTCCCAGCTCCTGCGGCTTCGCCAGTGCTGTTGCCACCTTTCTCTACTGAAGTCGGTGAGGGAAGGCTGTCGTCTGTTGTCACCTCTACAGTCAGGGAGGGGCTGGTCTGGAGGGCGCCTCTGTGGGATGGAGAAGGGACTTCCTTCTTACACTTGATCCGATCTTGATGTTTATTAGTTCTCATGATTTCCAAGGCCCTGGACCCGACAGAACTGGAGAGTGAAGGCCTCGTTCTGTCCCTGGAAGAACAGCTCAGCGCCCTGACCTTGTCCAAAGTCGACGTCTCAGAGCCCTCACCCACGGTTAGCCTGAATGGCGCGTGCTTCAAGGTGGAGCTTTTTGACAACACACGAAGGAGCACCAAGGTACTTTTGTTGCAGAGAGACGGAATCACCTTCTTTCCGTGTTGGATACCTCAGTTGTGCTCATGGGAAGAGCCATGTAAGAGCAGAGTTAGACAGTCAGAGTTGCATTCCCCTCTAGTCTTAAAGACTCACTTTGTCACAGAGAAGCTAAGACTTCATGATGGACTTTGGGAGAATGATTTGGGACAGCTGTCATCAAGATAGATTCTCTATCACAGATCACTAGGCAGGGCTGCCGGTGCTAGGAATGGGGAGTGAGCCGTGCACAGTTTGTCCAGGGAAAGCTTGGAAGGAACAGCTTGGTCACAGCCTGTATGTGACCAGATTGCATACTCCAGCTTCGATAGAGTTCGCTGCTGTGTCCTTGCCTAGTACTCAGCTGATGTTTGTTCACTAAATGGACTAAGTAGGTTATACTTACATATTTGTGTGTGTGCATATACCAAGGACTAAAAAGGGGCCATCAATTTAAGAGGAAGTAGGGGGGTGCATGGGAGAGACTGAGGAAAAGAATGGCCAAGAGGAAGTGATATAATTATATTTTAATTAAAAATTAGTAAAAAAAAATTCTTAAAAAAAATCATGACATTAAGCTGACACAGAAAACGATATTCTCAAATAGAGGGCACAGGTGTGGCCTACTAAATGAAGAATTTCTGTATGATTGATGTGTTCTTTGAGGAGGGCATGGTGAGGAATGACCAGCGCAGAGGGCCAAGCGGGATGGACCCAAGAGGTCATCTCAGAGGTTTGGGCTTCATCCTCAGTGGGAAGTCATGAAGAGGAGAGGGCAGCCGACTTACATTGAAGACACAGCCTCTGGCTGCAGGGGCGTGAGTAGAGAAGCCAGGCCAGAGGCTGTGCAGGAAATTGCTTCTGTAATTTAGGGAGGGAAGAGAAGAAAATGACTTAAACGTCACTGGTATGCGGCTTTTCCCAGGTGTCCTCTCTGCTGGCAGAACTGGAGGCAATCCAAAGAGGCCCGGGGTCCCAAAAGAGGTGAGCGCCATGTCACTGCTTCTGCAAGGGAAGTTGGTGTTTGTGATGCTCTCAAGTCACTGCTCAAGTCACGCTCCACAGAATGCTCTGAGGTTATGGTATAGATTCCTGTAATTTCTAGTTAGAATATTGTACATTGAACAGGATCCCTGGCTTACTATACCCCCTGAGGATCTAGGTAAGGTGATACCTGAAACAGTAAAAGAAGAGAGAATCACAGGAGGGGAGCAGGAAGTGACAGCTCATAAATCAGACAGGGCTTCTGAGCTGCTTAAGCTCGGGCTTAGAGTCGAGCGGCTTTGTTTTGTCCTTTGCTGGACTGTCACATGTAAAACACACATGCACGTAAACACAACTGTATTACACAAATGCATCTGTAATATGAAGTCGTTTCTTTTAAAATTGTTCAAGCTCTGGCTAAGACATGTTTGGAGTGAACAGCCTAGCAGCTGTTCTGGCGGTCACAGGATGATTAGCTAGTGTCCCTTTTCTGCAGGGCCGTGGGTCTCTAGATGAACACTAGAACCCCAAACAAAATACGACTGGGGCTCTTACTGGAGCCCCACCAGCCCCTTTTTCTGACTCTGACACTAAGTAAGAGTGGAGCTTCTGAGCAGATGGATCATAAACTCAAATGACCTTAAGCATGACCTTAAACCGTGTGCCCGTATTAGTTTCATGTCACTGCTATGAAAGGCCTCATGGTGGCACTTAGAAAGCAGACAGACTGTGTGTGCCTCATGGCTCTGGAGGCTGCCATTGGCTCAGGCTGAGGGAGGAAATGGCATTGGCAGTGTACGCATCCGTGTCAAGGCAGGAAGAGGTGAGTTCTGCAGTCCCCTTAGGACTGCCTCTCCCAGGCTCTACCTCATAACCACTCATAGCTCCCCACAACGCTGCCACCCAAGAATCAAGCCTTTACACACGGGTCTTTGGGGGACACTGTTCGAAGCACAGCTTGATCTCGCTCCTCAGCTAACAGGGATTCTTCTTGTGTGCATTTTGTAACCGACCCCGACACCAGCTCAGCTGCAGAGGAGACTGCTTAGTCTTCTGGTGTCGTTGTCTTTGCTTTCTTTCGTCTCCTCGTCTCTAGTGTCATTGTGTCGCAGTGGACCAGCATGCTGCAGGTGGTAGCACTGCACCTCAAGAAGCACCAGCTGACGTACACCACCATCGATGGCTCTGTCAAACCCAAACAGAGGATGGACTTGGTGGAGGCATTTAACCACTCCCGGGGGCCTCAGGTGCAGTCTGGGCACAGCAGGCCTGTGCAACCGAGGAGCAAATGTTCTTAGTTACACAGCGGCATAATGTAGCAATTCAACTTAAAAAATGCTCAGTCTTGATCCTTCCAAATGTTCATAATTTTTTAGACATTCATTGAGGGTCCTTACCAAAGTGCACAAGTGCTCTAAAGAGAATAACTTACAGGGACTGACCTGAAGGGTCTGCAGTGCAGGTTGGGATTGCAAGAATCTTTGTAGAGGGGGAAGCCTTGCATTTTATGAGATGTGAGAGAATAGGACTGTGTCATAGGTAAGAGGGATTTAGGAAGCACTAGGTGAATGGAAGGAATGATTCCGGGAGGGGGGGGGGGCTTGGTCTCAAGACTAGTCATAATTTGGCTAACACAGAGTTGGCCAGCCAGGATCTGGTACAGTGTTTGTATGTTTTGGCAGACTGCTTTTTGAGGTTGACCCTCATGTGAGATGTGAGAATTGTTTTTAAAGGTGAGGTATGAGAAATGGCATCTTAATGTTTCAAAACATTACACTGGAGGAAGTTTGAAAGGAGCATGCTTCTTGTGCTTCCTGACTTTCTTGAACTAGAGATGGAAAGACGCTGGTAGCTGTCTTTCCATTCCTACAAATACCCACCATAAAGACAAAGGAAAGGGCTGCTTTTGGCTTGTGTGGTTTTTTTTTTTGGTGGGGGGGGCGTTCAATAGTCTATGGTTAGCGATCCCTGCGTTGGGGCTTCTCATGGGAGCCTATCATGGCGTGAATGTGTGGAAGGAAACAACCACACATATTGGCAAGGAAGTAAAGAAGACAAAGAAAGAGTCAAGGGCTAAGGCCCCATTATACCTTTCAAAGGAAGAAGTTCCCAGTGACCTGAAGATCAATAGTACCAACCCATAAAGATTCCACCACCTCTGACCTAGCACCATGATGGGGACAAGCCTTTGCCACTTGGCTTTGGGGCACAGGAGAACCAGCCTCTGGCAGATGTTTTAAAGAGCAAGTGTGTGAAAGCTAATAGAATGTTTTCTTTCAAAGGTTATGCTAATCTCCCTCTTGGCTGGCGGTGTTGGACTCAATCTGACTGGAGGAAACCACCTTTTCCTTCTGGACATGCACTGGTAATGTCAGGATTTTCCTGTCACAGCACGGCAGGGAGAGCAGTGGTAACAGGGCGGCAGCCCGAGAGTGCCTTTTAGGAACATCATGGAGGGTTCTGTATCGCCTAAGTGGTGTGTAAGGCTGGCTGACGTTCCAGGACTGCTGAGTGAACATTTCATGACGGCCTCAAGTCGTTCATGATTTTATTAACTCTTTAAAAAAATCTAGCATCATTTTCCCCATAAGAACGAGGCGCATAGTTGCTTCTCATGACTGAGAGTTATATCACTCTATTTGGTGCCTCTGGAATACTATTTTCCAGACATAGTTGTTGAGGGGTCAGGGAAGCTGCGACCTTAGAAGCCTTAGTCCACAAGGAAGAAGAGAGGTTTCTAATTGTGGTGACATCAGCTTCACAGAGTGTGGGTGGCGGTGCCTTGGTGTGTGCCCCTCGTGATAATAGACCCGTGAGGTCACATGTTGCTAGGTAGAGTCTCACAGTGCCAGTCTCTGATGCTCTACTTGGGAAACCGGGGCTGCTGCCGGCTTTGTCTTGTTTGTCAGTGCTGTGGACTGAGCCCAAGGCCTTGCACACTTAGCCCACCTTTCCTTCTTACTCTTTACTTTGAGATGGGGTTTCACTAGTTATGCAAGCTGGCTTTGAACTTGGTCTGTAGTGTCCGGATGGCCTGGTATTTGTGGTCCTCCTGCCTTACTGCTGTAAATAGCTGGAATTTCAGGCTTGTCCCATCGTACTTTTTACTTTTACCAGGCACTGTTTCTGGAATGACGTGTTTAATTCTCCACACGGCCTCAACTGATACAAAGAGGCCAGCTTGCTCAGTCTTGTGGAGAATGTGTGTAGATTTACTTAGGAGTACTAACATGTACACAGAAGTGAGAAAAATATACTAGGAATTACATCAGTTTTGAGAGGGAAAAATACTATCCTGATTCTAAAAAGGTAAGATGAGGTTAGTTTAGAGTTGATAATGTGAATTTGTAAGGAAGGGAACAAATTGTACCTCTTTAATTGACTTCACTGAACACTAAGGTTGAAAGAAATATTTGATACTCTTAACTAGCTCTTATGTTCCAAGTAGGTTCTGAAGCCTGGAAGGTGTGGTTAGGAAATCTGTCATGGTCATCCAGCTAGTAAAGGCTGGGTGGGCATCCAGGTTTCCCTTCCATTCCTTACAGGGACTGACTGATGACACTGTTAAGAATCATTAGGAGTCTGTCCCAGATTCTCAGTAGTGGGTAAAAGATACTGGTCTTTCAGGTCAGTGCCTCCTAGAATAGGGTTGATGAACAGCTGTAAGCATTTCCAGCTTTGCAGGGCACATAGGTCTCTGTTGCATATCCTTTGTTGTGTGTTGTTCTTTTAAGCCCCTTTGAAAATGTAATGACCATTTTTAGCTAAAGAAACATAAAAAGTGGACTGTGGTCTGGACCTGGCAGAAGGCCATAGTTGTCAGGACATTGGTGTTTTTGAGTTATACCTCCCCTCTAACAGGAATCCCTCACTAGAAGACCAAGCTTGTGACCGGATTTACCGAGTAGGACAGGAGAAGGATGTTGTCATACACAGGTAAGCAAAGGTGCCAGGCCCCTTCTGCACGTCTTCCTTTGTGAAAGCCTTTCCTGGGAGTATTTTCACAGACTATGTACTGTTTGGTGATCACAGCACTGATGCTGGTCCACAGGCATACCTGAGGAACTCTAGTCAGAAAGGGAAGAAGCAATCTGAGGTAACCTGTTGGTCGTGGCCAGAGAGAAGTGTGTTGGTGATAAGCCACAGCTCAGCAAGGAGGCAGCTGAACCCTGTCCATCCCTTCCCCTTGTCTTTTTTAACTTTTAGTATGGCATTATCTCTGTCATACAGAAAAGAAAGTTCCTGTGTGTTTGTGTGTGTGTGTGTGTGTAAAGTGATCAACATTAGAATGCTAACATCAGTGTAATACTAGCCTGATCAAGCCATACTCACAATGGTGTCCTTCATAGTGTGTGTGTGTGTGTGTGTGTGTGTGTAAAGTGATCAACATTAGAATGCTAACATCAGTGTAATACTAGCCTGATCAAGCCATACTCACAATGGTGTCCTTCATACCAGGAGCTCCCACACCTTGTGTAGCATTTGGTCGTCATGACTTTGTTTCCTTTAGTCTGACACAGTGCCTCATTCTCTGATTTTTGGCATTGACTTTGAAGAGCACAACCCGTTACTTTGCAGAATGCTCATCTTTGGGGTCCCTCATGCCTTTAGGAACAACAGGACCTGTCTTACAGCTGCAGTCTGCTCTTGCCATGGCCCTTTGCATGACTGGGCCCAGTGCTGTCCACCCTGTTTCATATAAGCTGCCCTTGTTGAGGGTTGCCAAAAACCTCCAAAATTTGCCAAATTCAGTGATAATTAGTTTTCCAGACTTTTGCTCTCTTCTCTGCCATTCCATATTTTCTTCCTTTAATTTTATCACTCCAGTGAGTCCCAAACCTGTATTTTCAGTTCCGCTGTCTCCTGAACTACCAACCTGGATATCCAGGTAGATCCCTGCCAAATACCTAAACCTAAGTGTGCAAGTGCTCATCCATCCTCATTCATCTGTTGGTGCGTTCAGATACCAAAATGAACACTTACTGAGCGCCCGAGTGTGCCAAGTATAATTATACCCTCCAGGATAAAAATGTCAATCTGAAATCTTTGCTTCCTACTGCCTCGTACATACGTGTGCGTTATCTGTGTGACTAGCACCCAGCCAGAAACTACACTCATTCTTCTCTCTCTTCCCACGCCAAGGCCTTCCGTTGTATTTTCTAGGCTGGTAGCCATCCTTTCCTTCCATCCCCACTGCCAGCTCCCTTTCCAGCTCTGCTGGTTCCTGTCCTCTGCACTGCCAGCAGAGGCTTCTTCCCGAACGGCCTACTGGAACATGCCACACCTTCTTCCATGGCTCACTTCCTGTAGATTTACTCTCAATGTCTTGGTGTGTTAGGGACAACCACTGAGATTTGGCCCACAGCTCCTGAACTTCTGCCTCCAGGAGCCTTAACTGGACAGCATGATCTTCAGTTAAACATGTTCTGAAGCTCAGCCAGTTTGCACATGTTCTCTTTCCGTAGGATGTGTGCCTACTCTGCCATCCCATCTAGGAAGCCCTGGTCATCTTCCTACCCCGCACTGAGTTAGCTCTAATGGAGTCTGCCTTCACTGCACTACACAGATTGTCTTTGTAGCCTGGTCACACTCACATTCTGTTATTTCCCATAGGACATGGTATATGTATAGATAAATACATACATACTTAGTTGGTACTTGAATGACACCAGGGGACTTCTTCAATTTGAATAGCCTGGTTATGGTATGGATTGGCTAAGAAGATAGACACTCTCCACTTAAACACACCCAGACACTCTCAGAAGCTTGACCTTTGAGGCTTTCTGACCTTGTCAAGGTAAAGTTTGGGTAAAAGCTGGGCCTCTGTTTGTTTTAGGTAGAAATACCTTCTGCAGTTACCCTCGATTCAGAAAGAAAGTCTGAGGTGTATTACTATAAGTAGACATATGTAATAGAAGTTATATGGATTTTCGGCTCTGGTAATCACAGGGAAACGTAAGCAGTCCTCTTTAAAACTGAAGGGACGTGAATGCATGCTTTGGTAAGCTGCTTGGACTCTGATGTTCATTATCATTTGCTCTTAGGTTCGTCTGTGAGGGGACAGTGGAAGAGAAGATCTTACAGCTCCAAGAAAGAAAAAAAGATTTGGCCAAACAGGTCCTTTCGGGATCCGGAGGATCTGTCACCAAGCTTACACTGGCTGACCTAAAGATCCTCTTTGGCATCTAGCTTCCTCTGCTGGTGTGGGTGTGTACTAGGCTCTGGAGTGATGCTCTCTCCATGATCCTGGAGCCTTAGATTTCATCTTATCCAAATGAGGCATGCTTCTATGCCAGGGATTGAAAAGGATGGGTCACCATGTTAACCATCTGTTTAGTCAATCATGTTTATCATTCAGCTTGTTGTTATTTCAGATTTAAGCCTGGCATGGAGGTGCAGGCCTATAATCCCAGCTCTTAAGAGGCAAGAAGGGTTCCAAGCCAGCCTGAGTTATAGACTCTATCAAAACAAACCACAAAAGTGCTTTGAAAGCCAGTCATGGAGTCCATAATTATAATTCCCAGCACTCGAGAGGCGGAGGGAGGATTGTGAGTTAGAGGCCAGCCTGGGCTACAGAGTGAGATCATGTCTTAGAAAAACAAAACAAAACCAACGAAAGCTTTGGTGTTTGATGGTCTGGGAAGATAAGTCTGGAAGAACTGTACAAAGCTCAGCAAGTCATTACACACACGGTAACAAATGCCTATAATCCCAGCACTTTAGAGCAAAGGCAAGAGGATCTTGACTGAGGTTTGCGTGGGTAACATAGTGAGTTCTTTGGCAGCCTGAATTACATGGTGAGACCCTAAAGCCCTAAAGCCCTGTGTTGCCACATTCTTGGTGGATGGTCCAGGCAGGCTCAAGGTCAAGATATTTCACATATGAACAGATATTGAGTACTTATCATGGTATCATCTAATACCTGTCATTTAGCCTGCGTATCACTGTTTCGTTTAGGAGTATACCAACATCAGTGTGACTGTGTCATCACTGTGTCATTTAGTATTTGTATCATTTGGTATCACAGTATTTCTGTCGTATAGTATTTGTATTATTTAATGTGTGTGCCAATTTTAGTTGTCATTTGCATTTAATACTGTTGTATCATTTAATTTATACCATTGTACCACACTGTGTTATCATTGGTAGGCTAATAAATGTGTTCAACAGTTTCACAGAGGTAATGCTATGTGTTCACCAAACCCCATCTCCTTTTCCTCAGAGCATGCAGGGACCACCTGCTGCAGGTGAGTTCTAGCTAGGAGAGCATGGAGAGAAGTGATGTGAAGAAATAGGCTATCTTGTGTAACTTTCCCAATGTTTCTTCTTGCTGTGTCTGTAAACTTGCTAGAGGTACAAACTGAAGGGAAGAAGATGTGGCCTTGGTTAGGGTAAATACAGTTAGATCGGGGAATCTCCTGTTTTTCTTTTAAAAAATTTTGAGAATTTCACACCATATCCTCCACCACAGCTTTTCCCTCCTAATTTCATGTACTCTTTTTAAACCCAGGTCTACTCAGTGCTGACAGTGTGTTCACAGGGCTGTGCACTGGCAAACTGGCTGCCTAGCAGAGGTTGCATTCCTGAAGCTGTAGTGGAAGTTTTGGCTATTTATGTAAATATGTTTTTGTTGTAATCTCAAGAGTGGGGTTCAGGAATTCACAGCTGATAACAGCCTCATGAGAGGGTGAGTGATCTTTGTCAGGCGGAAACTGCGTTTTGTGTGGAGGGGAGGGGACATGATTTTTTGGCAGCTGAAAAACATCCTTTTGCGGACTTTGAGAAGGTGTAAGTAGGAGCCCAGAGAGAGAAAGGACACTTCAAGACACTCCTAGAGAGAAATGCTACACTGAATGCTTCAAGGAGGTTGCTGTTGCCCCTGCTGCTGGTGGTCTTTTTTGCTGCGTTTGCTATTGGTAATCCCAGCACTCAGGGAGGCAGAGGCAGGCGCATCTCTGTGAGTTTGAGGCCGGCCTGGTTTACAAATTGAGTCCAGGACAGCCAAGGCTACACAGAGAAACCCTGTCTTGAAAACAAAAACAAAAATCAAAGCCTACACGAAGCAAGCTGACACTGTCCTTCCCCAGCAGCCATCAGTTGCCAGTAGCTCTGAAGCTATGGAGTGGGAATGTATAAGACCCTCCCCCAATCCATGCCAGGATCTGGCTGGCCTGATCTTATGCGTAAGTCACAGCTACTGTGAATTCACATGTGCAGTGGCCTTTCATGTCATGGCAGTGGTCCCCTACTGTCTCTAGAAGGATCATTGTGGAAGAGGAGGGCATACAGAGCAGGGATTCTGAACCAAATCTGGGCCCTAGACCATTTTGTCAGAGTGATTCTGAGGCCTAGGTCCTCAAGTGTATACTCTTCACCCACCTCACCTACACTGGACTAGGTCATGATGGGGAAATCATACTTTAATGTTGAGATTTGGGGTTGTCACGATGATGACTGGTATATAATGTGAGACCCATTTATCAGGAAACTCTAGTTAGAGTAGTCTCCAAGACACTGCTGACTTCTGCAAGGAAAACAAAACACTTTCCTACAGAGCCATCTGTCTTGGATAAAGACATGAACCCAGTCAGTGTGGCTTGAGACTGCAGTCTATTCAGGAAAGGCTCCTTATAAAAGCAGGACCTAAAGACTTAAAAAGGAGGGGAGAACTCAAATCTAGAACTCTTTAATTCTGGTCTCACCTTAGCTGGATGCACAACTAGTTAATACAAATTTTTAAAATTTCATATTTTGGTCTCATAAGGTGGCCCTTGTTTTCAGAACTTAACGGCTACAATAAGATTCCTGATGAAATGAAGGTGGCAAAATCACCCTTTTAAGTTACAAGATCAAAGGAATGATAAAGATACTTGAAAGGTAATGGCTCTTAGCAAGCATGTCCAAGTCTGGCGTGGCCACTAGCTGACTGCCATAGGCTAGTTACAGGTCCCGTGGGCATTGCAGCTTTCCATCTGTATGTGTACGAATTAGCATATATCACATATTAAGTTCATATCACACATTTGAACTTAGTAACAAAATGTGCATGGTTTAACCTTTCTTTCCAGGCAAATCAGTGGTGCCTGTGAAATGAACACTGACTGTCCATGCCAAGCACTGTTTGACAGAGTTCTAACTTTCAAATTCAAGTCTTCATAAGGCGGACTCTGGGTATCTTAAATACCTCCCTTCATTTTTCCTTTTCTGATGGCAAGCTGACAAAGCTTCCTCACTGTGTCTGAGGTTGCTAAGTGTTCCTACCAAAGTAGATGCTGGTGATGTCTGTGGATGTAGAAAATGTGGAACTGTCTGATGGGATGGACCTCACCAAATGTGTTCTTAAATCAGTCCCAGGACACACATCTATGAAATAATGCTGTGTGTGTCCTGGTGTCCATTGTAGGCTGAAGTTCACTTTGTTCTATGGTCCTGGGGGCTGACTCTGGGGTCAACAGCTACAAAGCACTCTATTACTGGGCTACTTCCCCAGCCCCCACTTTATTTTCAAATTTTGATTTTTTGGGGCATTAACAGTCAAGTACACACTTCACGCATGCTAGGCAAGTACTACACACTGGGGCTGTACCCAGTCTTTATGTTCATTTTAGTTTATAAGAATCAAGTAATTATTGTTTTGTATTTTTTTAGATAGGGTGTCTTTAGCCCAGGCTGATCTTGAACTTGTGGTAACCCTCCTGCCTGAGCCATTTGAGGGCTATGATTAAAGGCATTAGTCACCATGCTTGGCTTAACTAATCAAGTTCTTTGTAAGATGTTGAGTTTGCACCCTAATCAATGGGCTGCACCTTACAATGTAGTGATCTGACTGCTGTGCTGAGTCCTGCTGATATCACCAAGCCTTCACAGGAACATCTACTGCCTTTTTTTTTTTTTTTTTTTTTTTCATCTGAGCTGGCCATGAACAGCCTGAGGTAATAAACCCTTTCTAAGTCCTAAAGTGCCATATCGGTAATAGTGACAGTGCTATGGGACAATGCTAGAGGTAGCACGCAGAACACAGGCGCAGCTGGCAGGGCCAGACTGAACAACTGTCACCAGGGCACAAAGTTCTCAAATACCAAATTTTCATGGAGTTTCATTCATGGAGGTTTATGATTGACTTTTCTCTTGAATGTTGATCAAATAAGAGCACACATCAACACACCACAGCCATGTGGCATTCTAGGCCCTTTCAAACCCCATCAAGGATTCCTCTTGACATGCAACTGGGAACAGCAATAGTCACAATGACACCTTTATGGGATGTGACCCCCTTTCTTTGGCAACCATGTGGGTTAGTGTTTTTGTTTTGAACTCAGGGTCTTCCTATACAGCTTGTAGCCCAGGCTGCCTCGATATCCTGAGTGCTGGGAATTATAAGCACGTTCCACCATGTCTTCCTCTAATGTTTGACTGTGGCCCCTTATGCACAGTGTTAGTTCCTTGGAAGGTATCTTTTGCTCAGTGACATGGCTCTTTGCAGGACTCCCAGGTGAATCAGATTGTCCAACACCAAAAGGCTAATTGTGGGACCAACAATACCGTATGGCCTGTTTCCTGAAGTCTTGTTTAATTTCTTGAGAGTTGAGTTTATGGAATGGGACACTCTACTGCTATTGTCCAGCTTGTCTTAGTGAAGTTTCCATTCTTCAGATAAAACATGGCTGAAGCCAACTTGGAGAGCAAGGGTTTACTTCAGTTTACAGTTCCCAGGTCACACTCTATCACTGGGGGAGGTCAGGACAAGAACTGAATCAGAGGCCACGAAGGAGTGCTGCTTCCTTGCTTGATCTCCATGCCTACTGAACCTGCTTTCTTATTCCACCCAGGACTATCAGCCCAGGTGGCACTGCCCGCATAAATCATTAATCAGGAAAATGCCCTACAGGTCAATCGGATGGAGACATTTTCCCAGATGACCCTGTTGACCAGTTGACCGACTAACCAGCACACACTATCAAACCCTTAAAGTATAGGAAGAAAAAGCATGTATGTAAACACAAAGGGAAATAATAGAATTCTTTGAATTCTTGGGCATGTTTTCATCAATAAAAATTAAATTAGGGTTAATTAGGTGCAGTGTACTATAGGAGTCCGTAACCGTGAAGGATGGGCAGGAAATGTAAAAAGCCTGCTCTAGGACGGGAACAGGTAATGGCCATGGAATGTGCTTACTATTTTGAGTCCTTTCTACCCAGGTTTCATAGCTAAATCTGTGTGTAGGTGGAGATGTCTAAGGAAGGAAGGAAGGGGACTATGTCTGTTACTCTATTATTTGTACATTAATTAAAATATGGATCAAGCACCTACTGTGTGCAAGGCTCTGCTGGGTACTCCAGTTACACGGGGCAGCAAAGCCTACCTTCCCCAGGCTTGGCATTGCATGTTAGTAAGAATGGCTATCCTGGCGCTTGGTGGTGAGAGCTGGGGCAGAGGTCCTGTGTAGCTGCAGGGTTCATCACTGAAACTGACCTGTGAGAGCTTTGAGGCAGTGATAAAGGAGTGCCTTATCAATTGTAGGAGCTGACACAGCACACATTGCCTCTTCCTCTGTTCTGCTTCTAATTGGCATTCTCTTTATCCAGCCCCACCAGACACAGGTACAAGTCCTTAGAGTAATGCTGAGCAGTGACAGCAGGGAGATAAGAGGATGGGTGGGCTGGCAGATCCAGGGGGGGTTGTTTTCCAAGACAGCCAAGGTGTTTATCCTACTACAGCATCCCAGAGGACCAACACTAATTTGTGGCTTTTCTCCTTGGCAGCAACAGCAGTCGCATCACCTACATCACAGAGCTGCATCTCCATGCTTCCGTGTGCACAGTTCAAAGTTCTGACAGCGCCTGAAACCTCCCATTCTTCTCGCCGTGGAGTTTGAGGTTCTTCAGATGGCTCTGACTTTCAGTAGCTCTTTCAGCGGCCAGAGAGTCTAGACTAAATTGGGCTCAGACCCCATTAATGTGCAAGGAAGGAACCAGCCACCCCTGCTGCCACCCACAAAGACTGAGTGTTTTCCACAGAATCGTTAGCAGCCCTGGGATATGCTTACTACCTGAGACCTTCTATCCTAAAGACAAAGTATTAGGCGGAACCTAGATGCCCCACCGAAACCACATCTTTGCTCTAGAGATGCAGCTTCACCTACAGGAAGTTGTCCAGTTTTTACAACCTCTCCCAGGGAGACTCATGAGCTTTGATGCACCGACTCATAAAGACACCCGGGGAGAGATGATGTAACTCAAGAGACTTCACCGCGGAAGACTCCCTAGATGTCTGAGGTAATTGGAAAATTCAAAGCTGGTCCCTTGGGTGCTCATAATTTATCCAACAAGTTTGATAGAAGGTTAAGACATCTTTTTACCAAGTGGAATTTGGTTAAATGAGAAATACTTGGACTTGGGAGAATGGAAGTCATAAAAACATATGAAGTAAAACCAAACTGAAACTTCTACCAATTTTGACTTTTATTCATTCAACATACTGTCTCAACTATGAGCCAAAACCTGTCCTGCATGGGGATAATACAGTGACCAAATGTCAAGTCCTTGTCCTTAGGGAGCTCAGAGTTCAGTACAGCAGATATAAAACAATATGTATAGCAGATGGTGAAGAAGCTGAAGCAGGGGGAATGCCTTCTCCTGGGTGGGATACTGCTTGTTTATACAGGGTAGTTAGGGACCTCACTAATAGGATGGTGGTTGGCACTAGAGCAGAAACTTAAAGAAATCGGAGTGAACCAAGAGGTATGCATCTTTGAGATAGAAGGCTAGCTACTATAAAGGCTCCAAGATGAGACTGTTGTGAGCATGAGGAGCACCCGGCAGGACCACTGTGCCTGGACAGAGGACAGAGGCAGCTGGGTAGGATGAGAAGAACATGGATCAGACTTTGCCAGTCATGCATGGTAATGTGAAGCATGTGTACTGACCCTGTTCTGAGTAAGACACGAGGCCACTGGAGGGGAGTGAGCAGAATGACCTGACTTTTGTGGGGCTCTCTACTGGGGGAATAGAGTGTACTGGGTTTGGGGGAGGGAGGCGGAAGCAGGATAGTTAGAAGGCAGTGACAAAACTTTGATGTGGGAAGTCCTGGCATCTCAGGACAGTAGCAGTGGGCATGGAGAGGAGTCAGATGTAAGGCTGACAGGAGTTCCCTGTGGTTGGATATGGGATGTAATACAATGCTTTCAAGGTTCCGCCACCTAAGAACAGACTTGTGTTTTTCTTTTCCAGTGCAGGAGGACCACAGGAGGAGCAATTAGGTGATGGCAGGCAGAAGGAAGTGAGAACTGGACGCTGGCAGTCATTTAAATTCGAGTGAGGTCCTTACTGTACACAGCGGAGATGTGACGAAAGCCATTGGACGTTATAACCATCTTGAGAGCAGACCTGGAGGGGCACTTGGGAGTCACTGTGTGTAAGTCAGAATGAGATCTTGGAAACAGAGGAAGGAAAGAGAAGAAGTGCTCTTCAACTCTACTGAGCAAATAAAAACCAGGAAAGTGCAAGAATGAGCAAAGGACACTGGGAAGGAATGGTCAAGAAGAATGCAGGAGTGATGCATCACCAGATGCGAAGATGACACTACAGGGAGGTGTCACAAGTTCCATTTGCTTCGGAAAGCTATCCTATCCTGCAAACAGTTAAATAAACTGCCTGGTGACTTCAGATGCTACCAGAGCCTGTATCCCCGAGATTCTGCCAGACATTCCTCAGGGAGGTGGGGTGGGGCCAAAATCACCCCTGGCTGAGAAGCAGCGATCTCAAATCTGCAGTGGTAAGCTCAAGAGGGGCCCAACTCTCAGCCCGGAGACAACGAGTGGGGAACAGACAACCACCAGCTGGAGGGGTGATGGCCAATGGGATCTTCTGGAAACATCAGATTTTGCTCACACAAAGGGGCGAAAGGGAAATGTTCCCAGAAAAGGAAGAAACTGAATATCCTAATGTCTGTGGCTGCCATGCAGCAGCTCCAACGAGGACATGTGTTCTGTGGAGACCTGACAGCTGTCCACGTGCTTCCCTTCCTTTGCTTTGCCCAGGTCACCATGCCAATGAGTCATGGCTCCCAAAGAGACCTTATAATGCCAACTACAGTAGTATATTTAATGTGTTCTGAGCTTACTGCTACAAAAGAAACCAAGAATTCCAGAGCACAAAATCTATACAGGGAAGATACTGGCCGGGCTGATGCAGTACTAAGTCTTCTTCCCAAAACCCTGTAGCCACTAGGGGACACCTTGCAGTGTCAGTGCCTTCAGCTGCTGCTGGGTGTAGACACAGCAAAAACCCTCTCCTAAGTCAGAGCTGCGAGTCTGGAGAACTCTCGACCATGTGGTGTAGGAAGAGATGACAAGCTCTCTCCACCATTCCTCCTGACTGACTGTCTTACTTGTGAGCCCTACACATGCGTCACCACCTAGGCTCTCACCGAAACAGCAAAGTCACTTTACAATGGTCATTAACCGTGTACTGGAAAAACAAAACACTGAAAGGATACTAACAAAAAGTGAATGGGACAAAGGGTTTGCATTCTCTGGGAGAAGTAAAACTCTAGCTCAGAGATAAACTGAAGAGATTGTAATACAATGGAAAGTAGGGAGATAAAGTCCTCCTGCTCCATGCTGGTATGTTCCCAAGGCAGACTCCTTGGTGTCTGTATGAAACACAGAAGAGCCTCCTGTGGCTGAGCATCCTGCTTGAAGTGGTGGCCTGTGCTTAGCCATGGCGAGACGTTTACACACACAAAAGCACTTGGACTCTGATGTTAAAGAAAGCACTTTGTCTTTAATTCTCTTAGTCTCTTTGGAACTCCTCAAGATCTGGCTTCTCTGCATATCTGAAGTCATGTTGGCCTCAGGTTTACCTGGCTGAACTTGTCCCCAGGAAGCCAT
>CM053744.1:93225090-93259795 GCA_028658305.1 Pachyuromys duprasi
ATCTTAACTGTATTCATTGAATGACATGAAAAAAAGAAGGGCAGATTAACAGAAAAGGAGACAGATCCTGAATTGATTATGGAAGGGTACAAAAGCTTATTTTGTGGGCCACTATTAAAGACATGATGGGAAAAATGTTAATGATATATATATATATATATATATATATATATATATATGAGTGTTTTGCCTGCATGTGTATCTATGTACCTTGTGTGTGCCTGTTACCAGAAGAGGGCATCAATAATAGTAATAGTTTTGAGCATCCATGTGGGTGCTGGGAATTGAACTTGGATCTTCTGCAAGAGCAGGCAGTGGCCACATGGTTGGATCTCTCCAGCCCCATGATAATTAAAAAAATTTAAAAAAACGTTTTTAATCTCTTGCTTGAAGTTCTGCCTTCTGAAAGAGCCAGGCATTGTTCAATCATCCACTCCCCTAATCCTCCCCAATTGAATTTCTTCATGATGTTGGGTCTGTATTTCACAGTGCTCACACTGCTAGAATGGGTATAGACTGAATGTGAGAATCCCATGGAAGAGCAGCAGGCCTGTGGACTGGCCGAAAGGCCTGTGGACTGGTGAGCTGTATCAAGAAAGAACTCAGAACCTTGAAGCCTGTTATTTCAATTCGGAACAAGAGGCTTGTACAGGTTTTCTGTCCTGCCTCTACACATGAGGCTAGAATTCTAAAGGAACACCCCAGTGCAAACACCCTGACCTAGATCTGTGAGGCAGAGAAAGGAAGGACCCTTGCTTGCTGCTGCTTGGGCTAGCAGGCTTGAGGGCACCGACCACCCTTACCTGGCATGGTGCCTCCGCAGGCACAGCGTGCAGATTTCTGGCCTCCGCTGGAGCAGAAGGTACAGCAGTGAAACACCCCTAGGTGTGGGCGATGCTTTCTCTTCACAGTCACAGTGAACGGTGAACCCTGAAGGGTTCGGGCCAAGAGCAAAGAAAGGCACCTCAGGCATCAGTGGGAAGCATGGTTAGCAGGCTCTAGGTCACGGGGTGGGGGACAAGGATGCAGGACAGGAATGTACTGGATAGGGACTTCTCAGCTGAACAGGGGCAAGGACAAGTGAGGTGCAGCTGGACTGAGATGCGTACAGGCCCCCTGCCATGCACCAGAGCCGCATTTCACTGGGTCACTGAAGACAGTTAGCTAGGGTCAGCTCCATTTTCAGTGAGTCTGAATTAGCTCAGGCTTGGCTCAAGCTCTTCATGGGTTCTGCCTCCCTCCAGCCTGGCAGGAAGTGGGAATGGAACCCACTCCACACAGCAGTCATCAGCTCGGGCTTCCATGCAGCTGGCCACAGTCTTTAGGAGTTCCAGGCATCTCAAGCCTGGTCACTGGGCTGCCAAGCCACAAGCTAGGACATAGGCAGCGCTTTCTGCAGCTTCTCAGCCACGTGTCCCTTCTCACAGAGCTAGCATTTCCCCTCACCTCTAGATGCCGACACCACCATCTGTCCATCCTCTTACTAGTGGACAGTGAGTGTCCGTGGAAGAAAGGGTTAGTACATCCGGCTACTGAGTCTCAAGTTAGTAACTCTAGCCACTTTTTCTTCAGGGATAACTTCTGTATTTTAATTTCTCTCCTCTATTAAACACAAGTGTTTATTAAGTATTGTAATTTTCCAGTCCCTATGTAAGAACCACATCATCTGACAGAAGGCAAAGTGGAAATCTGGTATCTTAGAAGACTTCCCAGTGTTAAAGTTTCCACCTTTTGAAGGTAAGACTCATAAGCTAAGCCTGTTAAACTTACAAGCCAAAAATCTTTCAAGTTCATAGCTCAGGTATTTTGTCACAGTAATGGAAGGCTGGCAAACACACAATTTAAAACAAACAAACAAAAAACTTGGATGCAAACATTATTGGCACATCCTATACTCCCTGTACTTGAGAGATCATGGAGAGGATCAAGAGTTCAAGGCCAGCCTGGCTACATAGTGAATTGTAGGCCAGCCTACAGATTATAACTATTGTTATAATTGTATAATCTGTCCCCTATCTCATACAACAACAAAATAAAAAAACCTGAAGATAAAGTAAGAGTTTCAAATTCCAATTTGGGTTACTAAGCTTATTATCTTTGGGACAAGACAGATCTAAGCAGGCTTTGCAGAGACTGAAGTTTACAAAAACATCCAAACTGTTGGTGCTATGATTAGTTAAGAAGTAATGGCACGGGTCACATGATTGGCATAACCACAATGGTGTCCATGGCCATCAATGTTGCCTTCTGACTGAGCAAACTGAATGCTTCAATGTCAGCAAAGGTTTTTGCTACACTTTCTTGTGTGGGTTATTGGAACCACAGTACAGATACACTTATGTTCTGTGGGATGATGGCTAGGCAGATAAATGACGGTCAGATGTCAGAAGGAGCCATATTCCTGCCAACCGTGGCTCAGTCACAGTGTGGAAAAGTTGAAAATTGTCCTACAAATGCAGTGGGTAAAACAGGCAGCATTCTTAGGGCCATGAGCACTGTCTAGTAAGAACAAGAATTGCAGAATCTGGGTTGTGTTCACGATGAAGAAAAAGGGACAGTATATTTCATATCTCTCTCTCTTGATTTTTTTGAGACAGGGTTTCTCTGTGTAGCCTTGGCACTGGACTCACTTTGTAGACGAGGCAGGCCTCACACTCACAGAGATCCGCCTGTCTTTGCCTTCCAGAGTGCTAGGACTACAGGTGTACACCACTACGCCCAGCTACTTATTTCATCTCTTAAGCAGGTGGTCCTATGAGATCTTGAGCTGACTGAAGGCGTGGGGGGTGGGGCTTCCTTACCTGCACGTGTTGCTCTCTGATGCAGACCCACACAGTGTAGATTCCAGGTTCCTTGGGGGTGTAGGAAACATGGTATGATCCATCCTTGTTGTCCTGGACCACTGTTCTGATTGGACTGAATGACAGTAAGGGTTCAAAAGGCCATTCCCTCTCACAAGCCTGCTCCAGCTGCCCCATTGGAGGCAGGAGTTCTGCAGCATTACATTCATTACACTTAATATGAATGATAAACGCCCCTCAAGCTAGAGGTAAACAGCATCAGTTCTACTCTAGTCCATCATCCTGAAAACCTGGAAAACCTTCCTGGACTCTTTTTGGCAGGTCTCAGTTGTCCTCTCTGTTCCATGGCCCTTTCTCCTTATGCCAACTGTAGAGGGAGAATATAAATATGATCCTGGAATAATTTTATGGGAAAATAGGCTAGGTTTAAGAAAGGGTATGATTCCATTACACCTCAAGACAATTTCTGTCCTTTCCAGAGTTTGGTATGAGGACAATCTGGGAACAGGGAAGACTATACTGAGAAAGAACTGAAGCTAGCAATAAAACCAACACAAGGAAACACATTTGGTTAATAGTGTGGAATCACTTTCTCATGGCATTGTGGAACTGAAAGGTGAAAGAGTCCGGTTACAGCTGCCGGACCTCAAAGGCCCTAGTGGTTTCCTCACTGCCCACAATACATGCTACATTTTATACACACCTATCTTGCTTATCTTTGGGGACAACTGCAACATGGACGTTGTCTCCTCCTCTGCCCACGCTCTCTCCTGTGGCATCCTTACAAAGCAGGGTAAAAGAGGCTGTCTGTTTCTCTCGAGCTTTGTGGAGATCTGCAAAAGATACACAGTGCTCACCTTGCAGGCAAAAAGGAGAGACCATCTCCCCAGTCATCCAAACGAAGCCTGTGCTTCTTAGTTATTTGAATGACCCTGTTCCCTTCCTGTTCTCCTTCCCTCTAGGCCATGCCACCTGGGTAACCCCTCACACTCTGCCCCAGAGGCCTGGGCTAAATGGTTTGTCAGCAGCTGCTTGGAGGCCACATACAGTTCTGCATCTTAACTTCAGTCCCAAGGAAACTGCAAATAGTTAGGATCCATCTAGGTATCCAAGGAAAGCCTTTAGATGTGTATGAGACTGACATCTTCAAAACTACCTGCCACAAGCCCTGGGTCCTTCTCAAATAGGTAGAGGATCCTGCAGTCCAGCTTGCAACTCTCCAATTTTGAGAGCCTGTGCAACTTAGAAGCTAATGTGGAGGTGGTGGGAGGCTACCCGCTGGCTATAGCGTCCAGGCCAGCAAGCAGATAGAGCCAGGATTGTGAACTACCAGGTGTTGTGGAGAAGTCTATGGGAGGTGAGAGGAGTGGAGAGCAAGGGGATGGGAGGAGCCAGGAAACTCTTGAAACTGTAGGCCCTACTTAGTGGATACTTCTGGGAGAGATCATTCTCAGAGTGATCTGTGACTCCCAAGGAGTTAGGAATTCCTCGCTAAAGTCAAGGCAACTCAAATACAAATTTCCTATCAGGACTGATCTGTGAAATTAGTCTGGATGACATTCTTCCCTTAAGAACAGAACACTGGTATGAAGAAGTCATTTCTAGATGGGCCTGGTGATGCTGCCTTTAGATCCAGCATTCACAGGCAGGTAGGTTTCTGTAAGTTTGAGGCTAGCCTGTTCCACATAGTTCCAGGTCAGCCAGAGCTACATAGTGAGACCTTGTCTCAAAAAACAAAACAAAACAAAAACCCTCAACCTATCAAATCCTTTGAACTACCTATGATATAAAGTTTATATGAACTAAAATGGTAGGGAAGAAAGGAAGCTGTGGTCTTGTCTTCCTCATTGCTCTGTAACCCTGACATAGCATTCAAGCACCAGGACCTGCCGTGTGTGCCTCTGGGCAGGCAGATTTTGCTTTGTCCTAGTCAGTGCTATTATCTCCTGTGGGCATGGCCAGGTTCTGTCTCCCCAAAGCAAAGCCTGATCCTTAAGGTTCTTGGGAGCTTCTACTCTTCTGAAATGAAAAATGTTCAAGTATTAATAACTGCAGCCCACCCAGAACAAGTGGAAAGAAAACTGCAAGGCAGAGGGTTGTTGCCTTTAAAATCAGTATGCCTCTCTCCCTTGGGAAGCTCTCCTAGCTGAACAAGACTCATTTTTTTCTCCTGTTGAGACCTTGTCTCTTATAGCCCATCAGGCCTCAAACTTGCTATGTATCCATAAGTCTTCAAACTTATGACCCTCCTGCCTCCATCCACCAAGTGCTAGGATGATAAGCATGTGTGGCCAGCCATGCTCAGTTTTATGTGGGGCTGGCAACCGGACCCAGGGTTTGTGCAGGTTGGGCAAGCAATCTGCCAGTTGAGCTAGAGACCCTCAAGACAACAAGCCACAATTCCTTAAATATCATGTCCCTGTACACTGTCCCCTCAATGCCACCAAGAAATGCTTCCCTACCTTCTCCCTGAAGGACACACTTAGCTGGATCAACTTCTTTGGTGTTAATGGCCCCATACACGTCATAGCCTCGGCACTGGCCTGCCTTCTCCTGAGAGAAGCTGATCTTATCGTTCACTCCCAGGCGGGCACTGTATTCCACTTTGTTCAGTTTCCTGAGCCGCTCTACCACCACTCTCTTGGTGATGAGGATCTCCAAGTCTGAGCCGCTGGTCAGCAGGTGCTCCGTGAACTCGACTCCAGTCCGCATATCTGCCAGCAGCTGTTCCAGCTGTGCTTTCTGCAGCTGCAAAGAATTTTCCTTCTGGACCCGTATGCCATCCAGCTGCTTTAGCAGCTTGTCCCGATGTTCCTCGATGGCTCTGATGTAGCCCTGGGAGAACGTGTGGACATCAGCTGCCACCGCCTCCACTTGCTCTTGGAGGGCACTGCTCACGCCTTGGATCTGAGCGAGGGCTTCCTCCAGGGCCTCCACGTGGGGCTGGGTGCCTCGCAGCAGCTCCCGCACAGAGTCTCCATGCTTGTGGATGACGTTGCTGGTGAAGTCAAAAGGGTGCTCCCGGTGCTCCCCAACAACACAGTCCCGGCACACCGGCTGGTCACAGAGTTCACAGAACAGCCTCAGCTCTTCTGCAGGGTGAGTGGGACACAGGATCGGCTTTCCAACCCGACTGTAGCCTTTCAGGTCTTTCAGGTCCACCATAGTATGAAACGCCGTCTTCTTCTGTCGCCTGGGAAGAAGCAGTTGGGGACAGGAAGTGAGGGAATAACTCTAGAGGGAGGCAGTTTGGCAAACAGGTTGAAGGAGTTAAATAGATTTAAATAGTCACATTCCTCAGAACGTATATAAAACTATAGGTCCCTCTTTGCTTCCCTATTTCTCCACACAGTGAAACTCATACCTATCTGGGTTTATGGCTTAGAACACAATACACATATACTCGAACTTGGCTTGGGATACATCTTGAAAAGGCTCAACGCTAAGACTACATGCCTAGGAACTTCCACTCGGGTTAATTTAAGTTTAGACAAGAGCTACAGCCCACTTCCTAAAACATGGTGGAAGACTAGCACCAAGTGGGACACGCATGCCAGATGGATCTACATAGCAGTGAAAGCAGCCAGCTGGCTCCGACAAACACTTATGTTTAATTAACATTTTAGTAAAGCAATTCGTCTGGCCAGTGCCTCCATCACATACATTGGCAGGCCAGCATTTCCCTCAAGAGCCATCACCATTAGTATAAAGCAAAATCAATGGACACTAAAATCAAAGTTCTCTTTAATTCCTCTTTTCTATAGCCTTCTAGGCGACTCCGGAAATCCCCAGGGAAATGCAGTAACTGCTTGAGGAGTTTCCATCAACTTGAAGTGTGTGTGTGCCTATTCTGGGACGAATGCGGCTGCCGAGAAAATGGGTCAGCTGTTGAACTGGCAACCGGACAGCCATGGGGATGGTCATACAAATTAAAAATAGGGAGCAGAGACAATTGTTCTGTTGGTAAGGCCAGAAAACTAAGGGAGGTCAGAACTTAAAAGCATTCTAGGTTAATCCGAACTTGTTTAGATTTTTGTCTGTTTGTTTGTTTGCTTTGTTGTAGTGAGGAAAGGGGACAAAGGGTAAATCATCTAACAAACCGTCCATGGAGTGCGATAAGATGAAACACTACCAATTAGCGTCTACCAGCCAGCTCTCCAGGTGCAGAGGTGGAAGTTAAGGCTCAGCAGTCGACACCTATGTCAAGAAGGTGGCATGTGCTTAATAAAGAGAGCACAGCAGAGCTGGCTCTGGACTGAGGACTCAGTTCACTAACATGCTTACCAGCTGTGGGACCCTGGCAAATTACAAAATATTGCTGAGCTTCCATTTCCTCACTTGACAAATAGGAGTGAAATAGCACCTATCTTTCTGTAAAAGTCACAATGGTCAGATGCGATCAAGGGCAGGGTCTACACTAGCACATCACCCAGTGCATATGCAATGGATGAACGATTGGTGATGGAGGGAAACCCAGTGTGCTCTGTGAACTGAGACCTGTGATGCTCCTATCACTACAGGTATCTGCTCGGCTGTGCTAACTTCCGTTCTGGAGCTTGTGGTGCACAGGTGTACTTCTTCGCCTTTAGGTACTGTCTGAGAACGCCTGCCTTTTGAGCTGCTCGCCAAAGGGATGTGTAGCTTGATATCTTTGTGCTCCATTCTTAAGCCACAACAAGCGGGGTATTCCCTCTTTACCTATGAGCCTGGCAGCAGAAGTGGCAGAGATTGGCTTTGCAGGTCTGACACCTCTTCTCTACTTCTCTGTCGCTGCACAGGTCACACACCAGGCCCTGGCCTTCCCCACGCAGACTCTCCAGCATCACATCATTCATGGCCAGGTGGTCTATCGTTAAAGCCTTCACTCCACCCAAGGGCAGGTCCACCTGAGCATCACATACCGGACAGAGGATGCCAATCTGTGGCTGCAGGCTGCGTGACTTGGGTTCCTGGAATATTGACCCCTCAGCACTTGTATTTGAGTCACCCCCTCGGATGTCCACTACTGAGAACGGTTCCAGCTTTTCCAGACACGTGGTGCACACCGTGTGCAAGCAAGGCAAGAGCCTGGGGGCTTTGAAAAGCCCCAGACACGAAGGGCAGTGGGTCTTGCCTGAGTTCCCAGATGCGTTCGCATCGGGGTGTTTGTGCACGAAACCCGGAAGCGGCTTCCTGTTTTCTGACATCTTCCCCACGTCTGTACCCCGTATCAGAAAAGGCCCTGGGCAGTCCTATAATGCAGGTTAAATTCACCCAGAGACAAAGTTCCAAGAACTTGAACAGAGACCATAAGGACTTTCGTGTTGCCAAATAAAAGGGCAACCGTAAAGAGAATGCCTCTGAGGACCACCCACAGATCTACTCCGAATTTGTGGCTGGGCCCTTCCTTTCCACTGCACCCCATTCCAGACACGTCCACGCCCTCCTCTATCACCCAGGTCGTCCTCCTAGCAAGCGCTTCTAGCTCTAGTCCCCAGCTAGTTCTGCTACCACCACCATAACCCCTGCATTTCGGGTCCTCCAAGGCCACCCCCTTCTTTCCCCACTGGTCCCGCCCCCGCCACGCGACAAGCGCGCCCTCCGCCCCCGGCGATGAGGTAGAGGGTCCTCAGGCTCTCCCAGGATGCGGCGCCAAGCGCGGCCGCCTCCCTCCGCTGCTCAGAAGGCCCCAGAACCGTCGCCCCGCCTCGCACCAATCCCAGCCAAGGTAAGCTCCAAAGAAGCCAATCACCGTCTGAGAGGGGCAGGCCTCGCCGCTCGGAGCCACGCCGCCCTCCAGAGTGGCACTACTGTCGCCCAATAAGCTCAGGAAGTTCCACATGCTCGCGCGCTCAGGCCCGAGGGACGACCGAAGGAGGGCGGCAGGTAGGACCGGGAAGAGGAGCCTGGGAGTGAGCGGCGTAGTGTCATCGGCGTCACCATTTCACGAGGATGAGCTCCGGCCACTAGAGAGGCCTCAGGATCATTGAAAAAGCCGCGCTGAGTGCCGCAGGACGGGCTCCGCCCTAAAGCAGACAGGGTTCTCCCATTGGTGCGTGGAACCGTCAGTCGGCCGAGCTATAGTCCGAAGCATGCTGGAAGTTGTAGGCGGCCCCTCCTTGGCTGCAGAGGCCTCAGCGAACCAAGGGTCACCCTATCAGGTTCTTTTCCTTGGTCTCCCGAGCATTTTTTTTTTTTTTTCTGTTCTTTAGGTCTCGCAAGCTGCCAGCAGCTGGCCAGCTTCTGGCATTTTTCAGGGCAAAGGTACCTCCGGCTCTGGTTCCGGGAATCTAACAGAAGAGCCCCGCGGAGCTCCACTGACTTTCTGGGGTGCGGGCTGCTTTTAATTCACCGGTTCAAGGCGGGAGGGCACATGACCTAAGAGTTCAGATACTTCTCACCCAGAATTCTACAGTAACGGAAGTGGTCGGGGCGGGGGTGGGAGAGGTGGGGTTAGCAGAGCAAGCTTGGTGGCTGTTTTTACAGTCGAGGGGGGCTCCTGCCTGGTCACAATGGGACAGTGGAGGATGTGAGTGAGGGATAAATCCTTTGTAGGCCCGACAACTAGTTAGGAAGATGGGCACACCCGGTACCCTGAGCATTATTATTTCTTTGTCTCCTTAAAGAGTTCTGCCAGGAGTCTCAGCTTTCATTCCTAAGGAGACTGCTTCCTACAGGTGAGGTCTGAGTCCTTGAATTCCAACAGTGGTAACATGGCTCCTTAGTTGCCACCCGTTCTCATTCTTCAATAGCTTAAGACTGTCTCACTTTTCCTCGTTTACAACCGTCCATAGTTGATTTCGATCCATGGGCAGCGGTTTCAGGGATCTCTTTACTAGAGATTTCATTCTGAGGGCCTAGCAGTCAGAGGCTACGCTTTTATGAAGTATGGACTCTGGGTCGAAAGGGCCCCGAATTAGGGAAAGATGAAATAAAAAATAAAAAAAAGAACCATCTGTCTATTTCTAAAATATGTTGGGCTGAAGATGTAGAGTATGAGGCTCTGGGTTCTGTCTCTAGAACGTGTGTGAACACAGACAGACAGACACACACTCCACTCCCCAAATGGTCTGGTTTGGTCTTTATTGTGAGGGTCTTGAGATCTGATTCTAACTTTAGCATAAGTAAAATATTACCCGTGAATTGCTTAAAGGCCATTTTTATATAAAAATCATGTGACTGCCCAATGTAAGATGCCTACTATGGTCTTAAAAATGAAAGTGATCCTTACCTAGATTTCTCCAGCCTTTGTGCTCTGCACTGCCCTGACTGAAGCCACTTGCTTCACTCCAGTATGCTGAAGCAAATTACAAAAACTGTGTGGACTTGGCTTTGCTATATATTGTTGCTCTGAACTTAGCCTCCTTGGTGCTCAGCTACGCTTTGTTCCATCTCTTATTCATGCCATATCACATTTCCCGTAACTGGTATTCTAATTTCTCTTGTTGGAGGAGTGCTGTGTAATTTATATGTGTTCTCTCATTTAATCTAACAGCTTATGGGAGAGTAGTCTGGATGGGATCTAGTGGTCAGCCTGAGCTAACATCTGGGATGGAAACAACAGTCTTATGGCTAAGATTCTGCTGCAGTCACCTCTGTCTTCCTCGTTTGCAGCCTCTTACACCTCAGATCCCTTACACACCACCTTCCATGGTTCGAGAAAATGGGGCTAACTGGAGAATGCCTTTGCTTTCTACTTAAAAGTCTATGCGTGTTCTCTCTTTCCTCATGTCACTGATTGCTGTTTTTACCCTAGCCTCTTCTGCCTCTCTGTATTTTTCTGACTAATCCTCCATCCAGTTCCCTTGGGTTAATCCAGTTCCCTGGATTAACTTTGTTGTCTCTCACTACTGTGTTTCTTCAAGTGTAACCTTGTGTATAAATCTTTTCATCACCAACAGTTTATTCCTTCTCTTTTGTGTGTAGATCACGAGTGACAATATTACTCGGTTTTCCTCAGTACTCGGTCATTTTAGTATTTGCCATTGTCGTGTACTTGGAATGTTTTGTTTTATTTTCTCTATGTAGCCCTGGCTGTCCTGGACTCACTATGTAGACCAGGCTGGCCTTGAACTCACAGAGATCTGTCTGGTTCTGCCTCCCAAGTGCTGGGATCACAGGTGTACGCCACCCATCTTTGGGATATCTTTATACTCTCTTTGTTAGTCACCTCACTTCATTCTGTTCTGTATCTTTCCCATCTGTATTTCCTCTTAAAAAGTTGAGTTCCTAATTCCAGTACCAACTGCCCCACCCCCCAGGGGGTTTTGTCATAAATGTCTGTTATAACTGCCCTAAAATGTGTTCCTATCGCTTAACCCCATCTTAAACGGCTCAGGGTTTCTCTATTCATTAAATTCTGTGCTCATTCATTAAATGGGAAGATTAACCTTCTCATTTCATTCTCCTAAGGGAAGCTCACTCTCCCAGCCTGAAATCTTATATTTCCTCCTGGCCTCCTTTCTCGTTTTCCATATCCAGGCAGGCGTCCGTTTCTTTCCATTCCCATTGCCAGCACTTTACCACATAGAATTTTTGAAATCCTACAAGACTGTGAATCTCCCCTCAAGTACCACAGCAGTCTCTGGTTCATTCTTGACTTTCCTTAAATAGCTAATTTGATCTTCCAGGTTAATCGTAAAACCACATTAAGCCTTCATTCTAAAACGTTTCCTTTATAGACCCATAAACCCAGACTTCTAAGTAACTCCTGAAGTCTGACAAGCACCGTTCTTGTTCTTTGTGAAGTTGTCTACACGGTCGTCCTGCCTTTATTTTTAAAACCTGTTCCTTCTGTGTCAGGTGAACTTCGCTCAACTCTTGGAATCTACCATTATATCCAAGCTTCGGATTGTGTTCTAATGGCTATTTTGTGAATTTGGAAATTTAGCTCAGTGGTATAATTTGATAACCAGCACCCCTCAAAAAACCTAAAAAGGAAATCAGGCCTTTTGCCTATATTGTTTATGTTGCAGTATTTTCTGCCTTAAAGTATTTTTATTATATTTGTGTATATATTTATACATATGTAAATGTGTATAAATTATGTATATTATGTGTAGGTGGCATACAAATGTATGTGTTTTCTGTTTCTATTTCAAGATAACCCATTGGCAACCAACCCATTGCCTTCATAAAGACCTGTGAATAATGAGGCAGATATTGGTGATCTCAAATAATGAGAAAACTAATAGGACCATATTAAACTGAGATAGTGGATAAGTGGTATGAGTTGATATCACATGGTTAGGATTTATTAACAATATTCCATTGTCAGACTTGGTTCATTGTCTTTCTCCATGTTTACCTATGCCTTCATCCTACTGAGGACTCCAGACAGCAGATGGTCACAGGAACTACAAAGCCAGAGGAGCAGAAGAGCAGGACTTCTGGAAGTGGCCAGGTTCATAAGGCGTCTGAGGATTTCAACATACCGCTAATGTCCAAGACAGGAATGGTACCCGAGGCAGGGAAGGTTACCTACCTGGAGATCAGGAAGGCTGGTTCTGAGACTGCTTGATCCATCCAACAGATACTGAGGGAATGGACAGGAAGGTTCTGATGGACTTATCTCTCCCCATTACATCTGTCTCTGTGTCATCTCTTTATCTCCTTGATCTCTCCTGAGACCTGTGGCCTGAAAGTCCAGCCCCGCCCCATATCTGTTTTCATCCCTCCCCACTGGTGGCTCTCTCACACCCAGGCTTCCGTTTCTCCTTCAGGTCTGCGCTCCTCCGCCTCCCTTTTCTCTTCTTTTTAGCTGAGGGTCTGGAGAAGAATACTATGCTGAAGTAAAATGTCTCCCGTAGCTCACGTCTAATCACTCAGCCCTGGTTGGTAGTGCAGTTTTGGGGAGAGTGGCAGCTTAGTTGGACAGCCTCACTGGAGGAAATGGCCCTCTGTGGCCGGGCAGGGCGCTTTGAGGTTTCTGGCTGGGCTGCTTTCACGTGCTCTCTGCTTCTCGATTTGCCCACACATGAGTGAACAGCCCCGTACCCCAGCCATGCTGAGAACCTCTAGGCTGCCATGCTTTGTCCACCAGGACGGACTACATCTCAAAAACTGTGAGCCAAGGCAAGTGCTTCCTCCCTGTGTGGTTGCTGCCACGAGAAAAGTATCAAAAGCAGTGTATGCTTGTTTCTCGAGTTCTCTTCCTTTATTTTCCCCCTAATGCCTTGCAGTCTGGCATTTGCTGTCAGTACTCCTCGGAAACCAAAGGCATCAGCATCGTGGTGTGCACTGCTTTTCAGTCCTTATTCAGCTGACTTTGCTCTCCGTTTAAAACACAACTCTCTTTCTGAAACTCTTGCCCCTCCCTCTTGCTCTCGGATTCTCCTCTTTCCCTGCAGTACAGCTTCTTCCATCTGGCTTCAGTGTTGCTAGAGCTCTTAGCCCCCACCCCCACACCCCAGAACGCCTCTTCATTCGCCTTTGATTATTATGGGGTTGATACTCGAAATGATGCATGGAAAAACAAACTATGTTCGCACATACTGAGCATCATCTACCGTGTCATGCCCTAAGTCAGTGGTTCTCAACTGTGGGTCACAACCTCAGTTGAGAAAATGTTTCCCTGGGATTGGCCTGGAGGCAAGTCTGTGTAGCATTGACTAGTGATTGGTGTGGGAGGTCCCAGGCCATTGTAGGCGCTGCTACCCCTGGGCAGGTGGACCTTGGAGGCAAAAGAAAGGTATCTGAATGTGAGCTTGGAGAGAAAGCCAGGAAGTGGCATTCCTCCATGGTTCCCGCCTTGACTTTATTCACCGTGATCACAAATTGTAAGCCAAATCAATCCTTTTCTACACGAGTTTCTGTTACTGTTTTATTAAACTAGAACACTGTGTATCTTAGTTTTCCTCCTTCTTCTTTTCTTTTACTATGTAGCCCTGGCTGGTACTTGATGTATAGACCAGGCTGGCCTTGAACTCACTGCTGAGATTAAGGGCTTGCACCACCATACCCAGTGCATCCCACCTGATGCTGCCTTCTGCCATCACAATGCCCCTCCACTCGTATTTTTAAAGATTTTATTATTATTTTAAAAATCACGTGCATATGTACACATGAGTGCAGGTGCCCTATAAGACCAGAGGCATCAGGTCTTGTGGAGTTGAAGTTACAGGTGATTGTAAGCCACCCAGCGGAGGTGGTGGGAACTGAACTCTGGACATGCTCTTAACTGTTTTTTTGTTTTTTTAAGTGTATGTGTACTAGTGTGAAGATGTCAGATCCCTTGGAATTGGTGGTACAAACAGTTGTGTGCTGCTATGTGGGTGCTGGGAATTTAACCCTGGTCCTTTAGGAGAACAGATAGTGATCTTAACCACTGAGCCATCTCTCCAGCCCATGGAACTGTTATCAAACTTCTACCCACATGGGCGCCTGTCTCATTGCTGCATCGCCTACACAGGCTACACTGCCTGAAACACAGCATGTTCTATGAGTGAATAAGTGGCCAAGATCCGTGATTCCTATCTAGAAACGAATAATATCAGGACAAATCCTCAGGGAAATGGATAGCTCATTTCAGCTAGATCATTTTTGCCAAGCCTGATTCCTAGCATGTGACTCTTTGGTGCCATCTAGTGGAAGTAGCTTTTAACAAAATAAAAGTGCCAATAAGCATGTATAGTATTCGCTCAGTTCTTTATATAACAAAACTGAACTGACTTATAGAAAGACCTGAAGGGGACAGGAGCTCCACGAGGAGAGTAACAGAAGCAAAACATCTGAGCACAGAGGTCTTTTCTGAGACTGATACTCCAACCAAGGACTATGCATGGAGATAGCCTAGAACCCCTGAACAAATGTAGCCCATGGCAGCTCAGTCTCCAAGTGTGCTCCCTAGCAAGGGGAACAGGGACTGTCTCTGGCATGAACTCAGTGGCTGGCTCTTTGATCACCTCCCCCTGATGGAGGAGCAGCCTTACCAGGCCACAGAGGAAGACAATGCAACCAGTCCTGATGAGACCTGATAGGCTAGGGTCAGATGGAAGGACCTCCCCTATCCGTGGACCTGGAGAAAGGCATGGGAGGAAATGTGGGAGGGAGGGTGAAGTTGGGAGGGGAGGAAGGAGGGAGCTATAGCTGGGATACAAGTGAATAAACTGTAATTTATAAAAATAAAGTAAAATAAATTAAAAAAAAACCCAAACCTGAACTGACACAGAGAAGGAAGGGATTGAATAGGCTCCAGGACACAGTGAGTTCTAGATGTTTTGGCTTTTATTTTAAAATTCACTGCTGAGCCCCATGTGACACTTGACAATAATCCCACCACTTGGGAGGTGGAGGGAGGGATGCCAGGAGTTAAAAGTCATTAAAGAAAGGAGGAAAAGAAGGAAAAAAATTAAGGTAGGGGTAGATTATGAGGTGATGTAATTATGAGAGACAACAAGTATTACATAGTTACTGACACTTGGTGATAAATGGGCAGTCATTCAACATTGAGCCGGTGAAGATGAGATAGTTAGATTGATGTCACTTTTCAAGCTCTCCATAGAGAAGGTTGGATTCAAACTATAGGAGACATCAGCTCCATATTATCTACTTGCCCGTATAGAAAAAGTATTTACTAGCCAGGCACAGTGGTGCTCGCCTGTAGTCCTGTCTCTCTAGGAGGCAGAGGCAGGCAGAGCTCTGTGGGTCCAAGGCCAGCCTGGTCTACAAAGTGAGTCCAGAACAGCCAAGGCCACAGGGAGAAACCCTGTCTCAAAACAACAACAAAAACAAAAAAGGAAAAAATCTACTGTCTTATTTATGGTGTTTCATTCTTTGTACTTGACTCCTGTTGACTGACAAGTATCTGTCACAGCCTCCAAATAGCCTATAGTTGACATAGTCAGAAAGTGTCAATCTTAAGTGATCCTTGAACTGTGTACACCTTATTGTACATTTGTCCATGTCCTTCTGTGAACTCCCTTTTACATGTTTATCACACACTGGAGCTCATTATTCACCTTTCTTGGAAATAAATGCTTTCCAAAGGGTATCTGGTACATTATATATTTTCTTTTAACAGTGTGGGTAAATGCTTTTTGATTATATTAGTTGCAGATCCTTTTGTCTCCCATGCAAATATGTATACATATAATTGACAGAAATGAGTAATATAAAGAAAGCAATGCATTGAGAGGTCAGGTTCCATACTGCATGTGGTGATAATGCTTGTCATTAAAATTGGAGACGCAGTTGTGCGGTGCTCATGCTGTTCTGCTAAAGAACTGGTCACAATGCATGCTTTGCGCTTCTAGTAAACACTGCTTTTTAATTTAACACACCATTTTCCCTTTTAGGATTCTTTCAGCACTTGACTTTAATAAACGTGCCAACTTTCAAGGTTAGATTTGAAAATGCTTGTTTCAGTTGCACCTTTGGTGTGGTACATATTTGTTCCAGTTAGTTTCATGGCTTGCTTCTTGTCAGGATGCCAAGTCAATATGAACAAGGACTAATGGAGAGACCTCCATGCCTGTAGGTTGGCAGAGTCAAGATGGTTGCCTTACCAAAAGCAATTATGTCAATGTGGTTCTCATAAAACTTACAATGATATTCTTCACATAAATAGAACATTTAGTCCTAAACCTTATGTAGAAGCACAAGAGATCGCAAACAACTAAGGCAGTCCTGATTAAAAAGTGTAATTCTGGAGGCTACACAAGACCTGACTGAAACTCTATTACAGACCTATACAACCTAGATAGAAGCCCACGTGCTTGCAACCATCTGATTCCCAGCAAAGGTACCAAAACATGCACTGGAAAAAAGACATCCTCCTTTAAAAATAATATTAAGAAAGTTAGTTGTCTAAACTACATCCTTGTCTCTCATCCTGTACAAAAATCAACTCAAATAGGCCAAGCAACTTAATGTAAGATCTGAAACTTTGGAATTTGTTTCAGATATAGGTGTAAGCAGTGGTTTTCTGCATAGGACTCCAAATAGTCCAGGAATGAAGAGCAGGCACTGACAAGGCTATATCAAAATAAAAGGCTTCTCTCCATCAAAAGAACAATTAATGGAGTACAGAGATAGTATTATCTAATGGGAATAGCATCTATCATACAGAAAGAACTAAAATGGGGGGGTGTTGATAAAAGGCATTTAACTAGTTCAATCAATAAATGAGCAATGGAAATGGACAGTTTTAAATGAAGATAGATACGTGGGCATGCATGTGTGCATGTTACATGCAAATATTCAACACCCTTAGCTATCAGAGAAATGCAGACCAACTACAGTGAGATTCTGACCCACACCAGTCAGAGTGGCTGATCTTTACAAAAACAAACAGGGTGGCGGTGGCCTTTAATCCCAGCACTGGGAGGCAGAGGCAGGGGGATCCCTGTGAGTTTGAGACCAGCCTGGTCTACAGATCAGAGTTCTGTGACAGGCAGGGATACACACAGAAATCATGTCTCAGAAAGAAAGGAAAGGAAAGAAAGAAAAGAGAATCTTGTTTACTGTTAATGGAAATGTAAATTAATACAGCCACTATGGAAATGGAGGCTCCATGAGAAATTTAATACAAAAGTTTTATATATTCCAACCATAGCACTTCTGGGAATATATCTCAACAAACAAACCAAACAGAAACAAATATTATATGCTTTCTTTCATACATAGAAGATAGAAAAAAAGATAAGAAAGAACTAGAGATGTGGAGAAGAAATGAGGGAAGAAGGAGGAAAGGTAAAGAGTTAATAGAAGTGGTGAATGTGATCACATTATGTATGAGTGGGAATGTCATAATGAAAGCCTTGTGTTCTACAATCATATGATAATCACTCAGGGGCTGGAGAGATGGCTCAGTGGTTAAGATCTCTCGCTGCTCTTCCAGAGGACGTGCATTTGGTTCTTAGCACCCACATGGCATCTCACTACCATCTGTAAAAACTGTTCCAAGGGATCTGGCACCTTCTTGCTTCCAAGGCACACATGTGATAAGCATACAATTGGTAGGCAAAACACCAATATAGGTAAAACTGAATAAAATTTTAAAAATAATTTAACTTGTATAAACATGTAGGTATTTATTACTCTCTAAACAATACAACCTAGCAACCACTTGGCATTTACATTGTATATGTGATATAGATAATTTAGAAATGACTAAAAGTACACAGAAGAAGGCATGCATGCAATCTGTAAACACTGTACCTCTCTATACAAGGGTATCTGCAGGGTGTCGGGAGCCAATTCTTCACATACCAAAGGATGAGTGTGTGTGTGTATGTAACACATCTCCTATGCCTGAAATCTAAGAAACTTATTAACTTTTTTTTGTTAAAAATATCCATATATTAGTCAGGCTGTGGTGGGGCACGCCTTTAATCCCAGTATTTGGGAGGCAGACGCAGGCAGATCTCTGAGTTTGAGGCCAGTGTGGTCTACAGAGCAAGTTCCAGGTGGTCAGGACTACACAGAGAAACCCTGTCTTGAACAAAAAGCAAAACAAAATAAAATCTGTAAAATATTGTAAAACATACCATGTGCGATTTCTAGACTTTCATAGGGAAAAGCATAATGAACTTGTAAGCTAAGCACCCAGTGCTCAGCCTTACTACTTATCAAAAAAATCCGTTACTCTTGCTTAGTATACATCCCCAGCTTTTAATTTTCTTCTCTGCTAAAGAATTTTTAAACACAAGATGTCATTTTATTGAGTTATATTAATATTACATTAAGACACATATTTATAAAGGTTATGTGGAAAATATTTTGAAATTTCCTCAAAGACCTCTTCACTTGGTCATACCATATACCTAACATTTTAATTTTTAAGTTGTCCTTCACTTGAAAAAGGGCAAAGGCATCTAATAGTGACTCTGTGACTATAAGGACAATTTCTAGGCATGTTTGTACACCCAAGTGCCACACTGTGCCATTCACACCGTGCTGCTTTCTCTGCAGGATTTGTGGGGCCTCTCAGCTTTTGATTTTACACTTGAACCCTCTTCTGGTTTTTTTCTCTCCCTTCCTTCCTAAGAGCTGTTAAAGTGGTTGCAAACACATGCCTCTCCCCTCATTTCTCTGAGTGATAAAACCTGAGAATGGCTATAAAAGGACAGGCTGTGATTGAATGCAGTGTCTTCTAACGCAAACGACAGCCAACTTTTCTGAGCACAAGTCGCCCGCAGCTTAGTAACAGCGTTTACAGCATGAGTAGATTATAATACATCATGGTATATAGAGACATTTATACATTAGTTCCAGAGATGTTGGTAGGAAATATAAATAATGTTTCCAGCTGCAAGAAAATATAAATCCCCCTCACCTACTGAGGCAAAGCCTCAGACTGACAGCAGCTATTTTTTCTTAAGTACCTATTTCCTAGGAAGCATTTAGATCAGCACCACATTTTAATAAAATGTTCATTTATTTGCACAGTATGTATGGCCTGGAAGAACTTTCTACTTTTTGTACAGAGGCAATGCTTCTCATTTTCTTCTCTTGTTTAATGAGCAATACATATTGTTTTCCAGAATTTCTGATGCAGCAAAGCCCTTCTGTCCTTCAGACGTGCTGTGTCACTCTGTAAAAATCTCCTAAGAAAATTTTGGCCTAGACTGTGATAGCTCTAATCTGGGATGGAGGTACAAGATGGTACTGCCAGATGGTACTTATATTTGAGGCACTGAGAGGCAGCAATGGTGGTGGAAAGGCTTAGAGCACTGATTCTCATTCTGGGGGTCACACCCTCTTTTGGGGAGGTTGAACGATCCTTTCATAGGGGTTGCCTAAGACCACCAGAAAACACAGATATTTACATCATGATTCATAACAGTAGCAGAATTACAGTTAGGAAGCAGTAACAACAGTAATTTTATGGCTGGGGATCAGCAGGACATGAGGAACTGTGTTAAGGGGTCACAGCGTTAGGAAGGTGGAGGACCAATGGCTTCGAGGCTGGTCTGGAAGCTGCTTTGGCTGAGCAAACAGCATTTTCTCCTTATTTTGTGCATGGCCTGGAGCAATGCTGTCAGAGTTGAAGAGCAAGGAAGAGTAGCGGATGGTCCTTGCAGAGCATCGCTACGTCTCCAATGTAGGAACACGTGGGAAGCAGTTGCCTCATGCAGCTGTGAATCACTTGAAATATGCTTAGTCCAAATTCAGATACGCTGTATAAAGTAAGTGCTGACTTCCAAAGATTTATAATGGAAAAAAGGATGTAAAGTAGATCATTGATTGCATGTTGAAATGACACATATTTATGTTTATTTTCGTAATTTTTTAAGTATAAACTTGTCTTCGTGTGCATGATCTCGAGTGCTTGTACAAACATCAGGGTGTGTGCACCTTCTCCTCTCTCTCCATCTTATGTTCTGAGGCAACATCTCTCTCTTGAATCCAAAGCTCATCCATTCAGTTAACTGAGCTAGCTAAGCAAGCTGCCACACCCACCCAGCATTGATGTGGGTGCTGGGGACCCCCACTCTGGGCCTCACATTTTATAGGGCAAGTACTTTACCCACTGAGCCATCTGCCAATCATAGTGTAAGTAAGCGTTTTAAAAGAACAGTTTTAGCTTCATAGCAATACTGAACCGAACAGATTACATGTTTCTCCCCGCAGAAGAACATAACTCCCCATCAACATCCTGTGCCACGGTGGTGCCTTAGCTACTGTGAACTGAAGTCACCATGCTGTCGCTTACGCTGCACCGTTAGGGTTCACGTTGGTGTTGTGTGTTTGACAAATGCATGTATCAGCCACCACAGCGCTTCTGTCTCCAAAGTCCCCAGTGCTGCGTCTCTTCCTTTAGTCTCTCCTCTTCAGACTCCTGGCAGCCACTGCTGTCTTTAACCGTCTCTACTGATGGGCCTTTTCCCAGAGTGCTATGCAAGTGGAATCAAACAGACAGCCTCTCACACTGATTGTCTCACCTCTGTGGTCCCTCACATCCAAGTTTCTTGCATGTCGTTTCACAGCTTGGGAATTTCATGGCTAGATGGCTACCTCTTTCTTCTCTCTTCCTCTCCCTTCCTCTTCCCAACCCTTCATTTCTCTCTCTCTCTCTCTCCTTTTTATTTTTTGAGATAGGACTTTAATTTACCTTATTTGCTTTATTTTGCTAGGCTGACCTTGAACTCATTATGTAGATCAGGCTGGCCTGGAAGAAGTCTAGCTGCCTCTGACTGAAAAGTGCTGGGATTAAAGGTGTGTACCATCACACCTGCCCTCCACCCCTTTTTCTTCTTCCAAAGAATCATCCCAGAGTGGTACTATTTTAACAAGATTCTACCAAATAAAATAAATATTTAAATCATTTCTGCTTACTAAACCAGAACCACAGTAAATTACAGTGAATTTCTCTTTGGGCAGCTGTGGCGTGGGCCTTGGCAAACCATCTAATCAGTAGAGTTAGCTTCAAAACAACCTTCTATTCTAACACCCACCTGGATTGTACTGCCTCTAAGGGCCTGTCTGCCTTGCTTTGTTTTCTCTGCTGTCCCTAAACTGATTGCTGTGTTTCTCCATCCTCCAGCTAATGTCTCCAAATGACACTTACGGTTGTTAAGCTGTTTCCTTGGAACTAGGTGACTGATCTCGCCTCTTACCTTTGCACTGGGTCTTTGGGAACACATAGAGGTGTGCCTTTGTGGCTTATGTTCAACAGAACAGGGTTAGGAGAAGAAATGAAACCGTGTTAGGAGATAAACAATGAATGTATCCTATGTAGTTTATATTAATATTGTTTCTAAAACTTACCTGGAGTAGGAGTTCATGCCGTTCCATTCTGATTCATTCTTCTTTTGCCTTCAATCTGCTTTTCTCCTACGTTCTCAGTGGGAAGAACATTATCCCCAGATGAGCAAAAGTTGGTTCTTTGCAGATGGCAGAAAAAAAGTCTTATTTTCTCAATGTATAAAACATATATATTTCTGTACATTTATAGACACACACAGTACAAATGCAGATACAATATATCTTGGATAAAATGTCCTGTGGTGAAGTAAGTGTTCCTCAGGGGCTGATCACCACATGCTGACACACACCGCTTCCTGTTCTCTAGACAGACATTCCCGGGGTGTGCGCAGAACAGCTGTACTCTGTAATTTAGACCAGTTAATACCCCAAATTTCCCAAGGACAGCAAAGAACACAACATAAAGGAAATATATCGAAATAGTTACAAATGTATTGCACCCTATCTCTCCCATCTCTGAACTCTGGCTCTGCTCTGGGTCCCTGCTGGGGACACATTGGAGAACACACAGTGTTACAGGGTGTTGCAAGCTGAAGGGTGCTACAAGTCTCAACAACATTGTTCAAACTTCACCAAGTTATTTATATTCTGTCTCTTTCTTTTTTTCTTTTTCTCTCTCCCTACTGTAGTAAAGAGTATGTAGATTTTTATTGCACCATTTTCCCAAATGTTTTTGTTTGTTTTTGTTTGATTTGTTTACTTTGAAACGGGTTACACCGTGCAATACAGGCTGGCTTCAAATTCATCATCCTCCCAACTCAGCCTCCTGGGGTGTTGAGTGTGCGCCACCGTACCCACCTGCAGATAGCTTCTAAAATAAAGTTGAAGCGAAATGCTATCACATGCAGACCTCTACCCACTGGGCCCCGTGGAACACAACTTCTCTCCTGTCTAGTGTCATGCCCTTACTACCTCCCATTTACGTGGACCCTCTCATCTGGTCTGTAGCTTTGCATAGCCCAAAAGTCTATTGTTCCATTTCCTCCAGGGTGTTTTCTATGACCAGCCTACCCTACTCATGTTTAAATTAAGCTCCCAAATATATTTCAATACCTTTAATTATCTTCACATATCACACTTATTAAGTTTGTCTATCTTCCTGCACTATGAGTGTAAAGGCAAAGGTTATAGTTTATTCATCTCTGGCTTAGCCCTTACCACAGGGCTTCATAACAATATTTATTTTATTAAACAATTCTCTGTGACATGCATAGTAGTTTTATATAATTCCATTCTAAAAGACAAAAGAAAAAACATGATGTTTTATTTGCTTTGTAAAGCTTTACTGCTGAGAACAGAATTTCAGATTAGACTTTTATAAATATTAAAAACAGCTCCCAGATCCCCATTATCATCCTTGTAAAGTCTCTGTGAAATACCCCTGACAATGCCATGGAAACTGGGTGTTTCAGCTCCTGCAAAGCTCTGGTTAGGCCTCTATACTACAGCACTCTGCAGGATCCGCAAGGGAGGCAGCAGTGATGGGGAGGATGGGAACCAGGGGACCATGGAGGCTGCAGAGAAGAGACGTTAGGGGATTCTTTTCCAGGGTGTGGGTAGTCAGTGAAAGAGACACATGAAACCAATAAAGATATGTAACGATGAAGATCTATCTGTCTATATTTATCATCTGTTTATCTGTCTATCATGTGTGTTTGTGAGTTTGTGTGTGTGTATTCATAGGCACTGGAAGGTAGGTATTTTCAGTCCGACACATTAGGTTTCTACCACTGTGACAAAAGGTCCGAGATTGTCAAGAAGAAACGATTTTTTTGATTGTTCTGTTCAGAGGTTTCAATCTGTGGTCCCTAGCCCTATGTCCTTTATTGGTGGTGCAGGAGTATGTGGCCAAGAAGGTCTTTTTACCTAGTGGCAACTGGGAAGCAGGATGAGAAAAGAGGGAGTTAAAGAGCCAGTCTCCACCAAACCTCCAACCAGCCTCGGCCCATAGAGAGGTTCCAGAAGAGCAGACAGAGCTGGCGAGCAGAGCTGTGTGAGCCTTGGGGGGGCCTTTGCAATCCAAACCCAGCAACCTGTTATCAGAACAATGCAAAGATAAACCGCAGTGTGTTGTCGAAGGAAGGGCTGCTCTGTTTTGTTTTCTAGAGTTTTAGACATACCCAGCCTATGTAGACCCACAAGGGTTGAGTCTACAGTCCTTCCCAGATTTCACGGCCTGTATAAAATGGCATGTGTGGCTGCGTTTTCATTTTTCACCAGCAGGATTCCAGACTGGACCATTCCTCAGATGAGAAATGGGTGAGATGAGGTGAGGACAGAGACTTTTCTAATCTAGTATAGTTTAGGTCCACAATTCTGTACATTTGCTCAACAAGAGGGCTCCGACTGGCACTGTGTAAGCCATGAGGGTGAAGGATGAGGAGCAGAGCACACACAAGGAGACCATGGCTAGGGAAATAGAAGAGTAATGCTTTTCTTTATGAAATAAATTTCCAAAATATATACTCAGGTTTCTTTACACAGTAAGAATAGTTGAGCTTCACCTGTCTCGAGTCCTGATAGGTTTTTTTGGCTCCCAGGTAGAGTAACTATTTTTCCTCTTACCTGATTGCAGTCGGGAACATCTCCTAGTTTTTGTTTGTTTGTTTGTTTTTTGCTGCTGTGATAAAATGCTCTGACCAAAGGCAACTTAGGGGCAGGAAGGGCTCATAAAGGCTTATACTTCCAGGTCATAATCCATCAAGGAGGAACATCAGGGCAGGAACTGAAGCACAAACCAGGAAGGGATGGCGCACAATGGCTGGTGTTCAACTAGCCTTCTTACACAGCCTGGGCCCACTTGCCTAGGGATAGCACCTCTCACCATGGGCTGGGGAGCCCTCACATATTAATAACAAATGAAGACAATCTCTCTCAGACATGGCCACAGGCCAACCTGATGGGGACAATTTGTCCACTAAGGTTCCCTCTTCCTAGGTGGTTCTAGGTTGTATCAAGTTGACAATGAAAACTAACTAGAACAGTCCCCTTTGTGTTTCCTCTCAAGGGCATGTAGAGGACCTGATGGAGTTACTGGATCAGACTACTCATTGTGCCATGCTGAGAAAGGCTTGTTCTCATTCTCCACTTCTTCATCCCTCCATCTTGGGCTAAATGCTTGCTTCTCTCTTCTTGAAACAAGTTACTTATGTTCTCATCATACCTCAACTGTGTGGTTTCTGGGCCCAAGTCACACACATGCTCAACTGCATGCATATATGGAGATACACACACAAACATGCACAACCATAAACCAAAATAAAAGAAACCATTTATTAACAAAAAGTCAAATAATATTGAAAACAGAAAGATTTTATTGTGTTTGTATTGGATGTAATGAAGAGGCCCAGTGGCCCTTCCAAGTCCAACTTTGGGGTTCCAATATAAGTATTAGGGTTTTTCTGTTTTCTTTTGTCTGTTTTGGTTTTTGGAGACAGTATCTCTGTGTAGCCTTGGCTGTCCTGGACTTGCTTTATAGACCAGGCTGGCCTCAAACTCATAGAGATCCACCTGCCTCTGCCTCCCCAACTGCTGGGATTACAGGTGTGTGCCACTGTGCCCAGCTAAGTTTTAGGTTTGAATAGAGGGCAGAAAGCAAGCATTAGGAACAGTCCTAGTCAAGTCCCATCCATCGTTGTCTCTACCCCTATTTGTCTGACAAGTTGCCATAGTAGAAATCTTTTCCTAGCAGACAAGTTCCTCTTCTGGCTTCAGCCTTCTCCTTCTTCCAGTGTAAGATTTCTGGAAAAAAATCTGCTTTTGGGGGGGTTCAGTGTTCCAATAGTCTCATAGCCAAAGGGAGGGCACAGTGTTTCTCTAGACCTTCAGGCCCCCAGTGTCATTACGCATCAGTGCAGCTGTCTTCTGCCCGTGTGCTAACACAGGTGCCACAAGATTGTCCTGTTTCTTCAGAGCTTCTGGTTTTTCTCCTAGTAACTTCTCCTTTATTTAAAAATTCTACTTTTAATTGTGCGCGCATACATGTGTATGTGTGTGTGAGTGCAGACAGCATAGCTTATGTGTAGAGGTCAGAGGACAACTTTCAGGAGTAGGCTCTCATTTTGCTTTGTTGAGACTCTCGTGTTGGCCTTGCTGTTTGACAGACCCAGGATTTTCCTCTGGGTGAGCTTCGGGCACATTCTCCTGTCTCTGTTGTCCATTTCACCCTCTGTCTGCTGGGTTTATAGACTGCATCCGGCTGTTTGTTTTGTTTTTCTATTGTTTTTTTCTGAGTTTCTCAATGTAGCCCTGGCTGTCCTGGAACTTACTCTGTAGACCAAGATGGCCTTGAACTCAGAGATCTGCCTGCCTCTGCCTCCTGTTTTGTTTTTACATTGATTCTGGGGATTGAACTCAGGTCATTAGGCTTGTGCGCAAAGAGCCTTTACCCTCTGGGCCATCTTCCTGGCCAAAAGCCCTTTTGTGATTTCACTGTGTCGCACTAGAAGTATGTTTGTGTTCCATTGGTATGATCTTGCCCTTGTATGTTCTTCATCTTTAAGGACTTAGCGACAAAAGAAAGGTAAAAAGATGAAAAACAACAGAGTAACAGCAGCAACAACAAAATCTGGTTTTCTTTCTGAGCGCCCAGGACGGGACACTGTGATCCAAAGATAGCCCCAGCGTTGCAGTTTGGCTTGCTTACACGGAGCCCAGCTGCCCCTCTGACCCCGCTCTTTTTCTTTGAAATTGGAGGCATACGGGTTGTGTTCTCATCTTCTCCTGGCCAGTGGCCTTTTGTAACATTGAAAATAGAAGGTGGTGGTTTGGAGAGGCCGTTAGTCAACTTAGCTTTCTCCGCAGCATCTCCTCGCTGAACCATTGCGCTGGCTTCCTCAGTGTCCTCTGACCTGCTTTGAAAAGGCGGCTGATGGACCAGGCTTTCTGTTCTTTCCCCGCCGTTTAGACACTTATTCTGGTCAGAGGAAGTATAGCAAGGTTGTTCATATGCTTGCTGGTATAATTCTTAATATTCCTTTGTCTACCTCAGCATGGAGAACTCATAATGGCTGATTTTATTAGTACACACACACACACACAAAATGCTTGCACACACACACACGCATGTGCATATGAATATTACAGACTTAACTGTTTCCCCAAATTTATATATTGAATTCTTAGCTCCTAGTATACCTTAGTATGTGATTGTGGATTAGAGCCTTTAAACAGCTTCTCAATATGTGGATCATGACCCCTTTGGGGATCACATGTGAGAAATTTACATTACGATTCATAACAGTAGCAAAATTACAGTTATGAAGAAATAATTGTATGGCTGGGAGTCATCACAACATGAGGGACTGTATAAAAAGGCCACAGCAGTAGGAAGGTTGAGAACCACTGGGTTAAATGATGTCACATATGTGTAGCCCCTAACCCAGGGTGTCTGACATTCTCATAAGAGTGAGAGCCAGGTAAGGTGGTACATGCATGGAATTTTCATCCCGGAGAGGCTTAAGCAGAAGGATCTCGAGTTTGAGGCCAGCCTGAGCTAACCATGAGACATAGTCTAAGACAAAAGGTAGGGAGAGAAATCCGGGGTGTACCTGACAGAGAAAAGGCCTCACAGTGAGAAGGCAGGAGCAGCAAGACAAAGAGAGACCTTCCTGATGTCATGATCTTGAACTGTGATCCTCTGAAACTGTGAAAACAAGTTTCTGTTGTTGAAGCCACCTAGTTTATCATACTTTACTTGGCAGACTAAGCAAAACAGGTCAATGAGGCTGTGGAATCTTTACGCAGAATATACCTTGTTGTGTGTATCCTCACCCATTACAGGGGTCCCTAGAGAATCAGAGTCTTGCAGGCTCACTGAGAACCTTTTTGTGAACCAGGAGCGAGCCGGGCACTAGCCAGGGATCAGTGGCGCCTCCTTTAGGGAGAGAAGCCCTCTTTTCTTTCTCTCAATTAAGAAAGATTTAATGGCCAGGTGGTGGTGGCAGTGCATGCCTTTGATCCCAGCACTCGGGATGCAGAGACAGGTGGATCTCTGTGAGTTTGAGGCCAGCCTGGTCTACAGAGCTAGTTCCAGGACAGCCAGGGTTACACAGTAAAAGCCTGTTTCAACAGATAAACGAAAATCAACATACACAGTTTTGGGCTTCATTTTATTTTCCAAATACAGGCTGTTAGGAGCCCTGGAGAGATGGCTCCATAGCTAAAGCTCAGGCTGCCCTGGCAGAGGACCAGAATTTGGTTTTAGTTCCCACATCAGGCTCACAACGGCCTGTAACTCCAATTCCAGGTAACCTGACACCCTCTTCTGCCTCCACGGGCTCTCTTACGTACTCACGCATGCACACATACATATAGCATTGAAATAAATAAATAAATAAATAAATAAAGACAATAACCCAGAATCTGTTTTTGTTGGTTCTTCTCTCTTCTTCTATCCTCACACCTACCCCTCCCCATAGCCTCTTCTCTACTTTAATGTTATATGGGTCCTTTTGTCCTTCCCACCTTTCTTAACAGTTCTTTCTCTTCTCATGGTCTGTAATCTAGTCTCACAGTCTACACTCACTCTCACACGCCTATCTACATATATGTAAACATTAATGGTTGAATTGCTGGGAGTAGTGATGCATGCCTTTAATCCCAGCGCTGGGGAGGCAGAAGCAGGCAGATCTCTCTGAGTTTGAGGCCAGCCTGGTCTCAGATTGAGTTTCAGGACAGCCACGGCTATGTAGCAAGATCCTGTTTCAAAAAAAATGTCTTTAACTAGTGTAATTGTGGATGTGGATGTGTGTGCATCCCCCAAGTTTATCTATCTTAAATCAAGTGCCATGACTATTTCCCCTGATACAAACAGGCTAGACTGGCATAAGCCGGGAGGAATTTCCATGTACCTAGACCGAGACACTCAGCCCATACAGATTCCCATCCTTTCCTACTTAGGCAACTAACATTCATGGAAGGCCTGTTGTCTGTGGGAGGTGTTAATCTTTAGAAGGTGTCCTCTAGCTTTTTCATCCATCTCTCTGTTTTCACCTTCTGTGACAGACCAGCCAGACAGCAGTGTAGAGAATGTATATTTAATAATTCTTTCCAATGGTCTCAAGCTCTCTGTAACAAAATGTAATATAGATACGGTTATCCAGAGTCCAGGGAGGCAGTGGCCAACCACACTTGAGTGTGGGGAGGAAGATGGTGAGAAAGTGTCCTTTGCCATCCAAGCTTCAGTCCTCAAGGAATCATTTCAAAGGGCATTGTTCCATTGTCTTTAGACGTCTCTGTGTGGGCTGGGATGTAATTCAGTTGGTAGAACATTTGCCAAACACATATGAAGGTCTGGGTTTAATCTCTAGCATCCCAAAAATAAACAGAATCCCCGAATCCCAGAAGTTTCTGCATGTTTCAAAAAAGATTTGTTCTTGTTGCCTTAACTTGTATTTTGTCCAGACATGATCTTGAGATCTAAAATCCAAAGCCTGAGAACTTGAAATAAATCAGGCAGCATTTAAGCCAAAGTTACTGTGGCACGGAATGAAGGGAGAGGACCTCAGAAGTACAATGAGCTGAAGACAATGCCGAGGAGAATTTCCCACATGGTTTCCTTGAAGGATGTCACATCAGGCAGAGACATAGCTCTCTGAACTGAGGCAGTAGCTAGAGACAGAAATTGGCAGTCACTCTCAGGAAGCAAATGGACTCATTTACACTCACATTCTTCTGGATTTGCTAATCTCGAGGCGGTTAGCATTTGGAGTTGGATAAATTCTTCTCAGCGGGACATGTCCTGTCTATTGCAAGATGTTGGACATAATCACTGAGCCCTTTCCTCTAGATCCCAGGAACCCTGTTCTCCTTCTTCCTTTAGTTGTGACAGTTAAGTCTCTCCATCACAGGAAAACTAAGAAGGGGGGAAATCACCCCAGTTTACCACCAGTGCTCTGGAGGTTGGAAGCTGAGGTCACAGCTATCCATGCAGGAGAGAAACTTCCACACCTTATGATGACATAGGCCACAAGGCAGGATGAGGAGAGATAAAGTGGCATTTGTTTGCCTAAGAGAGAACTTACTCAGACTATTTGGAAAATCAGCATCACTCAACTATTTTGTTTACCCTAAAATTATGATCACCCTCCCTACATCTTGGGCATTTGTCAGGTGGGAGGAGAAGCCAAAGCACTTTTGAAAACATCCTAATGAGAAGCGAATCACTGGGCCTGTCACTCAAACGCTGCCACCCTTGAGTCGTGAAGTGGCAGCTGATTAGCAGCTCTTCACGGCGTAGCCTATGGTTTAATGTGCCGAATATAAAATGAGTACATGGCAATCGAAACCATGCTTTCAGGGCAACATCATAGCAAGCCCATCCTTGGGAGCTGCTGGGCAAGGGGCGGTTCCTGAGACGTGGGAAAACATCCTTCTCTACACACAATTTAACAGCACTTTTACTATACCTAGTTGAATTACTATACTCAGTTCAATTGAATTATCTAGGTCTATCTTGTTCCTATTGGAGGCGTCCGAGGGTTGCTTTTGTTTTCTTTTCTTTTCCTTTTTTTTTCTTTTTAACATCTTGTTCCTGTCTGTTCACTCCAGACTTCTAGACACGAATTCATTTTCTCCCAGAAATATAAAACTAGGTCACATCTTGTGGAAAATATTTCTGTAGATCCCTGGGATTCTGAAAACAACCGCAATAAGATATCATGATAGGACTCAGCTAATGTTTACTCAGAGCCCAGTCTCCCTCCCTTTGCCTCTGTGTGAGTGAACCTGCTGTTTCAAAGTGGGCTTATTTTCTGTGTTCTGTTGTTCTACCGTGGTCTGTGGCCTATGGGCTGCTGGGGAAAGGCGACGCCTTAAACTTTATACTAAAGAGGACCATCCAGCTCTCTGTACACAGGATTTAACAAAGTTAATCCTAGGTCAGGAGGCAGAGCAAGAAACCAGCTGACAGGGATTACAGAGTAGGAGGGACTTTGAGTTGAAGGGTATTTGAGACAGTGTGTAAAAGTAGAAAGGGGCTTTAGCTCTTTGGCTTTAGCTTTCTAGCTCTCTGGCTTTGGGGGCCTTTTGGGCTTTGAGCTAGCAAGTCTTTGGCCTTGGGGTTTTTGGCCTTTTCCTCCTGGGTTGTCAGCTGAGCTAGTGAGCCAAAAGGGTTATTTTGGGTTATCCGGACCTGAGCTGAGAAGAAAGGTCAGCTGGGTACTTTCTCTGCCTCTCTGAGCTAGCAGGTTTCCAACCCAGCATCTGGCTCCTGAGTCTTCGCTGGTAAAATAGAATGCTTGGGATTTTCACTCTTTAAAACAACAGAAGTGGTTCCTCAGAGGTATAGAAACTGAGAGATGGAGGAAAGGCAGGTGTCTATCTCTGTCTCCTAGCCAGAGAGTGTATGACCTAACACGCATGGCCAGTAACAGTGTGTGTCTCCAATAATGATCTGTCCCTTTGCTTTAGAAATCTTAAAGAAGAATAAAAACAAAAATCAAAACAAAAACAACAATCTCCTTAAAAAAAAAAACCTATTTGGTTTAAAGTTATTCTAGTTTCCTATCACCTGTGACAGAGAGAGAGGAAGGCACAAGCACACAAGGTTTTAGAATGAGAATTAGGGCTGGAGAGATCAGTTAGTGGTTGAGAGCACCGGTTGCGCTTCCAGAGGATCCAGGTGCGATTCCTAGGGCTCACACGGTGGCTCACAACTGTCCGTAGCTCCAGTTCCAGAAAATCTGATATACTTTTCTGCTCTATATGGGTACCAAGTACGCATGTCACCATATAGACACACATATTGCAAAACACCCTTGTACATAAAATAATAAAAACCTTAAAATTAGAAATAGTTTGGATACAAGATCAAAAAACAAAACAACAACAACAAAATGATTGGGATCAGTCTGAGTGACAAGCAGGAGGAAATGCTGTAGGGTCCAGGACAACAACTGACATGGAGGACAGAGGACAGGAAACCCCCTGGGACTGTGAGCCTCAGGCCTCATGGGGTGCCTCAGACTTCACGTGGGAGTGCTGACTGGAACCTCACAGCTCAGTTTTGAGCAATATTTACTTGCAGTAAAATATTTAGATGGAAATGTCCTATCAGTAATTGGAGCCAGAGAATACATCTCAGCAGGAGGGCCAGCTGGTGAGTCACACAGGCCCAAGGTGGACAGACTAGGGGGTAGGGAAAAGTTCGCTTACCCAGCAGTGGCATGCCTTTCATTATGTCTTGTGAATAACATTGAAGCCCGGGGTAATTAGTCAAGGCTAAACAGCTCTTTGAAAAGGCAATTTTGCATCCACTAATGACTCAGCAAATGAACAGGTGTTTGAATTTACACAAATGGTTGGATTGTGTGGAGTTGGCTTTCATATCTCTCAGTCAGGACTGGGCTTTTGCTTAGTGCTGGACCAAGGGAGAAAGCCCCTGGCCTAGCGTCAATGGATATTCCTGCCTGTGGCTGGTCCTGAAGGCAGCTTGACTCTTGTTTCCTAACAATTAGTATAGGGCTGGAGAAATGGCTTGGCTGCTAGGAGCGCCGGCTGCGAGCCGCCCACCACACTGTCTGCTTTATTTCACCTGTTGCAGCAGCAACTTTGCATGCTTTTGTATGGCCAAGGCCCCTCATCTTAGCATCAGGCAGGTGGAGAGGGACAAGATTGTCCAGCCCGCTACAAAGACCGGAGAAACCCACAGGGAAGGTCCTGAGTTCAGCAGCTGCAGTTGACTCCGCCTTTTGACCTCTGAATCTGTAAAAGCAGACGGAAAAAAAGAAAGCTCAGAGTCACAGAGAGATGACGGATGGTCCCTTCATACGACTAGGAAAGACCATCTGAAAAATAGAGCATTTTGTTTCTAATGGGCAGTTTTGTTCCTCCTTCTCCACGCTTCCAGAATCAACCCAGAGAAAGCTTCCCTTTCTACGGAGCAAGGCCCGTTCTGTGGTCCAGCTCAGTGAGGACACAGTCCAATGAAAAGCTACACCGTGAAGTAGTTCTTACACTTCTTACGTGGAAAAGGAAGCTAACCAAATGGCCCAAGCCAGTTCCTTGATTTTGGACATACTTTTTCCCTAGGCAGTGGCTTTTACAGGTTTTGTGTCATCAGATTTTATCACACCTCTATAAAATGATATGGAATTATCAATTTCATCTCCTACTCTTTTCTTCCTAGACAATCCAATTTCATGCAGCTATTTCAGTGCTGACACTCATTAGGTGTGTAACTTCAGTAAGTAACTCAATACACATTTGCTTCAATTTCTTCTTTCTCTACAAAAAAAAAAAAGCTAAAATAAAAATGGCCTACTTCACAGGGTTATTAAAAGAATTCTGGAGTGACTTAGGACAGTGCCTGGCATACAGTCACTCAATAAGTGTTGGCTGCAAACAACTACAAATATAGTAAAATATAGTAGACCCCCTCAAGCTCTCAAGCCATTTTTTCCACACCCTCATTTACAAATGTATTTCTTCTTCTTCTTCTTCTTCTTCTTCTTCTTCTCCTTCTCCTTCTCCTTCTCCTCCTTCTCCTTCTCCTTCTCCTTCTCCTTCTCCTTCTCCTTCTTCTTCTTCTTTGAGACAGGGTTTCTCTGTGTAGCCTTAGCTGTCTTGGACTCACTTTATAGACCAGGCTGGCCTCGAATCCTGCCTGTGCCTCCCTGAGTGCTGGGATCAAAGGCATGCACCACCACGCCCTGCTTACAAATGTATTCCTTTAGCTTAGCTTTGTTTTTTAAGTTTTACATCTGGATTTATTGTTGCTATCAAATATGTCAGTTAAAAACATAACTATTCAGTAAATATTTTTGTTGCTGTTTACAGTTTTTTTCAATCTGAGTCTGGCTTTTCTCGGAACTGGCTTCCTCCGAGGGTTGGCACACCCTAAAGCGCTGCGGGTAGGTAGGTGGAGGGGATTCTTGGACAGGCTGCCAAGAGGACGCTTCCACCTAAGCTTTTTAGATCTGAATAGTGGTCAATATTAGTCAATGTTAGTGAGATCAGCATTCAGTCTCTCGATGGCCGAGTAAGACTGAGTCAGAGAGTACACCTTTGAGCTTCAGATTCAAATCCTTGTCAAGGGCTAGTTGGGATCTAGTGAGTTTCAGGGAATTGAGGACATTTGTGTATCAGTTATATATGTCACAGCTGTCAAATCACCATAACGTCTCTATACTACACCAAAATATTTCCACTGAGTTAGAAAGAGCCTTCGAATCCTAAAGCTCTCCAGAAAACCAAGAGAAGGCATGCAAGATGAAGTCAGTTGATACCTTTTTTGGAGGGAGGAAGTTGAGACAGGGTCTCACCTGACTAGCCTGGACCTCACTTTGTAGATCAGGCTAGCCTCCAATGCACAAAGATCATCTACCTTCTGAGGGCTGTGATTAAAGGCGTATATCACCAAGCCAGGCTCAGTTATCTTCTTTAACCAATATGCTATAAACATTGTGCTGTATTAGGTTTTTAAATTACATTAATCAGTGCCAACTAGAATTATGATCAAAATCTATAGATCAGTGTTCTCAACCGTCCTAATGCTGTGACCCTTTAATGCAGTTCCTCATGTTGTGGTGACCCTCAACCATAAATTTTTTTTTTTTGTTACTTCATAAGTGCTATTTTGCTACTGTTATACATTGTAATGTAAATATCTGATATGCACACTATGTAACTTATGACCTCTGTGAATGGGGTCACAACCCACAGGTTGAGAACCATTGCCCTAGAGGCTCTGGAAGACTATAGATTTGTTTGTTTATTTATTTTGAGACAGAGTTTCTCTGTGTAGCCTTGGCTATCCTGGACTTGCTTTGTAGACCAGGCTGGCCTGGAACTCACAGATACCCACCTGCCTCTGCCTACCCAAATTCTGGGATTGCAGGTGTGCACCACCACACCTAGCTAAGACTAGGGATTTTTATGCCAGGGTACATATTAGATAAATTCAGTTTTAATCGACATATTATTTTCTCTCTAGTAATACATATGAAAACCACAGAGAGGCATGTGGCATGTTTAGGAATAGCCTGCTTGAGCAGCATGCCCCAGGTTTCATCTCCAGCAGCACAGGAGGTGGGAAGCCTCGGGGAAACCCACCTGTCACTTTGATATCCCCTGTGGCTTTGGCAATGTTGTTTTCGATCATACAGGAGTACGTGTTGTTGATTGTGACATTGTAGAGCACAGACACAACCTTCATAGTCACATTCTCAGAGTTCAGCTCAAAGCTCGTGTTGGAGACTTCTGAGAAGTTGGCTCCT
>CM053744.1:93260295-93276676 GCA_028658305.1 Pachyuromys duprasi
TCAGCTAGTTTTCTTTGTCTTTTCTAATTAAATACATACACATATATATGTATTTATATATATTTATATTGTACTTATATTAAATATATATACATGTGTGTTTATTTTCAAAGTATATGAGTATTTGTCTGTGTGTGCCATATGTATGCCTGGTGCCCCAGGAGGCCAGAAGAAGGCATCAGATCCCCTGGAGCTGGAGTTCTGGGTGGTTGTGATGCACTATGTGGGTTCTGGCAACCAAAGTAAGGTTCTCTGCAAGAACAGCAAGTGCTCTTAACTGACAAGCCATATCCCCAATCCCTCAACTGCCTTTGTTATATAGTCCAGGTCCACCTGCCCCTGGATGGCACCATTCACAGTGGGTTGAGCCCACTACATCAAGAAGCACTAAGGAAATGCCTCATGGACAGAGCCTCATGCCAATCTGACCTGGGTAATACTTAAGTTGAAGTTCCCTTTTTCTATGTGACTCTAGGTCCGTGTCAAGTTGACAGCTAAAGCTATGACCTGGGAGCAATTTCTACCCTCACTCTGGTCATGTGAGGAAAAGTGTGGGAAGCATCACAGGAGGGCAAGCTGAAATCTGGTCTCAGGTTTCACAGAGGCGAGTAATGTTCAGTTGGTTGGTTGTCCTCTGTAGAAGCAGGAATATTTGGGAGTGGGAGTACAGGAAGCGTGAGGTGAGCATTCCATAGAAATTGTGATTGGGGGGAGGGCTTGCTGGATAAAACTTAGGAAATGAACTGTCCTTTGACACGATGTAGTACAGGTTCTGTACATTTCAACGGCATAGACCGTACTAGAGGCCTTTAGCAGAGGGTCCTGTGGTATCTGCTGGAGCACAGCTGTGCAGAATGCACCACAGCATACGGCTTAGAGACGGAAACACACAGCCTCCTCCAGGCTGGGACAGTGGGTGGGTAGGCACCATGCTAGCCAAAGAGGAAAACTAGGTGTGTAGCAGTTGCTCTTATGAAGAAATTAGGAAAGATACTGGGTCAGAGGAAGTAAAGGGAAGATGTAGAAATGTAACAGAGTGTGGGTGTGTGGGAACATGGCAAAGATATCACACTATCTGGGTCCTAGTTCTGTCACTTTCTGGATATGTGACATTGGACAGTATTTCCTTTATGTGGAAAATGACGGTACACCCTCATGGGGTCCCTAAAAGGACTAAATGATACAATGCAAATAAGAGCTTAACAGTGTACCCGACTTGTCATACTAAGCCTTAAATTACAGATATTGAAAACATTAACTCCAACGATTTAGAAAGGCAGCGGATCAGGGCCTCAGGAGGTTTTAAGAAAGGAAGGTCTCATTAAATGCTTTCTCCTTAGTGGCTCCTTTTAAGCCACAAGAGGCAAGAATGAGCACCAGACCCCCTGAGTTCTTCTACTCCCCCGCTCTTTCCCTGTGCTCTGCTTATTTTTTGCAGTTTGGGTAGAACACAGATTTTTGCACATTGGGTACATGCTCTTGCTACAGAGGTTCATCCTCAGCCCTTGATTTTGTTTGTTTTCCTTTTAGTCATTAGCATATATTAATTAGTGGTATAGGATAATGGGTTTCATTATTTTCATACATGCATGTAAATAATTTTGATTATATTCACTCCATTATTCCATTCTTGTCCCTCTACCTCTCGTGAGATACCCTTCTACTTTCTCTTTTTCTCTGTGACCCAATATCTTCATTAGGGTTTCTTATATGAGCATGGGTGAGAGATCATCCCCAGAAGCACAGGTGACTTGGCAGTGGCTACACCACTGAGGAAAGAGTCTCCCCTCCCCCAGCAACCATTAACTGCCATAGCTCCTTGGGGGAGGGGTGGGCTCAGGAGCCTCTCGCATACAAATTCTCATGGAGGGAGAAGAGAAGAGGAGAGCACCTAAGGTTTAGGGATAGAAAAGAGATGAAGTCACATAAATCAAAAGAGAACAATCAAAAAAGAATACAGAGGCTCTCTCATGGTGGTTTAGTTTGTGATTATTACACTTCATGGTTGTGCAAAAAGAATATGCATTTAGTAAAAAGTATACTTGAAATTTTGACTTTCTATGTGTTCCTGTGCTGGTGACAGGCGGTAAGACACTCTGTCGCAATGCTAGCACCAGTGATGAGCATAGTTCCCAGTTGGCTACGTGATCATAGAACCAATGGCCACACTCTGCAGTTTGATTGGTTGGGTGAACTAAGCTTGCAATGAGCTCGCAATGTCTTCAACATACAGGTGGTACATTGGAATGTAGCCCCGTTATAAATCAAGGACTATCTGTATTAGAATGAAACAGATTACCAAGTTCAGTGTATTGCACATGGGTGGTTGGTTTTCGATGATGGAGGCATTAGAGGGAAGACTACATTTTCCATAAATGGTGCTCGATCCACAGGATAGCCACATGGAAATATTGAATATTAACCCATAGGTCATACAATCCACCCTAGATGGTTTTAAAGCATATAGGCCAGAGGTGAAACAACAGAGCTTCTAGAAAATTAGGTCTTCATGACCTCAAGGAAGACAATTTTTTTGTTGTCTTAATTGATTGGATTAAGTTCCACATATGAAGGGAAAATTGATGAATTTGGTTATGTTATAATAAAGACCATTTGTTCATTGAAATCTATTAAGAAAATGAAAAGCCATAGATCAGGAGAAATCTGGTAACACACATAGCCAGTTTATAACCAGAACTACGAGTCAAAAGAAAACAAGGGGCTGAGGACATGGCTCCCTGTTTAAGAGTGCATACTGCTCTTCCAGAGGACCCGAGTGTGGCTCTCCAGCTACACCGGGCAGTTCACAATGGCCTGTAATCCAGTTCTCCGGCATCTAATGCCCTCTTCTGGCCTCCTTGGGCACTTCACTCATGTGCACAAACACTCTCAAACACATATCCATAAAATTAAAAGTAAAACCAAAATCTTTAAAAAGTAAAAATGGAGAAGCTCAATTTTAAAATAAATAGACTATATTTTTTGATGATAAAAAAAGTAGGTAGGGATGCTAATGACACTCAAAGCAAACACACATATAGCAAGTCTTCCTCAGGTCAGGCCTGTGGCCACTATTTAATGATCACACACTGGAGGATAGTGATAGAGAGGCCGCTGAAAATATAAAGACTAAAATCAGGAAGTGGCAGCTTGGTCATAGACAAAGGTTAAAATAATTATGTTGGCCCTAGTCAGGTGGTTTATGGGAAACAGCAAATAACCAGCTTCAGAGAAGACAGTGGCTGGCCTAACTTTATCATAAAGAAAGCATTCATGATAGATGTTCTAGAGAAGCAGCCTATCAGAAGAGGGCTTCCTGCAATGGTCATGAGCTAACTGCCTTTGAAGAGCGACTGTTGTGGTATCTGCTTCCTCCATGGTACAGCAGGCATGGCCAGTTATCCCTTTACCAAAGGCTCCTGCTTAGAAAAGGCTGACGTCCAAGGAGTTAAATGTCTAAGGCCAAGAGACACAGTGCATACAGCAAGTGCTCAACTTAGAAGTTTTCTGGGGAGAAATCCTTGTTCTCCCTACACGTCATGAAGAGTAAGAAAAGGTTTAAAGGAGGTGGGCGAAGCGTGGACTGTGTTTAGGTAGCACATACCTGAAATGCCAAAGCCAATGATGAGTGCAATTGCTCCAGCCAGGATGATGATGATGTTAATAACACTATGGACAGAGATAGAGAAACAGGTAGTTACTTCTTTGTTCCTCTGACCCCCTGCCTCACAACTGTCCCATATAAGACATGCTGTATAAGGTGTCTCAGGCTTTTCTCCCACAGAAGTTCTTCCTACAGATAGGTACCTTAGAAAGAAGTTTTAGCAATCCCATCCAAATACCATTGGAGTCCAGGATTGGTGAAGAAACTTCCCTTTTATCTGATAGCGCCATCTCATTTTCCTATTTCCAGAGTCAGAGGAACTTGTGTCCTGCTCAGCTTTCCCCTTAGGAACACTGCCTGCCTCCCTGCATCACTGTTTTCCTTTCTTGATTCTTTCTGGGGACTTTTACCTCCGCTTGGCCTTCTCGACATTGTACACACTAATACCTGGCCTTCCATGCCCATAGGTTCAGTGACTGTCTTCTGTCCCTTCTCTTAAACAAATGGTCTGGGATGTAGCAATAAAGCACATGCTTAGATCTGCACGTCTAGGTGCAGGCCCGGGGTCCCTCTAGCTCTTTAATTCCTGTCTCTTTGGATTTACTCTACACAGCCTGCCTGCAGGAGCCCCACCCTCCACCATACCTCCATTCCCTGAGGACTCCACCTCTTGGTGCAGACCCAGGGTCCCCTTAGCTCTTTCCCACTGACCCCCTCACCCTTCCCTTCTAGCCCACCTCCATTTCTTGGTATCAGCTGCTGATCGGCAGAAACGCTTTCTACCAGAAAACCTGCAATGGTGGGGACTCGGCCTCCTTCTTTCCCATTCCAGCCTCTGTAGACTTAACTCTTAGCATGCCTGTACGAGCCCCTCTCCCACCCACCTCCGCTTACAGGGGACTCTGCCTCTTGGTATGGACCCTCCATCTTCCTAGCTATTTCCCTCTGTCTCCTGCCACCTTTCCTCTTAGCCCATCTTTGTGTCTCTGTGTTACCTACCAACTGACAGAAACCTGAGACCTCTGGGCTGCCATACTTTCCTAGGATCTAGAGTGGGCAGGAGCAACAAAAGAATAGAACTACCCACTCAAAAAAGACCAAATATCTATGCCAAGAAACACCCCCAGACATTTTAACTACAGATGCCTACATCCCAGTGTGAAAATAAACATGAATAGCCAAGACAATACCTTCTCTAAAAGTTGGTAAAGCTATTTCAGTAAGCCCTGAGAAGTGCAGTTTACCTGACAAGACAGGGACCTCAAAATAGCAATTATGGATATGTTTGAAGACATTAAAGAGGATATGAAGCAATGCCCTAATGAAGATTGAAAACAAATACAGTTAAATGAAATAGTGAAAACATTTTAAGACTTCACGACATGAAAGTAGTAATAAAACACTAAAGAAAAACAAAGCTAAAATAAAACTGGAAATGAAAATGAAAAACTTTGGAAGTCCAACAAAAACCACAGAGGTTAGCAGATGATAAGACATGGGAGAGAGAATTTCAGGTCTTAAAGACAAGGTAGAAGAAATGGACACCTAAGTCAAAGAAAATGTTAAATCTAAAAAAGTTGAGGCACAAAACATCCAGGAAATCTGCTACATTATGAAAAGACCAAGCTGATAGTAGAAATAGAGGAAGGAGAAGAATCCCAGATTAAAGTCACAACGAATTTTCAACAAAATCATTGAAGAAGATCTCCCCAATTTAAAGAAGATTCCTACAAGATGCACACAGCACACCAAATAGTCAAGATCAGAAAAGAAATTCCCCATGAAACATAATAATCAAAACACGTAATATACAAAGCAAAGGGGGGATATTAAAGGCTGCAAGTGGAAAAAGAAAAAGACCAACTAAAGGCAGACTCATTAGAATGACACTGGACCTTTCACTGGAGACTCTGAACAAAGTTCTGAGAGACCACAGATGGCAACCTAGACTATCAACAAAACTATCAATATAATAAATGGAGAAAGAAAAACATTCCATGATCAAACCAAATTTAAGCAGTATCCAACTATAAATCCAGCTCTATAGAAGACATAAGAAGGAAAACTTAGGTCAAAAGAGGCTAACTACATCCAAGAAAACACAAGGAATAAATACTCTCAGAAATTGCAACAGAAGGAGGAAGTGCAGGGACCCGCACTGCCAAAATTGGTAACTCTCAATATTAGTGGCATCAAGTCCCTAATAAAAAGACACAGACTAACAGATTAGATTAGAAAACAGGATCCACATTTCTGCTGCATCCAAGAGACACACCGTCAAGGATAAACATCACCTCAGGGTAAAAGGATGGGAAAAGCTATTCCAAGCACAGGGACCCAAGAAGCAGGCAGAAGAAGCTATTAATAATAATAATAATAATAGTAATAAAATAGCTCCAAAGCTATTTTGAAATATAGCTTCTGACAAAATAAACTTCAAAGCAAAAACAGAAGAGACAGGGAAGGATACAGCATATGCATTAAAGAAAAACTCAAGAGGACATTACAATTCTAAACATTTATGCACCAATCACAAGGGCACTGTGGTGTTTGAATGAGAATGGCCTCCGTGGGTTCATATATTTGAATATTTAGTCACCAGGGTTTGGCACTACATGAGAAGGAATAGGAGGTGTGGCCTTATTAGAGAAAATGTGTCCCTGGAGGTGGGCTCTGAGGTTTCAAATGCCCAGGCCAGGCCCAGTGTCTCTCTTTCTGCTGTCTGTGGACCCAGATTAAACTTTTCAACTACTTCTCCAGCACCATGCTTGCCTGTGTGCTACCAGGACCCCCTGCCCACGTGATAATGGGCTAAACCTCTGAAACTGTAAGCAGGTTCCCAGTAAAATGTTTTCCAGTTGCCTTGGTCATGGTGTCTCTTCACAGCAATAGAACTCTGGACTAAGCCAGAAGTTGGTACCAGGGAGTGGGGTATTGCTGTGGCAGGCCTCTCCATGCTGCTTGTTGGCAGAATATGGACTTTGGGACTTTGGATTAGGAAAGGAGTGGGATGCTTTAAGTGGGGTCTTAGTGGCCATACGAGTAGGAGCATGGAAGTCAGTGGGGCTGAAGGTGACTTGAACTGTGGGGACTTTGTTCAAGAGGTTTCAGATGGGAAGAATATTAATAGACCATTCATGTGTATTTTGGAGGAAAATGTGGCTGTTTCTGCCATTGTTTAAAAAAAAATCTGTGTGAGGCTAAATAGAAGAGTTTTAGATTAATAGTTTGGGCAGAGGAGATTTCAAAACAGCCTAGTATCAACTATGTTTATGGTTATTAATGTCCATTCTTATTCAGACCTATAATTAAAAGGACTAAGCTGAGCAAGGAAGAATACAAAATGTACAGTTTGAGGAGAAAAGGAGTACCAGGAAGTGTAATGGAGCTAAATCCAGTTCTTGATATTAAACGGAATAAAGGGAGCGGTGACCTCAAGGCAGGACCCCACCCAGATAAGCCTCCAATTTGTGAAGAGGAATTAAAGAAAATCCTGAGTAGTGAAATTCTTAAAGAAACACAACTCCAGCTCAAATCACACATTGTCCCTCACACAGTGAGAGTGGGGGACTTCAGTACCCTATTTTTGCCAAAATGGACAGTTCATCCAGACAAAAACTAAACAGAGAAATGCTGGTGTTAAATAAGGTAGAGAAATCAAATGGACTTAGCAGGCATCTGCAGAAAATTCCAAAACTGACACCATACGAGGTCACAAAGTGAGTCTCAACAACTATAAGAATATCAAATGAGACCCTGCATCCTATCTGACTACCGTGGATTAAAGCTGGATAGCAACAACAAAACCAGCAGAAAATATATAAAACTGAACAACTCACTGAAGAATAAAAGATACATACATGGGTCAATGTAGAAATGAAGGAAGTTAAAACCTTTTTAGGATTGAATGAAAATGAAAAGACAAATATACCCAAACCTATAGGACACATGAAAGCAGTTCTAAAAGGCAAGTTCATAGCACTAAGTGCCTCCATCAGAAACCTGGAGAGATTGCATACTTGTAACTTAGTGACATACTGGAAAGCTCTGGAACAACAGAAATAGGTAACACTGCAAAAGAGTAGATGGTAAGAAACAACGAAACTCAGAGCTGAAATCAATGAAATAGAAACAAACCAAGTAGGACAATACAAAGAATCAATGAAACTAAGGGTTAGTTCTTTGAGAAAACCAACGAGATTGAGAAACCCTTAGCCAAATTAACCAAAAGGCAGAGAGAGAGAGAGAAGATCCAAATTAATAAATATTAGAGACGAAAAGGGGGACATTACAACAAATGCAGAGACTGTGGCCTCACAAGCTCTGTACAGGCTCAAGCCAGAGGGAGGCCTAGCACTGAGCGAGGAGTGGACATGGTCCCCCCACCAAGAAACTGTCTGCAATTGGTAGCTGGTGGCAAAAGGGAAATCTGTTTCCTCCAATGGCTTCTCACTGGGTGTGTGGGTGTCTATAGCCACACTTACTGGCAGGCCACATGGCCAGCAGTAGAATGTCAACAGAAAAGGAACTCAGTAGTACTTTTGTGGAATTTTTGTTTCATTTTCCTTTGTTTTGGGCAGTTTTTGTTATTACTCTCCTGATTGTTTTTGTGGGGTTTTCGGTTGTTTTTGTTTTTTAAGAGAGAGAAAAAGAACATAAAGTTAGGTGGTTGGGGAGGATTTGGGAAGAATTGGAAGAGGAGAAAACATGATCAAAATATATTGTATGAAAAATGTGTTTTTTTTTTCAATTAAAAAAACACGTTTTGCATGCTCAAGGCTCTAGGTTCCAACCCCAACACTAAAATTTTAAAAAGATATATGTGGGTATGTATGTATATAGGTATGTATTTACTAAACAAAGTTTAGAATCTTAAATAACCAATCAAAAATAGGACAATAAAATATCCACAATTCCATCATCCAGCTACAAACACTGCTCGATTTTGACATATATCCTGATGGCTGTTAATTAACAGATTAACAAATGACACTTGAGAAAGAAAATGCTAAATAAGAGAGTGTGGCTTCCACTTACTGACTGCTTGAATTGTGTGATAGACAAGTTGTCCCACACAGCACTTACAGCTGACATCATCTACCCATTCAATAAGTTTATGAGGCAAACAAGTGCATCGCCTCCGCTTTATGACTAACACGGAGCTTACGAATCTTCCCTAAAGTGACTTAGCAAGTGGCAGAGCTGAGGTTAGACTCTGTCTCTCAGAGCTAGTGCTCCTCAGAGTGGAGACTGGCGGTGAGGGGTGGAGAGAAATCTCCTTTCTTTATGCTTAAGCAGTGGTTCTCCAGATGTGAGTCATGACCCCTTTGAGGGGATCAAATGACCCTTTCACAGGGGTCGCTTAGTACCATTGGAAAATACAGGTATTTACAGTATGGTTCATAACAGTAGCAAAATGACAGTTATGAAGTAGCAAGAGACTAATTTTATGGTCAGGGGTCACTACAACATGAAGTGTATTAAAGGGCCTCAGTGTTAGGAAGGTTGAGAACACTGGCTTAGGGGAACTTGTGCTCCAGGAGGGAACCGGGTTTACTGGGCAAGTGACGCAGGCAGAGCAGAAGGTACAGGTCAAAGGGTGCATTAGCAAAGCCATTTCTGAGAAGCTAGCCCTCTGCTGCCTGTCTCGCCGTGTACATCATCGGGAGTGGGCTCTGCCTCACTCAGCTGCTGGCGGCTCACACACTCCCCACACCCACACTGCGGTTTCTCAACAGTCGGACAAAAGAGAGCACAGGGAAGCGAAGAATGATGTTACAGAGCGTGAAAGGAAGCACACCAAGTTTTACTTTCTGTGCTGAATGAGCTCGTTGTTCCCGCCTCCTTTTGGCTCAGAGAGAGCTGATGTGCAAGGAAAAAGCTTGAGTCAATAGTTGCCTTAGAGTGCAAGTCCTGCTGAGGTTCAGCCACAGGGAGGCAAGTGGACATCTGCTAACCTGCTTCCTTAAGACCTGGGTGGCCACGTCTTTTCTCCCTGTCTTTCTCCCGGGGCCTGATAATAGCTCAGCAAACTGAGAGCAACTTGTGGCTCACCCTGACTGCAGCCACTTAATATTGGTGACATGATTTTTCACTTCCTTTGAATACCTGATAACCTTCTGAGGCTCATTCCTTTTTATCTATCTGTCTATCTGTCTGTCTGTCTGTCTGTCTATCTATCAATCTATCTATCTATTATAATTTATTCACTTTATATCCTGCCTGTGGCCCTTTCCCTTGTCTCCTCCCACCCTATCACCCTCTCTTTCTCCCATGACCCTCCCCAAGTCCACTGATAGGGGAGGTCCTCCTCCTGTTCCATCTGACCCTAGCCTATCAGGTCTCATCAGGGCTGGCTACATCATCTTCCTCTGTGGCCTGGCAAGGCTGTACCTCCCTCCCTAACCCCCCAGGTAGAGGTGATCAAAGAGCCAGCCACTGAGTTTACGTCAGAGACAACCCCTGCTCCCTTTACTAGGGAAACCACTTGGAAACTGAGCAGCCTATGGGCTTCTGGTGAGCAGGGGGTCTAGGTTGAGGTTCAGTTCTTTATAAAATGGGACATAAACAATTCTCGATTTACTTACTAGAAACACGTCATAGTTTGGATATATTCCCCCACTCCCAAATCCTTAGGCTAGTACCACAGAATGTGACTCTACTTACAAATGGGCCCATTACCAATGAAATGAGTTCTAATGAGGTAAAACTGGAGTGGGTATCCTTTCCAAACGGGAAAATTAGGCTGACACCTGTCACCCCAGCTAGTCCAGAGGCTGAAGCACGGAGTATCCCATGTCGCCCAGGACAGTGTAGGCAACATAATCAGATAGTTTCCACAAGTAAATTAAGGTAAAAATTTAAAATTGCCAAAACATAAACACACACTTACATACAGGGAGAATGATGAAAGCAGGGATGCATGAATTGAGGAAAGCATGTTGGCAATCTCCAGGGTCTAGGGCAGAGGGAATGAATGCATTCTCTCTCCTACCTCTCAGAAGTGTCTAACCTTGAAGTCCGGACTGTGCGACAACACACTTATGTTGTATGAACCATCCATTTGGTGCCACTTTGCTGTGACTTCCCCCATAAACTAACGTAATCATTGTTTGGGGACCAAAACAGTTCATAATCAGCAAAGAGCTATTCATACGTTACTTTTTGCAATATGTAATTTTTACTTGCAGCTATTTGCTATACGGTCATTCTTTTAAATTTTATCTGTATTATTTATTATTATTATTAAATTATGCATGTGCAGATGTACATATGTTGTATGCATATATGCGTGCGCTCGGTGCTGGAGGTGGTGTGAACAGGGTGTGGGGGCTCCCGGAGCTGGAACTACAGGCGGCTGTGAGCCATCCGTGGGGGCTGGGAGCTGAGCTTGCCTTCTGCGAGAGCAGTGCGTACTCTTTCTTTCTGAGCTATCTCTCCAGTCCTGTACGTTCATTTTTAAGATTTTATTTTATCCGTTCTTAAGAATTTAGAGGTGGCTGGACAACAGACTGTGAGTTGAGTCCTACATACTCACTGTCCTAGTTAGCTTTAACTGTTAGCTTCACACAGTCTGGAGTCGTCTGAGCAGGGAGTCTCAACTGAGAAATTGCCCCGATCAGTCTGGCCAGTAGACATGTTTGTGAGGAATTGCTCTGATGAAATGATGGAGGAGGGCCTAGCCCACTGTGGGCAGTCCCATTCCCTGGGCTATATAAATAAACTAGCTAAGCATGAACCTGAGTGAGCCTGCTAGCAAGCAGCATTCGTCCATGGTTTCTACTTTGAGTTCTTGCTTGAGTTCCAACCCTGCAGTCCCAGGAAGGTGAAACAGGCCCTCCCCTCCCCTAAGCTGTTTCGGACCAGTGCTTTATCATAGCGGCAGATTGAAACTGGAACACTTATCAAGACAGGGGCCAATGGAGGTTGTGTATTTCAGTTAAAGGCGTTGGCCCCATCCCCATTGTCTCCAGGCCTACACATGTCCCTGGATATCAGCACAGGGCCTTGCCATCTGTCTGTCAGCAAGTGTTCTGTCCAAGGAGTCATCTGGAGGATTTCTTTTTCCTAAACTTGTAATCTCTTGGGAAATTGGTCAGCCTCCAGAGTCTTGGAAAGAGAAGCAGGAGCTGCCATAGCAGCCAAGCTAAATAATTCCTGTCTGTTGCTTATTAATTTAAAAAATACATTTTTCCTTAGGCCACTGTACTGGCTGGTTGTGTGTGTCAACTTGACACAAGCTAGAGTCTTTAGACAGGAGCCTGAGTTGAGGAAATGTCTCCATGAGATCCAGCTGGAAGGCATTTTCTCAATTAGTGATCAATGCGGGAGGGCCCAGCCCATTGTGGGTGGTGCCATCCCTGGGCTGGTGGTCCTGGGTTCTGTAACAAAGCAGGCCGAGCAAGCCAGGTGAAGCTTGTGGACAGCACCCTCCATGGCCTCTTCATCAGCTCCTGTCTCCAGGTTCCCGTCTTGCCTGAGTTTCTGTCCTGACTTCATTTGGTAACGGACAGCAATGTGAAAGTATAAGCCGAACTTGCTTTTTGATCCTGGTGTTTTGTTGCAGCAATAAAAACCCTAACTAGGACAGCCATCCATTTTTTAATGAATGAAGTCTATTGTCTTATGGTCCTTTACTCTCATTCATTCTCCAGGTACTTCTGTGTATCTTATAATGCATATTAATGCACATAAGCGTTTTAAAGAGTGAGTGCTGAGCATGCATGTGGCTCTCTTAAAAGCTGAGGATGGACACAGGAGAATTGCTGACAGATAGAAGCTTCCATGCAGCATTCCAGAGAAACCTGCAAAATGGTTTTCTAGCTGCTAGAGAGCCACTTCCCTTATCTCCCGTTGCCTCCGGTGAATGGGGCATCCCATTCTCTGTATGCCTGTGGTGAATGCCGAGGCTCATGCTAACCGTTGGCCCACAACAAAGCCCATGCTGGCCTCCAGTGTCCTCTGTTATTCTAGTTCAGTAGGATTTTATTGGTGGCCTTACATAGACTGTCCCGGGGACCCTTTCTGGGGTCAGGGTGTTCTTAGTATGTAAAATAAGAAGCAATCGGGCCTAAAGCGTCTGTGGTTTAACACTGGGGGAAAAAAAAAAACAACAACAAAGAGTTTTATTTGAGATTTTCTTACCTTGTTTTCTAGTGTTTACTTTCCCAGAATAGTTTCCAGAAACAACCCTATGGGAAAATGTTAATGTAAAGTGCCGTTTTAGGGAGCTGGAGAGATGACTCAGTGGTTAAGAGCGCTTGTTACAATCGCAGCAGATCCTGGTTCTGCTTCCAGCATCCATGTGGCTGCTCACAACCACCCATAATTCCAGTCTCTCATCTCTGATGCCCTCTTCTGGTTTCTGAGGACACTGTTTACACATGGTGCACAGACATACATTGCAGGCAAAACACTCATATGCATACAATACAAATACTTAAAAAAAACAACAAAACTGTCTTCTATCTCTGAGAGTTCGAGACCAGCCTAATCTACAAAGTGAGTCCAGGACAGCCAAGGCTACACAGAGAAACCCTGTCTAACCACCACCCCCCAAAAAAGTCAAAAACCCAAAAAACTCTGTCTTCTAACCTGTGTTCTAGAATTCACAGTGCATTTTGTTAGGTACCCTAACAAAATGAAACCAAATGAAAAACAAATGTTTTGGGGGAGACTTGCTAATCTATATTTTTACTTGTGATTTTTGGAGATATCCCTACATAGCTGTCTTCGAACTTGCTATGTAGGCTAGGCAGGCTTCAAGCTCACAAGATACACCTGCCTCTACTTCCTGAGTGCTGAGATTAAAGGTGTGTACCTCTACCCACCCTCACTCAATGTATTAAATATTCATTGTATGGATTCACTATGTGAAAGATGTGGTGTTAGAAAAGATGGATAAAAGGTAGAATTGAGATAAATAAAGTCCCTGTCTTCAAGGAGTGCTCATGGTTAAGGTAAATGTAAAGAAAAAGGCCAACAGGAAAAACGGGAGTCTCACTTTAACAACAGGCCATCTTTATTTGGAGCCTGACCTTAATGGTTTATGGCACCTTATACAGACACCTGGAGCCTAACTCCTAATGACCCAGGGAGCCCTGGGTGGCCAGTCTCAGGAAACAACACTCACTATAAAACTTACCCCTTAACAAGATAGTGAGAGGCCAGCCTGGCTGGCTACCCAGCAGGAATGCCACATAAGATTAAGAACAGGCAGCCTCACCTTCTGCCTGGAGATCCCCTCTCCCTGGTAGCTTGCCTGCTGCCTCTTTGCAGTATATTTCAATGCATTCTCCCTCTGTCTTTTCATGTGCTGGGTAAATTCTTTCACCTCCTTCCTATGCCTTTTTGCATGGCAATGAGTTTTAATACTCATGCACACACATGCACACACGAGCACACACATGCACACTCGCACGCATGGGTGCTCACACAGAATCAAATCTCCATTGGATGTAGGAACTATTTAAGCCAGGGGGAAACAAGGACAATCGAAAGGCATTTACAAGCACAATTCCCAGAAACCGAGAAGAAAGAATTCACTTGGAAATATATTTAAGTAACCCATGTTACTACACAGTCTGTCTGAGGTGGAAACACAAAGTAAAACTGCTATTTTGACCACATGGGGTGGGTTCAAGATCTTGGCATCTCATTTCGGTGCCTGGCTGAAAGGCGCTGAACTGAAGCCCTTCCAGGCGAGGGGACCAGCTTGCAGCATCCATCCAGCCCCCTGGACTCCGTGTTTAGTTGTTTCACGTGTCTCTGATTCTACCATTGCTGCTTTCCACAGGACTTGAAAGAAATTGGGCGTTTGTTCAAATGTTTTGCACGAATTCCTGAAAAATCTCACATTCTTTATTGTAGTCTGACATTACAATAAAGGTAATGAGGTTCACGGTGAAGAGTAGGGTGAGGGATGGACCACTCAGAACCCATGCAACTTTCTAATTGGTCTATCATCAGAAACAGCAACCATATCCAGGTCAGTGGGTTGGAAGCTAAGATAGGCAGCCCATTAGGACCAGGCAGTGCTTCAGATAATATTAAATAGGCACAAAATAGTAAACTGGGTACCCTGGCTTTCGGTACCATGAGCCAGTGAAAACATTGGGAAGAAAAGCACATGGAAGAAGTGAACCCTCAATGGGTGAGGCTGGGGTGCGCTTCTCCAGGGGAGCAGCTTCAACTGCAGGTATTCATTCAGAAGTAAAGAGAAAATGAAATGGAAAGGCATGCAGAGCCTTTCCCACTGAGGCTGTTATTTTTCTAGTTCAGCTTTTCTTGCATTGGGCAAAATAAATCTGTGTGAGGCAACACAGCTTCCACGTAACCCCGTCACCAACCCCCTGCTTTCTAATTAGAAAAACGTTCACTCATGTTCTAGAAATACGTTCCATGGCAGACAATATTGCTGCAAATATTAAGATATAAACTAGGAGAGAGACCCCTATCTCTGAAGGATGAAATTTCATTACATCGGAGTTCTCGCTCTGAAAATTAGTTTCTAAATTAGCACACAGACAAATGGGGTTCATTGTGGCATTTCCATGCTATTCCAGTTGTTCTCAGCTGTCAATTTGCTGAGACCCAGAGTCAGCTGAAATTTGGCCTCTGGGCATGCCAGTGGAGGCCAAATTGGAGTGGGAATTGGAGTGGGAAGGCCTGCCCACGGTGGGTGGCCCCATTCCCTGGCTGGAATCCTAGGCTGAATGAAAAGGAGAAAGTGAGCTGGGTAGCAGCACACATTCATCAGCCTCTGCTCCCTGATCCTGAGAGTGATGTGCGCAGCAGCGTCAGTCTGCAGCCACATGGACGTCCTGCTGTGATGTGGAGCCTTGAACTGTGAGCCAAAACCAGCCCTTTCTCTCTCCAGTTGTTCTTCTGCCAGGCTGTTTATCAACAGGAAAAGAAGCGAAGAAATACACACACTGTTGTTTTTGTTTCTCATCACTTTCTCCCTTCCCTATTCCCTTGCCTCCCTTTGGCTAGTGCTCCTTCTTGCCCACCCTGAAAGCAAGGGTATGTTAGCAAATGAAGTCAATCTGAACTGCTTTCCTTCCACACACATTCTATTATGCTCCTCCTACCTTTACACTTCGTTTCCTGCTCTCTAATGGACCTCTTTCTAGTTTCATGACCTCTACCTACATCCATACCCATACATTTATACACACATATAAAATGTAAAGTCGAGAGAAATATGCAGTAATGCTGGGATCCTGTGCTTAACATAACCATTTCCATCTATTTTCCTTCAAATGTCATGAATTCACGTTCTCTTATGACTGAACAGAATTTCATTGTGTCTGTGAACCACATTTTCCTCAAACATTTGTTGATGGACATCTAAGCTGGTTCCATGTCTTAGCTATTGTGCACAGTATGAAGTACATGGAGATGTGTGTGCATCTCTGCATAGAACTTAAAGTCCTTTGGGTGTTTCCCAGGAGTGGTACAGCTGGGTCATAGGGCAGCTCTGTTTTCAGTTGTTTTTGTTTTGTTTTGTATATTTGTTTGGTTTTGAGAAGCCTTCATGCTGGTTTCCATAGTGACTGCACTAGTTTACATTCTCACCAGCAGTGAATAGGGGATCCCTGCATTTGTTGTCAAAAGGCCATAGCTCTTTGTAGAGGAATTTTAATTCAGAACGTGGCTGCTCTGGCAAAAGATCACATCCAAAGACCTTCTAGGTCTGTGTGATCTGGCTGGAACACAAACACGCCTTTAACCCAGAAGACAGAGGCAAGCAGATTTAATCCCAAGCAATGAAGG
>CM053744.1:93277176-93297841 GCA_028658305.1 Pachyuromys duprasi
TAGGAAGGCGCATTCTGCAAACCCCAGAACAGCCTCACTCAAATGCCCTTAAAGCTTGGGATGTTTCCAGGCAAGTCCTGACGGAAAGCCCTGTGGAGGGAGTCAGGTAAGGAATCGCTCCGTAAGAACGCTGAGCTTTGATTTTAGCGTCTACCTGTCCAGAGAACATGTCTCCCATCCATTCCTTTTCTTTGAAGACAGGGCACCCCTCGGTGACTGTCTCTACAGTCAAGCAGAAGCCAGCCAATGGGAAAGTCATGCTGTCTTCCTATTGGCTCTAGGCCAGGTGACCTTCATCTACTATCTTTAATGTAAGCTTGTGGAAATTTAGCAAAAGCCACGCCAAGCTCAGCCTTCCTGCCGCAGATACCTTTGCCTTGGAGCCAGCTTTCTGGGTCTCCCCTGCAGAGGAGAGCTACTCGGTGCTTTTCAAGGTCAGCTCCCTCACAAGGACAGTGCACAAAGAACACAGGGGCGGGCTTGCCAATCACTGCTGACCCAGAGCTTATGGAGGAGGCTGCGTCTGGGAGTGGGACATTGTGGAGAGGGAGATCAGATCTCCCGAACACCCTTTATGCGGAGAAATTGCCCCATGGAGGTCTGAGGAGAAAGGTGTCCTCCTCAGTTAGTTGGGCCTTCCTGAACAGCCCTGTGGTGCTGCTGTATTGAGGGTGTCCCACAGGCCAGTCTTTGCCAGAAGGCATGGGCAGAGCAGCTTCTGTGCACAGTAACAAGCCCATCCTTCACCAACATCCTACAACCTGCTACAGCGATGTCCTAAGGAAGAGTAAGTAGGGCCTTTCCAAGGCAACAGCTTTATGAATGGCATCCAGGTGCCCACGTGAACCCACAAAATTGTCCTGAGCACTAGTTATAATAGTGCCCTTATGTTACCAATGCTTTCTGTTGTCATTTACCCTTATAAATAAATGTACAGAATTTTGAAGCATTGAGATTCAGTTTTTGGGGGCCGTTCTCAGACGGCTAATCACCATACATAAAGAGTGTGGCTATTTCAAAGAAAAATCTTACAGGCTTTCGCAAGGAGCTAGTAAGGGGTTGAGGAGACAGCTCAGTCAGTGAAGGCTTGCTGTGCAAGCACACGGACCTGGGCCCAAATACCCACATGAAAAGCCAAGCAAGGCTGTGCACGGTTCTAGTGCCAGCCCCAAGGAGGCAGAGATGGGAGGCACCTTTGCAGCTAGTCTTGCCCAATCTGTGAGCTCCAGGATCTGAGAGAGACAAGTGAAGGACGATAGAAGATACCCAACACTGACTTCAGCCTTGCATATTTAACATGAATATGCGTATGCACGCTCCCACACAAATATGCACACACACATGAACATGTACAAGCATACCTTAAATGCACACATAGTAGCATTGTGTGCTGGGAATGCCTGTAGGTTTTGGAATCTATGTGGGTGGGCTTCTTCTGGGTGAGGAGAGAGGTGGGCTGCTCAGAGGCTTACACTTTCCCTTTAGGTCTTTAGAAGAGTCACTAGTAGGTCACTTCTAGTCTTTGTGACCTGATATTTGATAAGAAGCAACTCAAAAGGGGAAGGACTTGGCTCACGGTTCAAGGGAACAGTCTACTGCAGTGGGAGCCACACTTATCCGTGGGTCTAAGGAAAGCTATTTAGAATACAGTTCGAAATGATGTTTTATGATTTAGGAAAATGGAAGGTTCTTTGCAAGAACCAATGACTTCTTTCACTTTGGGTGGTTGGTTAGGTTGCTCAGCATGGTCAGGGAGGCAAGGTGGCAGGTAGGTCCATGGCTGCAGGAACATGTGGCAGGGGCTTGTTCGTATCTCGGTACACCAGAGAGGAAAATGCTGGTACTCAGCTGGCCTTCTCCTTAAGTCAGTTTAAGACGCCAGTCGATGGAATGCCGCCATCTCCATTCAAAGCCTGTCTTACAGCCTCCAGCCAATCCTCTCTGGAAACAAACACCCTCAGAGGTACTTCCAAAGCTGTCCTTTATTAATGCCGTTGGTGCTCTCAAGCCAATCGAGTCGGCACATTAACAGAGTCTTCAGCTACCAAGATCAGTAAGGATGCTAGGAGGCCTTAGCATGGACTTGCCTGTAGCATTTGACATTACTCTCCCATCTGGAAAGATGGGAAAGGTGTGTTGGGATTGTCTCAGAGGATAGATACGGCCTCAAACCCTGAACGAATAATGTGTCCCCTGCAGTTCTACCAGTTGTGGATCTCTGTAGCAGTCTCCATCTGTTGTTAAATTTTAAAAAGGGGGGTTCTTTAATGAGTGTGTGGCTATAAGGATACCTATTTAGAATAATTAGAAATTACATTTAATAGTTTGGGGAAAGGGAAGTAATAAGTTCTTCCCTGGGATCTATGACCTTATTGGCTATTGGTGGTTGGCCAGGTTTATCGCATCATGCACAGATTTCTTCCTATTGAGTGGGCCTTACATCCATTTGGACAGCTGTTGGGTACCCCAAGATAAAAAACATCACAGTTGGAGATATCTTGCTGGGTGGGTCACTGCTATCGTAGGCTTTACAGCTGGGCAGGACTACTGATTGCTTTTCTCCCTTGGGAGCTTGTGTAGCACCTTCCGATGGGAGCTAGCCCTCAGGGAGGAGGCCTCCAGGTTAGTTGTAGCTTGGTTCCTCCAAGTCCTGTGTCCAATGTGTGTGACATCTTGAGCCTCAGGAGCTCACATCCTGAGCGGCAGCAAGGGCAATGGAAACTGCCTGTAGTTTTGGGGAGTCCCTCAGACTCCCATGACCAAGAAGCACCGGGATGTTTCTCACGCTTGGCACTGGGGTTTTTGTTAGTCTGTGGCTGTTGGAATAGTATCATCCTAAGTGGTATAACCTGTGTGTAGGTGTGTGTGTGCATGTAAGCTTATAAAATAATACGTTTCTCTATGGCTTGAAAAATATCCTTAGTGTTATTTTTCTCTCTTCCTTCCCTCTCCCTCCTCCTCCCTACTTAAAGTGCCCCTTCCATTTTTCCCATTTCCCCCTTCTTAGTACCTGTGTTTTACTATTGGATGTAATGTGTGATTTTGTTTCACTGTGAAATACAATTGTAACATTTAAGAAAAAAAAAACCCAAAGTCATCCATGGATTAATCATTGGAACAATTTTCTTTGTTGTTTCTTCCCTTTTAAAGCTAAACTACAAATAATTTTAAATGGTTGTTAATACCAGAGAATCCTTTTATAGACTGCTTTTCCTTTTTAGTGTTATTAGGACTAAATTTGAAAGCAGTTGGGCCATTAAAGAATTTTTTTGCTTACTGCTGCAGCAGTGATGGCCATCTGTCTTTGCGCTCCTCCCCAGTGAGAAAATTCTATGCTAGGCCACTTCTACTAGTTACATTTGACATTACTCTGGCAAAACTCTTGATGAAAGCAACTTAAAGGAAGTGCCATTTATTTTGGCTCATGGATTCCATCATGGAATGGAAGGCATGATGGCTGGTACAGCTAGGTCCATGGCAATGGGAACCTAAGAGTGCAGCTTGTTAACATCTTGAAGAAAAAATAAAGAAAACTTTCAAAGGCCTTCTGGCAGTGATCCACAACCCAGGCCTCACAGCCCCTCCCTCCCCAAACAGTAACACCAACTGTGGATCACATGTTCCAATACATGATTCCGTGGAGGAGACTTTTAGATCCAAAACATAATGACACCACTCTCCTTGGAATCATGTCTCAAGGCCTGGTGGAATTTCCCGCTTCTGCTTTTTTAGAAGTCTCTTGATTCTACTCAACGCAGTGTGTTGCTGGATGTGAGCATCAAGTGCCATGCATGACTTGGGCACACAGTCAGGTTTGTACATAGCTCCTAAGACAGTGCTTCCCAAAGTTTTCCCTAGAAGATTTCTGTAGCCAAGCAACTTTGGAGGTGCTGAATGACGTTAGGTCTGGACATGTGAAACTGCCAAGGGCTAGGAGCGTTTGTTTGAGTTTCTGTTGTTGTTTTGCTTGTTGGAGACAGGGCCTTGCTCTGTAGCAATCCTTGTAGCCTTGTAGCCCATCCTTGAACCTGTAATTCTTTGTTCACCAGCCTCGCAGTTGCTGGCACATGTGCTGCTCATTATTTTTGACCGATACAGCCACAATTTCAGATGCTTTAACTAACACAAATACCTCTGCAGCATTCATCATGGATATCGGTGTTAAAGGCTTGAAGAGTTCTGTAGAGGCAAAGAAACCATTATGAGGAGCCGGCTGTTAGGAAAATGCAAACTTCTAAAATTAGGTTTATTAGTATCCTTCAGGACACCTTAAAGTTAAGAGGGCAGAGGAAAGAAAAGCAACCATTGTTACATAGCGCATTGTTACATACCTTGCAGGTGTAGAAGGAAAGCTAAGATACCCTACATATGTACATATTTACATATCCCCTACATCTGCGTTTTATTGGCAGTTATAGTATCCTGGCCTGGAGTGGGAGAGCAGTTCTTCAGGTCCCAGGAAGAGCTTTGTTAGCTGAAATAACCATCCTGGGTAGCTGCAGGGAAAGTGTTTTCAATGCCCATCAGTTTTCCTCTTTTCTCGAGAACTAGAAGAATTAGAGTTTTGAGCCCCTCCCTGGAAGGAAGAGTCTGACCCTTCATTTTCAGGGAATCAAGATGTTTGCTTGCTCTTATAGGTTTTCAGGGGGTATGAGTTCATACTATGTGATGCAGTCTACATAGGAGAAGGCGGGGAGGGACTGTTAAAAAGTCTAGCCACAGCTGGGCATGGTGATATAAACCTTAAATCCCAGCACTTGGAAAGCGGAAGCAGAAAGATCTCCATGAGTTCACCGCCATCCTGGTTTATACAGCAAGCTCCAGGACAACCAGAACTATAGGCAGAGGCCCTATCTCAAAAACAACAACGGATCTAGCTATCACTCCAGACCATCTGGGGTCTGAGCAGTATGGAGGTAGGCAGGCTTTACTTGCAGCAGCAAAGAGAGAGGAGGATAGGACCCGGTTCTGTAAGAGCTGGAGGTTCACACCACCCATTGCTTATCAACTCTCTGGAAAAAGCTGTAGGGGTGTGTGGCTTGACTTTGGGGAGAGAGAAAGGAATGGCGAGAGAGTCAGGCACGGGCACTGGCTGAGCCCAGAAGACCACGGAGGTTGGAACTTCCTTCCCAGGATTTTCAAGTTTTCACACACATTTCATATACAAAATCGTCACTCTTTTTCATAACTTCCCCTTCTCTAGCAAGCCTTTTTTTGGTTAGCCCCGTGTTTGGCAAATGACTAACCAGTGGCTTGCTTTCCTCATTAAACCAGAAAGAAAATTCTTAGTTGGCATTAATGACTCACCTCAAATGATTTTCTAGATAAACATGGGTATTATCTTGACTGCTCCCTCGTTATTATAATTGCTAATTAGTTCCTCTTTTCAGGAAGTGCTTATCACTGGGTGTCGTCTGATTTTCCTGAAACCACAAGTTGCATTATTCAGTCCAGATGCATCAACACTGGCTTACTGATGCTTGTGTGAACACTGAAGACTCACGCAGCCAGAACTTGAGTTTGGTTTTTGACAGCCACTGTAGCGAAATGTCCAAGACGTGGAATGGAAGTGTTGGGCAGGGGTGGCTTCAGAGAACGGTGACAGCAATTGGCCAGCACTAAATCAGTTCCACTAGAGACATTCTCTTCCTCCCACTGTCTCGCCTCTCCTTCATTTCACTAACCCACTGTCTAGAATTCTTTCCCCCAGAGAGAACCTTTAATGTCACTGTCTGTTTCTCATACTACCTAACAGTCATCTCTTGACCCACGCTCTACAGTGACTAAGCATTCTGACAGTGTTTGTCAGATGCATTTAGGAATAACAGTGGTGTTCTGGGGAAATGGAAGATGAAAGGTGCTAGTCCCATGAGAACACATAATTAATTTAATGAGAGTAGTTGACTGTGGCTTGGTGGGGTTAAATGACATGAAATGGAGCCCTAGCAAGTTTGTGCCCTTACAGAAGGCACTATCCAGAGAGGGCGTGCCTATGACAGATATCCTCTGACTCTCAAGGGAACTGCTGTACACACTCAGTTACTAGAAAAGCCCTCTGGGATCGGTGAGGTGGTTCAAGCACAGACTGCTCAGCCTGATGACCTAAGCTCAATGCCCAGAACCCACATGGTAGAGAGAACTGATTTCCATAAGTTTTCTCCACACATACACACACACACAAATAAATATTATTTAAAAGATTACCAAAGCAACAAGCCTCCTTTATTTTTTCATGAAGTGGAAATAAAGCCTTTGACTTAGGTTCCCCCCAAAAAGCAAACACTGGTGAATCTTGACCGTGCCACATCATATTTCAGATCCTCACATCTCATTTGTCCTGTAAATATAGACGTCAAATAGTCTCAACTGTGTGCATGAAGTTCTCTGACAGCAATGGGAAGAGAGGGTGTGGGCAGGGCCTGAAGACTGCTCTAGTATGCATGAAGTACTCTGAGGGGGATGGTAGGAGGTTGTAGGAGCAATGGGAGAGGGGGACATGGTCATTGCTATTCCTCTTCTGACTTCCTTTTCCAAGCATAAAGTATGGGATCCCATGCTAGTCAGTTTCTCCAAGCTTCTTATTCTCATCTGTCAAAAAGACAGTAAGTGGCCCTTGCTGTGTGCAGGCTCTCCCTGTGAGAGCTCTACGGAGCACAAACCACTGACCCAAGCATCTGTCTGACAGGTTCATGGAAGCATGGGATGGAGAGCTGATGGCTTCCATGCTGTCTGTGAGAGATGTCAAATTTCAAGTAACTTGAGGCAGAGGCATGGAGGATGGTGAGCGCAGGACTTGAGAAGAGATGACTGTGGTAATGATGTTGATATGGTCTTATATGACTAGGCGTGTCCACATGCCATTCTTTGGAAAAAAAGAGAATTGAGAAAGAGTACCAAGACCCCTCTACCTTGAACTTTAAAATAAGCAGAAGTTTGGACAGTGATAGCGTCCCACGAGCTCACTGTTTGTTTTCCATAGATTCAGTTTCCAGAGTTGTATCCGAGACCCAGCCTGACATTTTGAATTGTGCAGCCAATTCGCTGTCACCTCTGGCGGCGGCCTTTTGATGGAACTGATGCACAGCCGCCTCACACTCAGAACCGCTGCTGTTAAGATCCTTTTCTGTGTTAGCATTCTCCTCAGAGCACCCTATACATTATTGATTTAACAAATGTTTGTTGAGCAGCTTCTAGGAGTGTTACATATATTATTTATTTATTTAACAAGTATTCATTGAACATTTATTATTGTACCCTGGCACCAAAAATCCTAGGGAAGTGATCATGAATGAAATATAAGACCTTAATATTTACCAACAGCCTAGGAAAAGAAGACAGATAGACAAATCCACAGTTATTGTGCACTATGCCAATGGCCACCACAGGCTGCTGTCAGAATGCCTTGGTGGGACAGTGTGGTTAGAGACACTTTAGAGGAGGTAGTCTAATTTTGGTGTGGATTAGCCAAGCAAGGGGACATGGGAAGAACATCCAGGCAAAGGGAAAAGAATGTGAGGTGGGTTAAGTATGCAGGGAGGAAGAAGTCAGTGTGTGTGCGTGTGTGTGTGTGTGTGTGTGTGTGTGTGTGTGTGCCAGTAGTGGCAGCCAGGAAGGTCACCACAAGGCAGGTGTGATCTGTTCAACAAGGTGAGGCGGGCCCTAACCCTTCTTACTTCTCACCTGAATGAGTTAAGGCTTGAAGTGACAGGGATAACCAGAAGAGGACACTTGGAAGGGTGATTAGACAATGAAATCAAATCATTTTAGAATAATTTGCTAATTAGCAAAGGGAAGAAAGAGTTAAAAGCCATGGCAGGACTCGGTTTGCCCCGAAGTTTCTTTCCTGGCCATTTTCTCCTAGTGTTCAGCAATTTCCTATTACTCATGGGCACCGCTGCTTAATACAACATACACGAAGGAAATACAGCAGGTCTAGGTTGATCTGCCTCCAAAACCTGCATTCTTTTTCTGTTTGGAAACAGCAGTGTGATTTTGTTATCAGCAAGGTTGTCAGGGCACTGGGGAAGTCCGGTGCTCCAGCTTAGTCAGACCCTCAGTCAGGCTCATGGGGTAGCAAAAGCGACTTCCTAGCAGCCCCTTGGAGTCCAAACCTGGAAGCCTCATTCTGCTGCCTTCCTGTAAAGCACTTGAGGAGGGAAATTCTACTGTGTCAGCAGGGAGTGATCGATCAGTGAGGAAGGATGCTCTGCTAGGCAAGACCTGGCAGCGCCTGAGAAACCAAAAGAACTTCCTCTGAGAGAGTTCTCTGAAAATGCAGGATAATACTTAAAACTGTGATCCAAAGCAAAACAAAACCAACCAAACAACCACCACCACAACAACAAAAAACTGACTATGCTTTCCTGTATTTATAAGTGACTAGATCAATGAAACAAACATTCCACTTTCCCATTTGTAGCAAATACATTATTACATGATACCAATAAATGCCACTTGCTCTTTTTCCCTCAGCTGCCACTAGGAAAGCCAGGTGTCCTTCCCTGAGCTGCATCCCCAGGCTCCACTTACCTTAATTAACCCCTTGTCTGATGGCAAATGTTCACTTTCCAAGGCAGAAAGCAGGAGACCTACGTTTAATACGTGTGGGCTATCTGCTAGCTTTACAGTTTCCTGCCCTCAAGGCAAATACAATTGTGAAGAAGAGAATTGCAAGATGGTGGCTTCCGTGTCTCCCCAAAGGCATCACACTTTGAAGCTCAGCTTCTCCGGAATCCCAGGGTGCCTGGTGTTGCAGCCCTGGGCTCAGGGACAGGGGCTGATGTCATTCCCGGGGTGGAGTGGGGCAGCTGGCAACGGCACATTAGGGAATTAGGGAGAATAGGTGTGCTCACGTAAGTGAGGAAAAATGACTTACATGTAATTTACAGCAGCCATTTGCTTGAGTATAGGCTCTTGCTGTGAAATTCCTATTGAGTGCAAACAACTGACCAGGCTGTTCTAAGAGTCCCAGGGAAGCATGAGATTGAGAGGTGTCTAGCATCCAGTCGGAGAACTTAAGGAACTTAAGGGGGAGGCGTGTAAGATAGGGAGGCCAGCATGCTGAAAAATGAAACACATTCGACACCTGATGTTCCCACCTTTTACAATATTAGAATTTTTTTTCCTGCTTGCTTCTTAGCCTTCTTCCCCTCTTCTCCCTGCTGCAGCATAGCTCTGCTGAGGGGTACGTGTGTACGTAGATCCTGTATGTAACACATATGTGATTATCTGACCTTACTGTGGAATGACATCATGTACAGTTAATGAGTTTCACTCCAGTTGCCACTTTTGTACCTGTGTACGCGTGTGTTTGCCTGTGTAGACATATGAATGTGTGTGTGCTCATGTGTGCATATGTGTATATAACACAATCTATTCTCTTATCAGGTTTTGAGTGTCTAATATCACTAACTATAACTGTGCATTAGGTCCGCAGAATTCATTCACCTCATCTGTAAAAGCTGGTACCTTATGACCATATCCACCTTCCACCAGCCCCTGGTGGCCCCCACTTCTCTGTTCCTAAGATTTCACACATGAGCTCATATTATTATTCTGTGTCTACACAATTTCACCTAGGAGAACGTCCTTCAGGTTCATCCATGTTTTCACAGATGGTAGGGTTTCCTTCTTAAGACTGAATACCCCACAGTGTATTTGTGCCACGAGGTCTTCGTGCGTTTAGCTGCTGCTGAACACTCACAGCGTTTCTGTGTGGGAGCTCTTCCACACACCATCACCATGAGAGTGAGAATGCAGGCACCTCCTTGAGATACTATCATTTCCTTTGGATTCGTGCTCAACTGTGTGGTTGTATTGGTAATTTAGGGGACCTTCCCATGCAGAGTCCCATGATGGCTGTGGTGGTCAGCTCACAGCATCGGCAGTGGACAGAGATCCCTTTTCTCCACACCTGAGTTGGTGCTCCTTACCACTTGTCTGTCTGATAAAGGCCTTCCTAAGAAGTAGAGGAACTATCTCACTGAGGCTTAGATTTGCATTTCAGTCAGGTGCGGTGCCTCATGCCTGTAATTCCAGTATTCAAGAGGCTGAGGCAAGAGCATTTTGAGATCAAGGCCAGCATATTGCTACAAGATGGTTGTTAGGTCTTATCTCAAAAGCGAGGGGATGCGGCGGGGTAATACTTCCTTGAGTATTAGTGATGTTGGACACCGGTTCATATACCTGTTGGCTGGTCATTCAGCCTCTATCAAAAGAGGGTTACTTGGAGGTTGCTATTGGCTTGGGTAATTTCCTTATGGATTTTGGACAGTAACCCTTATCAGATATATAGTTAGCAAATACTTCTTCCTTTCTGTGGGTTTTCCCTTTATTTTACTGATTGCTTCCTTTATGATATAGAACTGTTTTTAGTTTGAGGTACTCTCATTTGCTTATTTTTGCTTTTAGCATAATATGTTTAATAATGATCACCAAAACATCTAGGATTTTTTTTTCTTTTAGTCTTTTTAGGCTTTCGGGTCTTCCATTGATATGTAAACCCTTTCAAGTTCATTTTGCAGGTATGAGGAGGGTATTTCTGGATTGCAGCAGGACAAGCCTCAGTCCTGATAGTTCCAGCCTTGCATTCTCCTACATAGGCCTAAGTTCTTGTAGAGGCACCATGGTCCACAATGGCTACCAGATCAGTGCTGCTGTTGGAGAATATGAAGGACCCTCCAATTCCACCACCTTGATGATGTCGATCCCTTGGCCTCCTTTCTCTAATTTACCACTTCACTGAGCTCTTAGCAAGGTACTTCTCACCTTGGTATCAGCAGCTGATGAGATAAAAAGTCACGGTAAATATTGCAGCTGGGAATGAGACCAAGGACAGCTGCTTCTTGTTTCTTTATTGTCAACCAAAGAATAGAAGTTACTGCAAGGTGAAAAAAGACTTGCAGGGCCTCGGGGCCATCAGCTCCCATAACCCTTGATTCCGAACTTAGCCAGGTTGTGGGTGACAGTAGAAAACAGATGCTCAATGCCTTTTCTTCCTGCCCACTCCCCACACTCTGACTCACTGAGATGAGTCCAAAGGAGAGAGCCACACAGAAAAGTCTGAGTGGACTGTGGGGACAGGGCAGAAAATAGACAGCAGGGGATACTCTGAGGGAAAAAGCCAGAAACAGTTTTCAGAGAGTTGTGTGTGTGTGTGTGTGTATGGGGGGGATGCTGCTTCATGGAGGAGAAATCTTGTAGAGATTGAGAGAGTGGAATCTTTTAAAGAAAGGTTTGCTGCGCGTCGCCTATAGAATGCCTTTTAGTATTTACCTAGCTGTTGACTGACTTCACGTAGAGTTTTCTGCTGTGTTGATCTTTATTCTTTGTGCCTTGTTTTTGAGATGGAGTCATGGTGAGTTCCTGGCCTGAAACTCTTCAGGTCTCCCAGACTGGCCTTGTACTTGAAACTCCGCCTTAGCTTTCAAAGTACTGGGGAGTGGGGGGTCACAAGCACAGGCTGCTGCCATACTTGGTGGTTAACTCTCCTTTGACTAACTCAGTGTTGACAGCTGGGTCACAAGGCATCTGGAGTTTACATGGCTCCAATAAGGTAAGTTCTGTGGATCTTGAAGAGCATCTCCTTATATTATTATAACTAGGAGCTTATGAGGGGGAATTACTAGAGAGCCAACTCATGGCCTAACACATGCTAGGCAAACATCTACCACTGAGCTATAGTCCTAGCACAAAAGCTATATATTTAGTTAACTGTTCAAGTCAATTCTATCCAAGGTTTGTTCATTCTTTCTTCTTTCTTTCTTTCTTTTAAGGAGACATTAACTGGAATAAAAAGATGGAGTGTCATTGAGTTTAGCTATCTTATGGACATAATTTGGTCCGTTATTAGAATGTCAGCTCAGTTCAGCATTTTCAGATGTCTTAGTGAGTCAGAGCACTTCTGAAACTTGTCTTCTTCATTTGCCTGTCTCTGAGTCCCTGAATGTCAGCATGACTCCCTGCTTCAGTCCCCTTCCCAGGTGCCCTATTGGTTAGCAGGCTACACCCTTCTAGGGTGTCCAGCCTGCCAGGAAAACCCACGTACCTTGCTGCTGCATAAGAGAGCATTGGCTTCCCAGGAGATCTCTATTCCAGCCCTTTGTATCTGTCTCTCTGTCTCTCACTCTCCTCTGTCTTCTTTGTTCTAGATGACATTAATTTTATCAAGTATGATTTAGGCTCTAATTCATGCCCCCCCCAGATCACCTCATCAGAAAGTGCATAACAAATGCTTTAAAACATATATCTGTATGCTGGAGAGAGAGAGAGAGAAGGATGTTCCCGCCGCACAAGAGAAAAAAAAAGATTCTCCAAAGAAATATGTTCACTAATCTTCTCTTCCTACTCTGAACCCTTTTTATATCCTTTGTCTGAGTGATGTAGCTAAGAATTATAGGAGTGAGTCAAAGATTTCCTTTTAAGCTGTATGTAATGAGGCAAGTCCCTCTTTGGCATGCAGCATCTATTGTATATTAGAACTCTGGTTCAGAAATTTAAATTTAACACCTTATTACACAATGCTGAAAAGATACAGTTCTTGCTCCTGAAAAACTCCTGAGATTAGAGGAGACTCACATGTAGAAACAAATCACTTTCACACAGCCTAATAATGTCCAACTAGAGAAGTATACTGGGTACAACAAGGACATAGAGATGCTACCACTGGCTTCCTGCACAAATTGCCTAGAGAGAGGAAATATGAAAAAGAAAAGGGAGGATGAAGCTTCTCTGTGGCATGCTAGTGGGAGCAAAGGTCAACAAAATACCTGAAAAAGGAAAACAAAACAAAATAATCAAGCTGGGCATGGTGGCACATGCCTGTAATCCCAGCACTCTGGGAGGCAGAGGTGGGCAGATCTCTGTGAGTTCGGGGCCAGCCTGGTTTATAAAGGGAGTCCAGGACAGCCAAGACTACACAGAGGAACCCTGTCTCGAAAAACAAAAACAAACAAAACCAGTCAAATTACAGAGCTATACTGTCTAATTGGGGAAAGTGGACAGGAAAAATGTACTTTAAAAAAAGAATTATTTTAGTTTAATTATAAGTGTATGCGCGTGTCTGTGTGTAGTTATGTGCATTTGCAACCACTGGTACCTGTGGTGTCCGGAGGAGAGTATCAGATCCCCGCCCGGAGCTAGAATTACAGGAGGCTGTGAGCTGCCCACCTGGATCATGGGAACCAGACTTGGGTCCTGTGTAAGAGCAGCACACACTTCAACTGCTGAGCCATCTCTCCAGCTCCTAAAGCTTCTTTTTACGAATTTGAGAAGTGGCCCAGAAGCCCCAGCAGCCAAATGTGAAAACAGTAAACCTCTCTGAGTCTGACCTAGGAATTCTAAAACAGGGCCCATCTGGCTAGCTTCGACGTGCCCCACTATGCTGCTCTTGACTCCATGGGCATTGTTGAACATATGAGGGACAGGCCCTGTCTGTGACAACTCTGTCCTCATTCCCTCCACTGTTTTCTACCCAACTCAACTCCCTATGCATGCTTTAAAATGAATAGTCCATTTTATAGTCTTAGCTTACCGTCCCAACATAAAATGTAACATTATGAAATAGCGAGGGAACTACTGAAAACGCTTGTTTTCAAGCGTGTTTCTGAGTAACAATGAGCTAGAGAAGAAGGAAGCAGGAAGCAGTGGCCTGAAGTTACGGTCAAAGAGCCCTGGAGTGGCTCCACTGTCCAAACAGGCACAAGATTGAGCCCTACACGCTGAGGGCTCAGGCTGCGTGGCTTCCAGCTCCACAGTGAACAAGCTTATTCTTGGTTCAGCTTCCTCATCCTTTTGTCCCTTCGAGCCAATGACATAGCCCAGAAATTAAAGCAGGTTCAGCGGCATAGCTCCAAAATCAAACCAGCAATGAGTCCGGACTGGGCCTTTCTTGAGGACTGACACCTCAAAGCCCCTATCGTCTCAATATTTTTGGAGAAGGTGTTGCCTTTAACAGGAGGACCACAGTCCAGAGCAGTGAAGCCAAATTCTGTGCGAGCGATGCCACTTTTGGCCCTGTGTGGGTATTGCCAACCTGGCTAGATTTTGATTCTAACACAAATCTGTAAAACTTCTGCCAGAAGGGCTGTGATTGACTTTCATGAGCTAGTTGGAGGGTTGCCTGGATAGAAAAGGGACCAGCAACCCCAATCATTCCAGCCTCTTTGCTTCTGAAGCTCTGGTCTGTCTGTTACAGACACTTAGCTTTCCTGAGTGTCTCAGGCCCAGTGTCTGCCAGAACTGTTGCATTTTATTGATAGATGAAAGTCTCTTTTTTGTCCTTGTTTCAAATAAGATATGCCTAGGGAGTGGAAGAAACTAGAAGCATTGTAAATGTAAACCTAATTTATTTCTATTCTATTTCCTGGTTGGGAAGAGGCAAAGTTAATTGACTTCTAGACTAAGGGAGGTTTGGAGAAGCCATGGTTTCAGGCCTAGCCATTTCTCAGACCCTAGTGAAATCTGCCTCTAAGTCTCTGGATGACTCTTTCATCTCCTGGCCCTCCCCACTCCACTCTTAGCACTGAACTGCATGTTCTTCATATCCAGAGTTGTTCTTGTTCTTCCCTTTTGCAGAAGTAAAGTGCTTTAGTTAGGGTTACTATGGCTGTGATGAAATACCAGAACCAAAGCAACTTGGGGAGGAAAGGGTTTATTTAGTTTACACATCACTCTTCATCACCAACTACAGGGCAGGAACCTGGAAGCAGGAGCTGATGCAGAGGCCATGAAGGAGTGATGCTTACTGGCTTGCACCTTGTGGCTTGCTCAGCCTGCTTTCCTATAGAACACTGGACCACGTGCCCAGGGATGGCTCCACCCACAATGGGCTGGGCCCTCCCCATCAATCACTCATTAAGAAAATGCCTTACAGCCAAATCTTATGAGGGCATTTCTCAATTGAGGTTCCCTCCTTTCAGACGACTCTAGCTTGTCTCAAGCTGACACAAAACTACATGAAGGGAACTAGCATTTCCACTGTGTCTGCAATATGTACAATGCTGTAACACATCAGCAGAAAGATACCAAGCCAAGCCAGTTCCCTGCTGGACCTCAAATCTCCCTCACTCTCTTAAACTCCGAAGCAATGCTAAGCCTTAAAAAGACGGCAATGGCAAAAATAAACACTTATGTTTAATTAAGAGGGTAAGGGTGGCCATCAATCCCAACTGCTATGCAATCCAAAGTATAAAGAAGATCAAACTGAAAACAGATTACATATATTGTATGTATATGTAATTTCATAGAATATATAAATATATTATACATGTACACATAATGATGCATATATTATATACATGTAGTTAGTTTTTTAACTACATGTAGGTTTTTTAACAGTATGGTATATATATATATATAGAGAGAGAGAGAGAGAGAGAGAGAAAGAGAGAGAGAGAGAGAGTTGGTTTTTTTTTAACTTCTATTTTTTCTGATCTTAAACTTCTAAATAAGTTCATTAAACTTTCACTTTTCCCCTAGCCTCTCGCTATGTGTTGTTGGGGGACACTACCCTGATTTGCTAATGCTGGGAGAACATGTTTAGTTGGATTCCTCTTACCCTACACTGATCTGAGTAATGCTCCTTCACTCCTCGAAGTGTCGCTAGCCTGGGTCTCCAGACAGCCACGCTTCATCTGCGGCTTGCTTCCACAACCCATTCACTGTATCTGAGGAAGACTCTCTGCATGTCCGTTGAGGCTGCTCCTACCTTGGCTAAAGGTCTAAGTGGTACATCTAATCTCTTATGGCCACCTGCAGGAGTCGCTTTGACAGCCATGAAGCCTTGCTGGTTCCACATTTCTTCTATATCGTCAGTGTTCAGAATACTTGCTACGTCTGTGCTACAAAGGCGCCCTTCGAACCACACACCCCTTTCTCCCAGCACTTTGGAGAACCCTGTCGCCTTTCTGGCTTCCTTTGTAACTTTGGAAAGTTGATTATTGGTCCAGCACACATTCGTTTCTAGGCGACCTGTCTATTCTCTTACTGTACATAATATTTTGGGAGTTCATCTTTTTCAGTTTTTACTGTCAAAGTCTCTGGCTACAGTTTTTTTTCCACTGGAGAGTTATTGAATTTCAGAAGACTTGGATCTCCCATAAACATGGAAAGAGATCAATCTTGCCTCATCCTCTACTCCTGCCTTCTGGACTTTAAAATTCCCCGTTTTGGTCTTCATGTATTTTAGCATCTCTTTGTAATTTTGCTCTCTTTGGTTCTGTATCACATCGTGTGCACTTTCTTCAGCTCTGAGCCCTGCTTAGCTAATTCTCTTTTCTAGATATGTCTGCCCTGCTCTTTAGCCTGACTGCCGAGTTTTAAGTTTGGATTACTTGTTTTGTTTAGTTGTGGTTTTTCTGTTTTTGTTTTTTGAGACAGGGTTTCTCTCTGTAACCCTGGCTACACAGTAAGTACGTGAAACTCACTTTGTAGACCCGGCTGGCCTTGAACTCACGAGATTCACCTGCCTCTGCCTCCTGAGTGCTGGGCTTAAAAGCGTGTGCCACCACCAGGCTTATTACTTGGTTTGTTTTTAAGATGACTGTTAAGATTTTTTTCCCCCTAAATCTATCTCACCAGTTGGTGTTTATTTATTTTAACATGCTGCATAGGCTTATTTTATATTCTCTATCCAATGATTTCTGTATCCAAAGTCTTTTGATTTAAAATCTAATCCTTTTTTCCATAGTTTTTTCCTTGTGTATTGTCTGACTTAAATTATTATGAACTTCTTCTAATTGTGAGAATTTTATCAGCTGCAGTTCTTTGAGGTCTGGACTAAAAAGTTCATTTTTTCAGAGAACACTTATTTTTGCTACTGTTTAGCATTGGAGTGTTGGCAACTAGGCCCTTTACACCTAATTGTTGGTCTAGGATTCTTTGGGACTGGAGGCTCTGTAGAGTCATGTCTCAAATGGGGCCATTGCATTTGGGGAACGGGTTCTCACTTCTGTGGGTCTCTAGTCAGAGCCCTGGACTTTTTTGGCCCCTATGTTTGTCTCTGCTGCTCTGGACATGGACATACATTGACAACTGTCGCATTTCACACCCTCTCACCAGTCTGAATTCATGAGTTTGCTTCACTCTTAGCTCCTGTGTCTCCTTCTCTTTTCAGCAAAACCAAGTACTCAAATTTACACACATGTGGTTTAGTTTGATTTTTCAAGTCTGCATTTTGAGTCCGTTTTGGAGGGTTGATTTTTTAAAAAAGGATATTTAGTTCTCCTCACCATGGGAAACTTAGCTTACATCTTCTGCAATGTTACCTTTCCCTTAGGAGAGATTCTTATTTGGGACCTCATTTCTGGAGGAAAATGTCCAAGGAGACTTGGTTTTAACAAGTAGTCACCCACCACTCTTGTGAGTTCCTTCTCCAGGCTCCACTTTTGATCATAATCAACCTGGGTTTCTCTTATTCCAACGTTCCAGAACATTTTGTTATGATCCATAGCACCGGCAAGGTTTCACATCACAGTCTTAAAAGTCACTGTTTTCCTTTATAGAGAAAGACAAGAGATAATTTCTACCATAAATGGCTCCAAAAGTTCAGAGTGGTTTCGTTTCCCATGGTAGCACAGTATGAATATTTATTAAGCCAACGTGCTTAGGAAACCATGTGTTAGATGCGCTGAAGGAAACTGTCTGCAAGGCAGAACCTTTATTTAACAAGCATTATAAAATCATATTTAAATTATTAAATGCTGTACTCCTCAAACCTGAATATCAGGATGAACAAGGGCATAGGGGCAAGAAATAACTGGGCACGTCAAAGGGTTGGGGCATCAAGATAAGGAGCCCAAACTGGGGGGAAACAGAATAAAGTACCCACAATCTATGTAAACTCTTGAATTTATATCTATGTGAACTCTTTTAAACATTTAGGACTGGTATACATTCTCCACTTCCTACAGTGAAATCAATATTTTTATATTTAAATCATGGGGTTTTTTTTTCCAAGATAAAAGCAAGGTGTTTGAATGCGCAGACATTTTTAACAGGAAAAAGGAGAAATTTTAATTTCCTGATAGCCCGATAGCCCTATGGCTGGCTCTGCGCCAGGATGAGGGTGGCTCCCAAACTCACAAGTAGAATTTGAGGTAGATAGAGGAGGATTACAGGTAGATACAGGGTCTTCAGTGCCAGCCCTGTGGTTCCCACCAGGGGGAATTTGTAGGGGAAAGCGAAACCCCAGAAGTTAGCCTGGACAAACGGAAAGTGACAAAGTGACAAAACCTAAAGTCATGAGGTGAGCTCTGGCCTCAGGGTAGCGGGAGAGGCAAGATCTCATGCTGGAGGTTTGGGAAACGGCTGTATGTCTGTTACAGATGGCCAGGCCCATGGAAGGGTCGACTTAAGGATGACTGTTAATCCTAGCCCAGGAAGTGTCTCCTTGTCTTGGCTGTCAGAACATCTCCTGATGTGATCCATCAGGAAAATGGAGGCAATCCAAGGACTCAGGCTCTTCCAGGGGCTGGTGTGCCCCTGGGGACTGTGGCTCCAGTAGGTCAGGCCTTCATGGGATGGGGCTGAAAGCCTGATTTTACTCCTGGATTCTCCCAAGCTTTAAAAACCATATCTGCAGGACTGTGTCCTACTCTCAAATATGAGGATGTTGATCCCAGCAGCTAAGGGTGAACACTAAGAAGACTTCCTTTTGGAAGACTGAACAATGTATTTCCTGCTGTGGCTAGAGAGATGGCTCAGAGTTAAGAGCACTGGCTGCTCTTCCCAAGGACCCAGGGTTCGATTCCCAGTACCCACGTGGTAGCTCACAATTATCTGTATCAAGTTCCAGAGGATCTGGCACACTCACACAGATATATATGCAGGCACATAAAAATAAATAAATCTTCAATTTTGACTTCCTGTTGCATGTAAGTATCTGCTTTCAGGGGAAGGCATTCTGGTATGCTTGACACAGTGAATGAGAGAAGCCTCAGAACATACAAAACCTGACACTGTGCCCGACTTCAGAGCATAGAGGAGCCAGACCCCTAAGGAGAGGGGGTGTTGGAGAGGGTGTGACCTGGCAGAGAGAGGCCCCAGGGGAGACAGACTGGCATTGTTCCCAGCTTTATTAATGAGCAAACAAGGAACTGGCTCCCCGTGGTAAGGTTCTGTGAGAGGCGACCCGCCCAAGTGCTTCTGTGTCTTTTTCCGTGGCAGGCCTGGATTCCCAGGAGGCAAGAAGAGAAACGAGAAGTCAAAGGAGCTACTGTGGCTCTGGGGTGTTGCAAAGGTAACCTCAATTACGGCTCACCCGCTTTGCCAGGCTGTATGTCTGCCTGAGACCCAGCTCACAGGAACTGCAGCTTGTGAGTGGTGGTGCGTGTGGGCTGAGCGGAGCTGTGCTCTCTCCAGAGGTAGCCGGCCCTCTCCTTCTCCTCTCTCCAGAGGTGGCTGGCCCTCTCCTTCCCCTCTCTCCAGAGGTGGCCAGCCCTCTCCTTCCCCTCTCTCCAGAGGTGGCTGGCCCTCTCCTTCCCCTCTCTCCAGGCTCCAGCCCTGCACACTTAAGTGGCACCACAGCACCTGTCCTGTCTGCTCTGCCCTCTCACGGGTCTAGGCTGCTGATGTCCACCTCTGCCCCAACCTAATTCAGGAAGGAATGAGAATGAGGGCAGCTATGGGCTGGCCACCGGGGCAGGTGCCTGAGGCTGATACAGACTTTGGATGACTTTTGAAAATCCGTCAGGAGGTAGATTGCTATTCTAAGCAGAGAACAAAAGGAGCCGATAGACAAACTAGTTTGGTGAGCACACGGGGTTCCAGGGAGGGAAAGGTAAGAAAAATAGCTTGGGGCATTTTAAGATGGACTTAAACTCTAGCCTCGGTTTGAACTTGGAGATAGCGAGAAGGGATAAAATAAATATTAATTTTATGGTTTAGTGATAACAGCTAACATTTAAACTTTAGAAAGCTTAAGTTGTTTGTCTACTCGCAACAACCTTGCGGAAAGAATGTTGAAAGTAGACGTGGGTATAGGATAACCAGCGTGGCTCAACTCTAAGTCCCAGGCTCCTGAGAGCCTTGGTTAGGAAGAAAGCCAGCTTCCCTTGAAGAGTTGACAGAGGACAGGCAGAACAGCACCTTCTCCCTGCTTCTTCACTTCCAGCCATGATAAGCCTGGCCAAGCCATGCTCCTGTCCCCGTCCATAGCTGAGCCAGAGGAATAAATAAGATGAAGAGAGCAAGTCGACATGTGGATGTGGAGGGACTCTGAGTGAACAGAAGACCCCAGGACAACTACAGTCAGTCTGGGAAAGGGAGTGTGTGTTCACAGCCAAAGCTCCCTGGTTGTGGGCATGGTGTGAGCACCTCTCTCCTAACCTATCTCCTTACCCCCATCTCCACCCCCATCCCATTTGGAGAACTTAAAATTGGGAGGCTGTTCCGTTTAGATGGCATAGATTGCTTATGGACAACTTGGCCTTCCTAACAGGACAGGGAGGGTCATAAAATATTTGAAATGTTTGTTTTTAAACACAATGGAATCAGTTATGTTGCTGAAGGAACCTCCTGGAAATGTTTTCTTTTCTTCTGCCCTGAGAACAGGAAATACAGGAAGGACTGGACTAGTGATCAATCTTGCACTCCCTTGTGTCTGTCTCTGGTTGTGCAGTAGAAAGTGCCAGGACAATGACGTGTGTGCTAAGGCTCGCTTCATGGC
>CM053744.1:93298341-93352185 GCA_028658305.1 Pachyuromys duprasi
CCCACCCAACTATTTTAGGCCTCAAGCACTAAAAATAGCCACCTTTAATCTCTTGGTCTCTCACCTCCAGCCAGGCCTTTTCTCCTACTGGTCCCCTCTCTGAACTATGGATTAAGCCCTCAATGAAGGAAGAGCCACTAACAAGCCTTCAACATATGAACCTTTGGGGGTGGGGGGACTCAATATACAAACCATCCTCAGACCCTCAGCGTACAAAGCAAGAGGCATCCACTTTAAGAAATTCTTTACTCACTCTTGTATACTAGTATAATTCGAGACCGGCTCTAGAAAAAGTAGCTTGTGGTTAGCAAGGTGTGGTGGTCTGAGTGAGAACTGCTCCCCACAGGTTCGGGTGTTTGAACACGAGGTGCTCAGTTTGTTTGGGGAAGGCTTAGGTAGCACAGCCTGGTGGAGGAAGTACATCACTGGGGACAGCCACTGAGATTATATAGCCATACCCCCTTCCAGTCTGCGGTCTCTGCTTGGCTGCCTGCATTTAAAGTTGGAAGCTCTCAGCCTCCTACTCTGCCTCCCTTGTTTGCTGCTTGCTGCCATGCCTTCCCACAGTGATGGGCTCCTATTCCTCTGGAATTGGAAGCCCAACTCCACTCTCTGTTCTGTCAATTGCCTCGGTCATTTTTTTTTTCAAACACAGCAACAGAAATATAACTAGTACACAAAGCTTTGGAATTTAAAGATAGTTTGCTGGAGGGATATCTTTACAATGTAAGCTGCACTGGATGCACAGTAATTCATTGTAGCTATTTTTATGGAGGGCACTGAATACATGTTGCCATTTTAACAGAGCAGAGCAGGGTCACTGGCATCTCTGTCACTTCAGTCATATGTCCTTGCTTTGTGCTGATAAAGATTCAAGATGATCTCTCCTAGCTATTTTGAAACACACCACCAATTATTGTCAACCGTATTTAGGGGAAAGATCTTATATTCAGCAGAGCTAGCAAAAGCGGACCTTGGAATCCTATTGCAGCAAGCCCCAAAGGGTTCAGTGAGGGTTGCTGTTACCTAGTCAATGTTAAAGAGTTGGACTGAAAATATAGTCCAGTGATAGAGCATTTGTCTAGTGAGCACAGGGCCCTGGCTTCAAGCCACAGGCTGGAAAAAAATTAAGTAGCTACACTTCATCTAAGGGGAGCAGTGTCTGAGGCAGACGCTATGCCTTCTCTCTATCTTCCCTTTCTCCTCAAGCCCCCAGACATAGACTCGTGGAAGCCCACCCACAAGTTTACCAGTCTGTAATTGTATGTAGTCTTAGCAATCCTCACTAAGGCAGAATACCCTGGAGTCTGGGTGAACTCTCTGGTCAGCTGACTCCCAATTCAGTGCTACCCCACTGGGTCTTGGGGGACTTTGCTCGCTCCTGTCAGACAGTGCCTGTGAAAAGAGCAACCAGGCGTCCCCTACCGACTAGTTGGCGGTGGCTGCTGTGGTATGTGGAGGTAGTCAGGCCGAGACAGAGGCTGGCGGAAACACTTGGCATCTGTTGGTGCAGTCTGAAGTGTGAAGGTACTGGCAGGTCTGTTCCTTCTGAGAGCGGTGGGAGAAGGACCTGCCCCAGGCTCCTCTCCTCACCCTGTAGGTGGCCATCCCCCTTCCTATTTCCACACTGTCCTCTTGGCACAGATGTCTGGATGTTCCCACTTGTAAAATGCACCAGTCATGGTCATTTATAAGCCATGCAGATGACCTCGCTGCCACATGCTCACTTCTGCAGAGTAGACGTTCTCCAAAGAAGGTCCCATTCTGAGTTCCCAAGGAGGGGGGTGTGGTCGAAACGTCAATATATCCTCTTGGTGGATACTGAAATATTTTTGTTCCCTCTTAACTTGTATGTTGAAATGAAAGCTATTTGGCTTTAACACTTTTGCAGCGCTGAGGGTTGGTCCCAGAGCCTCGGATACACTAGTCAAGTGTCCTACCGCTGAGCTGCACCCCCAGGATCTCCATATGCTGAAATCTGAATCCCCAGGGATAATGGAGGTTTTTGGGGAAGGTGGTCTAGATCAGATCAGTGCCCTGGTAGAAGGAACCCAGGAGAATGCCCTTGCCCCCTCCTCTCTCTGCCTTGTGAAGAAAGTACAAAAGGTCAGCAGCTTCCATCCCAGAATAGTCCCCATCAGACCTCGACCATGATGACACATCAGTCTTGGACTTCCAGCCCTTGAACTCTGAGAAATGTATGTTGTTTAAGCTGCCTGGGATATGGCGCTTTGTTATGGCAGTCTAAAGTGACAACTCAATACTGCACGCCATTGCCTCATTGCCATTGATTCTTCTGGCGCCCTCTTTTCTCAGCAGCGGCTAAGGCATGTGGGCCAGAGGCTAGATAAACTCTTGATATTCATAACCACAGGGGTCCTTGTTGAGGAGACTGGATCCCCAGAGGGTCTCAGGTCATCCTACATCCTTCCCCAAGCTGCACAACCACAGAAAGGACAGCCTAGAGCGGTGAACTGTTGCTGTCACTCAGAGGAGGAGGAGGAGCCTTCCCCGCCCTATTGACGGGATTGGTCCCTGTGTCTTCCTAGCCAATGGGATGCTGCGACCCTTTTATACAGTTCCTCATGTTGTGGTGATGCCCAGCCATAAAATTGTTTTCCTTGCTGCTTCATAACTGTAATTTAATACTGTTAGGAATCATAATGTAAACATCTGATATGCAACCCCTGTGAAAGGGGTCATTCGACCCCACTCCCAAAGGGGTCACAAGCCGTAGGGTTTAACCTCTCTTGCTCTGTGCCAGATTCATTGTTCTCTAGATGGGGGTGACTCATTAGCATGGATCTCGGAGTAACGCTGATGACTGGAATGTGCTCTTCCATGATAGGAGTGTAGGCAAGAGCTTGGAAAACACCTTTTGTGCCAAAGCCCCTGAGATTTAAGAGTTGTTTGTTCTTGGCCTTGTTTCACTGACAAGTGTCCCAACATTCTTCAATAGAAAAAACTATACTTTAATTAGGAACTGTAGTTCTGTGGCTGCACCTCAGTAATAAAGTCTGGCCTAGGAAGCAGCATGTCAAGAAAAAGAACATAAACATGCAGCTATGAAGCAAACAGAAGGGGCAATTACATGTGACTCAACAGTTAAGTATAATTTATGAATCTATGACAGGACTAGACAGACAGGACTAGTACAATTATCTTTGTACTCTTAGAATGGGTAAAGCCTTCCTAAACACAGCTGAAAATCCAGAATCCAAGACCACAGAGCAATGGTTCTCAACCTGCGGGTCACATATCAGATATCCTGCATATGAGGTATTTACATTATGAATCATAACTGCAGCAAAATTATAGTCATTAAGTAGCAACAGAACAATTTTATGGTTGGGGGTCACCACAACATGAGGAACTGTATTAAAGGGTCACAGCACCAGGAACGTTGGGAACCACTGCTTTAGAGAGCAATAAATTGTACAGAACCAAAAAAAGTAGGCCAGGAGAGTTACCAAGGAGAAGAATTTAGGCTGGGTACAGCTGGTGGGCTGTTGACCTCAGATGCCTTTTCTCTGCCCCCTGTCCTGTCTTGTCATGTTGCTTCCAGCCTCAGCCCTCTTACTTGCAATGGCCATTGGGTCAGCAGCAGACATGATGCAGAGACTTCAAACACATGGGCACTGGTACTGGCTCACTTGCTGGTACTTTTCTTTGTTTTTAAACTTTTTAACTGTCTTGTGACCACAAGAACACTTCTGGGCTAGCGCTGGCTACATCCAACCCCTCTACTGACAGCAAAGGACACAGGCGCTGGCAGAGCACAGATAAAGGGCCTCATTTGAGTCTCCCTAGAGCAAAAAGTGGCCATTGTTTCAAGATAATACTTTCTATTGTGGTTTGTGACCGGGAAAAATATATCATTGATATAATAAACAAAATTAGAATCAAAAGACAAATGGCAAATGGAGGAAGCTCTCACAGCTCATTCCCTGAAGGGATGTTTTTCAAATACAAGTTCCCTATAATCCCAGAAAGAAATGACTGAAGAATACAAGTTCATTGTTTGTTATAAAGAAATCACAAATAGCATTCAAAATGTATGAAAGCATACATCTCAGCTATAAGATTAATGCCAAGAGAAGCTATCGGGATTTTAATGTCCCAGACTGACCAGCAGGCTGTACTAGCAATTCTACAGGGAGACAGGCACTCCTGTAAACTGAAGGTGTAACCAACTGGACAATGTGATTGACAATTCCAAAACACACAGGTGTTAGTCTAGTAATTGTCATTCAAGAGGTTTAGCCTACAAATGGACCAACAAACCAAAGGCCCAATGTGATTCCTTTCAGGATTCCCAACAGCAAGAACTTGGCAGCAACCTGAAAGCTCTCCGAAGGGAGATGTACGTGACTGAGTAAGAGCCACCCAAATGATAGAATGCTCTATAGCTATGAGAAAGGATAAGGGAACTGACGGTTACTGATATAAAAAGCTAGCCAATGAATGAATTCATTAATGAATGAAGCCAATCACAGAGGGACACACACATTTGTGTTTGCTTGTGTCTGTCTCTCACTGTCTTCTAGGCACTGGTGAGATTTGCTCATGCAACACTCCTGGTAAATGTTCTACTTTTCTTCTCTCTCATAGCCCAAATATTTCCCATCCTTGAAAGTTGCATCCCCACTTTAAAAACATTATTGACCATGCCCCTTAGCGTTAGCATTTTTTTAATTCTCATTCACCATTTTTTGGTGTCCGTATATTTTCTTATGTTCTTTATGGACAAGAATCGGCTTTATTCATCTCTGCAAATGAGGCAAAGTGTGCAAACAGATAAGCTCAGAGCTTGGTGCATAGAAAACTCCCAGCAGCAGGAAACAAAGATGGCGGTGGGCTACCGGCACCTGCTGCCTGATAAGCCATAGGGCTTTGGGCACCCGGGATAGGGAGATGTGTGAGAAGGTCGTGGTGGGTGGGGGCAACATCATTGCTGAATAGGGCCGACAGGGTGGTGTACGGCAGCCTGGAGCTTGCACAGACCTAGCCCCCAAACATGCTGTTCAGATGCACAACCACCCTGGTTCTGGGCAATGGCAGGAAGTCAGAGATGAACTGTTCATTTCTGGATTAGACCTCCTCGAAAGACCTCTATGGTCGGTGCTGTGCCTAGAGGGCATGTTGGTATTTGTGGTCTGCTGCCCCAGGCTGTATTGAAGCTCAAGGTTCATGTGGATGTCCCTGGTCCTAAGGCAGCCAGGATCATGGCCTGTGCCACTGGAAGCCATGTTGATCCATGCTGCTGCCAGGGGCCATATTGATGTCCTCGGTCTGTTACTGCTGCTGAAGGCTAGCATGGTGTCTGTGGCCCGAGCCGTGGCAGAGGTCCATGTTGATACCCATGGTCTGTACTGCCATAGGAGACCACCCTGAGGTCCATAGCACTTGCCGACACTGGAGACCATGTGCATGTCCATGTTCCATACTGTCACCAGAAACTGTGTGGAAGTCCATGATCTGTGCTTTCCACCAACTGTAAAGACTGTAAAGGGCAAGGACGCTACTTTTGAGTGGTGTCAGTGACTGCACACTCACAGTGGAGAAAAGGGGACAAAGGTTTTTGTGATAACCACTACCCTCCTTCCCCATAAAAAGTAACAGCCTAGAAAGAAAATGTTAAAGAATACTTTTAATTTTTATAAAGATGATGAAGTATAGGACTCTACAATTGATGGCTTCTGGTGGGGGTACAGTCAGGGAAGAACTTGGTTTTCTTTAAGGGGCTCTCCACTAGGAGTTTGATTATGCTCCAATTAGTATATGAGCAACACAAATTAGACATTTCTTCTTTCTTCTTCTTCTTTCTTTTTTTTTTCTTCTTCTACTACTACTGCTACTTTTGGGGGACCACAAGGGGATGTGAACCTAGGTGGACTGGGAAGTGGTTGTGATCAGGGTATGTGATGTGAAATGCGCAAATAATAAAAATATTATGGAAAATGTCTTAGTTAGGATTTTATTGCCATGAAGAGACACCATGACCACATCCACTCTTAGAAAGGAAAACATTTAATTGTGTTTGGCCTACAGTTTCAGAGGTTTAGTGCATGATAATCACCATGGTGGCATCCAGATAGACATGGTGCTGGAGAAGGAGCTGAGAGTTCTACATTTTGATCTGCAGGCAGAAGAAGGAGACTGGCTTGAGCTTCTGATATCTCCATGTCCACCTTCTAGTTATGAACCTCCTCCAACAAAGCCACACCTACTCCAAGGCTACACCTCCTAATAGTACCACTTCCAGTGGGCCTACAGAGGCCATTTTCTTTGAAAAAAAGAAGAAGAAGAAAGAAAAGAAAAGAAAACTCTCAGCACACGGTAAATCTTCGGGTCTTCCTCACAGCCCATCACACAGTGTCCTGTACCTGCTACCTGTGGAGCAAGGCTAGCTTATTGGAAACATAGATGCCCTGAAGGAGCATGGGACATAGAATAGGGAGGGAAACTGACTTGTATCCAGAAAAGAGCTGCAGCTAGATGTCATCAACCACAGAGTTTGTGTCCTAATAGAAAAATGAGGTGTCCCACTCTGTGGCAGTCCCTATGACTAGCAGTATCCCCACTTTCCAGTGCACAATCCTACATATGGATGACTGAGAACACATTTACCTGGCACACATTGATAATAGCAGGAATAACTCAATGGTTGTTGAAAGACCCCTGTGAGTTCATATTCACAAGCTTCTTGACTGAGGGAGTCCTACTGTGTGTCATAGATTCCCATACTTATCTCTTTTAACCTTCCCAACAAGCCTCAGTGTTGGAAAGACTACCCCCCTTTATAGACAGGAAATTTCAGCATAGACTAATCAGCAATCAATGGGTCGTTGGGGTGCCAAGTGCTAAGCACCCCGGGATGTTGCTGCATTCCCCAATTGCTGCTACCAGAAGCTTCAGCGAAATACGAAATACTTCAAAGACACAGTATCTCATAGCCTGCGAGTTCATCTGCCCTGCTGCTGCTGCTGATTTCTTCACTGATATTGGAACCAGTGTCTTTGGGTTTCTAATGTGGACTGAAGGCTAGAAACTCTCCAGGAACTGTCCAGGCTTTCAGCACCAGAGTAGGACTGGTGAGGCATCTGCTTTCATGATCTGAATGCTAGCAGTTCTCAGCCCCTCTGGTATGAGGCAGCCATTGTTAACTACTCTGACTTTACTGTGTACGCCTTTTAATATATATTATTCTATGTGTTCTGCTCCAGGAGTAAGCCCTGACTAATAGAAATGGTTATAACTTTTTAGTAAAACGTTTAAAAATAATTATCTAATGTTACAGGTTAGGATAGTTTTATATTTATCATCATCACCATCATCATCATCACTAACCACTGAGCCATTTCTCCAGCCCCATGGTTTGGATTTTAAATTTGCATCCAACCTCTTGTGTTAAAAAGACTTGGTTCCCAAAATATTGACAGGTGGAACTTTGGGGAGGTAATTAATGCAGGGTCTGACCTCATGGATAGATGAATCCATTTGTGGATTTACAAATTCATGGCTTATTGATAGGTAGTCTAAACTTTAGATGATGGGACCAAGTTGGAGACAGGAGGTCCTTGACTTCCTATCTTTCCTCTTCAGTCCCCACATTTCCTCCTCCCCCATTCCCAGCCGCTACGAGGTTGGTTCTACCATGTGTGCCCGGCCATAACGATCTGCCTCACCCTTAGCCTGAGAACAGCAAAGCCAGAGAGCACCCACTGAAACCATGAATTCAGCTACATCTTCCTTTCTTTAAGTTGTTTATCTCAGGCACTTTTTTTTCACAGTGATGGAAATTTGACTTATTAATACATCCAATCACCTTGTAGCAAGCTACAACTTACTATCACACAACAAAAGAATTGTGTAACTGTTTCTGTCTGGTCTTAACACTTGTGAGATATATCTGCGACATTTGAAGCGAACGCAATTCCATAAACTTTTATTCTACCTAAGTCTCATTTCAATACTACCCCTGCACTATGGACAACCTTTACAGACAGACCAACAGGTATCAACAAAGCCTCTGCATGGGCCTGGCTCCTGCCAGAACTAGGAAGCCAAGTTTAAAACCCTCAAATGTCCACAGGTATGGCTGAAAGATTCATGTGGAACCACAACTTTATGATCTCAGCACTCAGAAGGCTGAGGCAGGAGGATAAAATGTTTGAAGTCAGCCTTGACTGCACAGCAAAACACTGTCTCAAAACAAAACAAGAAGACTCAAGTGCCTCCTGCTCAGGGATCTGTGACCCCCTGGACTGCTCTTGAGAAAAAAACCTAAGTGTGTCTTTTCTTCATCAGTGAGAAGTCATCACAATTGGGGCAAATAATACACATTAACTTGTTTTCAAGTTTCCGGAGTCTGAGAAAGCACTTCCTGTTGCTTCATTCCGGGTTGCCCACACGCTGCAGTCACTTTTGTTGGTACCCAGTGTGCTCTTTTCTCTCCCTTCTGGTCACAAGGTACCCCACACACCTTGAGTTAAAATGAGGTCGGTAACTGAACAATCAAAGAGATCTAGGTCCCTAAGAAATTCCGGAGTCATTTGTAGAAGGGGACTGGAGAGACTGTTCCAGATTCCTATCAGGAAATAGGTATCCAGGCTGATGAAGTTAAGCAAACAAATTAGTGAACTGGTGGGAAAACATTGCCAAGCTGGAACCTCAGGCTGAAAATATGGTTTCAGATGACTACGGTATTTGTCACTCTCTGGGATTTCAGGTTTTGAGTAACTTCTTGTTTTCCATCATAGCCAAGGCTGATGACCTCTGCCAGACCCTTGTAAATCATTCTCTTACCCCAACAATAAAGCCCATAGATCATTTCTCCCTTTGCCATTCGTGAGCTCCAGAAAAACAGCCTGCAAAACTAATTCCTCCACGGCCATCCCTCTGTATAGTGGCTATACTTAGATTAGCGTGGCCATTTGACCCAGAAAGAGTATTGGCTCCTGTTGCCAGTAATTAAAGAAAGAGGCTGGCAGGCTTGGCAAGGGAGACTAGGCCAAAGATTTAGGAGGTCATTGGAGGAACACAGGCTATGTGTTTATTGGTAGGTTTCACCTCCAATATCAGTTCATTGTGTGACCTTGAAGATGCCCTTTTACACTCCTCTGCCTCAGTTTCTTCATCTGCAAGGTGGTGAAGAGCTTTGTGCCTACTTATAAGATTCTAAAGGTTTTTTAAAAATTTGCTGTGTGTACACACATGTGCATGTGTGTGTGCATGTAGAAGCCAAAGGTTGACACCTAATGTTTGCCACAATCATTTGCCATGTATGTATATATACATATATACATAATATATACACATTATATATATATATACATATATATATATATGGACAGAGAGACAGACAGACAGACTCATTAAACCTGGAGCTCATACTTGCAACTAGTCTGGCTTGCTAGCAAAATCCAGGGATTTTCTCTGCCCCGCCCCCCACAGCAGTACCACTATGTTCATCAGGATGATGCTTTGAATCTGAACTCAGGTCCTCATGCTTGCTCACTTTACCCCCCAAGCTATCTCTTCCCAGCTCCGATTCTAAACTTAAGCCAAACGGAGGCAGCAGCACTTTTCTGTATGACCGTCACTCTGCTTCCCAACACAATGATCCGTTTTATGGTTTGGGTGGCTGGCTTTACCGGCTGATAAGCGCTTTAAAAGCAGAAGTCATATGGAATGCATGGCTCCCCTTGTGGGGCTGAACAGTCAGCAGGCTGAAAGGCAACACTTTCATTTTCCAGGGTTTGACTTGAACAACCAGGTCCCACCGCCTCTGAGGGATTTGCAATTGATCCTTCAACCTCAGAGCTCTGAGAAGGTTTGGGCTCATGGTCAGGATTTCCTACGTTTGAGCCTTTGTCTGTGGCCTCTGTGCTTGGAGCTGCCTTTCCCTCTTCTTTACTCAGCCTTAACCCTTGTCCAGGCCACAGAAGCCACAATGATTTTCTCAGTTCTGCTCCCTCACTCCCCTAGCTGGAGTGGGATTTGCACCCTCTTTTCCTTCCGTGAGCATTCACTTATGATACACACTAAGTTGTAAGGCATTGCTTTGTAGCATGATAAGTGTCTGTGTCCATACAAAAGCAAGGTATGCTGCCATGTGCCTATATCTCCCGCTCTGGAGAGGGGGAGACATCAGGACTGATGGCTAGCCAGTCTGACTGAAACCATGAACACCAGGTTCTATGAGAGGCCCCATCTGAAAACAGTAGAGCGTGATTGAGAAAGACACCCAAAGGTGACCTCTGCCCTCTACAAGCATTTACGTTGTTAAGCACCCACCCCCCAGACACACGTGCACACATAGGCATACCACACTCACATACACAAGCAGAACCAATGAAACTTTGAAACATCTAGGCTGAACTAAAGAAAGCACAGCCGCATTCACTTGTTTACTTTATGGTACAGGGGATGGAACTCTGACCCCACGGTCACTGGGTAAGTGTTCAACTGCTGAGCGACACTCTGAGACTCCAGGTTTATTTCCTGAGCCTGCATCTCACTTACACTTTTCTTAATGTCTTTATTGCCGCTGTGGTGGCTAGAGCTTCCTGGTCTTAGCTGAACAATTTCAATAGTCTTGGCTTATTTCTGTTATTACTGTTTTCTCCCTGTAAGGCAGTCTAGTGAACCTAGTTAGATTGCTTTTCTGTAAACGTAACCACCAAAGCATGACTCTCCCCTTCAGGTTAAAGTCAACTTGGTTTTTACTCTCAGCCCTCTTCTCGGTCTAATCCTCAATTCACTTATGCCATTCTTTTAAAACAAGACTTCCATATTTTTAATTACGGGTGTGCACGTGTGTCTGTGTGTGCGTGTGTGTCTGTTTGTGTGCATGCGTCTGTGTGCGTGTGTGTGTCCATGTGACTGTGGGTGCCCAGAGCTGGGAACTGAGCTCAGGTGCTCTTTAGGAGCACATGTTCTTAATGGCTGAGCCATCTCCAGCCCAGCCTGCGCCATTCCTGAACGTACCTAAATTCCTTTCCAGCTAGTTCCACTCCACTGAGACTGGTGTACTTGTTGGGCTTCCACGGCTGTGTCAGCTTGACAAGAACCATGCTTTTCACCTGGAACCGTGACCTGTGTGCCCATCCTAATGCAATTACCCTTGCTTCCTGGACCAGTTCAGGAAGCACCTGTGGTCCCCACGAAGCCCTACAGTGAACACTCTGCGGACCCTCCACACCAAGCCTCTAGGTGTTTATATTTAGGTCTCTTACACTCTGCTGAACTTTATCAGCCATCTTTGACGTGTCTACTTCTCACCTCCACTTCCAGATGATGAGCTCTCAATGAGCACAGAAGGTTCAATCCATCTCTGTCTGACCCTGAACGATTTTGCACTTGAAAAGTCAACTCTTTTTTTTTTTTTTCCCCCAGCATTTGATTTTTGTATGCTGACTCAGAGACAAAGGATTTCATCAGGGAGCCTTCAACTGACACCTCTGATTGGTGATTCCAATTATAGAAAGCTTGGAGAAGCCACCTCCTATTTGTTTTCACTCCATTAGGAAATTCTTTGTGTTAATTCAACATTTTGTCCTACGACTCATTAAGTCAAACTATGTTGAAAGCAATTTAATTAAAACTCTTGTGATTTTGCAAGATTGCCAAAAATTCTAGTCTCTCTAGGCAGATCCATGGATTATAAAATGCAGCATTGCCAGACATCAGTGCAGCAGCCACCAACCTGACAGCTCAGGCTTGCTCAGCAATGGAATTCTGAGATGGTGTATGTGTCCATTTCCCCCCACACTGGTCACAGCCTCTTGGTTGGTAGATTTGACAGCTTATAGACTGCAAACTACAGTCCCTAACCCCCCAAAAAAGATAAAAAGTGAAGCAAAGGCTAAAATTTAAAAGTAAATTCATACAAGTTAGTTTACTTACCTTTTTCTTATTGTAAATGATTTCCTTTTGTAGCAGAATCGTTAAAGGGTTTGTGATATGTACTGTTTAGGCTTAGGGATGAGAGAAGACAGCTAATGTGATATAACTCGAGGCTGTAAGCATTATGGTTCTAAGTAAGTCTTAGGGCAGCAATAAAGACCCCTTTGGGGGAAAGTCCTGGTCAAGAGACTAAGATCCCTGTCCTGGTGGAAACTTGACCAACATTCCAGCTGGATGAGCCAATCCTGGCCAAGAGACCACACCCCTCAGGAGGAAAGGCTGCCCCTAGGAGGGTAGAATCACCTTAGCCACATTAAAGAAACAGGTAAAATACAGAGAAGCTGTACTTTTCCTCGCCAGAAATCCCACCCCGAGCACAGTATCTTCAAGTTGCCTGGAGGTTGTTCATTGGGTCTGCCTGCCAGAATTGGGACTCTGCAGCCTTCTCTTTGTTTTTCCGTCTCTTGATACTGGCCAAAGCTAAGTATGCTTTTCCTGATTCTCTGGACTTTCATTTTATTTGTTTCTTTTTTTTTTTTCTTTTTCTGCAAAGCCCCACTTCCGTGCCACGTGACCGCCCATGTAGCCTGGTAACCCAAGCACGGGGAGTCTACTCTGTTTCCCTCTGGTGCCCTCCTAAAGGCCGCTGTTGACACTTAGCTGTTGTCCTGCCCTGGACTTTTTCTTTTAAACGCTAATAAAAGTGTTTCTATGTTTCTGAGTCCATTCTTGACTTCTTTATCAGGTTAAGAACCTCAGGAGAGGACCCCAGTTTCCCCCAGTGTCATCGGCATAATTTGTTTGCTGTTTTTATCATTCTTGATTGAGATGTCTTTAGGAAAATATACATTATCTCTGTAGGCAATTTGGGCTTTATTAGTTATGTTGAAGATTTTTTTCTTAAAAATTATCAGTCAATAGTACAGGCAAATTAGATCCCAGAGTGAGGGGCCTCTTTCCTTTTGCATGTTGCCTTAATTTTCCATCTTCCTCTCCTTCCCCAAGCTCTGGAAGGGACGTCTGTATGCCTTTATTATTTAAATTTTTAGCATAGTCTCAGCAGGTGGCCTTGTTTTACAAGACACTCAAAATGATTTCAGTGGTCCACTTGGGCAAAGATTAAGTGTAATGTTCCAGAATCTCACTTTGGTCTCTCCTCAGCTCTCTGATCCCTGCAATCCCCATTGAAATAATTTAGACAGGACACTGAGGTAGACGAAGGCAAAGCAGGCATTACGCTGACCTGCATTTCAAGCAGGCTTTGTACTATGTCTAAAGTATCTCCATCAAATAGCTTTCCTGGTGGTGTTTTCCTGTCCAGAGGACTGACAGAGTTTGTCTTTTGATCAGAAATCATAGCAGAGCAGACTGAAAAGAATTAAAGGGAGAATAGAAATGAATTTATAAAAATAGCCATGCTTTATCAGGAGACAGGAGCCTTCCCGAGACAAAGCCCTGCTGCCCCCCCCCCCCTTTGTGTAGAGTGTAGCTGTCATCTCACCTGGGGTTCTAATTTTTTTGAGAGTATCATACATAAGCACAATGATTTTGGTCATGTCCACTGCTCCCTCCCTTCTCTAACTCCCTGTGCACCAGCCCACATCCCATCTCAAATTCATACGCTCTCCTATAGTTATTCTCTCCCTCTTTGTCTCTCTGTCTCTGTCTCTCTCTCTCCTGAGTCCAGTTAGTGTTGCTGATATTGACATGGATGTAGGACTGACCACTCAGGTATGGGTTCATCCCTGAAGAAAACTGACTGTCTCTTTCACTCAGCAGTCACCGACTGCCTATAGCTCTTCACCTAGGGGTGGGGCCCTAGGAGCCCTTCCCCTGTCCCTGCTGTGTGTTAACTGGTGTGATGGGCCTGCAGACATCTTGGGTAGCCGTCGTGATGAGAGTTTGTCCTCCCGGTCCATTGGCTCTCACAATCACCCTTCCCTGCCCGTCTTCCATGATGTCCTTTGAGCCTTGGGGTTTAGAGGTTATGCAATACATGTCCCATTTGGGCTTGGGCACCTCAAAGCCACGTATTCTCTGCACTGTGACCAGTTGTGAGTTTCTGTAACAGCCTCTCTCTGCAGCATAAGGTCAAGAGGTGAGAAAGTATAGCATTTCAAATTTGAAAGAGAGGTAATTTTGATGCTTTCTTCCCTTCTTCATATGCTGTTTCAAATCCTAAGGAGACAGATGTTATACTTTTCCCTTCATTTACCTATCACTATTTTTGCTTGCAAAATGAGTATGTTAAGAGGTGCTGTGAATGGTCTATGTCAGGAGCATGGGAAAATATGGTATGTTTTCTCTCTATATATATATATATATCAGAACTGACTGACAATAAGTTCACAAGCACTAAGCAATAAGTTCACAAGCTATATTGGTTCACTGGCTGCAATTTACCAAATAGTCCCAATTTCCTTGATATCTGGCCAAGGCAAGTCCAGGTTCTTTTTCTCTGATAGTAACTACTAAATTTAACTCTAAGGCCACACATTACATATCACATAGTAAATCTGTATATTTGTATTTGTGTAGGTTAAAGGGGGCTACAAAGGGTTAAATAGGGCCCAGCGGAAGAGAGCCTACAAGGCCTTATAGTGAGGCAGAGGCAGAACGCTGACAGGGGTACAGGAGTCCCATCACTGAGTTAAGACACAGTGTCGGAGTTGAGCGGAAGCCTTGAGTTAAGTCAAGCAGCAGCAGCAAAGAGTGAGATGTGGAAGCCGTCCAGGGAAAGCCAGCTCCAGACAGATGAACAGACGAATGGGCAGACAAACGGACAACTGGCTAGGACACATCAGTAGTGGAGAGAAAGTTAAGCTAAAGGCCCTGGAGGAGCTGAGAGTTCTGTCACTGGCGGTGTCTCGATGCACACACCGGATGGCAAGATGACAGGTCAGCAAGGGCCGTCATCACACCATAGGGTTGGGAGCCCTTCTTTTGACCAGTCCTGGTGAAGGCGCCATACTTTCCCTTTTTCTGGTGTTTGATGAGTTCTCAGGCCTGGTTTTCCTGATGAGATTTTAGTGATCCATAGGCTTATATGATTCCATTTTGTTTTGATATGTTTATGGGATGGCACCCATTTCACTTTTAAGCATCAAACCGTCAGGGTTGAACTGGATAGTCAGTGCTGTTTACACACCCACACAGGTAGAGTCATCCTGCTTCTGTGTTTACACTTAAAATGGAGTCAGAGGTCACTTATAAAGTGGAGTCTCTCAGGGCAAGCCTGAAGAAAACCAATTTACACAGTGGCGAGTAACTTAGAGCAGAGCCCAGTCCGGCCTCAATACAAGAATATAGAGCTGATTTCCAAGAAAACTACAGAGCAAGCCTCTGGCCTGCAGGTCAAAGGGGTCAAAGAGCACACACGGAGGAAGGACTCTGCTAAGTCTGGAGATCTTAAGCCAACACCTACATAGCCCCCAAATCCTTCCTTTGGAAAATGGGAAAAACTTTCTTTGAGATGAACAGTCTAGCCCCAGTTTCCTGACCCCTGACTTGAAGGAAGCTCTCTGTCTCCGATGTCTCTCTATTGGTTTGGTTCAGAAGAGGTGCCAGGGAGCTGGTCCTCCAAGGCCCACAACAAGTAGACCCCTGCAGCTTCAGGCCTGTCTCACAAGCTGCTGCTGTTAGGAAAGAGTCCGCCTTCCATCACCTGGAGGTTTCTGGTACCTACATAGCAATTAGGCACACAAACTGCTTCTTCAGAACCCTGGCCTCTCTGCAGTAACAGATGCTGTTGGTTGATGCAGGTGAGCTTTAGAAACCATTTTTATGATAAATATGGTTCAAAGGAGTTCACTTGTGTTTAACACATTCCCAGTGCCCTGTTATTCACACAGTAGACTCAGGCTCCTTGGAAGCTCTTCATATTGCCAATGAGCAACATCCCATGGGACCCTAGGCCATGTTAAAAGTCAGGCACTGGCCAGAATTCCCACATTCTGTTTGATTAAAGGGATATTTAGATTAGAGTCTCCTTCCGTAGGATTATTTTCACTCATTTATTGAACATCTTTGAAGCCAGGCAGGTTCATTGCTGCAGAGGGAGTGTGTGAGGCCCTACATATAAATAAGTAAAGAGAAATACTTGTTGGGCGCGCTGGCAACTGCTGGCGATTCAGCTGCTGGGGAGAATGAGGAAGGAGCTTGAGCAGCAGAGCAAGGCTTTGCCTCAACAACAACAACATTAAAAAGCTACCAAGAATGTGCTTTTAGCCAAATACAGTCAAAGTAGTATCTTTTCAACATATAATTATTTAAAAAGTTATTAATGGAAGAATATGCGTGGGAAGAATGAAAAGGAAAAAGGAGGGAGGGAAGAGCAAACAAATAGATGGGACAAATTCCTCAAAAAAAAAAAAACCCAACCCTGCAATTTACTGACACAAATCTATCTCCATAAATATAACATACTCTCTATTCTTAAAAAAAAAAACCACTGCTCTCATGTTTCCACTGTTCTCCCATCTACATACATACAAACCGAGAGGCATACATACACACACGTGCACACATAGAGTCATGCGCGCGCGCGCACGCACACACACACACAGAGAACCAAAACTCCACATACCATAAAAGTAAAAAGGACCAAGCTTCCTCTAGGATGGTGGTTCTCAACCTTCCTAACACTGTGACCCTTTAACACAGTTCCTCATGTCGTGGTGACTCCTAATCGAAAAATTATTTTTGTTGGTACTTCATAACTGTAATTCTGCTACTGTTAGGAATCATAGTGCAAATCTACAATAGACAAGATGTCTGATATATGATCCCCAAAGGAGTTGCGACCCGCAGGTTGAGACACGCTGTTCTAGGGTGTCAGCTCTTTCCCCTGGGGCACGGTTATGATACTGCCCGAGGCACAGAGCCCTGCTGCCTTTCTTCATCTGAATGAACTAACTCCTGCCATGGCCCATTCTCTACGGCTGACTGTTCTAACATCTTTATATACTACCTACAATCTTCTGGTCCCCAAACCATAATTTTCTCTAGTGTCAGCTAGTTAATGGCAGCATCGTTCACCCATCTCCTGACAAACCTACTCACATCCACCAAAGATTCTTTCCAATCCACATCTCCTTGACTTTGCTGACACAATGAGTCATTGGTAATTTATTCACGAAGTATTTGTTGCCAGGTTCAGTGGTGCACACCCATGTGACTGAACACAACAACATTGCATCTCTGCAATCAGGAAGTCAAAACAAGCAGGTCTGAGGCCTGAGAGAGGGGAGGGAGATGTGTTTCCGGTGGGAGGGAAGTAGTGTGCTGCAGCTATTTTCAAATCGAGGCCTTCTCCAAACAAAAGTCACAGTGACTTCCCTTAGGGAATCTGTTCACAGCTACACAGGAATGCCTGAGCATGCTCAGTTAAAGGCAGCTCGTCAGTAGGTTGAGGTGGACGGGTCATTTGAGGCCATTAGTTGGAGACCAGCAAGGGTAAAGCAGTAAAAATCATAAAAACAAATGAGAAGGAAAGATAAACTGGATATCAAGGCTTCCCATGCACCATAGTGAGAGGTATTAGGGGCACCGAGAATGTGGGCGTCTCCCCCCGCCCCCCAGCTCCACAGCTCCTGTCCCGTCACACAGCTCACCCCTTACATGTTCAACAGTTCCTCCAAACAATAATCTAGGAACCTCCCCATCCTTCACAAGTACCATCACCAACCACCTGAGTCATTTCTCCCTTCCAGACATGTCCCCATGCTACTCTTTCTGGACTTTTCAAAAGCCTACCTACTGACTTCTCCTTCTACTTATGCTCTCTACAGCCCACAGCACGCTGTCATTTCCCCACCCAAGGTCCCCAGAGAGTTTCCTAACATACCTCAGAATGAGCTTCCTAATGCACCAAGTTTCTTACTGTGGCCTTTAACACCAGGACGAAGGAGCCTTTCTTCACCACCCAGTCCTGCTTGCTTTTCTGACCTCTTCTCCATCTTCTTCTCCTCTCACCTAAACTGTGCTCCAGGTCTGGCCTTTTAGCCTTTCCCCAAACACAAGCTCTTTCATCACTCAGAATCTATACAGACCCTTCCTCTGCCTGCTGTACTCGCCTTCCAGATTTTTCTAGATGCCCCCTTCCCATTTCTACTCAAATGTCCTGCCCCGAGAGATCTTTTCTTCTTTTTTAATTTAGAGACTTTCTTAATCAATCTTTTTGCCTCCAACATCTCACACCCCAGTTGCTCTCTAGGTTTGTTCTGTTTTATTTTCACCATAGCTTATAAAAACCCGGAACATTTATTCATGTGTTTGTCTATTGTGTGCATAAGTATGCACTGGAATGCAGGCTCCAAGAAGACAAAGTCTTTGTTAGAAGAGCAGAGACCATCATGGCTCATAGTAGGAGCTTTACCCTGGGATTCCCCTCTTTTTCCTGGGCACTGGCTGCAGATGATTTGCTAAGGGTCATCATCAGGCATCTTATGTTCTTTCCACTGTCTCGGTAACCCCTTTTTCCTCTGCAGGGTTCTCCAAGGCAAAACAAATGTCTCAAATCACAGGACAAGACCTATGTCCAGACCCTCCTGGACACTTAAAAGTTATGATTCCTGTTCCCAGCGCTGAGTCTGACTGACACTCTCCACACAGTAAGCCTGAGTTCCTGGGCTTTTCTTTGACTTCAAGAATTTTCCAATCTGTGCCTCCAACCCTTGTTTCCACAGATCCCCAAGGTAGCATGATCCTGTCTGGTGAACAACCTTCAGATCTGGGGCTCTGTATGCGTTTGCAGTCTTACACCTGGCTCAGCTTGCAGATGTCGTTTGAGCCACTGAAGCAGCCACTGAGCTAAAGTCTGTGCTCTCTCCACCACATGGGAAACCCGAATCACAGCTACCCAGTCACCCTATCACAGCTGCCCTCTCTATATACTGTATCACAGCTACCCACACCATGTCTCCTTCCTAAAACCACCCATGGCTTTCTTTCTCTTCCCCTTTGAAAGCAGCTTTTCATCACTCTCATAAAGTTTGACTCTCTACCTCTAGACATATATCATGTGCCAACTTCCTCTGGAATCTTCTCTCTCAGCTGAACCTCCCATCCTCCTTGATGCCCAAAGCACTCTATCATCTAAGGCGTTTGTTCATTTTACTTTTATTATAGCTATTTACTCATCTGTCTCATTTCCTCAAATTCATAACTTCCATGAAAGTAGGAAAAGTGATTTATTCCCCATCACCGCCTTCAAAGCACTTAGCCCAATTGTTGATACTCAACAAAGTTTATTGAATAAATGATTGGGTTCACATTTGGTTCAAAATATACTTTATCATTCTGTTTTTTCCTCTTGCTGTACTTAAAAGTGAAACTCAAAAGATATTAATTTTAAAATTTCAGTTTATTCATTTCTTCCCAAAGAAAAATACTGACAGCCAAACACTGACACCCATTTGTGATAATGATCAATTTAAATATTATAATGAGTTTCAAAAACAAATTTATCATAATCAAGGAACAAAAAAACCATCTACTAATCGCAACAAAGGACAAAACAAATCCTTTGAGTTCTCAATCAGGGCTTTGAACATTCTAAATAAATGCATAGACAAGCAGCTTCTTATGGATAATCAGTTCATAGCACATTCGAAACAGGAGTGGGAAGAACTGGCTTGAGGAGCTCCATCTTACAGAGAATTCTTTGTTCTCCGGTTTGATTCAACCTCGCCTTTTTATGCAGATGCAAATTTGGCTGAATCATGCCTGGCTGCAGCCGCCCGATTGGATCTCTGACCACAAACTTCAGTTTCCAGTGCTGAGCTGGGGGAGGCAGATATGAAGCCGCAAAGGAGATATTTTCTTTCAAGACATTATAAGCTAATCTAGGTGTGTAAAGGTAAGAAATGTGAGCAATCCTTGTAAAGTTATGGTTAAACAGACTCTTGGAATCTAGCCTGATAGACCAACCACGGATCCCTGACGGTTTAGGAGAACACATCTTTTAATTTCAGCCCCAGACACAGCTGAGTCCAAGAAACTGGTTACTTTTCTACTTCTGTGATAAAACACTGTGACCAAAAGCAACTTGTGGCAAAGAGGGTTTGATTCGGCTTACAACATTCAGGTCATACTTCATCACTGAGGGAAGTCAGGGCAGGGATCTAGAGGCAGTAACTGAAGCAGAAGCCGTGAAGGAAACGCTGCTTTCCATGGCTTCTTCACCCACTTTCTTATACAACCTAGGACCACCTGCCAACAGCGGGCTGGGCCTTCCTGCATTAGCCATTACTCAAGAAAAGGTCCCACAGGCCAATCTGACAAAGGTAGCTTCCCAGTTGAGGTTTCTTCTTCCCAGATGGCTTTAGCTTGTGTCAAGCTGACAAAAGCAACAAACTAACTAACTAACTAACTAACAAAACCAACAAAAAACAAAACTAACTAACTGACTGACTGACTGACTAACTAACTAACCAGTACAACTTTCATGCTGGACATACTTAGCAGCTAGGGAAGGTTTCTCCCTTCCTCATCTGGTCCTGTTGACCATACAGAACAGCTGTCTGTGTGTTACAGTTCTGAGGAAAAAGGCTTCTCCAATGGAGGTATTCCAGTTCTGAGGGGAAAGGTATACTGGCAGTCGGGAGCCAAGGAATACCACAAAGTCACACCATACAACAAATCCCACACAGGAGATTTACTGTGGGAGACACAAGAGGGTGGCCAACTCTGCTTGGGCAAGAAGCAGCAGGAAACTGAGCGGGAAGAAGACTTTATTTAGATAGGGTTTCTTCAGGGGTGGGGGAGTGTGGATTTTTCAAGGTGGTGATTTCCAGGACGGGGATTGGTGGATTTCAATCTTAGGGATCAGTGGGATTTGGTAGGTTTTCAAACCCAGAAGTGAGCTTGGACCTTTTACCCTACTGTGGCCTCTGTCCTGAAGGGATGGAAGAGATAGGCCATTTGCTGAGTGGCACTAGAGATTTCATCCAAGCACCATTTCTTAGTGAGCAAGAAAAATGAGACGATGCCAGTTCGAAAGCTTCAGGGATAGCTTCTGAGGTTGTCTTTTGAAGATTTGTTTCTCTGTTGCTCTATTTATTTGTTGGGGGGGGGATCCTTAATTTATTTCTTCCCCAGTTCACCTGAAATTGGTCTCACCTGCCCAGAAACCATAATGTTTCAGAGTTGGAAGACCCCTTGGAGATCTTTTGGTCCAAATGCCCTGTTTTACCTACAAACATGATGAAATTGCTTCAGCTTCAATTTTGTCATATATTCTATATGCTGTGAGCATCCCGAAATTACCCAGGAGTTCTAAATGCTGCCTGTTGAGTTCCATATTGAACCAGGGCTGTTTCTAAACCATAGGAGGAATTAACACAGATGCCTGTTTGGACACTGCAAGGAAGGAAACTGTAAGGTTTCTGTGGAAATCATAGACCAAGCTCCAGCTGCCAAATGCCTCTCCATAGGGGTGCGACATCAGGGGACGCACTGAGGCAGCCGCTTCACACCCTCGGTACCTTCATGACGACAGACTTAGTCTTGCACCTGACATTTTTGGAGAATCGCCTAGTAAATTTTTCGTAGAATCCTTTTTATAATGACGTCTGTCTCTGTGCTTAGAGATGGTTACCCATAAAGTTCTTTGGGGGTGAACAGGAATTTCTTATGACACAAGAAAGCTGAGAACAGAGGCATGGGATCACACAGGACTATCGTTTGGGGAGGGCTAGCTGGTCAAAACAGAAGTGGCAGGTACCTGTGTTAGGCTTCTAGGTTGCCTAGCAACCTCTGACGTCACCACCTGCCGCCAGGTGCATGGGGATATAGCCCACCTGCAGGTGCATGGTCTCTTTCTGTTTCCTCCCTCTCTCTGTCTCTGTTTTTCTGGGCCCCCTTCCCATTCCACAATAAACTTTCTTCCTGATACCAAATAAGTTACGGCGGATTTTCTTTATTATGACACCCTGAGCTAGAAGAGGAGAGGACAGAGGCGATGAGAGAGGAGGCGGCAGAAAAGCAAGCAAGGCCCTCTGGAACACGAAGCAGATGAAAGAAAACGGTATGAGCCAGAGAGACAAGGCAGCTAGCATCAAGGTCGCTTAACTTGTTCTTTAGCTCGGTTGGTTCTGTTATCACCCTGGCATGCTCCATTTTGTGAACCATGCTGGTCTCTAGGCATAGAAACTTGAGTGATCACACCTTCTGCTCCTTGTCTTATCTTCAGTCACACAGCAGAGATGATTGGAGCTACAGGACCCGATCCAAATAGACAACAAGGGGCAATATGTGGACCTTTAACAGGTGTGGAATTTACCAGGTAGACACATAGGGGAAGAGGAATGAGGAACAAATGTGACCGATGGTGTTAGAAATTTGGGGAGAGGGTCACAATGCTTGCGAGAGTCAAATAAAGAGCACAAAGCACAATAAGGAGATTTATTCAATGTGACTGCATTGAGAAGCGGGACCTGGAGATCCTGCAGACTCCCCAAGTCTATCTTTCAGGTTAAAAGTTAAATGGAAGGCCCAGGATTTGCACATTTAAGCAGACCCATCAAGGTGTGTCGTGCCCACCAGCTCATCCTTGTCTGGCCTTCAGCCTTATCCTGTAAGGTAGTCTGACAAGTTGTGCGAAATCATGATAATAAGCAGGCACTTAGCTATTACCACCCCCACAGCCACTGATCTGATTTCCATTACACAAATCTTCACTCTCAAGGCTTTTTTGTCCGAATGGAATTTTTCCATCTTTTGCTCGAATTGACAGCTTTATAAATTCATCCTTTCATTGCCAAGCAGGGCTTCACAAGCTGCTTTTTCCGGGATTCCCTTTTCCCCATCTCTGCTGCTTGCCAGTGCCCGCAGAAGGAACCCGGCCCACCTCTACCCAGCAAGTCTGAGCTTCACGATTTATGCTTGTCTTTACCAAGAAGTGTTGGGGTGCACTGTGTGAGGGTGAGTCTCTGTATATTCAGTTGTTAACTCTGTACTAGAAGAGAGCTAAGACCCACCAGGTTTTCTATTTTGTAAATATTTGCTTTCCTTCCCTGCCTAAGGCAATCTACGGTTGTATTTGATTGGCTTTAATAAAGACCTGACAGCCAATATCTGAGGCAGAAAGGGAGAGCAGAACTTTCATGCAGAGAGAGAGAGTCTCTGGGAGAAGAAGGCAGATGTGGGGGGTTTGCCAATAAGGTCCAGAGCTAGAGACATGTGAACAGGAGAGAAAGGTAAAGAATTAGCCACGTGGCAGATTGTGGGATAGGACAGTCGAGATCATTTAGAGGAGCTGGCTGGGCGTCTGCCCAGCTATAGGCCTAAGATTTAAAATGTTAAGTCTTAGGCCTATTAAAATATCAAATCTCTGTGTCATTATTTAATCACTGGTGGGTTCAAGAAGTCCCACTATAAAGAACTACATGATTCTCTTTTTTGTGTGTGTGAGTTCTGACATTCCTAAGAGGGGCTCAAACTGGCTCCATGTTCATTGGGTACTCCTGGGCTCGAGACTTGTGGCTGGAGAGGCAGGGCCACATGAGTCATGAGGCAGAGCTCAGATGTATTCAACTCCATCCTCCAATGTGGTGCAGTGTCTTCTGACCTCCTGTGCTCTGCTTTTCAGTTTCACAGTGAAAATCATGAAAAATATTATTTATTTATTTACCCCCAACTCCTGAGACAGGGTTTCTTTGTGTACCTGGAATTCATTTTGTAGACCAGGCTGGCCTCGAACTCACAGAGACCTGCCTGCCTTTGCCTCTTGAGTGCTGGGATTACAGGCGTACTGCCACCGTTGACCAGCTGAAAAATACTCTTTTAGACAATGTCTGGTTCAATATTATTTTCATCTTCCAAATGTCTTTACATTTTCTGTTTTGGCTGCTATCTCAGTGGTTTACACAGTTTCAACTTTTCTTTCTTTCTTTCTTTTTTTGACAGATCAATAAAACAGAATAAAAATTTAGAAGTGGACTCAAACACCTAGAGAGCCTTGGTATGTGATAGACTTGTCTTTTCTTGAATCAGTAAGGAAAATGATCAAGTATTCAATATACAGTGTGAGAGCAACTCTGAGCCCACGTAGAAAAAAAGAAAATTGAATCATTCCTCACACATATACAGGATTCTTTCCCAATGGGTCAATTATCAATTTTTTCCTTCTTGAATCAAAAGTGGGAAGGACTTCTCTATGAAATACCAAGTCTATAAGGCACAAAGAAAAGGTAGTAAGATTAAATTTATACAATCCCTGCTTGGCAGAACATAGTCCAACGAAGTCAAGCAAAAAGGTGGACACACACTGTTTACAACTCATAAATAATTCAATTAATTTTGAATCAAAATATATTATTTACCTTAAATATTAAGTTCCCTACCTGCATTATATCATCACTGAAAAATGGCGCCCCCCCCCCCCACACACACAGAAAGTGCTCCACCAGAACCAGGTTCTGACCTCTGTCCTGCCCTGGAATGCTGCTAGAGCCTCAGGTTCTTCAGAACAGATCTCTGAGGAGCTTAGGTAGCACACAGGATAATAAACAGTCACTGCATCTGTTAGATCCATAACATATTCTAAGCAGTGTTTCAAGTCATTTTCCTTGATCTTCATAGCTTCCTTGGGAGACTTCATTTTGCAAAAGAAAGGGACCTTAAATTGATCAGCCCACATCACAAAGCTAGGGAAAAGCCAGTATCTTAGCTCAGTCTGATCCCAGAGGCTTGACTCTGAAGTACAGTACTCCCCCAAACACACAGGGAAGAAGAGTTTGTGCATAAGGTTAATGTCACCAGCAGAAGGAGCAGGGAGCTCAGCTCATGCTGCTATGTCTATGTCTATGTCTTCGCACTGCCCTCAGTTCAGGCAAAGCCAGAATCTTGACTTGAAAATAAAGGAAGCAAAGTTGAAGTTTATTAAGAACATACATACTAATAGTTAAGTATGGGCTTCAAGTGGGTGTGTGGGGGTTAGACAAAGAGGGATAGGGAGAGGGAAGAGAGAGGAGAGGGAGAGGGAAAGGAGAGATGAAGGGAGACTCTAAAGAAAAGGAAAAGGAAGTGCAGACTCCTTGTATGGGAAACTTCAGCGGAGGGGAGGCATATTTATGAGTTAAGTGAGGGAAATGTGGGAAATTCCAGAAATGGTCAGGATTTTTCCAGAATATGGTTTATTTTCCCTTTCCAACACCTATATTGGGTTTACCAAATATGTCATGTGTCAGATGCCAAGTGGCAATACCATTATAATGAAGTAAAGTATAGTTAGTAGCTATCTTCGTAAGCCACCTTGGTCTGAGACTACTTTGAGTGGCCTTGTGCCTTCAGTGTTTGAATGGTCACATGACATCCTGTTCTAGTACAGCGATAAGGTTCCATCAGCCTCGAGCCACTGTGTGCTTAGCCTCTTTTTCTCTCTAAGCCTATCTCATTACATCCATGTTTCATAAATATTACTTACTGTTTTTATAGCCATTGTTGGTTAAGAAAAAAGTTAGAAGTTGTTAAATATTTGTGCTATGTCACAGAGTTCAATATATAATCCTTATTTAATCTTGGTTAACTCTGACTGTATTATTGCCCACAGAATATTTTTTTATCCAGAGTAACAGCAAAACCTGTCCTACTTATAACTACATTATTGCTGCTTTTATGGTCTGAGTCTGAATGTCTCCCATAGGCTCACAGTTTGAAATTTTGTTCCTTGGCTTGTGAACATATTTCGAGGGGGGAAGGGGGAAGATGAAACTTTATGAGCTTACTTAGTAGAACTGTGTCTTTGGGGATGGGCCTGTGATGGTGATACATAGCCCTTGATTGCTGCCTCTTACTCCCTGCTTCCTGGTCTACTGTGATGGGAGAAGCATCTTGTATACATTTCGACAACCATGAGCCAATTTTTTTCACAGAGCGCGTGCACACACCCCCACACACACTGACTGCAGGCAAAAGAGGTCTGGCCTCCCTTGAGTTGTTTCTGTCAGACACTGTAATTACAGTTAACTACAGAAAGTAATTAATGTAGAGAATTGATACCAGGAGTGGGGTGCTTTATGTTACTGCAAACCTAGTGACCCCCTTCAATTGCTTTCTGCAGGCTTCAACATCTCCCAGAAGAGTACTGTCAGTTGGACAGTACTATTCAAAACATGAGCATGAGGAGACATTTCAGATACAAACTGTTTCTCGTTGTTTTTCCGAAGTTACATGAAAAATGTTTAAGGATGTGTCAATACTCATGACTGGATACAAACGGAGAATGGTGCTGTCTTCCTTCTGTGAGAGGTTACACTAGTGCTCTGCTCTGGATTTTAACGAGGGGCACGTCTAACTCCACCCGAGTGACGGGTCTCAGCTGCTTGATGGCCTATGCCTTCCCGCTGACACCACCAAGGATCAGGCAGCCAACACTGTTACTAATTTAGATACACTTTTCCTTTCCTGGGCCTCCAAGTGCATTGTCTCTTCCACGAAACATGCTGGTGTGTCTTTGTCCTGCAGGGATTTTCTTCTCACCTCCTGCGGAGGAATGTTTATATGTAGATACACTCTGAACTCAGCTATGCGCGGAGAAACCATCCCCAGCTGCCAGGAAGCCACCACGACCTCGGTTCTATTCCTTTCCCCCGAAACACAAAAATGTAATTTAAGCACAAATTTCACATGCCTATAAAATTAATCCTCAGTTGTACTTTAAGACTAGAGAGAGTGAAAGAGAGAGAGAGCCCTTCACTCCATATTTACAAAATTCTCCTTTTTCTAAAGCCACATGCTGACATAGGTGTGTTTAGTTCTCAGACTGTGCACTGTTTTTAATCATCAGAGAGTATTTATGCTTCATAGCACTTGCTTTAGACCATCTAGGGGGTATAGCTCAGCAGGTAGAAGGTGTGCACAGCATGAGACCCTGAGCTCTATTCAGAGTAAAATAGAGACAAGGAGAGGCACAGAGAGAGTGAGAGAGACAGACAGAGAGAGAGAGAGAGAGAGAGAGAGAGAGGCGGGATGGGAGAGAGAGAGGAAGGAATCTATTAAGCTAACAACAATTTTTATTCCATGTAAAGCTCCTACTGTGCGACAAACACTCCGCCCTGTGCCAAGGATACAGAATGGCATCTAGTTCTTCCATCCAGGATTCTGTCCACCGAGCAAGGAGTTCCTTCAGTCCTTAGGGCAGAGCTGGCTGTGAGCTGCAGGCCTCCTTCCCATATCTCCAATCCCCAGAAATCGTTTCACAAGCCAGGCAACTTGCAAAGGCACAGGTAGATGGCTGTGGCTGAGTTTGCCACGCCCTTGTTATTGTTCCGGGTGAAAGGCAGGAGAGAGAAGAGGCAGAGAAATGGCAGATGACTCTTTTTAATTTTCTAGTAATTAATTCTTTCACTTGCTTTAAATTAAATGTTCAGCTTTTCCAAGTCACTCATCAACAACTGTTAAAATCAGAGTCTCTTCAGCATTTGGAAGGCACTGAGTGTAAACAGCCCATTACCTTGCAATGAAAGATAACTTGTAAAACCTTGATTAAACAGAGTGCTCTGGAATGAGTTTTACTGGTTCATTGATTCTTCCACTTATTAGAGCCTTAGTCAGAAAACTGTTTTCCCTCTTACACACGCACCCATTTATTTGTTCATTCTATCAATTAATCAACATGACATAGCAGAGTGGCTGTGCATATTTGCTGGAGCCAGCCAAGCTACCTGGACAAGCATTATCATTTGTTACTCTGGCCAGATGCTTGCCCACTCTACACTTCTGTTTCCTTGGATATGGAATGGAGATGACAGCTTTTACAGATTCACATAGAGAGTCCACAGGATATGCCTAGCACACAGTAGGTTCATACAGTTGCTATTGTTGTTATTAGACTTCCTCTAGTCTACGTATAACAGAGCAAGCAGCTCAATGAGTAGATTTTTCCATGACTATTAAAAGTTCAAATATATAGAATTATATAGGTAATATGAAAATCTACACCACTTCTACTTCAGCTAACCACAGGTCATCATGTTAATAATTTCATGATTCTAGGCATATAAAATATACATAATTATGTTTGGTTTTTTAGAATATTCCCTTTTCTATATTTTGAAATGGTAAATCTGGAAGAAAGGTGACACATAATTTCAAGCAGCTTTATTTTATTTCCCTTAGTGCTGGAACCACATATGCCTGTGATACAGTAAGAAGAGCAAAGAAATGCACATCCCTGCAACATTCTCAATTGAGCTATAGATTTTTAATGTTTTCCACTAATAGACTTTTTGTTTGTTTTTGAGACAGGGTCTTACTATGTAGCCCCAGTTAGAACTTGCTATACACACCAGAATGGCATTGAACTCATAGAGATTCACCTGTCTGCCTACTGATGGCTGGGATTACAGTCATGTACCACCATGCTCAACCCTACTAATGGACTTGGAAAAGTGCTCTAGTCATTACTTATTAATTAATTATACTATATGAATTGTACATATCAGAGGCCTTCGCTGTGCCATGTCCGTTCATTCACAGAATGCATTAACCATTCTTCTCAACCTCCCCTGAGCTCAGTACCCTTCCAAAGTTTCCCTGTGGGAGAGAGACATGCAAACATATTTGTCATTCTGTGTCTGTCTTTTTTTTTTTTTTTTTTGCTTAACACCATGTCCTCTGTGGAAAAAAAGATCTCCACAGAAATAATAATAAACAAGAAAGGCTACAAAGAACTCAATCTTGCCTCAGACCTAAGGAAATTCCATCAGGCTTGCAGGCAGGGAAGGTTTTCTCAGAAGAACTCGAGTGTTGGTGGACTCTCTGAGAGGGACTGGAGACCAGGAATCAAAAGGTCCTACTGACATGATCCCTTAAGGTTTCTACTCTGGAAATGCTGGGTTTAGGAGGCAACTAATGAACCAGCCTTGGCTTACTCAGATCCCAAGTGACAGCATGAATGTGTTTGCAGCACGCAGGATGGCAAGTGACTGGCTCTAACATCACACATCCCCATGCCGGCCTTGCACATGGTGACCCTTAGCATTTCAAGTGCCACAGTGGCTGTGTAGGCCTTGACCACCATTAGTTCTTGGCATTGCAGCACTCAGCTTGCAGTCTGAGACCTTTGCCTTCAAGGCTCTAAAACTTCTCTGGAGACAGTGGTTCGTTGGCAGCTCCTCTTCTCCAGCTGTTTGCAGTCTTTCATTAGCCCTACACTCTCTCCCCTCACCTTTCTATTTGTGTGGAAGGCTCTGCTTCCTACTCTGGCTGAATGTGAGCATTCAGCTGTTTCTTCAGTGTGAGCAGTGGGGGCCGGGCACACCGTGGTAGGTCAGGAATTGGACACCTGGCATGGATGGAATCACTCCAGCAAAGGCTTATTCTCTGGCTAGGCAGTGTCCACCATTGGCCAGTGGCTTCCTGCTTTGGCACAGCTGGGTAAATTCTGAAGCCTCTGGAGGCAGCTGCTCCTTTATGTCCACCTTGAGGATGGGGAACTCAGGCTGGGGTTTGGGAATTGGACACTGGGCAGTCACAAGCAGGGGGCCAGCAATTAGGACCTCTCCAACTGTTGTCATTGCAGAAAGCCAGGTGCTCTGAAACCCAGTGACAGATCATTCTGCAGGCTAATATCACCATGCAGGCCCTGCTTCTTTGGCTGCCTTTCACCCCCAAACACACACACACACACACACACACACATTCACACACATATTCACACGCATTCACATACATGTGCACAGTGTGGCTTCTGATGCTGTGGCCTTTTCCTTCATGTTTCCTGCTTAGCCCTCACTACCCAGAGTATATGAGAAAATCTACTCAGAGAAGCCTTTATTGGGCCTGATATTGTAACACCAGGGGACTTAGCACAGGCCAGTGAGGCCCAACAGATCACAGAAAGGCTGTTTGAACCAACAATAGCAATGTTTGGCCAATCCCATTATTCCTTTGGCCCCAGTCACTATCAGTAAGGCTTGTGTTTTGGACCAATCACAGCCTTACCACCATAGTATCCACTCCACCAGGGGAAGCAGTGCCCCCTGACCAAGGCAGAAATGGTTTATTAGGGTCTGTAAGTTCAGAAGTCATGTAGAAGCCACTCAAACAGAGCTTGCTTGGCTGTGCCCATTGGGAGCCAGGGCAATCGGTAGCAGCCTTCCCCGAACTTCCTCAAAGTCTCCAAGGATGTTCAGGGTGGCCGGTGCAGGCATTGGGGTACTCCAGCTGCTGGCTGACAGTAATTTTTCTCTGGGCAGCAAGAGGAAGTCCATTTCTTACTTAGGAAATCAAATTGCCACTTCCCAATGGCGTTGCATAGTTACAGAAAAATGCATGTGGGATCTAAGAGTGCTTTCAATATAATGTTACAGAACTTTACAATGCTAACCATATGTCCAACACCCAGAGCTAGGCGAGTGCACCAAGGTGTGCCTCAGACTTACCGTCTCAGTACGGCATATACTATTTTCTTTTTCTAAATACCTGCCTTCTTAATTCCCACAAAAGCGCTCAGCCTTCCTGACCTGAGTAACAGCCACTCACCTTATAGGTCTCAGTTTAGACACTACTTCTCCAGAGGAACTTTTGTTGACCCCAAACAACTGTTGCATCTTCCTCCGAAGCAGCCATGATCACTGAGCAGTTCTGTACCGCTTGAACCTAGGGGACCATTCATGTCAGAGACTATATGTAGTGTCATGCTTTATTATCTCTGGTATCTGCTCACCTAGGATTCCGCACCGTTAAGGGTAGGGTGCCATCTGTGCTAAACGGTGTCTTAGCTACTTTTTTGCTGCTGTGACAAGACACCATGACCAAAACAACTTACAGGACATTGTACTTGAGGCTTAGCGTTTCAGATGGCCCATGACCATTACAGTGAGGAGCATAATAGCAGACATCCAGGGGCTGGAGCAGGAGCTGAGAGCTTACATCTTGATCCTAAAATAGGAGGCAGGCGGCAAACTGAGGATGGCAGACTCTTTTGAAACCCCCAAACCCAGCCCCAGTGATACCTCCTCTAACTAGGCCACACCTCCCAATCCTTCCCAAACAATTCCACCAGCTTGGACACAGGTATCTAAAGATAGGAGTCTACAGGGGGCAATTCTCTTCACACCACCACAGACAGTAAGCTCCTGTTTGCTCATTTCCCTCCTCTACCAACTGGAAGTGTCTTGAGGGATAGGATTTTGATGTTACCACTGTTATTTTCCTGGGGTCTAAGACTGACCTCAGCACTTAGTAAGCATTCAACAAACACTTGCTAAGTGACTTGCAAGTATTGACTTATTTATCTGTTTACTAACTTATACTGACAATTTCATATATGTATATGCTATATTCTAATCATTTTCACAACATATGGCCCTTCCTTACTCCCCTTCCTTTCCTCCTGAAACATTTCTTGTTCTTACCAAGTCCCCTTCCCACTTTCATGTGTGTATGAGTTTAGTTAAAGTTGCTTGCATAAGTGTGAGGGGTTATTTATTGCAAAGTGGAAAATTATCAGTGCCTACACCACTGAAAAAGTGGCATGCTTTCCCTCAGCAACCATTAATTGTCAATAGTCCCTACGGAGAGACAGACTTCACAAATGCTTCCCCTTTCCAGGATGAAATATTGACAGGCCCAATCTTGTGCTGGTAACTACAACTGTAGTGAGCTCACCGATTGCTAGCGATGTTTAAGTTTTCAAAAAATGGTTCTTAGCCACTTACATTCCTTATTTTGAGGATTCTCTGTGCAGTTCCCAAGCCCATTGTTTAAAATGTGGTAGTTTGTTTTGTTGATGCTTGGTTTTTCAGTTCTTGGTATATTCCAGACACTAGTCGGTCAGCTGTGTTGCTGGCAAAGAGTTTCTCCTATTTTGTAAGTTTCTGCTTTGCTAGGTAAGTTTCTTCTGAAGCTAATAAGAAACTTCTTGATTTCACGAGCTCCCACCTGTCAATTGTTGGTCTCATTTCCTGAGCAACTAGAGTCCTGTTCAGAAAGTCTTTCCCATGCCTGTCTTGAGGCGGACTTTCTCCTTCCTCCAGAAGTTTCAGAATCTTAGGTCTAACACTGAGACCTTTGATCTACTGGAAATGGACTTTTGTACAAGTGAGAGAAATGGATCTAGTTCTAGTCTTCAACATGAATGAAATAGATGCCCAGTTCTCCCTGGACCATTTGCTGAACATGCTATCTTTTCTCCAGTGTGTATCTCTGGTGTTTTTGTCGGGTGACTGAAAATGTCTGGACTTAGATCTGGGCGTTTGACTCTCTTCCGTCGACCTACATATCTGTTTCTGTGCCACCACCCTGTTTTTATTTCTGTGGCTGGGAAGTGTAACATAACATCAGGTACGGTGACGCTTCAAACAGTGCTTTTATTGTTCAGGATTGCTTTGATTATCTGGGATTGTTTGAGCTTCCGTGTACATTTTGCTATTTTTTTTCTATTTCTGTGAATAATTGCACTGGGCTTTTGATGTGGATTGATTGAATCTGTACATTGCTTATGGTAGGATAGACATTTTCATGTTAATCCTACTGATCCATGAGCAGGAGAGGTTTTTCTTCCTTCAATATTTTAAAGTTGTTATTGTGTAGGCCTTTTGCTACCTAGATTAGACTCATTACAAGGTTTGTTTGTTTTGATTGTTGTTTTGATTTTTGAGGCTTTTGAGTATGGGTTTGTTTCCCTTATTCCTTTCTCAGTATGTTTTTTTGTTTTGTTTTGTTTTGTTTTTTGGTACAGACCATTTAAAAAAAATTACTAAGCCCACAAATATTCCAAACCAAGGTTCATCGCCTCTTCTGGTTTCTATTTAACTTCTTTCTACATTTTTCTCTAGTTGCCCCTGCTACTCTCAGAACCCCAAACAGGAGCCTATGTACACTGTTGTTTATCACAGTGTGAGGAAAGCTTTCCACGCTTGGACTAATTCCTGAGGGATGCTGTCACCTTCAGGTCCTTTTCTCTTTCTTCCCACTCTCCCACACGATTCCCTAAGCATCATCCAAGGCTCAGATGTGCGTCTCAGCATCTGTTTTGAAGCACTGCTGGATAGAGTCTCTCAGAGGACAGCTCTGTCAGGTTCCTGCCTGCAAGCTTAGCAGAGTATCGGTCATAGTGTCAGGGGTTGACACTCTCCCATAGGCTAGGTCTTTGGTTGGGCCAGTCATCAGTTGGGCATTCCCTCAGTATCTGCTCTTTCTGCTCTACCTTTATCCTTGCACAACTTGTAGGCAGGGTAAATTTGAGGTTGAAGTTTTTGTGGGTGTGTTGGAGTTCCCCTCTCTCTATTAGGAAGCTAGTCTAGTTAGAGGGTGGCCTCTTCAGTCTCTATGGCCTCTGCTACTAGGAGTCTCTTCTTGAGTCCTCCTCATATCCTCCCAGGGGCCTACCCTGACTTAGATCTCCAACTTGTCACAGAGATACCCCTGCCCTCCATTTCTTTTCTCTACAGACCTTCTGTCCTCACTCTCTCCAGGTCTGATCTCCACTCTCTTATCTCTCTGCACTCCCTCTCCTACGCTGTTCCCTCTCTTCAGCCACTACCTCTGTCTATTCTATCTCCCCTTCCAGAAGACCAAAAGGGCCAACTAGCCAGGGCCCAGAGGGGCTTTCTAAAGACTGAAGCATCAGCCAAAGACCATGCAAGAACTAGACCTAGGACCCCTACAAAGACATAGCAGATGGACAGCTTAGGCTTCATGTGGCTCCTCTAGTAAGGGAAGTGGGGACTGCATTAGACAGGGACTCACTTGCCAGCTTTTTGATTACTTTGCCTTGGTGGGACTGCCTTGCCAGGCCACAGGGGAAGAGGACATGCTCAGTCCTCATGCAACTTGATGAGGTACGCTGGATAGGAAAGGGAGCTCCCCTTTTCTGAGGAAGAGGTAAAGCGGGAGAGGAGAAGGAAGGAGGGCAGGACTGGGAGAGGAGGAGAGACGGGGCTACAACCAGCATGCAAAGTGAATCAAAAAATAAATAAATTTAGAAAAAGATTCCTGAGGGCTGATATTATTGTCTTATAATTTTAGAACCTCAATGTTATTTTTGTTTGTTTATTTGAGAGAAGGTCTCACTATGTATCCTGAGGTAGTCTAGAACTCACCATGTGGAGTAGGTTGGCCTTGAACTCTGAAAGATCCACTTGCCTTGGCCTCTTTGGTGCTAAGATTGCAGACATTCATCACTGCTTACAGCTTTTGAAGTTTAAAATCATGTGTTAGTAGAGCCATGTACTCTTTGAAATGTGTGGGTGAGAATCTTTCATCTCGCCCAGCTTCAGTTTCTTTGGTGTTTCTTGCACACTGTCAAGATTTGGCCCAATTTCTGCCTCTGTCACCACATGGCCATCTTGTCTCTGTGTCTTCACATGGCCATCTTCTAATAAGTATACTGGTCATATTAGATTAGGCCTGCATCTTGATTGGGCCTTTGAAAACCCTATTTCCTTATAATGTGTGCTTGAGTACTGGAGGCTAGGGTTTCACAATGTTGCTTGTGGATGGAAATAATTTAAACCATAATAATGATATGGACAGAGACGTATATACCTTTAGTATATATGTTGGAATCACCTAGAAGCTTTGTTCTGCTATAGCTTGCTGGGTCACATGGCCAGCATTTCCAGTCAGAGGGTGGGGTTTGGCTAAAGAGCTGTACTTCTAGTGAGCATCCACTTGAAGCTGAAGGTGCAGAGCACTTGAAAAGCCATGACTGGGCTCCTGCAGCTTCAAATTCAGTTCATGGATCAGCAGCATTGGGCCATGGTAGAAAGGCAGACTCTCCTGGCCTGACCTGAGACTACAGAATTAGAATATGCACTGTGCAAATGCTGATGTTTATGCATGCATGTGGGGCCATGTGCACATGCATGTACATGCATGTAGAGGACAGAGGAGTCATTCCTCAGGAGCCATCTGCTTCTTGTTTCTTTGGGACCAGAGCCTCATTGATTTGGCTACACTGACTGGTCGGCATGCCTCAGGGATCCTCCTGACTCCATTTCTCCAGCTCTGGGATTATGGGCATTACCACACATCCAGCATTTATCTAGGCCCTGGGCTGTCCTGGTTAGTCTTTTATTAACTTGATACAAGCTAGAGTTATCTGGGAAAAGAAACTTTAATTGAGAAAATGCCTCCATTAGATTGCCTGTAGGGATGTCTGTAGAACATTTATTATTATTATTATTATTATTATTATTATTATTATTATTATTAATGCTAGATGTGGGAGAGGCAGTGCCATCTCTGGGCAGGTGGTCTAGAAAAAAAATTAAAAAAAAAATATATATATAGGTTAAAGCCAGGTGGTGGTGGCCACACCTTTAATTCCAGCACACAGGAGGCAGACACCAGCCTGGTCTACGGAGTGAGTTCTAGGACAGCCAAAGCTACACAGAAAAACCCTGTCTCAAAAAAAGAGCAAACAAACAAAAAACAAAGGAGAAGAAAAAGAAGGAGGAGGAGGAGGTACAGGAGGAGGAGAAGAAGAAAAGAAAGCAGGCTAAGCAAGCTATGGGGAGCCCCCAGAAAGCAGCTTCTTTCATGGCCTCTGCTTCAAGTTCCTGCCTTAACTTCCCTTCATGATAGATTGTATAACCTATAAGCCAAACAAACTCTTTGCTCCTTAAGTTGCTTTTGGTCATGGCGTTTTATCGTAGCAATGGACTTGGGGATCAAACCGAGGTCCTCATGTTTGCATGGCAGGCACTCTACTGAGTGAGCCACCTCCTTAGGGCCTAGAATCTGTATTCTAAGAGGTGATGTGTGTGCATATTAAACTCTGAGAGACCTTGCTGTAGGAGACACACTGCCCCAGCACAATCTGGAATGTCTGTTAGCCCCAGGCCTGGTTCTATAAAATCAAGCCAGGAAGCTCAATCATTAGATAATTAATTAATCATTAGCTCCCATTAAAGAGTTAGATTCTGTCCATTAATCTTCATCCACATCCCCAAAGTGCCTGTGATCAGAAGGTACCAGGAAGTCATGATCAAGTTCAAATTTTCAGATAAGCAAATGAACTAAAGATCAATTTTGCTGAAGTGAAAAAAAAAAGCAACACAGGAGTATTCTAAGCAATTGAAATATGAAAACAGAAATGATGACAGATTCGGGGAAATCAGAAGGCCCACAAGCAGTGTAAAAGAACATACTGGAAAAATGCATCATGAGGACTTTTTCTTGGACTTGGGCCTGATCTCTTGTTTTGATTTGTTTTAGGCCAGTTCTATGGATAACTATTTATTTTCATGATTGCTCTAATTAGATAAACGGGCTCATTTTTCTGTGGTAAGATTTCTGTTTTAAAAGATGGATGGAAAACATACACAGCCATGTTGCCCCTGTGGGGTTTCTGGATGAACTGAATGATTGTGCAATTTTCTCAAATGCGGTTCCCAGTGATGTATCAAACTGAGGGATGGGGCGGGGGGGCGCCGGGAGGTTACTCTGGTAATGAATGTTTTCAGCAGTTCCTATTATGGCTTCCAGACAAAGAGCCAGGCCCCAACCTGACCCCTGAACTGATGAAAAGGAAAGTCTGGCATTTAAAATGGCTGCAGGAACCCTAGCCAATTGCTCCATGCTGGCCTGGGTCGATCACATCCAGCTGCTAAGAACCTGAGCCGGCCAACGTTGCTTGCTGACCTGTTCACTGCATTCCGTTGCCTCCACCTAGAAGATCCACTCTTGTGAAAACTGACTCGCAAGCAACAGCATCAGAGAATCTTGGAACGAACAACATCATTCTCTCATCTCTCCCTTTTAAAGATACGGAAAAGGTAAGTGACTCGGCCCATGGTTCATACAGTAGCTTGTGGCAGGTGCCGAAGCAATATTCCAGGTCTGTGGCCATTTCCCAGAACCATCCATGCCATCCCTTTGTCCTGCTGTTCTCCTTGTAGATGGACTGGCTTTGGGAATAACCAAGAACTCTCTGCAATAGTCAACAGCTTATCCTTTTTGGTTTTTCTGCTCAAAGCACGTAGCCCAGAATCTTATTTGTCAGTCAGTTCAAAGTAGAGAACACATTCGACATCCAAATATCATGGCTAAAGAGTCAAACCAACCAGACTGGGCATTCAGGAGCATGAGGGAGTCAGGCCAGTAAATGAACAGAAGCAGCCTGCTGTCCTGGGTTCTATTGGAAATGGGAGTGCATGCTCTCCCCACAGGGCAGCTGATGCCTCCAGAGAACAGGAGAACTTGAAGACTCAAGGTAGCCAGACCTATTTGTTTGTAAACGATGTGGAATTTTGTATATGTAATGATAGGTGAAATCCTTTACATTTTAAATATTGGCTCATATTTAAAATATTTTAAAAAAAACATTGATAGGTTAAACAAAATGCAGATGCTGTCAGTTGGCATCTGCTCTGCTGTGACAGAAGGTGGCTGCTAAAAGCAAGCAAAGAAACTTAAGCCCTAGCTTAGGCCCTCCGATTGGACTGCTGCAAGGCAGCTGTGCTGTGTAGCTCTTACTGCCAATGTGACACAACCTAAAATTACCTTGGAAGAGAGTCTTTATGAGGAATTGTCTAGATCTGGTTGGCTGGAGGTATATCTCTGGGGAATTATCTTTGGCTGACAGTTTCAGAGGTTCTGGTCAATGGCTGCCTGGCTCTGCTGTTTTTAGCTCTGTGGCATGGGTGGGAATCCATCTTGGAGAGTATGGATGGAATACTCACTCACCTCATGAGGACCAGGAAGCAAACAGAGAAAGGAAGGCTCCAGATGTGTGATCTCTTTTCTCCAACGAGTCCCATGTCCTAAAGCCTCACTGTCTTCCAGTGAAATTATGAATCCACAACGGATTATTTCATACATGGGTCAAAGCCTTCATAATCCAATGGTCACCAACTTGCCTACCTTTAGAACACGGCTGCCTTGGGGACCACACTGTCAACATGTAAGTCTGGGGGCATGGCGGGATGGTAACACAAATTTAAACCCTAACAGACAGTGTTGAAATTTATGACTAACTCCTTGCCTTTTGGACAACATACAAGGTTTATTTTCAAGATGCACTCTTCCATTTAGGTGTGGTGATCCATACCTGAAATCCTAGCCCTAGGGGGCCTGGGGCAGTGGGATGGTGACTTTGAGCTCAGCCTGAGCTACAGAGCAAATTCAAGTCTAGCCTAGGTTACACAGCAAAACCCTAAAAACAAAAGAAACAGAGCTGGCATGGTTCCTGCCACCACGCCTCGTGACCTAAATGCTAAGCCCTCAACCCACATGGCTGAAGGACAGAACTTACTCCTGTAAGTTGTTGTCTAATAAAATAATTTTTAAAAGTTCTCTGATCTCCGCTTGTGCTTCATGGCATACAGACACAAACACACACACACACAGTAGATAAATAAAAATGTAAAAGACAAAAGAGATGGATTATTCTGTAGGTATTAATGTCATAATCATTTTTACACTTGAATATTGAGAAATGTGTCATATTCACTCATACTTTGGAAGAAAATAGGCCAAGGAAAAGGACTGTTTATACTGATACTTCTGCCCTGATTTTTGTTTTTGGAAACATACCGAATCTCTCTCTCTCTCTCTCTCTCTCTCTCTCTCTCTCTCTCTCTCTCTCTCTCTCACACACACACACACACACACACATATCACACTTGCACACACATATACACATGCATACCCCAACATACACACACATTCATATATACATACACACTCAAGCACACACACATACATATACTTATATACTTAAGTATACACACATACACACACATGACACACATACAGACTCTCTCACACACATGCAGATACCCACACCCACACCCACTCTCACATGCACGCACGTTCACACTCTCTTACACAGACCTTCAAGCTTACACACACACACACACACACACACACACACACACACACACACACACAGGTGCTCATCACGAGCGGCTGGGGAAGTGTGTGGCTGCAGCAGTTTTCTCGGCTCATGTGTAGTTGTTAATTAGCCTTTCTTTCCCCTTTGAGTCAGCCAGAACTAGGTTTCAAATCTCACTCCACCACTTCCTAGATGGGAGTCTGGGCCAATTACTTAACCTTTCTCAGCTTAGGTTCCCACAGCGATAAAATAAAACCAATAATAGTGTCTCTCCCAGGAGTCTGTGCTGGGAGTCAAACGAGACAAAGGACCAACATGATTGAGCAAGGCCTGGCCCATATTAAGCGCTAAATTAATAATAATGCTGGTTATGCCTTCTCTTCTATTAACTCTTCATTAAAACTCCACTTTTCTCTTTAAAGAAAGACGTTTCCTTAAATGATATATCTGTTCTCAAGACACACTGAAGTTTCTGGTGAAGGAATATTGAAGAAATAATCCCCCCCCCCTCCACATACACACACTGTGCCTCATGGTTCATGTTGCAGTTAGGATCCAACCTCAAATCTGGCTGGGCAGTCCCAATGCCAGCCTTGATGTCAGGAGCCAGGAACTTAGACTGGCCTGCAGTTTCGAGTTGGAGCAAAGTCTGTCAGGGCAAATGAGAATTGAAAACTAAAGGTTAATTCTGCCTGTTAGAAAAATAAAAGTTGTGGGGCTGGAGAGGTGGCTCAGTGGTTAAGAGCACACTCTGCCCTTCCAAAGGACCTGAGTTCAATTCCCAGCACCCACATGGCAGCTCACAACTGTCTGTAACACCAATACCAAGGGATCTGACACCTTCACACTAACGCACATAAAATAAAATTAAATACATTCTAAAAATAAATAAATAAAAGATGTTAGTCAAGTGTGGTGGTACATGCCTTTAATCCTAACACTTGGGAAGCAGAGGCAGGCAGATCTCTGTGAATTCTAGGCCAGCCTCGTCTACAGAGTGAGTTCCAGGATAGCCAGCACTATGTGCAGAGACTCTGTTTCAAAACACATTAACTAAAATAAGATAAAAATATACCTTACATCTGTCTACCTGTTATTGTCCAGAAATGTTTCTATCTTTTGCAAATGCATCAAAAATATGGACAAAGGGTACACAAGCCATGTCCAGATCATAACTCTTACAGCTGAGCCACATGCCAGCTCTATTTCTTTTGTTTTTAGTTTTTAGGGTTTTGCTGTGTAACACAGGCTAGACTTAAGTTTGCTCTGTAGCCCAGGCTGAACTCAAAGTTACATCCCACGGCCCCAGGCTCTCCAGGGCTAGTATCACAGATACGGATCATCACACTCGACTGGAAGAGTAAAAATCTGATGGCTCCCAAGTCAGACTCCAGGAAACTAGACTGTGCCAGGCCCAGATGCATATCCTCACCACCATGTACCAGTTATCTTGAGAAACTGAAAAGGTGCTTTGCTGGCGGCGGAGATTCCTACCTAGATTGAAAATCGCTAATTGTAAGAGTGGGTTCCCTCCAGCAGCAAAAGGAAAGTAGTTAAATTACCCGACTCTGTAGCATTGCAGACACATGTACTTAAGTATGCATGACATGAGATGTGAGAAGTCAGTTTCTCCTCCAGAGGAAACCCACAGAAGTGGTCTCCCTCCCCGATGGCCAAGGTGAGACTAGGGTAACCCAGATTGCTGGCTCTTTCTTGCTAGAGGACTGGTTGATGCTCATTGCTCCGGTCCTGAAAACATGAAGCCCCGGGCTCTGGATTTACTTGGCTTTATGAGGGGTAAAATTCTATTCTGTCTCTCGAAGCTCTCACTGCGTTAGGAGCTTTCCTGTGATAAGCATCACGTTCCTGTTTAATATTTATTCATTCTCACTCTCTTCATATTTTTGAGGAGGCTTTCTAACCTGGGCACAACTTTTTCTCATGCTTCTCTAGAGATACCAAGTCCTTTAATCCCTCTTGCAATCAGTGACCAGTGCGGGCCACCCTGACCAGCTGGAAACAGCTACCAATAGCGTTGAAGGGGCAGCTGGGAAAGGTCACAGTCATCGCTACACATGGACCTTCTGCTTTGTTCTGTGTAGCTGCATTGTCAGTCCAAAGCATTCTCAACATTAGCCTCTAAATGAGCTGGGCATATTTCTGGGCAGACTCCTATGTCTATGCACCTTCAAAGAATCCTTCCCTTCATTGTCAGCTAAAACTTTATGGTACAAGCTGAGCATGACCAGAGGTATTCTCAGCTATCATTTTACTCTCCGTGACCTGAGCCTACTCCTTAACTGATCATGCTTCAGAACGAGCCACTCCTATATGAATAGGTATAGGCCCGAACACAACCCTGTGTTTCCATTGCCCTAGATTCCAAAGCATTGCTTTGAAAGTAGCCCAGGGTTCATCCTTGCCTGCTGCAAGCAATAAATATCTGACCGCTCTTTTGTGTATTGGCTGTGCCTATTGCTGCTCCACACTCGCCAAGACACACGCCTGCTGTATGCAGTTATTCTGGCACTTCACAAACCAGCAATCTCCCTGCCCACTTCCAGAAGGGCCTTGAAAAGTGAAAGGGGTCCAGACATGCTCACCTCTACTGTAGTGTAAAGGTAGACACAGCTGTAGAATTCCGTAAGTCCCCTACTACAGAGCCAAGGTGATGCGATGTCACTGTCATCTGCTTCTCTTTTTGCTGCCTAACTGGGTGTTATGATGCCAAGCCTGGGCACTGTTTGGGGACTTGTTTCACGGAGAATGCTTTCTCGGGGCTCAGAGAGCCCTTTGGGGACATCATGAAGTTTTCAGGCCTTTTCCATTCCGAAGCCCCAGGCCTAGGACTAGACTTGGGTAAGTTGTCTAGTACCACAGCAACTGGTGATATAGGAACACAAAGAAAAGATATTTATTTATTTGAATTTATTATATTTTATATACATTTTTTATGTTTATGAGCATTTTGTCTGCATGCATATATGGCTGTGCACCATATGTGTGTCTAGAGCCCAGTGAGACCAGAAGAGGGCATCGGATCCCCTGGAATGGGCCTTGCAGATGGCTATGAGCCAATTGTGGACACTGGGAATCAAACCTGGGTCCTCTACAAGAAGAGACAGTGCTCTTAACTGCTGAGCCAATATTACTTCAGCCCCCCCCCCCAAAGATATTTATTATGACACTGGTTCATACAATCACAGACCTGGAACCCAATCTGCTACCTGTAAGCTAGTAGCTGAGACAAGCCAAGGGTTTAGTCTAAGACCAACAGAAAAAGCAAACAAACCTTGGTCCAGTTCTGAAGATTCCAGAAAGAGCAGTCCTGGTGTCTGATGGCAGAAGGTGTGTGTCCAAACTCAAGTGCAGAGCAAAAGCGGCCTTTCTCTGCCTTGTTCTCTTCAGACCTCCATAGGCTGGATGGCTTGGATGATGTCTATTGCAAGGTCAGAGAGGATCTTCCCTCAACTCCTGATTCAGTCTCTCCTAGGAATAACCTTCATGGGACACTGCCAAGAATATGTTTTAGCAGCTCTCTGTAATCCCCCAGCCCAGTCAGGCTGACACATAAAATTAATCTTCACGGATGTCACGATCAATTGTTAGCCACACTCAGAAAGAGGAGCCAGGACTTCCTGCCGGTTCCTTGGGTCTTTTTATGCCTTGGCCCTCACCCTTTGCCCTTAGGTATGCTTAGGAACCGGACTAGCTGGGTTGACATACAGTGAGCACCAGTGGCTTCAAAGAGTCGATTCCATAGTCCAGTCACACATAGCTACAATGGAGGAAATTTTGATGCCAGGACAGTTCTAAGCTGGTTGTTGGGTGTGTGGTTTCTGGGTCCAGTGGAGCTGTGATTTCCTCACCCTGGGGGTGGGTGTTCACAAACCCATTTTTCTTTGTCCCCTGTCACGTTCAGCTGGCTTTTGGGATATTTTTCTCCTTTTCTGCAATCAAAAAAGGGTCCTGAAACCTTGAAAGCTCTGAGCCAGTGTTCTTAGATTGTCTCCTCAGACAGCACAGATTGCTGGGCTGATTTGCTTCAGATGGATAGAATTCATGACAAAGAGTTTGAAATGGGTCAAAGAAAACATTTTATACTGAACAAAGTTACAATCTATAATAAATATCTAACAGCTGGAAACCTCTATGTGACAGTAATAAAGTATTTTGGAAACACCAGAAAAAAAAACAACGCTTGAAACACGGTATTTATGGGAGATTTAAAAATGCATATATCTCAACCCTTGACAGCTTAAATAAAATAAACAGCTAAAATGAAAATCATCAAGAAGCAGAAAACCTAAATCACAGATTTTTTTTCATTATAAAGAGAAAAATATGCCATCACTTTAAGCTTTGGCAGAACATCTTTAAAAAAAAAGATCATAAATAGGACACAAAAATAAACCCAATAAGTTTCAAATCATAAAAATTTATTTGAGCCATTTTCTCATCTTACAAAGTAATAAAACTGGAAATTAAACAAACACATAAACCACTCACTTCCAGGTAGAGGGCAAACTCCCAAATACTTATTATGTCAAAATAAAATAAAGGTCACAGACATAGTCTATTTCAAAAATAATGAAAATGAGAACATTCTTCAGACAGTTTATGTTGTTGACTACGCATAGTGAAAATTAAGCAGAATGAGGTGATGAGCGAAGGGGAGACAGCCCTCAGCCCTCACTGAGATGCATTTAGGTGCAGCTGTAAGCACCAAGGAGAATTTCCCTCTGAAGAGTGTGTGGAAAGACCACGTCCCATCAGAGAGCAACTTTCCTTCTGCATCTGAGTTGTAGCAGCAGATGCAGAGATCGATAGTTCTGTATTGTCTAATGTATTGAAGAAAAAAAAAACTGAATCATCCATTTAAGAAGCTAGAACAAAGATAAAGGGAAAAGGAGAGAGAAAATAATGAAGACAGCAAGTGGTACACTGATGAAGATAAGAAGGACAGCCAGGACTGAAAACCATGTCCAAGAGTTAAGCTTCTTAAAAGATTTATTCCTTTTGTGTTTATGTGTACGAGTGTTTTGCCTGCGTGTGTGCAGAAGTGCTGGGATAACTCTAATATAAAATCTGACCAAAAAGAAAAAGAAAAAAAAAAAGAAGGAAGGAAGGGAAAGCGTATTGTGTATCAAATTTTAAAGCAATCTTATTTGTTAATCTGGAATCACAAACCAATTAAACTGAATCTGCATTAAATGTGTCATGCCTCATAACTAAGAAATGTTCACTCCTAGTATGCAAAATAACAGGACTGGGAAAAAATGTTAACACTATATAACGTGACATATCATTTCTTCCCGGTGGGTAGGAATTTGCTTATAATCACTATGGATGAAGAATAACCTTTTGAAAATATTTTAAACTGGATGTTGGTAGCCTATGCCTGTAATCCCAGCACTTGGGGAGGCAGAGGCAGGCAGATCTCTGTGAGTTCCAGGACAGCCTCGTCTACAAAGTGAGTCCAGAGCAGCCCAGACTGCACAGAGAAACCTTGTCTTGAAAAACAAACAAACAAAAAAAAAACGAAAAAATTAAAACTTGGGCTGAGGATGTGGTTCAGTAATAAATAGTGTTTGGCTGGCATTCGTAAGGCTTTCTGGATTTGATCCCCAGTGCAAAACCAAACCAAAACAATACAATTTTTCTGCTTGAGTTACTCTGTCAACTTGGAAAAATAAATCAATCCACTGGCACCTCTGGCTGCATTCAACATGGAAAACTGGTCGATGATAAACAATACAAACAATGAAAAGAATAGCTAAGCTCCAAAGGAAGAAATAGGAGCCACTGTGGTAATGAGCAAGGCTTTGGGGCAGAGTGTCAGACCTGACAGCGGCTCTATGGTTAAAACTCAGCATCTTCTGTCTTTCACATGGTGTGCATTCTACACAAACTGGGAGGCTATGGCTAAGATCATTGCATAGAATTAGGTCCTCGACAAGTGCCCCTGCCAGCTAGGCACAGGGACCACACATTCTTGGTACAGAAAGGTTACAGGAAAATTTGAGCCTACAAAAGAGTCTGATCAGAAGGAAAGCTCCCCCTATAGAAATCTAGCCCTAGAGCCTATGCTCCTCTAGAGTGTAGAAAATGTAGCCTGATTCTGTAGCAAATTCCTGGGGCAGTCAGCAAATGAAAGTGACATTCTAACAGCTGAAGCACCTCCGGGCAGGTTCAGGCCCAAGGCCTGATTCAGTGTGAATTGAGTTTAGTGTGGTTATTACTTTGTGTGTGGGGGGGGGGGGTAGAGGGGAGATAGATTGTTTATAAATGGAAGAGATAGGATGGGGCCTGGAGAGATGGCTCAGTGGTTAAAAGCACTTGCTGTACAATGAGGACCAGAGCTCGGATCCCAGGACCCACAAACAAGCTCAGTGTCCTGAAAAAAAAACTGTCACTCTAGTGAACACTTTCTTCTGGCCTCCACACTCATAGGCATGCACACTGACAAACGTCTATGTGTGCACACATACACACATGCACACACACAAGCACATACACTCACAAGCAAAAACACACATACTCATGCGCGCACACACACAGCAGGAATCCTTATAAAAGACGTTTTAAGGGAACAGGAAGAGATAGAAACTGTGCACAGTTTCTAACTGTGACACATTTGTGCCTAACATTCATTTCCTGCTGGCCAGTCTCTGAATGAGAGATGAAAGAAAGCCCAAAGAGGAAAATGTCTCCACTGAAGATCCATTTACCACGGCTGCATCTGTGCACATCTGCCTTCCCCAGCCCTAGGAGCGAGCTGCTGTGTAGGTCTGTTCCCTTTTAACCTGTCTGTGCTGTTTGTCTCTGTCAGCTCCTCCTGCTGCTCTCATTTCCTCCGGAAGCTGGCAAATGCATAATGGTCTGAGGCTTCTGACAGTGAGTGGCCTGTTCCTGGGATGACTTTTGAACTGTGTGTGGATCACGCTGTCAAACAAAGGACAATCTTTCCAAGAGGAGCCTCCAGACCCGGTGTTCCTATATTATTCCCAAGTCACTTGGGGATTTCACGTGCCATCTCAGGTCCTCTGCTTCCCTCTTCTGGTCAATTGAAAGGAATCTTTTATAGCTGTTGACAGCATTGGGGAGGGAACTAATGCTAGCACAACCGCTTCTCAGTTCCTAAGAAGGTGACACCAGGAAGTGGGGTGAATAAACACAGCGTCACCATGTCTTAAATACTTTCACACGAGAACCATCATGGTGTCTACTTACCATTCAAATTGAAGGGAAATTGTTAACCCAGCCTGTCCCAGGTGTGTCATTAAAATGTATTTGTGCTGAAAAGGTTGTGTGGTTAAACACACATTTGTAAAACCACAGGGTGAAGAAAGTTACCCAATATTTTTTACTAAAAAAGAAAAACTACTGAGAGCTTTAAATAGCACTGTGATTGTCTAGGGAGACAGAGCCTGTAGTTACGGATCAATGAACTCTCTTTGAGTAGCATCCCAAGGGCTACGATGCCACACTGCAGAACACTCCAGGGAGCAATGTGGCTATAGACACTGAGCAGTGAACTCAAAAGGAAAGATCACACTAGAAATGACAGCAGCCTGAAGGAATCCAATGACCGACCACGCCCTTTCGGTTGATAACAGACTTAATTTTAATCACATCGTTTACAGTTGAAAGGAGCTCTTTAAAGGCCCTAAAACACTGTTTCTTAACCTGTGGGTCCCCACCCCCTTGGGGATCAAATATCAGATATTTACATTATGATTCATAACAGCAGCAAAGTAACAGCTATGAAGTAGCAACAAAAATAATTTTATGGTTGGTGGTCACCACAACATGAGGAACTGTATTAAAGCATTCCAGTGTTAGGAAGGTTGAGAGCCACGGCCCTAGATTTTCCTAGGGTTCTTGTTTTGTGACTGAGGGAACTGAAAATAAGAGGTGCAAGAAAGTCTGGGCCATAAACAACGGAACAGCATTCGACTGTGAAGAAAAATGAACTGACACGTGGGGAAATGGATGCAACTGACATCATTATATTGAGCAAAATAAGTCATACTCAGAAAGACAAATACCATTTTCCCTCACATTCATACTTTATAGTTACATCAATCTACCCCCTGCACACACACAGTGTGTGTGTGTGTGTGTGTGTGTGTGTAGGTAATGAAAATTTTAAGGATGTCACTAAAGAAAAGGAAGAAATCTTCCGGATTTGGGGAGAGGAGACATGAAAGCAGAAGCAGGTGTTATAGGGTGCGGGGGAGGGGGCCAGCAAGACAGGGGGAGGGCAGATGAGGGCAGGAGGGTGATGACTAAGAACAAAGTGTAATGACTGTGTGCCGGAAGATGGTACAGTTAAACACAATGCTTTGTATGCTAACTTTAAAAAGAATGAGGGAAAAAAAAAGGCGATTGGGATGATATTGGGAAAGAAGCGATTCCTGGGGCCTAGGAAAGGAGCCTGTCAGTGCATAGAGTTGCTCCATCAGACCAGCAAACAGTCTGCTGCCTGCTGCTGGTGCTGAGGGAAGTCTGATTCATCCAAAATGCCAGCTTGTGCATTCATTATTCTGTAAGAAAGTGCACTTTAAAGGGCTAAAAGCCACGTGTAGGGTTTAGTGGCGCTCTGTTGGACACTGTGGGGTGGCATTGTGGAGACACTTGGTGTAAGAGCAAAGCATGGTGCATGCTATTTTGTGGATTAGGGAAAGATGAAATATGTGGGGGCAAGAAGGTGTGTGCTTGGAAGCTCAGCCCTTCATTTGCAGCCGCTCACCCCAAAGACGAAGGTTAGGAAGTTGCTTTTAACATGTAACTTCTGGTGATTTTGCTGGTGATGACTTGCAAAATATTCCAAAGAAGAAATACAGCGTGTATATGTATTTGTAGTAGTCAAGGGTTCATGAGCAAGGCACAGGCACTCTGACATACTGGGTCAGCCAGTAAACAAACAAACAAAAAACCCCAAGCAGCTTAGTTTAGAAGAGGAGGCACAGGGCATCTGGTTCTCTAGAAAGGCCTTCCTAAGATGCTGCAGTGTTTGACAAAGGAAGATCTGACTTACTCATTTACGGCCTCCATGGCACTCTGTAGCAGTCATCATTTTTGTTCATACACACGTCAAAGACAGTCAGGAAAAATGCAGCCTGTTAAACTCCAAACTCGATGCTTTTCATAAGTGTTGACATCTTTGGGAGATACTGCCATCTTCCCTATCAGCTCAGACTGTTCTGACAAGTGTCAAGGAGTCAGTTTAGGACAAGAGGTGAATGCTCATGGTATACCATCTACCTAGTATGTTTCTGGGCCCTGGGTTCCACCCCAGTGCAGGGCCCAGTTTGACCTAGCTTAGGCAAAATAGAACGTAGAGAATATTGCTTGGAAAGCATGATCAAAACCAAAAGGCCTGTGGGCTAGTGAAGGGGCTGGTAAGACCCTCACCTTTATCCATCTGCTTCTTCCTGTCCAGGAAGCGTCAAGTTCCACTGCTGACAGTTTCGACTCTCCCATGAGGCCACTGGCTCAGAGCATCCCATCTTCCTCATTAGAAAAGAATCATCGTCTTACTGTCAGGGTGGGAGGAGGTTTCTGATTGGCCTTACTTGTTGGAGAAGCATGGTGGATGAAAATGTGGGTTTTGAAGTCAAACTGCTTAAGTTCAAACATTGACTTCTCTTTCTACTAACTCAGTGACTCTCTACCTTCCTAACACTGTGATCCTTTAATACAGTTCCTCATGTTGTAGTGAGCCATAAAATTATTTTGTTGTTACTTTGTAACTGTAGCTTTGCTACTGTTATGAGTCATAATGCAAACATCAGATATGCAGGGTAATTGATATTCGAACCTCAACAAGGTTGAAATGCTCATGTTGAGAACTACTGTACTAGCTGATCTAGGTGTTTCTTAAGCTCTTTCACCTCTTCTTGGTGTATTAGTCACCTTGCTTTCTAAGGCTTTGAGAGAGTTCCATCCTGATTAGCTTCAAAATAGTCCCTTTCATCAACTTAAGTGTATTAGCAGGTAAATGAATAAAAAGAAAATGTGGTTACTATATAAGAAATAATACTTGGCCATAAAAAGAATGAAATTCTAATTTAAAAACACTGTACTGAGGTTGGAGAAATGTCTCAGAGGTTAAGAGCATATATTGGATCCTTGTGAAAAAGCTGAGTCCGATTCTCAGCACCCAGATTGGGCGGCTCATTCCACCTGTAACTCTCCAGAGCAGAGCTCCTCAACCTTCCCAACGCTGCGACCCTTTAGCACAGTCGCTTATGTCGTGACCCCAACCATAAAAATATTTTGTTGCTACTTCATAACTGCAATTTCGCTACTGTTATAAATCTTAGTGTAAATATTTGTATTTTTGGATGGTCTTAGACAGCCGCTATGAAAGGATTGCTTGAGTCCCCCAAAGGGTTGAGACCCACAGGTTGAGGACCTCTGATCCAGAAGCTCCAATGTTCTCTTCTGGTTTCTTTGGTACCCATACTTGCGTATCTATTCCTCTACCAAGACATTTAATAATAATAATAAAAAATCAATCTTTAAGAAAACAGCTTGAGTAACAAGAGCAGACTAAGGGTTTAATCCTCACATAGGCACCAAGTCAGGCACAGTAGGTAGCTACAAATCATAAGAAAAGGGTTTCTTTCTTACCTAGAACATTCATTCATGCTTTGGAATTAGGCTAAACACCCAGTTTTCAGTAATCTTGTTTTTCTTTTAAAATGGGTTTCTAGTTTAAAAATTTTGTTTTGTAACAATAAAAATTGTCCTCTTCCCTTTTGATGTGCTTGTCTATTTATAATCACCTTGCTGTACTCTGTGCTACTTTCTCTATAGTGTTTTTGTATTGGATATTGGAAATATCTAACAGACTTGTTAGATGGACCTAACAGGCTGTTACGTCAGAATCAAAAACGTGTTTGCTTGGTGTGTGAGGCTTTTGTATGGTTATATGAAGACCTTACAGAACAAAGACAGCCCTCCAGGAAGGGTTAGAAGAGATCTTTGTTAATAAGTGACATCACAGTGTGTGGTTTTATGTGAACAATAGAACTGGAGAAATATTAATGATTCTTCTGTCCAAGCTATGAACCTCTAAAAATTCAGGATTTTTAATAAAGATCAAGAGACCAAAAACAAAAAAAAGAAAGAAAGAAAACAGCTTGAGTTCTCTCATGAGGAAACTTGGTTTTACAGAAGTACAATATACAATAGTGATTAAGTTTTAAAAATTACCAGAGTATGGGGTAGAACGCAAAGATACAAAGATGGTTAGTGAGTTTAGGGCTGCAGTTGAATAAAAGGGGTGACTTCTAATGCCCAACAGCATTAGGACAACTCTGACGGATGGCAGCTAGTCGTGCATTTAAAACTTGTGAGTAGAGAGAATTCTAAACACTCCATCCCCCCAAATGAGATAGGCTAATTACTTTGTTGTGTGTGTTTGTATATATGCAGAGAGATAGAAAATATGTTAATTACAAGCAAAAAAACCCAGTATAAAATCAGTTTGAAGCTCTCATAAATAAATGCAGGGAGAGAAGCAAAATATCCAAGTTCCTAGTAGCTAACAGAGTCAACTAGCTTTATAAAATTTGGACCAAGAAACAGCTCTTAAGTACTATAGTCAAATGGTTATTTTAAATGTTCGGCATCCTAGCCTCCTACCTGCAAGTCTTCAGTATCTCCTCCCAGTGTGTACCCTATCACCACAGCAGCCAGAGGACCTGGCTTCCGTTCCCAGCATTTACAGGTGGCTCAAAACCTCCTCTAAGGCCAGCTCCAGAGGAGCCAACATCTCTTCCAGCCTCTTTGATGGGTACTCACACATACATAGCAGACATCCATAGAGACACACATCCACAGAAGTAAAATAAAATAAATCCAAACTGAGTATGGTCATACATGCCCTAATCCCACCACCCAGGAAGCAGAGGCAGGTGGATCTCTAAGTTCTAGGCTGGCCTGGTATATGCAGCAAATTCCAGGCCAATTCCAGGTTACATATTGAGATCTTATTTCAAACTCATCATCAAAATCATTACCACCACCATCATCATCATCATCATCATCTTTCTAAAAGTGTGGGGGAAGAGCTGGTAAGTTCGCTCAGTAGTTAGAACACTGGCTGCTCTTTCAGAGGATCTGCGTTTAATTTCTAGCAACTGCAGGGTATCTTTACAACCATCTGTAAGTCCAGTTCCAGGGGTTCTGATGTCCTCTTCTGGCTTCTGCAAGTATCAGGCACATGTATGGTTCATAGACATATATTCAGGCAAAAACACCATGCACATAAAAGAAAATCTTTATTAAAAATGCCAAATAATACAAGATATATTCTATATCATATAATTTATATACAAATTTAAGAGGTAAAATTAAGCAGTTTTTGAAGTAGCACTAAGAAGAGTAAGGAATCAATGCTATAAAAATCAAGAGAACATTTGCCTTTCCAGGAAAAGCAGCATTAAGTTCTGGAAGGAGCTTTGGAAACTATTGTAATGTGTAATGGCAGGCTATATGCAGGACATTTTACAAGTTTTTAGATCGCATACTTACTTGAAAAAGCTTTTTGTGTGTCTGCTGTATTTCATGCGTATCCCCACAAGCTGTGTACTCGACACAGAGATGGGAGCTCATGCAATGAGAAAAATAGGGCTGCTTAAGCTCAAAGTTACACAGCTCAGAGCTGGGGAGGTGGCTTGGTGGTTAAGAGTGAATGCTGTGCTTGAGGGGACTGGAACTCAGGTCACAGTACAGGCCTCAACCTGTGGCTCACAACCATCTGTAACTCCAGCTCCAGGGGGATAGGATGCCTCTGGCTTCCCATGCATATACCCCCCCCCCCACCACACACACACATAACTTAAAATGGCTGGTAGAGAGGGAGAATTGAAGGCCATCATCCATCTAAAACAAGACTCCATATAACTTTTTGCTAATTGGGGCAAGTGGTGTCTTCATGGACATTACACATTCTCTCAGCATAACTTGTAAAAAAAAAAATTTAGTTAGAAAAGCACAGTTTTCTATTCTCATACTGTGGCTGTGATAAAACGCTCTGACCTAAAGCATCTTTATGAGGAAAGGGATTATTTGACCTTACAAACCCCAGGTCACAAATTCATCACTGAGGGAAGCTGAGGCAGGAACTGAAGCAGAAAGCCTAGAGGAATGCCGCTTACCGACCCGCTCACAAGGTTTGTGCTCAGCTAGCTTTCTTATACAGTCCAGACCTACTTGCCTAGGGATGGTGCCACTCACAGTGGGCTGGGCCCTACTGCAGCAATTAAGAGATTATCTGACAGACATGGCTACAGGCAAATCTAATCTGGACGATTACTCAACTGAGGTTCCCTATTCCCAGGTTACTTGAGGTTTCGTTAAGGTGACAACAAAAATGAACTAGCCCGCATGGCAAACATTTAAGTTCACGGGTTAAGATCATCATGGCTAAACAGTGTCCCAAAAATCTTCTCAAGACGCATCTTGGGAGTGCCAGTTACAGGAGCCTCCATTGGCACTCTGTCTAGTCTGCACTTCTTTACTTGGCATATGACTTGCTCCTACAGAAGTTGTTCCCACAGGAGGTGAAGGCCTAGAAAAGACCCACACACCCCATCACCTCCAAGCCTTTCGACAATGCCATTTAGGTCTCCTCGGCTTCCTGGAAATACTGGCGTTGCCATGAGGTTTCAGCAGCCAGGGACCTTTCATTGCAAGCCAAACTCTGAAGTATCATGTAGAATACTGGACCACGGTCCCAAGTGGACTTGGATATTAAGTGATTCATAATCAAGATAACCTCTCTTGTACTATTAGATGTTCAGGATTTTCCATTTTAACTGACACATATCATATGAAATAATAGGTTTGTTAAATCAAAATGGAAAATCTTACATTTACTATTGTTAAATTTAACTACATTCATTTTAGCTAATTACCACAACCCAGGAAAAGCTTTTTTGAATTTTTCTTTGCTATCTAACACGCTTGTGTGATTCACAGACTTGATGAGTCACTTAGGCATTTAAAATGACAGAACCACAAGGCAGACATTTGCAGAGGTATATGTACCAAAAGATATGTACTAGAATATTCAAGTAGCATCTGCGATATTTCCAAACTAGTGAGAGTCGAAAAACACAAAAGTTACATTTTAGAATGGACTTCTATGCAAAAATGGAAATGAATGAAGTAAAGGTAGGGTTATTGGACAAAGCACACAAACATTAAGCAAAATTAGATGTGCTCTCCTATGCCATTTTTATAGAATTATAAAACTGTCAAAACTCATACATAAAGTGAGGTTACATCTAAGAAGGAAGGGAGGAAAAAGCACACAGGTTCGGCCTTTAGGAGGCTGATAGTGCTTTGTTTCTAGAAGAGGGTGGGAGAGGTGAAGACTAAATTAATCCATGGACCTGTGCATGTGCAGTTAGTATTTGTGACTTTGTATTTTGCATTTCAATAAAAATTATCTTAATAACAATGAGATTGAATGTTCATAATTGTACCAGGAATAGCAATAAAGAATTTATATACATAATCAGCATGTTAATTAATGGGTTTAATAATATTGTATATACAAAATATAAGGTACACGTGTGAATCAGTAAAAATGACAAAAAGCACAAGATTGAATATCAAGTCAGTTTTATTGGGTTAAAATGGAGGTGTGGGGAAAATACACAGCCAACATCTGTATAAAAAGGCTGGGGAATTGGAGACTTGGGCTGGGATTGAATATTTGGGAAACACCAGTGTCTCGATATGAGAGTAGCTGAAATCACAGAAGTGCATGAGATGATTTACAGTCCAGAGAAACTTTGCAGGAGAGCATGTTAAGGGATTAGCGGTGTTGTAAAAAAAGGTTGGTGTTGGAGACGATCCAAGATGGCTGCCACGAGAGGACACTGTGTCTGAGGAGTAGGACAGCAGACACAACGCAGCAACCAGGAGACTGAACTCTGGGACCTAAAACACTAGCATTTGTGATTGCCAGGTGAGCAGAACTCCTACGGTGAGAAAATCAAGTGGGAAAACCCTAGGGATACCCAGTTATTCCCCAGAAAAATCTCCGGGTGACCAGTGGCACACAGCTCTGATCTGAAGGAGCAGCCACGCTGGGCGCCCGCACCCGCCATAATAGACTG
>CM053744.1:93352685-93381490 GCA_028658305.1 Pachyuromys duprasi
AGATGGGGCCCATGATAGCTCGGTGTAGGACTGAAGACCCTAGTGAGGGAAACAGGGACTGTTTCAGTCATAAACTTGATGGCTGACTCTTTGACCCTCCCCCATACAAGCCGGGGAGTGACAGACTGGCTAGATCTCAGGGGAGCACATTGCAGCCAGCCCTGAGGAGACAGGATGAGCTGGGGTTAGATGGAAGGGGAGGAGGTCTTCCCCTGTTGGTAGACTTGGAGGGGGTGGGGAGGAGGGAGATGAGGGAGGGAGTGGGAGGGTGGGAGGGAATGAGGGAGGGGGCTATGCCTGGGATTCAAAGTACCTAACCTGTGATTGATATAAAAATAAATAAATTTTTTAAAAAAGGTCGGTGTTGGGCCCAATAATGTTATTTATTATTTGCCCTATAATTATTTCAGTAGTATTATTTAACCCACTATCACAATCAATAAAACACAGACACGTGTTAGATTTTATGATTGCCTTATTTCCTTGTGCTGAGTAGATATTCTACCTACTCTGTTCAATAACCTCATCATCTGCCTTCCAGTCCCTGTCCAATGCCATTCACCTTAACCATTCCTATCTGGGCTCTCTTCCATCCATAATCTTATAAATACTTGCTTTTATTCTTCATCTGGGCCTTTCCACACCATTATTGGAGTCCTTCCTCCCAGGCCATGTGGTTCCTTTTCCACAATAACCCATCCTAGCATCCTTCTTCCTCCTGTCTTCCCGGCTGTCTGTCTCTGTTTCCCATGAATCTCCTGTTCCCAAAGCCTGGGAACTTCGTCACACCCACCCCATTCTGCCCTGCCCAGGTTTTAGGCCTTTTAATTAACTAGTCAGGTATAATGTCTTAGACAGGTTTACACAACAAGGGTAGGTGTATCCAGGCAGTAACCAGATCTTGAGGGCCAGTAATTAGCATCAAAATACAAGCATCAGTGTCTTGTTTTCTCGTAATTCCAATGTCCATCCCATTTGTCTTTCTAAGTGAGAATTGATCCTCTTACCCCAGGTCCTCCTTCTTGTTTAGTTTCTTTAGGTGTACAGATTTTAGTATATTTATCCTATCTTATAGGTCTAGTATCCACTTGTAAGTGAGTATATTCTCTGTGTGTCTTTCTGTTTCTGGGATACCTCACTCAGGATGATCTTCTCTAGATCCCACCATTTGCCTGCAAATTTCATGATTTCCTTGTTTTTAATTGCTGAGTAGTATTCCATTGTGTAAATGTACCACAATTTCTGTACCCTTTCCTCCGTTGAGGGAAATCTGGGTTGTTTCCAGGTTCTGGCTATTACGCGAATAAAGCTGCTATGAACATGGTTGAACAAATGTCCTTGTTGTGTACTTGAGCATATTTTGGATATATGCCTAGGAGTGGTATAGCTGGATCTTAAGGAAGCACTATTCCTAATTGTCTGAGAAAGCACCAGATTGATTTCCAAAGAGGTTGTACAAGTTCAGAGCAGCCTAGCTAGGCCACAGAGGAGGACATTGCAGTCAATCCTGATGAGACCTGATAAGCGAGGGTCAAATGGAAGGGGAGGAGGACCTCCTCTATCAGTGGACTTAGAGAGGGGCAGGGAGGAGATGAAGGAGGGAGGGTGGGATTGGGAGGAAATGAAGGAGGGGGTTATAGCTGGGATACAAGGTAAATAAACTGTAATTAATATTAAAAAGTAAACATTAAAAACAAAAGATTCAGAAAAAAATACAAGTATCAGACCAACCCCCAACAGATTAGCAAGATTTACGGGAATAAAATTCACAAATAAGATAAAAAACAAACATTGCAAGGGATGAAGAATATACTAGAGAACAGTTAAAGATACTTTTGTGGGTCAAATGGCCAACAGGACCAAATGCCAGAGATACAGAAAGGAGGGTGTAGGCTGAGAAGGCTCTATGGACTTAATAATAACTAAATTAGGTAACTTTGATGAGACTAGAACCAATGGTGTCATGAGTCTTGATACAGGTGGTCTAATACATCATCTAAGAAAATGGCAGCGTTTTGCAAGAAAGGAAGAACTTGATATTTTGATGGCATTGATGGAAGGAAAGTGCAGGAAATAGTACAGCCTGAATTCAAGAATGTAGAGCACTGAATGTTTGAAAGAAGCCTGGAGCCCTAGGGGAGTATTGGCCAACCACCTCCCACCCTCCTAGGTAAACAGGACTGGAGAGATTTCTCAACCTCTACTCAGGAGCCTACAGGAGTAATGGTGTGTGTGGAGGGAGAGAAAGCCTTCCTTCCAGTTGGAAGGTGGAGAAAGCATTACATGAGAGTCTTTTTAGCATAGAAGGTAATTATGCTTGACACTGAAGAACAGACAATAGCCCTCCCTGCTTGGCTGCTTAAACCTTTGTCCTGCAGTCTGAATGGCTGCCTTTGTTATAAAACACGTGTCCTCAGCTGATGTCATTCTCCTGTCTTCTCTGTCTGATAATCTTCCCTAACCCCAGTTATCAGTGACTCTGTGGTCTTGTGTGGCTTAATCTTCTGATTCTACGTAGTTTCTTTCTTCCACCACAACCTTTAGATTCTTTTTGGAAAACCAGTTCCTCCTGCTAAAGGAGACTAAGGTACATTCTATTGACTTGAAACAGTAATTACACAGAAAAGCCTGAAAGCCCAGAAGCTGTGATAGACTCTAAGGAAACACTGAAATTTGTGATTGGTCATGAAGAAGTAACCTGAATGTCCAGGAGCTGGTTTTAGTTCTGGTCACAACGGGGCTGCTGACCTGAGGCTCCTGTATCCATGCCTTACATAGTCATATAACTTTGATTTAGGAGACAGGAGAGCAGGAGGAATGTGAACTATTGTTCTAGTTTATTTTTATAAAGCTTTGTTCTCATCCTCTACCTTCTGGGTGAGAGAAAACACCCCTGACTGCTGTCCCACTTGTCTGTTGACTAGTTACCCATTCCCTGTACATTTTTCCTTTCTGGGTTCTAGTAGGTAGAGAAAGATGGAGTGACAATCCAGTGACACAGACTTTAGAGAAATCCTACGTTAAATAAATGGTTAAATAAATAAATTGAGAAATCTGGTGTGAGACACCTGTTTAATGAATTTATGCAGCCATATCTTTTGGAGATCTGGGGCTCATTCCATTGAAGGCTAGATTCAATTCAAGAAGTGTTTCCAAAATACAGATATTGTACATGAATAATATCATAAGAAATATGTATGTAGAAGAAGCATTTTTAATAGAATGAATAGCATTACCCAAAGGGATCAGAGCCCAATGCCTAGATCCTGGAATATTATCTAACTTAGACTATGATCTTTGGAGATGTTAAATTAATGTTCTTGAAATGAGTAGATCATTCTGGATTAACTGGGTAGAGCCCAAACACAATGATATGTATCCTTATAATGGAGAGGCAGAGGAAGAGTAAACACACACACAGAGTAGAGAGAATAGCATAAAAATGTAGCCAATAAATATTGAAGATGCTCACCTTCAAGCTTATAGCAATGGTGATCACAAGCCAAGTAGCCACCAGAAGCTGCTAGATGAAAGGGTTGTGTCATAGTCAACTTCAGTTGTCAACTGTGGGACATTTTTTCTTGAATTCTTAATTGATAGAGAAGAGCTCAGCCTACTGTGGGCAGTGTTGATCTTAGGCAGGTGGCCCTGGGGATGTAAGCTACCTTTCTCCATGGTCTCTCCTTCAGTTCCTGCCTTGAGGTTCCAGCCTTGAGCTTCTGTCTTGACGATGTCCCTCCATGACTGAGATGTGATAAGGAAGTATAAACCAAGTAAACCCTTTCCTCCCCCAAGTTACTTTTCATCCATATTTTATCACAGAAACAAAACCAAACCATGCTAGCACAGATTCTGGAATCTTCCTTAGAACTTCTGGAGGGAATGAATCCATGCTGACAGCTTGATTTGGGCCCAGTGGTACATATTTCATACTTCTGGCTTCTTGAACAGCAAGGAAAAATTGTCGCTGCTTCATGTCACCAAATATATGGTCACTTGTTATCTCAGCCATGGACAAGTCATACATCATACAACAATTTGGGGAGAAACTGCCTTAGCCAGTGTTCTACTGCTGTGAAGAAACATCATGACCACAGCAAGTCTTGCAAAGAAAAACATTTAATTGGGGCTGGCTTATAGTACAAAACTTTAGTTCATTGTCATCATGGCAGGAAGCATGGTGGCAGGCAGGCAGACAGAGGGCTGGAGAGGTAGCCGAGAGTTCTGTATAGAAGAATTTTAATTCAGCAACATGGCTACTCTGGTTGGAATACAGATACTCCTTTGATCTCAGGAGACAGAAACAAGCAAATCTCTGAGTTCAGGGCCAGCCCGGTGTAGAGCAAGTTCTAGGTAATGAAGAGCTTTGGTCCAGGCATGGTGGTACAAACCTTTAATCCCTGCACGTAGGAGACAGAGGCATGCGGAACTCTGAGTTCTGTTCAGGCAGTTCACTGGAGTCAGGGAGTTGAGAGGCAGTGGAGTTGAGTTTGTGGCAGCTCAGTTTGTGGAACCCAGAGGCAGTTTTTACTGGGAGAGTTTTGAAGAAACAGGTTGAAGAGAGACAAGCTAGACACAGGTGAAGACAGCACAAGCCAGAGAATGAGAAGGAACCAGAAGATTAGAACATACTGTCAAAGTTAGTTTGAGGCTAAGCAGAGCTCTTCAGTGAGAAACTGAGAGAAACCAATTTGAATCGGTCAGCTTGGAGAGAAGTTGGAGCCAGAATAGCTAAGTTGAACCGTCCAGCCAGAGTTCAGAAAAAAAAAAAAACTAGAAAGAGTGAGCTTATTCAGTAATAAGTCTCAGAGGCTGAAAACATTCTAGGTATAGATTAGATTGTATGGAAGCTAGAGGTTTCCAGGACAAGGCCTAGATTAGCAGACATAAGCAGTATACCTGAGAGATGACAATTACATCAGGCAAATAAAAATTACCTTTACAGTTCTACATCTGGATCTTCAGGCAGCAAGAAGAGAGATTCACACTGGGCCTGGCTTGAGCTTTTGAAATATCAAAGCCCACCTTTAGTGGTATACTTCCTCCAACAAGGCCACGCCTCCTAATCCTATGAACCTATGGGAGTCGTTTTCATTTAAACTAACACACACATACAAACAGACACATTTAAACTAACACACACATACAATCTCAGGAAAAGAGGTGAAAACGTGTATGCCAACTTACACACACACACACACACACAAAGAGAGAGAGAGAGAAGTATAATAATAATAATAATAATAATAATAATAATAATAACTAGAGAATGAAATCCAGCCACACCACACTAGTACCTAATGCTGTGTCTCAGATGATGAAGAATGGCTTGTGGTCATTCAATGCCTCTCGGTATGTGGGCACTTCCTTACAGGCCCACCTCACATATGACACCACCCATCATAATCGCCGTCCTGGACCACACAGAGCATGGAGCTCAACCAAGATAAGAGTTGTATTGGCACTCTCGGGAGGACACTGTTCTCTGAGATCTTGTCAGGCCTGGAGCTCTGTTGGGGGTAAACGAGAAAGAACAAGGCTTACTTCTGCTTTGAAGAGCTGAGCTGGACAGAGTGCAAGTCCGATGACCACGGCTCCACTGGTTGCTGGCCGTGGGTAGAATTGGAGTAACTCAGCAAAGGAGAAAGCAGAGGGCTCCTGGGGAAACAGGAGTGTTGCTTGATGCTGGCGGCTAGATTGCAGGTTGTAGTTCTTTGATTAACATCAGAGCCTAAAGAGTAACTAAGATTTATTTAATCTTTAAAGGGCAAACAGCATTTCATCTAAAAAAAAAATACTTTGTATGATCCCCTGGGATAGTAAAAATGTGAGGAATGTTACGAGTCATGAGACTATCCGTCACAGCCTCACACTCCCAAAGACACTGCCCTGCCAAGTATCACCTATAGGCTGACAGACATCAATGGAGGTCTGTGGGTAGACATTCCCAAAAGGTAAGAGATATGTACAATTCCCCCTGACCACTTCCAACTCCTCCAAAGTCTGACTCGTCAATGCCATTAGTCATAAATTCTTTTGATTTGAGTATTTAGGGCAAGAACTTTGTGCAATATGTTTTCTGCTTTGATGAAAAAACAAAACAAAACAAACAAACAAACAAAAACACACACAAGGTACCCATTCTTAACTGGGAGTGGTCACGGTACTTACCAAACAGCCAGATAGAGGCAGCTGCCAGCTCAAGCCTTGTGTCAAATGACCTTATTTCCTATTACCCTCCTCTGCTGAGAACAATGGGAGCCTGTCCCTGTGACTGTTGCTATATATCACACCCCTCCTGATTGTGACTGTATAGCCTGAATGAACCTCCCTGAGATTTAGAAGTCATGGGTCTGAGTTTCATTATAGATACCACTTTCAGGCTCTCCTCTTCTGAGGCTCGGGGACTCACTTGGAAGGGTGTTATAATTACTATGCAGATTGCTCTCCTATCATTTGGTTGAACCTTCAGGAAGAAAGAAGGTCATTAATGTAACTTCTTCCTTAACTTCTCATCTTAGGAAATCTGGAGGTAGAGCCATACACACAACCCAGCATACCTTGGTCCAGTGAGCCACCCTCGACAGAGAGTACACATACAACCCAGGAGCGCTGAAATGGATGCTAACACCAAGCCAGAGGAACTCTCAGAGCACTTTTTCTCTTAGAAATCAGTTTACCAAGGGGATCTGGATTCATAGCCGCAGATCAAGGTCTGGGTTTCTGAACCCGGTTTTGGTGATTTTTACCTGCTCCATCACCCACCCCAGCTCATGGCTGGGGCTGAGGGTGGCATGGAAGAGTCACACGGCTTTCTTCAGAGAAAGAGCTACAAGGTACACATTACCCAATGCACTGCCCATGTCACTGTCCCCACCACTGGTGTCAACATCAGCCACCATCAGTAAGGCAAGTGTCTTAACGAGGTCAAAACGCCCTGTCTAACACCCCCAAAGCAGCTGGATGGATGTGTCTTCTGCCTGTCACCTTTTGCAGCACAGTTTGGTTAGGTTCTTGCTCTTTGACTGTCTCTGTCTTTTCCAGAGCAACCCTCACACTCTGACTCCCTAGTATGGGTTATATTCCAGCCTAGTCCCGCGCAGGCCTGGAACTCAAGCAAATTCTCCCTAGTCATAGACAGGTCTGTGAAACCAGCAGACGTATTCATGTTGCCCCAACTTCAGCATATTGTACGGGCCAATATTGATCATGTGCTGACTGTGGACAGGCAGTTCTCCATTGCCCACACAAATGGCAGTGAGCATTGGCACACAACATTCAAAACAGCAGATGATCGTGAAAGATGGCTTTCGGTAGCTGTCCTTGGAATGTAGTTGGTGATTCCTGATAGTATAGATTACTTCCACCACAGATTTACATGAATGAAAATTGGCTTGTAGTCTACGTTTCCTGTCTACTGAATATATAAGGCTGGCACATGCTGGGGAGACTCTCCCCAGGAACTAAATCGACCAGAGAAGGGAGATTTGTTCTTGATTATCTGTTTGGTGGAGGGTGGGGGCTGAGTTAGTTACATTTAGAAACACATTTAGGTTTCTCTTTCTGTTTTAACAGAGTCACTTTTCTGCAAAACACAAAATTCAGCCTAAGGCTTTTTTTTTTCCACACTGTTTTCTTATCTGTAAAAACAGTGTGTGTATGTGTGTGTTTGTGTGTGTATGTGTGTGTGTGTGTGTGTGTGTGAGAGAGAGAGAGAGAGAGAGAGAGAGAGAGGGGTGGGAAGAGAGAGGCACACATACATGCAGGCAGACACACACACACACACACACACACACACACACACACACACACAGAGGCTTATACGAAGTACCCAAAGTTTCTTACTTCAGGATTAGCTACTGACATGCTGGCCCAATATTCAAAAGGAAACAGCAGCAATACTTAGTAGTTCTTCGTGTTTTAAATTTTTTCCAGGATTTAGTTTATTTTTATTTGTGGATATGTGTGTATCTGGGTGTATGTACAGTGAAAAGTGTCTCACTCCCTGGACCTAAAATTACATGCAGCTGTGAATCACCCACTACTGGATTCTGGGAACCAAATTTCAGTCCTTTGCAAAAGTAGGGAGCACTCTTAACTGCCAAGCCATCTCTTCAGCTTTGACTTAACATTTTGAATGTTGACTTATCAGCTTAGGCTACCAGGAGAGAGGGTATGGCTTTATTAAGATTCATTTTATTTTTAATGATGTGTATGAGGGCATACATGTGAATGAATGGAGATGCTTACAGAGGTCAGAGGCTTCCCAGCTCCTGGAGCTGGTGTTACAGTCAGTTTTGAGTCGCCCGACCTGGGTGCTGCTGTCCAAATTCCCAGGCCTCTACAAGCGCTTGCTCTTAACTGCTGAGCCATCACTACAGCTCTGGCTTAGTTTAGTTTATTGCAGAGCTGAGGATAGAGCCCAAGGTCCTGTAAATGCCAGGGAAGCACTTTACAGTGGCATCATCAGCCCTGATGTATGCCACTGAGAATGGAGTTTTGCAATATTGTGTTCATTAGGCACATGTGCATTCGTGTATGTGTCTGCATGTATGTGTGAGACTGTGTTTGTATTTGATTGTCACACCTGATCTAGGATCCTAGTGCATTTGATCTGAGTAATTTATAAATTATACACGTATAATTTATTAAATCAGCTTACATTAAAATAGTAACAATAGCTGTCTCACACCTGAGAGGCTGAGAACCCAGAAGTCGCTCAGTCCTTGAGGCTAGATACCTCAGCAGTCGGAGTGGTGTCAGAGTGACAGTCTCACACTGGGCAGGCCGACAGACTGGTAACTATTCAGTCCACAAGGCTGAGTCCCTGGGTAGTACCAATCTGGTGCCAAAATTGTTGAAGGTTGCTGGAGAGCCACTTGTCCTCAGAGAACAGTGGTTCCGACGTCAAGGAATCTGCAGCAGCAACAGAGTGCCAATGCTTCAGAAAAGGGGAAGGCTGAATGGACCAGAGGGAAGGCTGAGTGAATGAAAGGCAGTGATGTCCCTTCTGCCAGGCTCTTTTTATCTGGGCTGTTACCAGCCAGTGCTACCCACAAACAGTGTGGTTCCTCCCATATTAATTAAGGAAGTCAGGACAAATTCTTCAGGTGAGGTTCCATATGCAGGTGAATCTTATTTTGTAGCAAACTGACACTAAAACCAACCATTAAAAACCAACCCTTGTCTACTTGACACACAAACATTTCACTTTAGAAACCATTGTAGAAGAGTTTTAATTCAGAACGTAGCTGCTCTGGCAAGAGATCACGTCCAAAGACCTTCTAGATCTGTGGGACCCACCTGGAATACCAACACGCCTGTAACCCAGGAGACAGAGGCGAGCAGATCTGAGTTTAAGGCCATCCTGGTATAGAGCAAGTTTCAGGTAAAGAAAAGTTTAGTTGCAGGTGTGGTTGTATATACCTTTAATCCCAATGAAGGTAAAGTTAGTTGGTAAGAGGAAGCACCTATGTTTGAAAGTGTTACCTAATTGAGTGGAAGAAAAAGTGATGAATCAGAGAAGATTTGACATAACAGGATACCCTCAACTTTCATGAGAAGAGAGAGGAAAGAAAAGTTGCTTGAGGGGCAATACAAAAAGGAGAGGAGGCAGTTTTATGGGGAGAGTTTAACAGAGAGAGGTTGAATTTGAGAACAAGTTAGACGCAGGTAAAGACACAATGAGCTAAAGAATGAGAAGGAGCCAGAAGATTAGGAAAGATTGCTGGAGATAGTTTGAGGCCAAGTAGAGCAATTCTGGGGCTGAGAGAGAAGCCGGATTGAATAAGTCATCTGGGAGGGGAGTTTGAGCCAGAACAGCTGAGCTGAACCAGTAGCCCAGAGTTCAGTAAGAACAAGTAAGGGTGAGCTTATTAAGCAATAAGTCTTAGAGGTTGAAGACATTCTAAGCCTCGGTTAAACTGTACAGAGGCTAGAAGCTTCCAGGACTAGGCCTAGGTCAGAAGATAGAGGTAGTAAGTCTCCGAGACAACACAACTGAAAAGGATGAATAAAAGTTCCTTTTACAAACCATAACACACAGGCTTACGTGCTCACACATAAATGAATAAACAAATATGAAAAAACCATAAACTTATCCTCTAAGTTTCGTGTTTATTTCATAAAATAACCAGTTTCAAAGATTCCCTAAATCTTTAAAAACCCCATTGTTTTAAAAGTCTCAAATCTCTTAACCGTAATCTCCTATGGATATCAAAAAATATAAGACAGTTTTCTTACTCCAAAAGGGCAGAATCAGGTGGGATGGCTCTTCTTGGTTGTCAATGTGACTACAATGGAGGGCACACATGTCAGGGATGTTTGTTGTTGTTTAATTTAAAGTAGGAAGATCTAACTTGAATCTTTGAGGTAGGGAGAAACACCTTTAATCCAGCTCTTGAGGAAGAAAGACTCTTGCCTTTAATCTGGGTCACATCTTCTGCTGGAAGGGTGAGGAAGAAGGAAGCTTTGCTTTCTTACCCTCACCTTGCTAGCACATCAGTTCCTTCACTGACATTAGAGCTTACTTCTCTGGGATCCCAGAAAATACTAATGACCAGCTAAGACATGGACTACATCCTTGGACATTCCACTCACAGGCAGCCGTTGTGGAATTAGCTGAACTGCAGTCTGCAAGGCATCCTAATAAATCGCATGTAAGTTCCACAGTGTAAAAAAACTCGGTGTTGGAGGTTGGTTACAGTGGTGTACCCCTTTAATCTCATCACTGGAGAGGCAGAGGCAGGTGGATGCCCATGAGTTCAAGGTCATCCTGGTCTACCTAGCAAGTTCCAGGCCAGCCAAGGCTGCATAGTGAGACCTTGTCATAAAACAAACAAATAAACAAACAAAAAATACCTCCGTGTCAGATGTCTGAGACTTAGTCATGATCTTCTGAGCTCAAAAGAGCTTGAAAAGTCTCAGCTCGGTGACACGCAGCTTGTCTTTGTAGGCTCAAGCCAGCTCTACCCCTGACCCACTGCTGTCCTCAGCAGATAACCCCAGGCCTCTGGCGTCTGCAATATCCTTAGGTCTTACTGCAGCTGAGACTGCGCTTGCCCCAATGGCCTCACCTGACCTTTCTTCAGGGTCCCCAACCCTGCACACAGTATGGGGTTCACGACTCCTTCAGAACCAGTACCATATGGGAGACTCCTGTACATTTGCTGCATGTGCTCTTGTGTGCCGGCCTTGAGGAGACACTTCTCAGAAGATTTTTGCCTCTAGAATGCTGGTCTCTTCCTAATCGCAGCTGATTTTTCAGCCTCAGCTCATCAGCAACATATCTCACTTCCAAGGATTCTTAATTGAAAATATGTCACATGATGGAGTCTTTGAGGCAATTCCCGATTGTCACGAGCCAGGCCTCCATCACGTGCATTGCACTGAGTCCCCTTCCAGGCTCTCACTGAACAGCTCTCTAACCTCTGAGCAATCATGGCTATTCCAGGTCCGAGTTCCAAACATTTGCACAATTCTTGCGAAAACAACACTGTCACTCTTCTCACGGCAATACCCCCAGTCTCTGGTACCTTGCCTATTTGCAGAAGAATAATCCTCATAAGACAGGAGTGAGTTCACACTTCCGTGGGCCGGCTCATCCCCTCCAACAAGTACCCTCTTCTGAGAAGTAGAGCCTAGAATGTTAGGGCGCACCGACAGGCAGTGACTTCTGCTCCTTTCTGTTTTCATGCAGCCTCTACTGCTCCACACCTAGAGGTCTGCAGCTTGCTCGTGACCCCAGAGTTCACCGCCGAGGAACGGATTGGGGCCATTCAGACACGAAACTTCGAAAGGCAGCTTGTAGCTCTTGAGATAGGTTTGCCAGGATGGAAATGTCAATTTGGGCAGTTGTCTTTTCTGCTTTGATCATATGATTTCGGTTGTCAGAGTGTAGGAGCCTTTTAGAGAAGGAATCGGGATGTGAACACCCTAGCACGGGATGGGAGACACTTCATAACTTGAGGGACAGATGCTTCTCCATCTTCCACTGCGACTGTACTTTCAAAAGCAGTGATGACAGCGCCAGTTGCTAAGAGCGATGCCATGCAGAGGCAGCCAGAGTTGTTTTGTAAACAGATGAGATTGGCTAAAACTAGCCTATTGCCTCATACATCAGAGGAGCGGTTGAATCAGAGTTGGCCGGTTTCAACGTTGGGTCCTGCCACTTAGCTATGTGACAGGAGGTTCTCTTCTTTACCTAAAACAGAGCTTATAAAAGTGCCACCTAATAAACTGACAAAGTAGAAGATGGGTTGTGAATAAGCAAATGATTTAGCTAGGGCCTAGCACAAAGCACGTGTTCTGTTAAAAGTTTGTCTTTCATTCTGCTTCCCTGTTTTAGAACAGTTTACTGTCTTTGAAAATTGTTTAACATTTTATGTATTTGTGTGTGAGCTGCAGAGAGCATGTGGAGACGAGAGAAGAACCTGGGCAGGTCAGTTTTGTCCTTCTACCATGCGGGTCCCTGTGATGGAACTCAGGCCATCAGGCTTGGCAGCCGTGCCTTTACTCAAACTGTCCCGCTGGCCCACAGGTCACCTTCTCAGCGAGGCTAAGCCTCTTAAATGGTTTTTCACCAAATTCTCTCTTCACAGGCTGAGCAAATTCTAAACAAGGTGCAATGAAGTCATCCTAAATTCCATGTTTTTTGGGTGCCTAAATGAATGATGTATTGCCTTCCATTAATAACGTCCCTCTCCATCTTGACAAATAACTGCCGTCGATGTGGCTTAAATAACATGTAAAAGTGTTAATAGCCAAGTAGAACTTTATCCGAGGTGTGATAAAGGCTGGGAACTGGCCTGCAAAAAGTGCTCTGCCCTCACATCACATCGCTTGTCCCTAGGGTGCCTTCAAGTCGCCCTGACAGACAGGCCTGCCCCCTGCAGCCCCGGGAGCCTGTTCTGCCCCATCCACAACACAACTGCCAGCTGAGTTCTAATTGCAGAATCTTCATTACCAGGGATGATTGAAACTATAAAAAGAACCCAGCTGAATTTTCCTCATCCTGCTGGGCGAGCACAGGGCTGGCTGTCAGGTCCCTGCCCTCCTTTCCCCAGCAATTATCCGTGTGGTGGGGAGTGGGGGGGGGTGTCTGGTGTCATCAGGAACCACTCAGCAATTGATAGATGTTGCCTCCTTTCTCCTCCAAACCTCTGTCCACAGGAGGTGAACTGAAGGCCGTGACAAATACCTCTGTCCTTCCTGGAAGCTAGAGACAGGAGGTTAGGTTCATTATTTTTTTCTCTTTAAAATTTTTATATGATTATCATTTATTACAATTTATTCAGTTTGTATCCCGGCTGTGTCCCCCTCCTTCATCTCCTCCCAATCCTACCCCCCCTCCTATTTCACCTGTCCCCAAAGTCACCTAGAAGTAAGTGACAGTACAGAGATCGTAGATTTTTTTTTTCCTCTAGCCTCCCAGGCTTTTGTGACAACTAATAGACGCCATCTGCAAATGAGTCTTCTTCTGTTCCATCCTTCCCATCAGTAAGCAGTTGAAGACCCTGGTGAGCTATTGGTGCTGAGTTAACGGCAGTAAAGGGGGTCTCCGGGAGGTGGAAGGCAAATCCACTCAGGACTGACCCTGCTCCTGCAGCTAAAAACTTTTAAGACTCAAGGCAGGTGAGGCAGCACATGCCTGTAATCTCACTGCTTGGGAGGCTGAGGCAGGAGTGTGAGTTTAGTGGCCAGCCTGGGCTGCCTAGTGAGCCCTAGCTAGAACAGAAGAATAAACAGAGTGATATATGCTAGTTTTATGTAAAACATAGGCAAAGCTTTCTAAAAACCTATGTTGAGGGGCAAACATCTTTGTACCTAAAAAAAAAAAAAAAGGCAAAATGTCTGGAATAATATACACCAGTAATGTTTGGGAAGCCAGCTCCAGAGGCCACGCAATGAACGCTTGAGAAGGTGGTCTCAGAAGACAGAAAGGTATGTTGCCTTAGATGCATTATGTTTTGCCTTGAGCTTTTATCTTCTTGGGCTAGAAAGAGAAAGTGCTTGCTTAGCATGTCCTGGGCTTCATCACAGCATTGCAGGGAGAAGGTCTTACATTCTTATCTGCAAAATGGGATGGAATAGTAGCATTGCACTGGGCTGCTGTGGGGATGAACTAGCCAATCAGTGTGCTCAGCAATGTCTGGCCCTGGACCAGTGGTCCATGACACTAGTTCTTTTTAGTTGATGAGATATCAGAAGAGGAAAAGCATGGGTGCAGAGGGAGGGAAAGACCTCCCTTGTAGATGGAAGGTTTAGATAGTCAGAGAAGGCCAGGGGCATTCTGGGTCAGGTCTGAAGCAATGGGAAGGTGGAAAGGAGCCTCTACTGTTCTCTAGGAGAAAGCTGTTCAGAAGGGGACACACAGGCTGCACAGGAAGGGGACACATCAACACCTACATCAGCTGCTGCATTTTTTCCAGTGCAATGTACAGTCCATAGGACACATCATTACCACACAGAGCCCTCAGCCATGGTTCACTCTGGGTGCTGTGCAATTTATGGGTTTGGAAACAAATATAAAATGATTCATTTGTACATATGTGGGTTCGTTTGCTTGTTTGTGGTTTTGCTTTAAATTTCTTTGACTCCCCTCATCCCCCAGCAAAACAGAGACACAGATAGGAAGTTAGGGAAAAAACCAACATCATCAACAGATGACATTGTCAAGGCAACCAGGGATCAAGACATTCCCAGCAAAGTTCATTGATAATTTACCCCTAACTTCAAAAGTCCACAAAGGTGGCAAATCAAACAGACCCAGCTGAGACAAGGATCCAAAGGATAGTTAAGGTTGGCAAGATATCAATTCCCTACAGATGAGAGCCAAATTTCAGAATTATTTTGCCCATAGAAAAGTGCCCCAATGGATCATTCATTACCTGCCCACCGAGACTTGTCTTGGCTCATTGTTTCAGCCAGATGCAGTTCATCCTGGCAGGAAAGGCATGGCAGAATGGTTCCAGAGCGGTGGGGGCTTGTGGGAGCTCCTTGCAAAGAAGTCACACCAGGAGGAAAAGAATGTGGCAGGAAGGAGCCAGGGATGATAACACCCCAAAGACCTGCCCCCAATGACTTCCTCTAACAGACCCTGTCTCCTACAAGTTCTACAGCTGCCACCTAGGCAGCAGGGTGTTCAAACACCTGTGGGAACTTTTAACACTCCAACATAGTATTCGCTAAGCCCTCAGGGTACCAAGGTCAGAAGTATGGGACTTAGCTTATGAAGGCAGGGCTGTCTTATAAAGAGGCAGCCATCTGGGCGGTCACAGATGCTCTGACCCATCTCCATCTGGCTCTAGAGTACTTGTACATTCTCCTCAAAGTCAGTGAAAACCGCACAAATAAGGCAGCTTAGGTTAGTCTGCGCTAAGCCTGTTGTCCTGCTATGTAGCTGACACGGTGGAGGGAGAATGAAATAAAGAAAAAAAGAAGACAGTTCAACAAAGAAAGATAATAAATGTAATTGCCCACATTAGAAAGAATACATTTTTAAAGTCAAATTAAGCGTAACAAACACTTTAAAAGAGATGATAGGATATTGTTAATGCTAAGTAAATACAATAAAAATTTAAGAGAGCAAGTAAAAATAACAGTTTATTTAATGAACATAATTGAAGAGAGGAATTACAGAATAGGTGCAAATTTGCATTTGTAAACACAGGATGAGGCTGAGGGCTCCAAAGGCATCAGGAAGGAACAAAAATGAGGGAAATCAGTAGTGAATTTACCACCCATGTAACAGGAGCCTCAGGAGGGAAGGAGACGGTACAGAGGCCTGTGTGGTGGGCTGTGACTCACACCTGTCTGTTACAAGACACAGTCGGCACCCCTCACACCTTTCACCTGATTCGGATTCACGGGGGGGGGGCAATAAGCATTGTGAGTGCCAATGTATTAGCCGAGTGTGTGTCCAGGGCTGGAGAGATGGTTCAGCCATTAAGAACTTGCAGAGGACCCAGGTTCAATTCCCAGCACCCACACAGGGCCTAACAACCATCTGTAACTCCAGGTGCAGGGGATCTGACATCCTTTTCTGGCTTGCTTAGATCCCAGGCATGTACATGGTACGCAGACATACATCCAGGCAAAGCACCCACACACATAAGCTAACCTAAATAAAGAAAGAAAGAAAAGAGGTACTTCCCCCTTTCCTCCAATTTTTATGTTTTTAAATAAATTAATCAAAATATAACTTCTTTCTTCCCCTGTCTTTCAAATCCTCCATGATCCCTACTCTCAAACTGCTAGACTTTTTTCTTTGATTACTATTGTTATACGCCTTAAGGTTCTTTAAAAAAAAACAAAAACAAACAAACAAAACACAAGAAAAGCCTATGTACCTTTGAGGATGAGATGTGATTATGTGATTTACCTTAACCAACTTAACCAATCAGTACATTCGACGCCCGTATATATGAAGCAGACACATTCTTAGTAAGTAAGCACTTGCGCCAAGCACTGCTCTGATCGTGTGAGGCCTCGCTCACCCTCCTTAAGGAAGAAAAACATCACAGAAAGAGACACAGTCCTGGCTGTGCAGATGAACTCACGACTCCCTTGAGCTGAAATAGCCCGTTGAGTGTGTCTCTTTGAAGTGAGTCCAGCCACACAGCCAGTGGATACAACCAAAGAAACAGCTGTTGTTCTTTTAGATTTCAGGTAAATGCATGAAATCTATTCCAATAGAGATAGGAGGTCATGTATGGATAACTAATAAACTAAAGTCCTCCAAACAACAATATGTTTGACTGTAATAAAAAAATATTTAGAAGGGGAGGCCAAAACAATGCTAAAGAAATACAAGGATGAGAGAAAGAAAGAAGAGAAAGGAAGAAAGGTATAGTTTAGGATGTATAGCACAACACAATAACTTCACATTTCAAAATGCAATGCCAAAATCAAACAGAAAATAATATTTTACCAAGTAATATGAGTGGGACATCAGATTTCTCAGTTGTGACACTGAATTGAAGAAATCAGTGGAGCATTGTTCCCAAAGAGAAATATCTAAAGGAGGTCCCTTCTGAAGCTGTGAGCTTCTCCCCAAAAGAGGAGACCTGGTATTCAGTTAAGGGTACAAATGCCCCCGTGTTCCCCCTGCTAGAACCTCCAAATATCCAAATACACTCTCAAGAATGACTTGGTGGAGTTAAGGTGGGTGGCAAAGGAGACAGATTTAAAAAAACTCAGTTTCCTCCATTTTTTAAAGGAGTTTAGTGATAGCTCTGTACAACACAATAGAACAGTCTGAGACAACAGTTTTACACAAGATTTATTGTAGCTCTGAAGGTACAAATTTCATTGCTTCTGATCATGCCTTATGTGTCAGATGAATGAACTTTGATGTGGGATAAAAAATATGGACTCAAGACTCTAGTCAGACTTGAGGGAAAGAGTTGAAGGTGTGGATATTTCACTGGACGTGAGTGTGGAGTGATTTCAGGGAATGAGGTTCTCCAGGACCTATGATGCGAAGGCAGAATCCAGTCCTGTTTTTGAGAGGTGTAAGGAATGCTGGGGAAAGCGAGAACCACATTTGGCAGCTGTCAGCTCACATCTGCTTCCTGTGGCATGGTTTCCTTTCTGACTGACAATCAGAATACATAAATATATGTGATGCATCAAACAGACAAACCTACTCACACAGATATGCCTAAATATTTAGACACAACCAGACGGTGACAAAAATGATTAAGGAATTAAAATTCTGATCACTAAAGGTGAATGGCGGTGAATGAGAGCAGATCTCAATTCGGACCCGACTCATCAGACCTGTGCTTAGATTGTCACTTCTAGAATGAGAAATGAGTCATTTAGTGCCTGTGGAAGGCTGTCTGGCAGATGTTGTATCTATTGGCCTTTCTTTCTCCTTCATGGGTTTTTCTCTGACATCAGACCATCCTGAGGGTGGACTGGGGGAGTAAGAAAATGAAGTACATAGGTAAAGTTAAGAGATTATCGGCCCGATATTTAGCATTGGGTTGGATTCAAGTCCCAGGACCACTTGGTCCTGCCTGTGAGACACAGCATCTCTGAACCTATTCTTTTTGGTAAAATGCTAGTTCTGACTGACCTACCTCACAGTGAGCCTGCAGAATGAGACCCAGTGTATGTGAGAGGGTTTGGAGCTGTGTTGCTAGGGCCACATTCTTCCCCAGGGGTCCCTCAGTAGGTGCAGCTTGCAAGAGCTATGAAGGTCAGAGTGACCCTGGCTTCCAGTGTCTGTTGTAGCAGTTGGTGTTGAATCTGGTCTATATACTGGCATTCCAGGGAGACCTTGTTTGATTCTGTATCTGCTGCCAACGATGTGCTTTAAAAATAGTGACATGTATGAAATACCCATGAGTAAAAATAAATTGTTAGTGTTAAGACTAAATTCAGGAGCTGGAGAGATGGCTCTGGTTAAGAGCGCTGGCTGGTCTTCCAGAGGTCCTGAGTTCAGTTCTCAGCACCCATATGGTAGCTCAAGAACACCTATAACTCCAGTTCCAGAGCATCAGATGCCTTCTTCTGGCCTCCATGGTATGCAAGTGGTGCACAGAGAGCATACAGACAAAATACCTATACATATAAAATTTTTAAAAATTTAGAGAAATAAGTTCATTGCTTTAGATGATCATTGGATAGAAATGAATATGTATGTAGGGTGAGTTTGGGGTTCCTGAGCATTGCAGATTGTAGCTATGCCCCCTTGGCCCTTATTAGAATACAATTAAGGGCAAATTATACATGGATTTTCATGATAGTGACTATCACTTAGCTTCTATTACTACCTTAAATGACTTACCCTCCCACGGCATCACAGACTTAGGCTGGTTACATCTGGGGACTTCCTGCTGAGTGAACCCTGCTACCACTCTCCACCCCACCTCTGAGTCCCCCTCTGCAGCTCAGAAACTTGCTGGGAAAAGGCAGATGTCCCAGCTGTTCCCTCCCCATCGAGACACCATTCAGGAGTGCCCAAGTGCCTCTCCCCTGAGAGTTTCTGTGGGAGAATCAATTCCTCTTGAAGTTCCCGCACATTCTTCCACAGCATTAGACGAAGCTCCGTCGCAGAAGAGGGTTCGAGGGATGAGAAGCGGAGCTGAAGGCTCCGTTAATGGCTTTGCTTCGTGTGACTTAATAGGGTTCCCAGGCACTCAAGATCTGAGCAATCTACAGAGATCATCTGCCAAACAACAGGAACAGTCTGGCAGAGGAAAACCTTCAGACCTGCTTTGGGGGGGGGGGGGAACAGCGTATAAATTCTGACCACGATGGAGACCACAGGCGCTGGAGCTCACTGATCATTATTTCTGTACAAGAGTATCTTAAGATACACATGAGTCTCTCCTCTCAGCAATTATACCCAACAAATGCCAGCCAGAAATGGAGGGAACATGTACTCTATGGAAGTGCTTACATCCTAAATTATCTCGGCCTCTGTTGACTTCAGGGCTTTCTTTCAATCAACATCTCTCCAGGCAGATACTCTTTAGTCAGCCACTTTTTCCAAGGTCCGGTCTTTCCTCCTCAGGGATGCTCATCTCTCCTCAACTGCTGCTTTCTTTAATACCACTGTATCATCGAGCAGGGACACCCAGGAAGAAATGCGGGAAAGGGAGCTGGCATAGCGATTTTTGCTTGTCCATTGACTGTTTCACACACAGACAGAGAGCATTCTGTCTGTCTAACACCCGCCCTCTCCTATCTCCCCCTTACCTCTTTCATTCCTCCCTCCAGGTCACGTTCTCAAGATCACGCCCTTCTCTTTTGCTTTGTGACTCTGATTGAACCAGACTACATGTGAGCCTATTGGTTCAGAACTAGTCACTGCAGCCTGCTGAGCTTACCGTTTGGTACACAGCTGAGGGCAATGACTGTTCTTCCTCCCCCAGATTCTATCAGTGGCCAAGAGTTCACCAGGGAGGAGTAAGGATGCTGAGCCCTTTCTAGAGAGGAAATCCAGGACCAGAGACATGCACACATGTGCTCTCTCATGAACCCTGGACTTCAGTCTTTACGTGTTTAACTCAAAGCAGCTGTCAAAGCCAGGCAATCAGAAGGACTATTGAGGGGAATGTCTTAAGGGAGGGAAGTTAGTATAACATAGGTAATATGAAAGTAAAGAAGGGGAATACAGGGGAGGAAACAGTTCAAGAAGGGATGGAGGTGGATGACAGGAGAGACAAGCGACAGTGATAGACAGTGAAGCACCGAGGGTGAAGAAAAGCCACATGGAGACCCATTAATGTTGTGGAAGTTTTTATTGATATTTACTAGCAATGCATATAATTATTATGGCAGTTATTATTTAACCCACTAGCATATCAATAAAAGACACAGACACCTGTTAGATTTCAATATACCTATCCACTGGAACTGGGCAGAAAATAACTCCCTTAGCCATCATTCACCTTCCAGCCCTACTTCCCATGCCGCTTGCTTTAATTATTCCTATCTTGGCTACCTCCCACCCATAAGTCCCATAAATATTTGCGCATGCTTTTCATCTGAGCAGCTTTTCTCCCCATCACCGACCCTCAGAGCACATGCCTCCCTGCCACGTGGTGCTATACGTTAACCCATGGTGGTCTCTCTTCTTCTTCCTCCTCCTCCTCTCCTTTGTCCCCCTCCTGTGATCCTTCTGTCCTTCAAGCCCTCGAAACTTAGCTTCGTCTGCGTCTCTTCTGCCCAGGTAGGTGGCTAGGTTATTTAGCCAATCAGGGACAATATTGGAGGCTTACACACCATCACTTAGTATATGTGAGGGTTTGCTGGAAGAACAGCAAAGATCCTGGGGGACAAGCAATTAATGAAATACAAAGCAGCAGACCATGTGTTTACGATCTCAGCAGCCTGCACTAAGCACCATCTTCTGAAGATGCTGAAATTCCAGAATCCTTCATTTGTCCTCTTCTGGAGTAGGAAAGAGACAGAACCGTGCAGGCGCTTAGGAGAGCAAAGGTTCCACCTCCGGCTGCTTGTGTCACAGAGGCGTGGGATGGAGACAGTGTCTGCTTAAGGGTGGAGCAGCAGAGCAGGGTCTCCACCGTCAGACCTCACGCACGAGCTTCCAGATTCCCGGCAGAAGCGCAGGTTGCTTTTCTCAGATAGTTAAGGAACACAGAAATTGCCACATGACTCCAAACATGGTCCACCTAGATGTTCTCTTGAAGACCCCAGAGATATATTTTAGGAGGCATTCTGCCCTGTAGAGCCACAAACCCAAATACAGAGGGCAGAGCCTCCTAAATTCTGAAGAGCCCTTCAGTGTGAGCTGAGAAGGAGTGGGTGGTAAATTAATATCTGTGTCAGATCTATTTGTACAGGGCCCTGTGACGGGTGCGTTCACAGTGAGCACCTTTAAAGCTCTCGGCAACTCTATGAATTAGTTATTATTGCTTCCCATTTTCTAAATGAGCAAACTGGGAATTCACAAGGCCAGGCACTTCTCCCAAGGCCGAATCACTAGTAAGAGCTGGAACTGAGCACTTTTTGCTCTCAGCCGTTGCATTCAATTAACTAATTGCTAAATCATCTCAGTTCTGCCTCTTAAGTTTCAAATCACTCTTCTCATAGTCTTATCTCCATGAACCTAGGTCAGGCCTTCATCATTTTATCTCAGCCACTGCAGTGACTACCTAGCTATTCTCCATATATGTCCTACAACTGTCTTCACTCCCCATCTCCCAATCTGCCTGTAGCTCATCACACCATCCACCACGCTGGGCATGTTTTACACCTTATCTAGGTTGTCTTCACAAAATCTTTTTTCTTGTTGAGGTCTTCATTTTGAACATCTCCTCCTCTGTGAAGCCTGCCCTGCCATCAGGGATGGGCTACTTCTTATATACCAGGCCTTATCAGTAATTACATTGCATCATAACTGGGTCTGTGTTTGTATTGTCACTAAGCTTTTTGTGAATGGAAACTGAGTCTCCATTCATTCATGTATCTCTTGCTCTTAAACTGTCTTGCTCATCGTAGGCAGTGAGTAAGAACTTGTCTTGTCCTGAATAAAAAAAGAAATGAATGAATGAACACATAAATGAATGACTGAAAACTTAAAACATATCAAATTTAAAAAATGAATAAATAAAATGATAGATAACAGTTATTTCTGATGTAAGAATGACACAATTTTTTTAAAAATCCTGAATCACTTTCAGAATGCTAGATTCTCTTGTAAACACAAAAGGAACAAGAGAAGTAATTATAGATTATACTTGATATGTAAATTTGAAACAGAATGTAATACTATCACCTCGAACTTGATAAAAGTACAGAGCTATGACACATTTTATTTTGTGACACTTTGTAGTTTTCAGAAGGAGCTTGCAGACAGATTTATTTTAACTCAACAAAAGGCAGGTCAGGGAGGGGCTGGTGCTCATGGTCCCATTTTCAGAAAAGGAAGCTAAGGGTTGGAACCAGCAGTAGTAGTTGTTGGGACAGGCCCTCATGCAGCCCTGGCAGGCCTCAAAGTCATTATGTAGTTGACAATGACCTTGAACTTCTGGTCCTCTTGTCTCTACCTATCAAGTGCTGGGATTGCAGGTATGAGGATCCATGCCCAGTGTTATGACATGCATGGGGCCCAACCCAGGGTTTCATGCATGCTAGGATACACTCTCCCAACCCAACTCCAGCCTCAGCCCAGAAACCAAGAATTCTGAGTATAGCAATCTTTGCAGATGACCCCTGCAGCAAGCTGTTTGCTTCTTTGTTTGTTTTTGAGACAGGGTCTGTCTGTCCTGGAACTCACTCTGCAAACCGGGTTGGTCTTGAACTCAGATTGTCCTGCCACCTGCCTCTCAAGTGCTGGGGTTAAATGCGTGCGTCACTTTGCCCGGCTTCTGCTGCAGACTCTGACCTTTCCAGGGACAGTGTAAACATGTGTGATTTTCTACTTCAGCTCTCACAAGACTTCTCACCACCAATAACAGAATCCGAGGCATCTCAAGACAGAAGGCAAACCGGTTCTGTCAGAAACAAGCATTCCTACGCCTGTACATTTCTCAATCTTCCTAGCAAACACTTGACGGTGGGGATAGAACGTGTGCACACACACACACACACACACGCGCGCACGCGCGCATACTTTACTGCAGACTCACCTTTCTGTTGGCTGTGGCCAGAGAGTGTAGGTGGGGAGATCACAGTACACGTGAGGCACACGGCAGTATTGCCTACTTTTCTACAAAGTCCCCGATGTTCCAAGTTCCGCCTTAACTCTGGCTCTTGCCTTTCTTGAAAGTCATTTGAGTGTGGGCATACACGGTGGGCTCCCAGGAATGTTACTCTGTTGCAATGGCTTGTTTCTCCTGATGTCTTCTGCCCTACAGTTTAATGTAACACTAAGTCTTGAAGCCGGGTGGCTTAATTCCTCCCACTCGGCTCTTGTGAGGATGTCTGTGGAGTTCTACAATTTCTGCATATAAATATGAGTCTGTTGTAAATTTCTACAAAAGACTCAGGGTGGAGGTGGTTATAATTAGAAATACGTTGATCAATAGAGAGAGAATTGACAGCCTTGCCACATCGAAACATGTAATCCATACATATATGATGAGTTTACCCATGTATTTGGGTCTTTAAGTTTCCCTTGGCAATGGTAGAGTGTGGAGATGTCACCATTAGATTTATTCCTAACAATTATATGGTCTTGCTGTGACGAAAACACAGCTTGATAGGCTTAGTTTTTTTCCTTCCATTTTTAGTTCTGCCTAGACAAGACTCAGACTTCAGAGTCTCTTCTTTCAAAGGCCCTTTGCAAAACCTAGGGAGGGAACCTAGTGGTTTTCCCATCATGATTTTATTATATTATTTTTCTTAAGAAAAAGCTCTACATTGTAAACATTCCAGACCCCACAGGCTTAGAGCAATGTTTTGTCTGTCTGTAGTGTTCTTTGTCACTTCCCTCACTCTTCCTTCCGTCTTCTTGTCCATGGAGTTTGAACCATGACTTCTGCCGCTGTGGTGGTGAGAAATGCCCCACCCCCAGAGGCTCCTGCGTCTGAACACCTGGTCTTAGCTGATGAGCCGTGCAGGGAGGCTACACAGTGGCTCTCAGCCTTCCTAACGCTGCAACCCTTTAGCACAGTTCCTCGTGTGCTGAACCATAACATTATTTTTGTTCCTACTTCATAACTGCAATTTTGCTGTTGCTATGAATCGTAATGTAAATATTTGATGTGCAGATGGTCTTAGGCAACCCTGTGAAAGGGTCACAAGCCACGGGTTGAGAATCACTGATTTAGGTAGTAGAGCGTTGCTGGGGGAAGTACATCACTGCGTGGGGTTGGGGAGCTTTGCCCCCTCATCCAGTGTGTTCTCTCTGCTTCTCATTCGCAGTAAACGATATGATCAGCCAACTTCATTCTCTGGCTGTTGTACCTGCCTCACCGTTAGAGACCCCCCTCGCGGACTATAAGTCCAAATAAACTCTTTGCTTTTGGTGATGATATTTTTATCGCAGTAACAGAAAACAAACTAGAATACACGGGATTTGGATTTGTTTTGATTTTGTTTATATGGCTGAATAATATTCTGTTGCAATCAACTACATTCTGTTTAGCTGTCCACCTTTCACTGCTCTGAGTAGTGTTGCTGCGAATATGGGCATGAGTGTGTTTTTGAGACACCTGCTTCTAGTTCTTTGCAGCATATATTCAGGAATGAAACCACAGGGTCATGTGCTAAATGGTTGTTTAATTTCTTGAAGGAAACAACAAACTGTTGTCTCTCCTAGGGATATTTTGAGGATTCAGTAAGCCAACATATTTACAAAGCTTTTGGCATGGTACCTGGCACATAGCAGGAATCCAATAAATCATTGCTAAAGGATGGCATTCCACACAAGGTACCAGCAGTACTGTGCATCTGTTGCAACACATGTCACATGTTGGAGGGACAATGGTTTTCAGGCCTCAGTCTATATGGAGAGGTTTCTATTGAGATACTATTCCATATCTCTTACCTATCCTCTCTCATTTTTTCCTGGGGTAGGGGGTAGAAAGAGGTGTGGCTTACCATCCGAAAGATCAAATAAGGTAAGCGCTTGTCAGTCCATCTCACCATTTTCTCTGGCTCTACATGGATGTAGGAAGCAGTTATTCTACTCTCCTGTGTTGTACCTGTCCAGACCATGAAGTCATGTGTGTGTGCGTGCGCGTGCACAAGCTTGCGCACTCGAGCAGGTAGCCTAGGATGCCTGGCTAGTGAGCCCAAGGATCCACCTTCCTCTGCTTCCCCCGGTGCTGGGATTACAAGTGTGTACCTCCACACCTAGCTTTTTTTTTAAGTGGGTTCTGGGTACCAAGCTCATGTCTTCATGCTTTATAAATACTTTAAGACCCACTGAACTATTTCCCAGACCCTCTGCCATAATGTTTAATGGCATATACCTATCACAGAGGTCTGAGGCTATTCATCTTAGCTCAAGCAGGAATTGCAGAATGGTGGATAAAATTAACCTGAAGCATAAGACTAGTTGGGTATATTTGCTAAAGTTCCTGAGCCACCCTCCTCCTCTATTTTTCCCTCTCTCTCTGTTTATTGAGACAGGGTTTCTCTCTGTAGTCCTAGATGTCCTAAATCTTGCTCTGAAGATCAGGACCAGACTGGCCCAGAACTCAGGTTCTTCTGTTTCTGCCTTCCAAGTGCTGGGATTAAAGCTGTGTGCTGCAGCCACCACCTCCTGCCTTGAGCCACTTAAAAAAAAAAAACAACTTTTTATTGATTCTTTGTGAATTTCAAATCATATATCCCAATCCCACTCATCTCCTTGTTCTTTTGCATCCATTTTCTACCCTGAAACCTACCTCCCAAAAGAAAGCAAAAAGCAAGAATAAATAAAACAAATCAAAACAAAGCATAAAAAACACCCCATCAGGAAAGCTGTATGTGTCATATTGTGTCCCACAGTATGTTCTTTTGTCCACACATCTTTACTTGCAAATGTTCATTGCAGTGAGTCATTGGTCTGGTTCAAGGCCTCTGGCTTATGCTACACCATCAATACCGGATCCTCATCAGGTCTCCTCTGGGATGTCCTGTTGTTGCCTGTGTCGTGGAGATCCTGTAGCTTTGGATCTGCAGGATAGACCCTTTCGCTTGCTCCAGCAGTTCATAGATGGGTAGATGTTAGATAGGTCAACTCAAAGCCCAGGATCTGGGCCTGTGTGGTAGCAGAGTTGGTCAGACTGCCAGTTTTCCCGAACCCACACCAACTAGGGTGAGCTCTTCAGCACTGCTCAGCTAGGCCACCCAATGCTGCAGCTGGCAAAGAAGTAGAGAACTCTCTCCCACTCTCACGCCCTTGAGGCTAGCTCATCTGCTCCTTTGCCATCAGGGCAAGCTCTATTGTGCTGCCCAGATGAGAACTACCTTCTTTATATACATACCTTCTTTACATACAGTATAGACTGTATTTGTGATTTCTATCTGCCTGAACCCTATGTGTATTGATTCTGTCCCCAGTAAGGGAAGGACGGGCAGTATATATCTTGACCACTCTTCCCTCAACACACACACCACAAATCACTGAACATATCTAGAAAAGTCAGTAAGTTCATTTCTAATTCCCAAGTTAGTGACTTCAAACATAAGTAATTTACAAAACAAACTGCAACTTGAGATCAAACATAATGAGCAACTATTTACCCGTGTCTGAGTTGTTGTTTTTTTCCTCTTCTTTTGTTCTTACGGGGGAAATGGCATTAAAATAGAAAGGCCTTGGATGATTGTGGTGATGCTGTAGAAAGCCTTGACAGAGAAAGTGCTTGGCTCGCCGTTCTCCATTGCAGAGGCTTCTCTGCAGAGCTCTCGCGTCCTTAAACTACCAGCCTTGAGATGGCACTTGTTTTCATTTTTGCACCTAGCAGAGCATAGCCTCGCTTTCTCTTTTTTCTCTTCTGGGATGAGTGTGGAATACATAAGTTGTGAAATGTCTTCTATTTCATTCTATTCAGTAAGTATATATTGGGCACCTGCTATGTGCCAGGCATTTGTCAAGGAGGGGAGACCAAGACAGGTAAACTTCAGTTTCATGTGCATGGTGCTTTTAGTGTGGTGCAAATGAAAGACAAGACTTCTATAAATAAACAGAAGGCAGATTTTTAGCTGATCTAGCTTTAAATGAGTTTTGGGCATTTGGTTTAGATGATTAAAATCTAATACATCTCACCAAAGAAAATTGGATTCAGAATTTTATTTCATTACTATTCCCTTGCTGGTTTTCCTCCCTTCTGTCAGCCTGAGTATCTCTCTCCCTTTGGAAGACGGCATATTTTTTTTTATAGTTGCAAGCGCATGCAACTAGTTTATTAGTTTATTTCACATTTATGAAACCACAGTTTAATTGGCTTGGTTATTTAACTATTTTACACCTATTTTTTTTCATACAGAGAGCAGACATCAGCCTAAAGAATTATCAATTCATGAAAAAATAGAATTCCAAAATAAGGCAGAGAAAACCTGTATTTTGGTTTCATCTTGGATGCATTCCTTGGAAATTCTGCCCTCAGAGTCACTTGGCAGGATTCCGCATTGCAGTGTCTGAAGGTCTGTTAGACTGAGTGAGAGGAGCAGTGGAGAGAATCTGCATGCAGGCACATCGATTTGAGGATCCCCTCAACGACAGGCATACAGGAGGCGGCTGCAGCAGAATGACTGTGAATGGGGCTGGGAAGCCAGGCTGCTCAGCCTCGAACGCTGGCTCTCTTCCCTACTAGCTGTGTGTCCTTGGGCATATAAGGTAACTTGGTTCCCTCATCTCTAAACTGAGGATAGCTCTTCATAGGCTTGCCTCATAGGCTTGTTGTGGGAAATAAAAGTGAGCTGACGCTTTCAGTGCACTTGGACTGGTACCTAGCATGTGGTAAAGATTCTGGCATATAAGCTGAAATACAGTTGTGAAGGTAGAACACAGAAGAGGGACAAAACTGGCCCTCAGAAGAATCACAGAAGGAGGAATAAAGCAGAATGAAGTCAATTGAAGGCAGGGGCAAGATGAAGATAACATCATAAGGCAGAAAAGAACGAAAGGCCTATGTGTGGTTGGGAGTGAGGTGGTGACCAGGAACAGAGCATGGAGAGGACCAGTCCCCTCTGCTTCCTGTTCTGTGACCTTGTGCAGCTCATTTGATCCTTCTGTGTCTCTCCCTGCAAAACAAACCTGGAGAGCAGCTAAATGCCTGCCTAGCCACTGATCAGCTAACCGGGAAACCCTGGCCAATTTATACAACTCCTGAATCCCAGTCTTCACTATTCCATGAAGACGCTAATGGTTCACACCTTACAGATCACTATGGTGCACACGTTTAACTTGAGTGTTCTGAGGATATCAGCTTATGCTTAAAAGCATAAAGTTCAAAATGTAGGACTATATGACCTTCGAATTTACTTGATATATTTTCACTTAGGTAAACATCCTGGTCTAAACATTTTCTTTTTGCCTTTATCCAACTGAAAATTTGAAATTAACTGTGACTCTCACTCAACAGAGATATTTCAAAAATTTCTCTCTCTCCTCTCTGTGGGTTGACTTCCTAGTTAATTCTCTCCCTCTGGATAGCTGTAAAAGAAAAAAAAAAAAAAACTACTGCTAGGACAGCTCTTATCAAAATATTTTAGCACTTCTGCATCTGGTCCTGGCCATAAAATAGAAGTGAAGAAACACTTATGTAAAGCTTTCAGAGCTGTGAAGAAAGAGAGGGCTCTCATTTTATTGGCTGTGGTTCATTTATCTCCAGGACAGCGAGGAAAAAAAAATAAACTTAGAGATTTAAACCAAAATGACACTCAGTGGGGGG
>CM053744.1:93389334-93410039 GCA_028658305.1 Pachyuromys duprasi
GGTGTGTGTGTGTATGTGTGTGTGTTTTATGAAGACTCAAAAAAAAAAACCCTACACGCAAACAACAACCCCCCCCCCCACAAACCTATTGCATTCAACAGTTTAGAGGCTAGAAAATTCAGCAACCCTCCTTTTAATATAACTGCTGGGGAAACAAAAACAACATGCTAGGTTTTTTTTTGTTTCAGCGTAAGCTAGCTTCTCTATGGGACAGGAGAAGCAGGCAGTGTTTCATAACTGTATTTATACACCTGGCATAAGGAACGAGTTCTCCAGAACGAAAGCAAAATCTAGGGCAGAAATAGCTGGGTGTTGGAGGGAGGTGGGCATGCGAGTAGGAGAGAGGGTGAGGGACACGCGTCTCCTGTCTCTTAGATTTAGAAATATCCATGTCGACCTGTCTTCTTGCTTACTTTGCCGCTGAGCAATTCTTTGAAGAGATGTGATTAGAATCCTCAGCCTCTGCACCCCCACTTCCCACCCCCAACCATCCCCTTCCCTAGCAAAATCTGTTGCCAGTGTCTTTTCTGAGGTCCTTTCTTGTGTGGGTTTTCTCTCTGGACTAACAGCTAAATCAGGAAAAAGGTCTTGGCCACAGCTCACTGCTTCAGTGACTACTCTGAGGCCAGCTGGGGACTGACAGTCTCAGAACCCCCACCTCCACCCCCACACATTTACCACACAGGCACATCTGCCTTCAAAGGCAGATGCGTTCCTCTCTTAACCTCACTCTGAAAAATGAAAATGGGAAGTGCGTTGATCATTCATGCAGCTTCCCACTGCTCATTCTAGGAAATAGAGCCATGTTCGATCGGACCCAGACATGGATTTTCTTAACAAATAAACACTTCACATGCGGAATCATTACAAAATGTGGTTTACAGAGTTCTCTGAAGAAAAAAATAATGGCCATTCTTTCCCCCCAACCCCCACCATGTTCCCATCAGTGAATGTAGTGGTAATGGTGAGGCTGAAGGGTGAATGTTTGGTATTTAGAGCACAGGCCTCATTATCTTCATTTCCCAAAACACCGTTAAAACATACATAAGGCTTTGTAAATTATAATTTTGTCATTACAGATAAGAATACCCTTTCAAGCATGTTTTGGAGGAGGTCTGAGGAAAAGGGATTGTTAACGGTGCTTGAGATATCTTAGTTGGTTGCTGGAATTTTCTGTCATATAGAGGGTCATTAGTCTGCTCTCACAAGCCCACCATTCCTCACCAGGGGAGAGACGAAAGGCTGCCTGTCTGTAGGGGAACAGTGCAAGCTCAGTGTTCCAGAGGCAGCAAATGGACAACATCCTCTAGCCCTGACACGGGCATGTGCCCTCATAACCTGCCTTGTTCCGGCTCTTTCCCTGTAGGCTTGTTCTATTGGTTAGTAGTCTGTTGTATCTGCCTGAGTAGATGTTTTTCCTCAGTGAGGGAGCTTGCTGAAACCTGCATGTCCAAATGAGAGGAGACAGGCAGGTGAGCCCTCCCACCCATGATCCTGCCATGTAATCACTGCGTTCCCTGCACTGCGGGAAGGCAGAAAGCCTGCAGGTTGCAATCCAGATGTCACATGACCCAGTGGTACCTCTTGAGAAACTTGTAGCTTAACTAGGGACCAGAGGAATTTAGCCTCACAAACCCGACTCAGAGTGAGAGCTGGATGATGAAAGGGGTTGGGGGAAGCAGGTTCCAACTGAGCCCAGGCTAGGTAGTCAGTTAGCCTGGCTTCCTAAGTTATTAGGGATATCTCGTCCCTCGATAGTTTCAGTGGCAACCCCAAGTCTTCTCCTTTCTGAAATGGAAATAGCTACAGTCTAAGAAGCTTATGTGAGAGCCAAAGTTAACTGTTTGGCATATAGTTAATGCTCAACAAATGCAAACTACTATCAGGACAGACAAACAGACATGAGGTTTTCAGGCGCCACATGGCACATGCCTGGTGATTCTAGTATCTTTGAACCAGTTTCTCGAATGAGCAATTGGTGGGATGTTTAGCTTAGCTTTAAAATACACTGTTCTGCACTCATTGGTTTTGTGTGTGGTTACCTTCTCTGCAAAGGAGCAGGCAGGAAGGCGAGCTCTCAGCTGAGCCTTTCTGCTTTCTGCTATGCCTGGCCTCTACAAGCTGTCTAATGAATATTTATGAACCAGTACTAACCCACGTCTACCTCAGAGAACTGCAGCACAGTGCCCTCTGACCTTTCATCCTGTCTCCCCTGTTTTCTGGGGTCTTGATACTGACAATTATGGTTGTAACATCTATTTTTATTAAACTAGAAAGGGACAAAATTAGGAAAATGAAAGGCTTGGGTGCACTTGGCGCTGCTGCTTTTTTAAAATGCCTATTAACTATTAACGTTAACTTTGTTCTGGGCATTCTGCCAGCTGCTTTTCTCATTGCTCTATCTTTTAGTCATTTCAAGAACATAAAAAGAAGTTGTTTCGACTGAGGATCTGTGAAGTTATGCGGTCTGTTCTGAGCTAAACAGCTTAACATGGTAGAGTCCTAAGCTACCAATAGCTAGGACTGTCTATTTTTCCCTTCTTGACTATTTTTTTGGAGGCCCCACTATGCGTCATTCACTTTACTGGGCACTAAAGGCACAGTATGACTGAATCACCCCTTCTGACTCTCACAGAAATGTCACAAGATAGGCTGTTGGCACCCAGCATCACAGTCTAGAGGGTGTGGTGAGGCAGGTCCTGCAGGCAGGAAGGACAGGAGGCTCGCAGAGCTTCAGCAGCAGATCAAGGGACTTCTGGAGATCTGTAAGGAGTTTCCTGTGGCACAGGCAGAGTAGCTGTGCTCTCAGGAAGGGGCCCCTTTCTCCGCTGGTGTAAATTAGACTGGGCATGAGCTTACTTGAGGAGTGTTGTGCGACTAAGCCTCTCAGATGTTTCACAAAGTAGTAATAATGGGCTCTGGGGTGATTATGTTCATTTATATGATTAGGTTTTTCCAAGAGAGACAGAATTTAAAGATTCTTCTCCATTATTCCTTTTTTTTTTTTTTTTGGTCCCCGTCATGAGCTGAAGGGCAGCCTTGACTGGGTCAGAGCATAAGGTATAGTGGTGAGTGTGTGCATGGGTGCATTTATGATACAATGTAAGATTTCTGTTTGTGTTGTGAACGCAAATCTCTCCTAATAATATCAGTTGACCTTCTACACCTAATACTTGTCTCAGGCTGTGTCCTTGAGCTCTATAGGTTTTAAAGGTTCACTGAGCCTACTTAAAAGTAGGATCAACTATGTCTAGAGATTCCCAGGAGAACTGAGGCACGGGTATATTAAGAGATGTATGTTCACACAAAGAGTAGGCAGCAGAGCTTAATATTTAAAGCTGGGACAGTGTGGCCTCAAGTGGATACTCTTGACAGCTGGCAGTGTAATAGAACATTCGTGTCAACTATTAAATGTAAGTCGTGGTTCTTTATCTGGTTGTTTATTTATGGACAGTCTCATGGGTAACCCCTCCATCCCAGATGTTAGAGCTTGTGACTGTCAGGAGATAGAATTGGGAAGTGATGATTCCACCCTCGGGAGCTATTATAGAATGGGGTCCTGCCTGTGCCTCGTGGCACTTCTCACCTAAGCCTGAAAACTAACATCCTCTCATCCTCCTGAGGCCTCCATAAAGCTCAGACCGGGATGGGTGGTGCTGACATTGGCAGTTGTGTGTCTCTAATGAAGCACAGTAGGGCTCATTATGTTACCACCTTTCACCCCACATTCTAATTTCAGGGCTTAGAGGAGTGACTGGAATGCGAAGATTTAAAAACAAGACAAACTCCACGTGTGAATATGACATACAGATGTGTCTTGTTAACTGAGAAAATGAAGAATTCCTGGCATCACCCATGATGATGATGGTAACAAATTAAGGTAGTTGAATCAAAGACTAGAAATGATTCCATGAAACCTTGTGACTTAACTGCCCCCCCCCAACCTTTTTGAGACCACCTCTCCTGTAGCACAGACTGGTCTTGAATTCTCTTTGTCACCAAGGTTGACCTTGAGCTTCTGATCTTTCTGCCTCTGCCTCCTGAGTGCTGAGATTACATTTGTACACCACCATACTTAGTTTTATTGGGTGTTGGTATTCACATGGCTGAGCACATGACAATTATTCTACCAAGTGAGCTATGTTGCTAGCTTCCTGTTTTGTGTTTTCACTAGAAACATATTTGGAGGTCTATAGTTTTCAGCCTTTGTTATCCCAGTATTGAGATCCTTGGATTGCTGTTGTTTATTTGCTTGTTTGCTTGCTTGGTTGTTTTCTATTTTAGAGAGGCCCCAGTGCATAGCCTACACTGGCCTCAAACTCACAATTCTCCCAAAGCAATCAATCCTATAGAAAGCAGTGGCCTACTTTAGTGGCCATTTCTCCCTGTGTTTCTCATATAAAACCAACTCCCAAATCTGTATCCTTTGGTCTGTCTTTTTTTGTATATGTACAGCATATGTATATGTGTGTTAACGTTCATATGTGTGGGAGCATGTGTGTTGGTACATGTGCTCTTGGGTGTGGAGGCCAGAGGCTGGCAAGAAGTATTTTCCTTGGCCATTCTCGACTTTATGTACTTAGCCGGAGTCTCCCACTGAGCTGAGCCCGAGCTTGTCAGTTCATCCAGTGTAGTTGGCCAGGCTCCATCCCATGTCTACCTCCGCAGCCTGGGATTACAGGAGGTCCACCACTAAGCATGTCCGTGGATGCTGAGGATCCAAAAGCTGCTCATTAGGCGTGTACGGGCAAGCGAGTCCTTTCTCTGCTGAGCCATCTGCCCAGCCATTTCCCTACACGTGCTATTCAGAGCCTTCCTCAGAGGACCCAGCTTTTAAATTTAGTCAGCTCTGAGTTTTAATGGTTACCTTGAATTCCCCAGCTCTGCCTTTACATCTGCAATGAGTTTCCTACTGTTCCATTAGCAGATGAGCGGCTACCGCTCCCAAGCTGCCTGCAGGGATCTCCAGTAGGAGAGTAGATACAGATTCAGTTTAGATTCAGAAAATATCTTTGATAAAATAGCCAGACATTTGAAAAGCCTTCATTTTCCTCGGACTCATAGAAATAAGATAATCATTGTCTTGTGGTGACACTGGATACCTGGCTGAAAAATGAGAGAAAACGCTCAAAGCTCTTTCCTACTTCCTGGTTAAGTTATAATGATGAGGCTGCTGCTACAGAGGGGAGACAGCTCATCTTGTTTCCTGTTGGCTGCTAATTCTATCTCTAAGCTTGCTGGGTCTTCCCTGGTACCATGTGTCAATCTTGAGGAGTGTTTAGATCTGCTCATGTGTTGGTTTTTTCGTGCGTTGGTGGTGATGCCAGTACATGAGTTCATGCCAGCTTTACATAAAGAGTGCAGGACATCCAGAACTACATAGTGAAGGTCTGTCTTACAAACAAACAAAATAAAACAAGAACAATAAATAATAGTACTAAAGTTACACACAACTTCATTGTGGCTTCATTACCACCCAGAAACTTTCCAGTCTGCAGACTCTCAAGAAAATCCCCTTCAGCGGTTCCAAAAGGTCTCATGCCTATTTGGGCAGTCATTATAGGCTCAAACTTTGTTCACATTTTTAGTACATTAAGCTGAAATTGCATAGCACATTCGGAACGTTAAAAATCTACACCTCATTTGCATTTGGGAATTACTATAAAGTAAATACAAAACCTTACAATTCATAATTGGAAATCTGTAAATCCTTTAAGCCTTTTTCATGCTTGAAGCTGCCAAGTTAAATGCCTTTGGAATAATAGCCCCTAATGTCCAGCATTTTATACCTCGGTTTGGATGTACAATATGTGCTTATTCCCATCCCCCGCTTCCCATTCCAATCACTGCAAAGCCATTGTTCTCTGAAGAATAATTACCAGTTGTAAATGCAAACATTAGTTTAAGGTAATTAATAGCAACCAGTGAAAAGGGAGGGATTTATGCACCATGAAATGTATGCCTGAGAATTAATGGTAAACTGGGCAAGTTTGATTGCTTTTATCTCTTTTCTTTTCTTTTCTTTTCCTGTGGTGCTGGAGACTAACCTCTGGTCCTAACATGTGCACTCTATTAATGAACTACAACCCTTGTCTGTGTGTGTGTGTGTGCCTGAGTGAGTTTATGCACACCGTCATCATGCCAGTGCCTGTAGAGGCCAGAAAAGGATGTTGTATCTCCTGGAACCGGAGTTACAGGTGGTTGTGGTCTGTCCAATGTGAGTGCTAGGAACAGAAACCTAATCCTGAGTTATAAGTGCTCTTAGTGGCTGAGCCATTACCTAGCCCCAATTTACCCATTTTTAATAGCAGTTATAGACTACGAAAAATCAGGGTTGCTTTATTACTTAAGTAGTTATGCATGTAGGTATTCCTGAAGGTCCATCATACATCATTCTTGTATGATAGATGATAATTCAGTTACACAAACAATTTTTCTTGCATTGTCTAAATCTGACTTCCTCCAGTTTATTGAAGAATCTTTATATATGATTTTTGGGGGTGGAGGTTATAGCCCAGTGGTAGAGCACTTGCTCAGCATGCATGAGATTTTATGTTCACACACACACCACACACAAAGTGCTTTTTTGGTAGTTTTTTAAAAATTGATGTACTTTACTTTGTATATATTGAATATGATTTAAATTTTCAATGAACAGCATGAATGTCAAAATTGAGGGAAGGAGAATTTTAAGTACTGTAATCAGAAGCAAGGAAACAGTATCGACTCCCTCACTCCACCCCCCAAAACCCTACATCCACACAACTTCACTTTCCCCCCTCTTATTGCCGTGCATCCAAGTTGTCTCAGCAAGGACGGGGCTGCTCTTTCTCATCCTCACCCCTGCTGTCCAATCAGCGATGCTACCTGCATGCTTCCTTAAAAGCCTGCCCATCTTGGGCAATGATTCTACTGTCATTCAGGCCATCAGGATCTCTCCCTTCAACGGCAGTTTTCTAACTGCTCTGTCTTTGTGTCGTCTGACCACCCTGAAGTCCATTCTCCATTTTATAGTCAGAGTGACCCTTCTAACGATGGATATCTGATCTAATCATGCCTCTGCTTAGAACTTCTTAATGGCTTCCTAGTGCTTTCTGAATAAAGCCTTCCTTCTTTAATGTGGCCACCCTTAAGGCCCTTCATGATTCAATCTTTATTCCTTGTGTTTTGTCTGCTTGATTTAGCTCTGACTGTTAGAAATGCCCAGCCGTATGGTGAGCTTGTCAATTTCTTTTTTTGCAACTTTGGCTATTCTTCTTTTAATTGAAAGCCATGTTGTTAGTTAGGTATATTAGGTTTCTGAGTCAAAATACTAACACATTTGGTTCAAAGAATTGTTGTCTGATATTTATAGTTTCATCAACTGTATTTTTTGTTACTATATATTGCCTTTCTGTGGTTTGCTTTTGTGTGTCTTATGTTAACATCACCCACTTGAATATTACTTTTATTTTTTTTTGTTAAATTTAAAACAACATGATGTTCTATATCTTTATAAAAAGTAATTTAAATATGCCCATTGTACTCACTACTGTATATTTGTATTTTTATTCTATATTGTGCTTTTTGTGGCTGCGTATTATATTTATTTTGCTTTCTACTAAATTATTAGTTTTCTGTATTAACTTTCTTCAATTCTGGGCTACCAGGTCTTTCTGATGATTGAAAAGCTCTGGGTTTTCACTGGTACAAAACATCCAGAATGTAAAGTGATCAGACAAACGGCATGGTGGCCTAGTTATTTGAGAGGCTGAAGTGAGAAGATTTGAACCCAGGAGTGTGAAATTTGTTTGGGACACATAATGAAACCCCTTCTCAAAGGAAAAATAGATTTCAGAGAAAGCCATTATTCCTGCCTTTTCTGAAACATGACAAAGGGTTTAGAGGGCATCAACTATCCATTTTACATTTGCCCTCATGCATTTATTTCTTTGGTCAATTTTTTTTTTTCATTGAGTCAAGCTTATCTTTGGCCACCAGAGTATCGGGATAGCATGCCTAATGTTTTTAATGTACTTAAAACAAAACAAAAACATAGAAGTGAGAATGATTTATTTTTATTTTATATTTTATTCTTTCCTCATCAGTATCTCTTTCATCTTTAGCTTTCTTCCTAATGTTTTTTGTTTTGTTTCATTTAGTTTATTTTTAGTTGGCTGGCTTTACTTTAACAGCTTTTGGTAGAGGTCTGTGATCCATAAAGTCGGTTAGGTTTTATGAATGAAAGTGACTATTTTATTCCTTCCTAAAGTGACAGTTTATCTGGAAATCAAACTCTAAGCTGACAGGTTTCACTCAGCATTTCTAACATATTCAATTGTCTTCTTTGAGAATGTAGCTATAGCTCCTCTGCAGATAACCAATATTTTCCCTTTAATAACTTATCTTTACTCCTCCTCTTGGTCTGTGAATCACAGTCTTGTGGTAAATGTCTGCTCTTATCTTCATCTGAAGCTCTGATGCTTTCAGTAGAAGACTTTGAGCCCACCCTGCTTGAGTGTAGCTTTTCTCTTCTTTCCACTTTTTCTTATTGGGATTCCTATTAAACATAAGTTGGAGTAACCTAACTAAACCCCCAAGGATCTGAAAATTTCCCCCTAATTTACTGGTCTCTTTATTTTTCTTGACTCTGTTCTGAGTAAGGTTTTGATGCATCCCATTGATGTATTCCTTTTCCTCTTTAACATCTATTAGATCTAGAGACTTTCCCCCACTTTAATGATGATGTTTTTATTCTGCAAGTTCTTTTTCATTTTTTACCTGTTCTTTATTCATGCTTTCTGTAATTTCTTGTCCTGTTAAGAAGAATGCCTTCATTGATTGACTCAAAAAGCAAAAATACTTTGTTTAAAAATCTTTGTCTGGAGCCAGAAGAGGTGACTCAGAGTTTAAGAGCACTTACTGCTCTTGCAGAAGACATGAGTTCAGTTCCTAGCACCCATGTTAAGCAGTTCATGCCTGCCTGTAGTTCCACCTCCAGGGAATCTAATGCCATCCTCTGGCTTCTGAAAGCATCAACACACAAGCACACACGCATACATGTGCACACACATAAATTTTAAAAATAAATAAAGCTTAGCCTTTGGAGCACCTGCATTCATGTACACATATGTACTCAGACACATACACATAATTAAAAATTAAAGATCTTTTAAAAAGTAATTAAATTATGCCAGGTATAGTGGTATATTCTTTTAATGCCAGCACCTGGGAGGGAGAAATAGGTAGGTCCTTACAAGTAAGGCCAGCCTGATCTACATATTGCGTTATAGGCTAGTCAAGGCTACTTAGTTAGACCCTGTTTCAAGAACACACACACACACACACAAACAAACAAACAAAAATAAATATATAAATCTTTAAAAATCTCTTTCAGTTTGTAGAGCTAGTTTCATCTGGAGGACACTCAGGTTCTGAGTGTTATTGGATATAGTTTTTAGTGTTAGATATTTTTATGCATGTAGAACTTAACAGTTAAAGTCCCTTTGAAGAGGGCATTTCTATTTGCTTTTTCTTTCTCTGGTTTGTGTTAGCATATTTTTCTTCTCCTGCTGTGCTTCGTCCTCCAAAGTTAGTAAGATTGCCTCCACTTGCCTCTTAGACCTCAGTTCTGGAACCAGATCCAATACTATCCAGGTCAGTATTTTGATGTTTCCCTTCATCTATAGTGATGTTGGGGACAGCGCAGAATCGGCTGGGTGCCGTGTGCTTAGCGTCAAGGCAGGCTTTGTCCTCCTGCTTCCCTGGCAGGGGTGCCAGCAAGATTTTTGGTCTCCTTTTTTTTTTTTTTTTGGCTCATCCTTGGGCTCCTGTACTCTCTGATTTGTTTGAAGTCCATTGTGTTTCTACCACCCCATAGGAGACAAAAGTCTTAGCTTTGGGGTCCAGACTGTAGTGGGTTTCTGGCTACAGACTGCCAAGGGCTTTTCTGTTTCAATTCCACTTCTGGCTAACAAATATGTTTATTTGGTTTCTGAGCCTGATTATTTATTTTTGGTTTTCTCTTTCTGTATTTAGCTATCATTTCCTTTTTTAATTAGGGAAAAAATATTCCTTTTATATTTATTTTAGATGGGTGTTTTGTCAGAATGTATGTGTACCTTGTGCATGTAGTGCCCACAGAAGCCAGAGGAGGGCAGTTGATTCCACTAGAATGGACAGTTGTGAACTGTCATGTGGTGGTGCCAAAGGAATCCAGGTGGGCTGAAACACGGCTGCAGTCTCCATCTTGCTACGCTCTGTGTAGAAAACGGAATGGGTAAAACAAGACCTTGCTGTGCCGCTTGAGTAAATACATGCCTGTGTGTGCCTTGCTCTCCTTTCTCTCATTCTTCCCTTAGAAGCTCTGTTCTAGAGCTAAAGAACTGCATTTACTTTCCACCTGGTCAGCAAATTCTAGGCCCTCTACTGCAATACCAAGTTAGCATGACATAAGCCACAGAAAACAGTCAAGTGGAGATTAAAAAAACAAAACAAACAAACAAACAAAAAAACAACCCACCATTATTACATGTTAACTAAGAAACCACTAGTTTCTTGATCTTTAACCCCGAAGGGCCTTGTTAGTAGTCTCTGATGGCCCTTGGCCCCTACAAAAATCTAGCCTCAGAAAAGCCACCGAAGAGGAAGGATCTGCCAGGCAGACTTGCCTATCTGGGATTATTGTCTGTGGAGGTTTGGGCCCAGGAGAGAGAAATGAGAATGGATCCTTTGTAACTGAAACCTTTTTGCTAGATTAGCTCCAGTCAAGAACTATGAGCTGGTGATGTACCCACTTGTCCAGCAAAATCAGAGTGCAGAGAATGGTGTAAAAAGCCTCAAGTGGTACTTCAGTAGAAACTCCTCTTTCACTTTATGACATCTTCCAAGGCTTTCCAAGGCTTTCCTCACCTCATTTGTCCCAGCAACTTCTATTCATCCTGATGCCTAGTATAAAATACTCATTAGTCATTACTACATCTTGACCATTGAGGAATTACCATACTATCTATTTAATCCTTGAGACAACCCTATGAGGTTTGCAATTTTTAAAATGAGGTTTCTCATTTCTAATGAAGAAAAAAAAAGAGAGGGGTATGGAACATATTAAAAAATAAGAGGTAAATGCTGAATACCATATTAAGGCCTGAGTTTCTCCAGCACCAGAGCCACATTCCTTTGTCATATATAAGCTACTTCACATATTTCAGTCATCTTTGACACCTACAACATAGTATAGCGCCAGAATACATAAATCAACAAGATATATTCTCAAACTAGCTGCCCAGAATAGATTTGAAGTAACATGAACATAGGATTTATGAAGACTGTTTGACCTCTTTTGGCAGCAGATTCCTCTTTATAAATACGAATATGAACACCCCATTTTGAAGGTGCCTGCAGAGGCTGCTGAACTCAGTAGACCTCTGCTGTCACTCTTGTACAGCCCAAATTCAACTTACATCTAGCCGCCTAAGGAGATAGCTGTTCTCTTCTGTCTACCCTGCTTCTGTTCCTGGTGCAAGCCTGTTTGTTACCTGCAAGAATGGTTTACTTTTGGATCCTGATCTTTTACATTTGTAAAGTGAATGAAGTCTCACATCCTAGTGACTAGCGGCCATAGTTCCTCAGTGTCAACACATGCTCGGTATTGCTCAAGACTTGGTTGCAAACCGCAGAAACTAATACCAAGTGGAAAATAAATTACTAGGTTTGTGTAATTATGTTAGCAGCTTCCTGTCACTGTAACGAATGCTTGAGTTAATCAAGTCAGCAAGAAAAGAGGTTTGTTTTGGATCATGGTTTTTGGCTCTGGTTCACAATCCCACAAACCCATTGCCTTTAGCCTTCTGGCAGAGGTGCTGGATGACAATGGCAGGGGACACCTGGTGAAGAAAAACAGCAAGAGACAAGTCCTCCAAACTCTTTAAGGACACACATGTAACCATCCAAAAAAATCTCTTACAGGCTCTCATCTCAAAGTTTTTGTTATTACTTCCTTTAATAGTGTCATGAGTTGGTATCCCAGCCTTTAATGTGTTCTCCTAGGGGACATTCCAGATCCAAACTGTGGCTTTCTGCCGATAGCCTCCAAAACCATATGTCCATCTCACAATGCAAAATATAATCTGCTCATCTCTAGGAGTCCCTGATATCCTAACTATTCTGATTGCTCACATCTTAAAACTCCAACATCTCAAGACAAACTTAGTCATAAGCCTTTATAACAGTCAAAACAAGATTCATCATTCCAAGGTATAAAGGCACATGGTGAACATCATCATTCCAAAAGAAAGGACAGGAAGACAGCAAGGAGCCCAGAAGGTAAAGACTAAATCTTAACAGCTCCAGTTCCAGCATCCATGATAAACTATGGTGAGATGTGGACATCTGAAGGCTTGGTGGGCTGATCCCTATGGCTTTACTAGAGAGAACAGTTGATTCTGCCCATTACCTACCGATTCTCTTTGCACAAAGGTTCATAACCTGTAGGTTGTGACCCAAAGGGGTGACATATCAGATATCCTGCACGTCAGAAATTTACATTATGACTCATAACAACAGCAAAATTACAGTTATGAAGTAGCACAAAAATAATTTTATGGTTGGGGATCGAGGAACTGTATTAAAGGGTGAGAGCATTAGGAAGGCTGAGAACCAGTGTCTTAGCAGATTCGCATTCCATATTGCAGGTACCTGTGACTTCTTAGAGTCTTCCATGCGCCTTGATGTCACTCTCAGAGCTGTGGACATTGCCCTGTCAGGGGCTGCCTGCAGGGACTTTGGCTCTGATTTATACTGTGCAGCTATTTAGACCTTCTTTTGACTTCTCAGTGCAAACTAATGCTTGGACTTTGGGTGCTTGTAGAACTAGCATTACATGGAGGAATCATGGTCTGTTGTGTGTGAATTGTACCTGAGCACAGCAGGGCCTTGGCCTCAGTGGCCTCTGGCTGCCTTGCTGGATAGGGACAAGGACGTGAATTCCTATGCACTTTTGGACATCATGGACATCCTGGCTCTCTGGCAGAGCTGAGCACTCAAGTAGGGGCATGTGCAGATTTTCTCTTCTGCTACTTTCATCTTGGTTTCTCTCAAGGGAGCCCAACTGCGACCCATAGACTAAGACTAGGGAAAGGATAGTCAGCCAGAGGAAGGTTAGGCATACATAGACCTCTACATCCCATAAGTGGGAAAGTTGTTATTTTGCATTGAGCTAATGAGTTATTTTTATGTATTAAATTTTTAAAAATTATTATGTGTATGGATGTTTTGTTTGCATGGTGATGCATATATACATATGTATTTATTTAAATACATAAATATGCATATATAAAAAATATATATATAAATGTGTGGTGAATACTTGTGCATCCATGTATGTAGCTCGGTAGCTGACATTAGGCATCTAACTCTAGTTCTCTTTTACTTATATTTTGAGAAGGGGTCTCTCACTGGACCCCAAGTTTGCTGTTTGTGCTAGACTGGCTAGTCTCCAAGCCCAAGGGATTCTCTTGTTTCCATTCAGTCCTACTGCTGGGGTTACAAGCCCATGCTGTCATGCCTGTTTTTTACATGCATGCTGAGGATCTCTGAAACCATGGAGTCACTTCCCCTAATGACAAGCTTTACAAACAAGAGTTTACTTGATGTTAAATAGTCCTAATAATAGGCAATACTCACGGTTTTATAAATAAGTAATTTAAACAAGGCCAGAGGTTGGTCTGAAATATATATATTTTAGCTGATGGTTCAATACTCTGCCCATAATCCAGGGTATCTCATCTATGTCTGAATAGCTCCATTTTATCAATAGATCCAAAAAGGAAAAACATTTACCTGAAACCACCGAATATGGCCTGTAAAGCAAGGCTATCACCCAAGTCTTTTGATTACAGAAAGATGTTGCAGATATGTACTAGTCATTGTGAAACCAATTTACTTGCAATGTTGGTTACAACATTACTTCATTATCTATGCTTTCCCAGCTCAAAGATATGGGGATATCAGAGGCAGGGAAACTGCTGGAAGAGTGCTTGGTCACATATGTGTGTTCTGCACACTAAGCAGGACAGACCCTGCTAATTGATTGGAAGCTCAGCAAAGGCGATATATTTCCTCACTGAGATGCCCTGTCCAGTTCTAAGACACTGGCCCTTTATTCCGAGAGCTTTCCTCCCTCCCACTGTCTTGCAGTCAACACTATTGTCCACCTATTGTTGTCCCACACAACTTCAAGCTCATTGAGCATGAAGCTCCTTAGGACTTGGTAGAAGTGTCATCACAATGTTGAGGAACTACTGTGTTCCTCAACAAATTCGTCTTTTATAAGCAAACAAGCCAGACACACTGAGGTCCAGAATTGGCTTAGGCTTGTTTGGGTTTACTGACTTTCATGCAGCTAACCTGAAAATTTCATAGCTTTGAACTACAAATTACCTCTGATCTTTGAGGAAAATGCTTTCTAGGTGCAAATGGGAGTGAGGAGCAAGACCCCAGCCTAGTCATTTCCCTACACACTCAGTGATAACACCTGGCAATTTCTCATCTGCCATCTTCTTGGGCAAGTTGGAAACCAGCTGAACTGAGGAAGGAACAGGTTATATAAGTAAATAAAAACCTCCTCCCACACAGTTTTGTTTAAGATAAGGCTAGATGATAAAACTGGATCTAGGAAGCCTGGATAAGGTCAAGTTCTTCTTTTTTTAATGGAAGAGTCATAAGGTTAAACGCACACAAGGAACGTTGACATTGCAATACGTGAGTGGATCCCAGGAATGGTCCTATCAGTCTGAATCCGTAGGGATAAATTTTTATTTTGTTAAAATTTAATAATTCTAATCTCCTAAAATAGGAATTAACTTAGATGGATTTGTAAAAGGGAAATTACCATTTTATCTGCCACTTTGGAACCTTGTCTACACCTTTGATCAAAGCCTGACTACGCTTTGAAAATGAAATATTCTCTTTAGGCATCTGGAATGAAATTCCCCTTTGTTGTGTACACATCCCAGTTCACACTCTCTGCTTTCTGTGGCTTGCCCTTGGGTGGATCAGTTTGTTTTCAACGTGATCTGACTGGGTCCACCTCCTGAAATCTGACCTTAACTTTCTCAAGTACCATTCTTTATAAATTTTTAATGTAATTAATTATAAATGTAATACAAACAGAACACACAGGGAAATTATATATTATACCATGTCTTAAGAGCTATAATCTTTTCTAAATAGTCCCCTAAATTGTATTTATCTGCATATTCTTGTATATTTGTGATCATAATGAATAAATTTGCAACTTGCTTTAAAAAAAACAGGTTCTTTTATCTTTTTTTTGTAGACGTAAAAGAGGATGGAAGGAAAGAAGACTGGAGAGGTAGAGAGGCGGATGTAGAAGGGAGGGGGAGGGAGAGAGAAGCGGTAGTTTTGAAGGCTGGTGTAGGAGTATAGCAAAATAGTTGACTGTACTTGAGTATCGGCAAAAATCTTTAAAATTAACACTTTTATCTCTTGGAGGAAAAAAATAGGCAAGGGCAAGAACGAGGACAACATTTGCATAAACCTCTTCACCAGCTGGAATTGCCAAAGTCACATTTTTAGAATGTTTGGTTTTGGCAGATTTTTTTCTTGTGGCTAATAGTGTGGTGTCAAGCTAGGTAATATTTACTTCTCAAGATTTATACAATTTATTTTGTTCAGAGGTCGGGATTTATTTCCCTTTAACTTCTCGGAAAGCATAGCACCTCTTTCGCTTGGCTCTGCGTCTAAGCATTAGAGACCTAGGAAACTGACGGTGTAGGAAGGCAGGACTTCTTACGTCCATTCACAAGCGACCCACACAGATCTCACTCACTTTGGACCCAGCACTCTGAGCGGTGGCCCTGAACATTTTTACATCTAGCGCTTGTTTTAGTTTGTAAAGCAATGACTTCTTTTGTCCTGATGTAGGTAGGAAGTTAGGTATGCGGAGCTTTTGGAAATTCCTACTGGGATGTAGTTCTGAATCCTGCCAAGGAACACGAGGCTTTGATTCCAAAGGCTGACTTCCCACCCCTGCCGTTCATGCCTCTTCTCCGACTACCAGACACCAGTTAGGATTTAATAAGGAACATAAGGTAACCATCAAAAAATAAATAAACTAAAAAAAAGTAAATCTGATGCAAGAACGCATTGGCATTGTTAAGAAACCTATCTAGAACAGCCTGGTTCTTCTCACTATTAGAGATAACAGAACTGACTCACTGTTTTTCAGCCTCTCCTTCAACACTAACGTCTTTTCGGGATTTTAGCACCTGCTCATCCATCTCTATTATCGTTTGGGGGAGGGTGAAGAGGTGCGTCCTAGGGACTGAACCACGAGGGCAGGTAGCCGGATTCCTCGGAACGGGAACCCAGAAACGGCCAGGCTGCCATTTTCACGCGGAACCGGCACGTGGCTGGTGGCTGCCTCCTTCCTCGCCCAGCCTCGCGTGCCCAAGAACGCGGGGAAGTTTGAGACCCCGCTGTTGAACCCCGGGCCCGGGTCTCCCGACACTGAGGCAGACGCCAGCCTCGGCCCCCGGAATCCGTCAGCTCCGGGAACCCCCCAGATCCCCAGCGTCGATTTCGCGACCCGGGCGCTCGGCGCCCCTCGGCCGCCCGCCGGGGCTTCCGGGAGCTCGGGGCTCCAGGCGGCGGCCAGGCCCGAGCGGCCCGGCGGGCGGGGGAGGGGCGCGGCGGCCGGGAGCGTGCGCGCGCACCTCACCCTCCGCCGCCCGCCCGGGGACGCCCACTCGCGAGTCGGGGCGGCAGGCCGGGCCCGCGCCCCTCCCGCAGCCGCCGCCGCTCCGCTCGGCCCAACCGGTGTCGGCCCCCGCCGGCGCTCGGCGCTGCTCGGGCCTCCTCCAGAGGCCGCGGACCAGCCCCGGGGGGGCCGCGGTCCCTCCCGCGCCGCCCGCCAGCGCGAGCGCGCGAGCCGGCCCGAGGCCGGGCCCAGCCGGAGCGAGCCGGAGCCGCCCTGCGCCCGCCCGCCCGCCTGCCTCTCCCGGGCGGTGCGAGGAATGAGCCGGCGCCGGCCCCGGGCTGTCGGTCCCAAGGCCGCGGCCCGGCTCCCTCGTCACACGCCGCCGCCGAGGCGCGGGGGCTCGGCCGCCGCGGCTGAGCTCGGCCGGGAAGCGAGCGGCGGGAGGGCTCGCTGAGGAGGAGGAGGAGGAGGAGGAGCCGGGCGGGGGCGGCCGCTCGGCTGAGGAGGAAGTTCCGCTCCTGACAGAGCGCGCGGCGGCGCGGGCGGGCGCTGAGGTGTTCGGGACGCCGTCGCCCTCGCGGCCCCGGCTGAGCCTCCCTCGCCCGCTGCTCCGGCCGGCTCCGCTCCTCGGCAGGCGCGGGGGTTGAGGGGCGGCGGAGCCGAGGCTCCGGAGGAGAGCGAGCGGTAAGCGACCCCGCTGCGAGTCAGCGTCTCGCCGGCCGCCCACTGGGGGCCGGCGGCCGCCCGCCTGCGAGCATCGCGCCGGGGCGCGGGCATGGCAGAACCCACCTTGCAGCTTCTCTGCAGTGTGGCTCGCCCGATCCACTCCCCGGAATGAGGAGGAGAGACTCGCGATCCCCCGGTGAGGCACTGAGAGCCGGATGGCGAGGAGATCATACCGGACAGAGACCAGCGATCGCTTGGGAGGACACCCGGGCTTCTGGATGTAATCGGAGAGCGTGAAAGAGGTGGCCTCGTAAAAAAAAAAAAAAAAAAAAAAGAAAAGAAAAGAAAAAGAAAAGAAAGAAAGAAAAGAAGCAAAACAAAAAAAAGCACAACAATCCTTGGAGAGGAGGGAAATTGAGTTTCTTCGGTTTTTATTTTTTTATTTTTTTGCCGAGGTTTTGAGAAACGGTTCGATGTGTCGTACATTTGATGTAAGATGAGAACTTTATGAAGTATTCCGTCCGAGAGCCTAAACGATGACTACCCCAGCGCTGCTGCCCCTGTCTGGTCGTAGGATACCACCTCTGAACCTGGGGCCGCCCTCCTTCCCGCACCACAGGGCTACCTTGAGACTCTCCGAGAAGTTTATCCTTCTCCTCATCCTTAGTGCCTTCATCACCCTGTGTTTTGGGGCATTCTTCTTCCTTCCAGACTCTTCAAAACACAAACGCTTTGATCTGGGCTTAGAAGATGTGTTAATTCCTCACGTAGATGCCGGCAAAGGGGCGAAAAACCCCGGAGTCTTCCTGATCCATGGACCCGACGAACATAGACACAGGTTGGTTTGTTTCTCAAATTCTGGTACTCCCTTTTGGGAGAGCAAGGTACAGCTCACTGCTCTCCTGTCCTTCCCCCCACCGCCCCCCACCCCTCAGTAAGATATCACAGTGTTAAAACGTTTTTGGTTCAGAGTTGGCTGGGTAGAACCATAGACGGGAAGGACTCCTAGAGTTCCTTGGTTTTTATAGGAGAAACGAAGTGTTCAGACTGAGCTGCTTGGACAGCAGAGAGCGAAGACGTGGGGATTCAGCTGCGCATATTGAGAACGTGTTGCGTTCTGCCACCATGTGAAGTCACTGAATCTTGACAGTTCGCTAGACTTTGCTCACCCACCAAGTCCCGATCTCTGGCTTTTTAAAATTTTAATTTTAAGTAGGGGGGTGTGTATGTTCCTAACTACTATAATTTGGTCAGTTAATCTGAACTGAGCTCTTGGAGAGTACAGTCAAGATGAAATGGAGACTTTTTTTGCAGCTTTTAGGTCATTGCTAGATTTTTACCTGAAAGGAAACTTTAGAAGTAATTGACTTTACCCAAAACCTTTCTCCCCTCATAAGCTAATTCTTGAGTATGTGAAAGAGAACTATGTATGGGACTTCAACCTGAATGGTAAAATCCCTGTAGAAAATCTGGTAGTGGTTTTAATCTAGTGTGAGCATTTTGACAAAGCCGGGGTTCAAATGTGAGCCCAAGTTAAATATTTGGCACAATACACTATTGTAGTGAAGGCTTTTTCCCTTTGTCAGCGTAGTTAATAATTGCTTGCTTGGTAGTTCATTGACTTTTGGCCTTACTCTATGGAGTACTTTTAATCCAGTTTCATACCATTTTTCTGTAATTTGGGATTTTTGGTATTTTCAGTCTAGGTATTTTAGTTTTTTCTTTAAATTTTCCCTTTGTTGGTTCAGTGGTTAAGAGCACTGCCTGCTCTCCAAAAGGACGCAGGTTCAATTCTCAGCACCCACATGGCAGCTCACAACTGTCTGTAATGCCAGTTCCAAGGGATCTGTCACCTTCACACTAATGTACATAGAATAAATTAAATAAATCAGTTTTTTAAAAAAAAGAAAACATTTCCCTTTGCTTTGTAACAGAAAAATCTCACTTGGTCTGGGAAATTTTTTGCTGAAAAAAAGAGATGTTTTTCTGGAAACCTTATTTCCTGTGTTATGTGTATAAGATATGGTGAGCATTTTGGAAAAAAAGGTGTATTTAAGGCCGGCATCAGAGCTCTTTACAACAGGGGTGCATTAATGTCATTTAGCTGTTATGGTCAATGTGCTAATAACTAGTTTCCTGTAATTTTGTATGTGTAAAAGTTTTTAAAATTTGCTAATTTTTAGTTTAATAAATTTATATTAGGAGAGTTAAGAAAAGTTCTCAAGTGTTGAAGTTAGAACACAAATATGAATGAAAGTGGAGATATGTGCATTTAATTGCACAAATTTAAAAGGTCTACTTAAGTCTTGTAAATAACAATTTTTAAAGTTTATACCCCAGTACAGGCCTTGAATATGTGTGTATTGCTGTTACCCAGCACACCTGGTTCCTGAGTTTGGCATGAGAAACAGTTCTAATAGACCCAGGGGGTGGGGGATGGGCTGGGGAGTTTGTGAGCTACCTTCTTAGTTTGGGAAGGGAAGAGTCAGGGTCAAATGATGTGAATGATAATGTGTTAGATTTGCTTGGTTACTCAGTCAAATACACATGTGGAGAGTGTAAGGGTGACGCACCTCTGTATTATCTCTGTGGCAGTACCAGTTCTTTTTGTTTAGTACTTAATTGGTGCTTCCTCTCACCTGAAAACAGTATTAAGAACAGTTTTACTCTGAGCAAGGGAATATATTTAAAAATAAATGTATATTTAAAATGACAGCAAATTAATGTGCAAATATGAACCTGATTAAAAAACTCAGAAAGATAATTTCATAGAATTATTTGTAAGTAAAATCATATGTATTTTGTGTGTTTGTAATATTTTAGGCAAAAATTAAGTGTGAGTGTGTGTGAGTGCGCTAGGGACAGGGATGAGGGACCTCACTTCACTAGGTACCTGGAGGCAAATGGGGCCATTATTCTTGTACCAATGTTTAAGAGATACTTCGTTACTGTTTCTTTCTTAATGCATAGTACCTATGGTAGCTTGGGGTTTCAGTTCAGTAGTCAGTCATTTTACAGTTTCCACTGACTGCAATGTTTGATTGTTGAGCAAATTTTTAATTAGCTCAAATTGTTTCCTCTGTATGACAGTGACATCTACTTTACAGGTTGTACTGAATGACATAATACATGCAGAGACCTCAATATAGTTCACAGCTAATGATCAGTAAGTCTTAAGTATTATCACTTACTGTAATAGGAATGTCTTCGAAAATCTAGGTACAGTTTGATATTTAAGAGTGTAGCTCAGTAACCAAGTGGGTTTCCCTATTAAGGGGAATGGGAACTATTTCTGACATGAACTCAATGACTGGCTCCTCCCCTCCACCCCCTCCCACCC
>CM053744.1:93410139-93441774 GCA_028658305.1 Pachyuromys duprasi
TGTCCATCTAGAGCCTCCGTGTGGAGGGGTTAGTGATCATTCAATAGGTGATTTTGGTTTTGGGTATTCGAAAGTTGTACTCAGGGCAATGAGAATTTACCAAGAGTGACTGTCTAGCATTTGAAGTGGAACTGGAGAGAAATGAGGCTAGGAAGGTTCTATTGAGGGAGAAGGGGCTCTGAAACTTAGAGTAAAAGAAAGCTATGAAGTACTGCTGGGAGGGGGAGTGGTCAGAGAGTCCTAGTGGATGAAAGAAAGGATGCAAGAACTTTTCCTCTGAATGATGTGATAGATGGTGTAGCTGTGTGGCCAGGTGAAGAGAGTAGATGGGCAGATGTGGATTTACAGTTCCTGTCTGTCCTCTAGTTGCAGAAGCTTGAATTAGTCACTGGCCTGCACAAAGTGGGAGATTCATGTAAAAGTCTGGATTTCCAATTTTTCTTAAACTGTTCTGAGGCAAGGACAACACTTAAGCTGAGTACTCTCAGATGGCCAGTACTCAGTTGGAGTCTAGCTCCCGTCGACCCCTTCTTGATGGGCCTGTGCTCTCCATTGTATGCTGCTCACTCAAGGTATCAAGTAACATAATAAATCAATGTTTAGCCTACTGGTAGGTAGGTTTGCATTGCTGGGCTGGACCCAAGGTCTGTTGCTAATCTTCATTCTGAGTAGCCTCTGAAAAGTCACTGACGCAAAGGAACACTGTCATTTTGAATTTAAAAACAAAACCAGTTACTTTTGTGCAGGAGGACAACCAAGGTTTGAGGATCTATGACACAAAATATTGACTTAGGCCCTAATAGTAATACTATGGGGGAAGAGAAATTAGTGGAGAAATGAAGTTGAATTAAGTTTTAGAGATCTGTGGTTGGCTAAATATAGAGGCCAAGGGAGGAGGTGGAGTATAGGGCAACGTCCGAGTTTCTGCTTTGCATGGACTTGGATTAATACAAACGTTTTTTTCTATTCGTGCCGTTTATTTATTTGTATTATGATTTTTGCCTTTACTTACGTAATTGATACTATGTGAAGGTAGTATATTTGCTTGAGGATACCATAGTATGTTCCCTTCTATTAAGTAGTTTATATTTTTTTTCAATAAACTTTTTATATTTTTAGAAAGTATGTTTATAAAAAATGTTTGTAAAGCATTTTAAAAGTGCCAATCAACAGTCAAGGTGATAATAGCACAAATTGTACCAATAGTTTAAAACTACAAATGTGATTTTAGGTCACCACAAATAGGAATTTGTTATTGTGAACATTAATGTTATTACAACATGCACTGATTTACATAAAGTATCGTTTTTCTAACTTGTTTCATTTCCCTTATCAGTCTTTCATTTTGAAACTGACATTTGCTTATGTAATGACAGTATACAAAAGAGCCTGAACTCCCCCCATGTGTTTGTTTAAAACATTTGAACATATACTTGTAAGTTATCCCTTAGTCGGGATCATGATAGTTTGAATTGAATACGTGAGAGCCATGCATGTTTATTTCTGGTAACTTTCTTTCTCCCTCCGTCCCTCCCTCTCTCCCTCCCTCCCTCTCTCCTTCCCTCCTTCTCTCCCTCCCTTTCTCCTTCAAGTCTTAACTGGTGTTATTACATTACCAGATACAAACTACACACTTTCCCCTGTCCTTCTGGTGACCTGTCACACACTCGGGACAGAGTTAGGGTGTCTGGACTGCCCTTGGGGGACCCCAGTGATTTCTCCAGTTCTCTCAGGACTGGGAGTCTGAGCAGTGGCAGCAGACTGGGTAGGGAGTGCAGCTCAGTTGACAGCAGATTGGGACAGGGTCTTCAGCCTTGGCTATCTGGCTGGGCCTGTAGGTCACAGCTGCATCATTCTGGGCTTTGAGTAGTTTGAGGTGCTTCAAAGCATGTAGAGCTTCTGAGGAGACCTCCTCCATACTCTCTAAAAGACTGTAGTTCTCACCAGGGTCCTCAGACCAGTAATTGAGTAGTGGGGGCTCATGAGCCATAAGAGGGTTGGCAGCATGACAGGTAGGCTCTGAAGTGGTGTCACTGTGCATAGAGTCTGGGGTGTCTGGTAGTTTTCTTAAAGGGGGAAAAATGCAGGCTTTGGAGTAGGAAGGACCTAAAGTGAAATTGTGGTTTGTATTTGGTGGTTATATGTCAGTTTACTAGATGTAATAACTTTGAACCTACAGTGGCCATTACTGGTCATATCAGACAAAGTGAGCACTTTGGCTGGGTAGAGGTGGCTCAATACTAGCATTCTGGAAGCAGAGGCAGGTGGATCTTTGTGAGTTCAAGGCTAGCCTCATCTACATAATGAGTTCTAGGCTACCCAGGGCTGTATAGTGCCTGAGAAACAAAACAAAACAAAAACCCAAACAAAAATAAAACCTCACAGAAGTGCTGTAGTGAGAGATTCTTGAATTCTCTCATTTTTTTAAGAATTAGTTTTATTTACATGTATGTGTGAGTATCTCTGTGTGTATGTCACGTCGGTGTGCAGGTACCTGCAGAGGCCAAAGGCGTTAGATCCCGTGAGCTGTAGTCCCTGTAGTTACAGGCAGTTGGGAGCTGTTGGATATAGGTTCTGGGGATCAAACTTTTGTGCTCTTAACTAGTGAACCAGCCTCTTGAATTCTTTATTCACATTATGATTGCTGTTTCTTGGTTATGATTCATCATTGCTTTTTAATGCATGTATTAGACATTTTCTGGCCACTGTGACTAACTGCTAGACAGGAAGTAACTTAAAGGCTTTATTTTGCCTCAAAGCTGAGGGGTGCAGCTCACTACATGGCAGTGGGAACAGCTTGGTCTGTAGTGCTGAGGAAGCAGACAAATGAATTCCAGTGCTTAGCTGACTTTCTCCTTTTCCCTTTTTATTTAGCTCTTGATCCTAGACTGTAGAATGGTACTCCCCAACTTTAGGTATCTTTTTCTCAGTTAAATGTTTCTGGAAACACCTTCTACAGACATACCTGAAGGAGTGCCTCGTAGGTAGTAGAGAAAGCCCTGAGAGAGTGAAGTCTTGAGTGAATGTGTATTGTTGGAATGGGCACAATCTTGGCAGGGACTCCACGTGGACCCATGGGAAATTGGCAGGCTGTTCCCCACAAGGTTCAGGCTCAGAAAGGCAAAGGTTGAGTTCATTAGTGATAAGTGTATAAAAAGCTAACAACTGCATGTTTATAGCTGGAGACTACTTGCCTGCAAACACCTCCTGCTGCAACTAGCCAGTTCCTCCTCATATGCTGTCTATGAGCTCACTGAAGTTCTGGATTGTAGAGTTAGTACCACCATTCCATCAGAATGTGTACACTTCCACCTGAAAGTATATGTGTCTCTGTGTATGTCTTTTCTTCATTCCTTCTCTGCCCCTAGTCAGGTTTCAGGACTCAAGCCATGGTTGGTGTGGCAGTGCCTCATTAATGAATTAGGTATTTATTCATTCCATCAAGTTAACAGTTGAAATTCATCATTACAAGTCCTACCTCGTCAACCTGCCCAAACACATCTCTTTAGTTTTAACATTCTACCTTCATCCCCTGTAAGCTTATGGCCGCATCATAATGCAAAAGAATATATCCCAACTCAGATGTCCTCAGAGTCTTAACAGTTTCAACACTATTAAGACTCAAGGCAATCTTGAGACTCTATTGAGACTCAAGGCAATCTTTTAACTACAAGTCTCCCATCCTGTAAAATTTAAAACAAAAGAAAGTTACATATTTCTATATACAATGGCACATTGTGCAAATATTTCTGCTCCTGAAAGTGGTAATGGCATGGCAAAGAAAGGTCGGGCCAAAGCAAGTCTGAAGTCAAGAGGACAAGTGCCAAATCCTGTGGCTACATGTCTGGTATCCAGTGCTCTTGGTGGTTGATAACATCGGCTCTCCAACAAGCTTGGGTAGCCGTTCCCTTCCAATTCTTTTGCCTACAGTACAGCACACATGGATTTCTGGAACCTTGGCACAAGCCTCCATGGCTCTGTAATTCTTTAATTTTGCATGCTTGTGAAACCAGCATTGTGTGTACAACCCTGCCAAGTTTCAATGCTAGCTCAAAATGTAGATTGGTACCCTATTCACAAGACCTCTTGTGCGCATTGGCAGTCGAACCTGGGAAGATCTTCCGGTAGGCAGGTATTTTCCAGCAAGAAACCCCTTCAACAGCATTCTGACTACAGCCTCTTTTCAAACGAATTTGCATTTTACAAGTGGGTGGGTTCTTGTCCTAAGAGGGACTTTTTAAAAATAATTTTTAAAAATTTATATTTATTTGGTATGTGTGTGTATTGGTGCGTTCTGCACATTCTGTGCTGCACTTGTGAAACACAGAACAAAATGATTCTTTATACCACGTGGATTCCAGAGATTGAACTTAGGTGGTAAGGCTTGTCAAGTGCCTTTGCCCACTGACTCATCTCTTTCTCCCCAAATAACCCAAAGGGATTTTTTTTGTTGTTGTTGTCCTAGTACAAAATGAGTGATTTCTCTTTAATTGCCTTAATCTCTCTTCAACTCCCCCTCTTTTATTAAAGAAAAAATATTTTGCCTGCATGCATGCCTTTAATCCCAGGACAGCCAAAGCTACACAGAGAAACCCTGTCTCAGAAACAAAGAAGCAAACAAAAAACAAAAACAAAAAAAGAAAAGAAAAAGAAAAATGTTTTTAGATTATTTAATTGTTTGTATATATGTATGTATGTATGTATGTATGTATGTTTGTGTGTGTGTGTGGACGTATGTGCAGGTACCCAAGGAGGCCAGAAGAGAGTGTTGGATTCCCTGGATATAGAGTTACAGGTACTTGTGAGCCTTTTGATGTTGGTGCTGAGAACTCAGGTCTTCTGCAAGAGCCGTGCATCCTCTTAGTTGCAGAGTTGTTATTCACCCTTTTACTCTCCTTAGTAACTGAAGATTCTTTGCTTATATCTGCCATGTTAATAACTTACTCATGTTCATGTTTTTGCTAAACTCTACATTTTTCCTGTTTTTCTATTTTCTAATCGTAAATGTGGGCAAGAGCAGTGGGTAGTAACCATGCCACAGCCTCAATACTCTGCTGTAGTGAAATTTCCTCTGCTATACAAACTTGTCCGTTACTTTTGAATCAGCTTTGCTCAGGTTGTCTGGACATAGGCAAGACACAGCCATGTTCTTTGCCAGAATGTGATATGGATGGCCTCTACTTCAGTTTCCAGCTGAGTCTTTGTGAACTGTGACTTCATTAAATATTTACAGTAAATCAGATTTATTTAAAAACTCTCCCTTGGTTTTTACATAATCTTACCATTTAATAAACACAAAAACAACTTTGTATACTAATAGTATGGATATGTTTATTTTGCATGAAGTATTAAATCTGTGGCCACTTAAAAAATCTTGGCTAAATATTTGATAATGTAGGACATAGAACATTGTCATTTTTCAGAGTTGATTTCTATTTTAATTTTATAATCACCATGCTGTTTCACATAAATAAGTATAAAATGATAACATGTACAAAAGTATCTTTATATTTTAACATTTATTTTTTACCTGTTTGTTTGTTTGTTGTGTGCATATGTGTGTATTTGAGCATGAGTGTGCCAGAGGGCTCATATGTAGCCTGTGTGGTTGTCAGAGGACAACTTGTGAGAATTAATTTTCTCTTACTACCATGTGATTTCTGAGGATGGAACTCAGGTCCTCAGGCTTGATGGCAAGTGCATTCACCTGCTGAGCCATCCCTCTGGCACACAAAAGGCACGCTTAAAGTGTTCTTAGAAATTGCAGAAAACTATGCCATAATCCCAAGCCAAAATTCATTTAATGATTTTTAAAATAAAACTGAAGTCAGCAACTGAAATAGCATCTTTAAAAAAGCAAACATTTTAACATTATACAAAGATAAACTAATACATGCTGATTGAAATATTGGAAGAATTGGTTTTCATAATTGAATTACTCTGTTTTTGTTTAAGGAGAAACATACAGTAAAACATGTAGCTCATAATATAGAGTAGTCTTGAAGCAGTTTATTGGCATTGCATGGTGTGTGGTGGCTCATGCATTCCGAAGTGTCCATGTTAGGTGTTCAGAATCAATGTTGCAGTGAAGTCATGTGATGCAATTTGGGTGAGCATTGCTAGAAACACCTTAGATTCATTGCATGTTTGATGTTGAATGCAACTTTGGTTATTGCATATTTACTGTTGCCGTATCTTCATACCCCTACATTCTGTTATATGTTTCCATCCGTGGTTGTGATCCACATTTTAAGAAGCTGAGTTCTACTGGCAGATTCAAAGTCATCTAAATGCCTCCTTGTAAACCAGTTCCAAAGAACTATAAAGTAGGTAGACAGGCTGTCACAACCGTCACCCTACTTCTTAGATCTAGCATTATGTATATTTACTTTTTGTTTGCTGTTGCCAACTACCCAACAGGAAGCAACTTAAGGGCAGAAAGGTTTAATTTTAGTTTAGAGTGTGGGGTGGGGAAGGCATGGTGGGAGGGGTGGGTAGAGAAAGGGAATTCTTCTTTTGGTCTTCCTTGTTAAAATATCAAAGTTATAATATGATATTCCTTCCAAAATATTGACATTGATTTATGTAGTGTAGATTGAGGTTGTCTTTAAAAACAAATTAAAATGTCACAGGCTTTAAAATTGCTACCAGCCCTTGTTTAGCAAACAAATGGAGTTTGTCTCTTTGAGTCCATATCCAGGTAGCTTTTTTTTAATTTAAATTTTTTAAAATTTTATTTCAGTTTATTTACTTTACATTTCAGGGTTACCTTCTCCCTCCTCTCCTCCCAGTCCCCTCACCTCCACCTTCCCTTTTCCTCTCTCCCTTTCTTCTCAGAAAAGAGAAGCCCACCCCACCCCCACCCTCATCAACTCTTCCCCAGCACATCAATCTGATTGAGCATGTCCTTACTCACTGAGGCCAGGCAAGGCAGCCCTGCCAGGGGGACCAGGTAGCTTTTCTGATAGGAAAGGTAGGCTGTAATCCAGGAGGACAGTCTATGTAACAGTCACTTCAGTTAACACTGAACTCTTGGGTATACACAGGATAGAAATCTTGTAACATTACAGTGGAGCTAAAAATGCCCATCACTTGACAGATGCCTGTTTGAACAGGAACTAAGGGAAAAGAACTGTAGAAGGATAAGTCTGGGGACTACTAAGGGACTCCACAGGAAAGAGGTTAGCAGAAGATTTTGCAGGCCTTGATAACTTTAAGAATTTGAAAGCAATAGACCCCAACACCAAAAGGTTTTACTTAGCAGAGAGGAATGATGGTGCTACATTATCCGTTGATAAGCAGAATATTCTTTGTAAATCTGTGCATATGTTGTAAAACTGTGCATATGTGCTTTTGAAATAGTTTCAGTTTTTAAAAACACCTTTTTAAAATAGTGTTTCTTTTCTTTTGCTTTTTTAGTCCTCAGAGTTCTTGTTACTACTATTTCATTTATTAATAGTGTGACTTATTCCTTTAGCTCCTCTATTAGACTGTCTTAAAAGTGAGTTTTCTTATTGTTATGGCTTATTTAAAGGATTATATAATCATTGCTTACTGATCTGTCTTTCCCAATAGAGTCTTTGAGGAGAAGTGACTGTATTTTATGTTTTTATTTCCAATATTGCATAAAAGCCTACTGTTAAAAAAATGAGGAAAAACATTAGAAATAATTCATATTTGCCCAATCTGGAACAAACTTATTCCTTGAAATGTATCTAAAAGTACTTTGCATCGAATTTCCATTTTTTTTTTTTTTAAGGAAAAAGAAAAAGTAAAAACATGTGATGAGTGTTTTCATGTGTTTAATCCTCTTTAGTTTTCTCATTAGATTTTTAAGTGGATTTTAGTAATTTGATTTTGGTATTTTAACATTTAAATCATGTCTAAATTTGGGAAGTTTCTTGCAGAAGCTATGTATCTACTAAAAATCATTAATTGATTTAAAAATGTGGCTACATGTTGTATTCCCTAGTGATTGAAAATTACAAGTATATACAAACAGTCAGTATATTTCTTGACTAAGAAAATGATTTTGTTATTTTCATTTTTCTATTTGTGCAAATTCTGCTAGAAATGTTTATTTTGCTATTGAAGTTTTGCTGAAACTTTTTGTTAGAATATTGTTGAAATAAAATTTATAGTGGAGATTTTTCAAATTGGGCTTTAAGAGTTATTTAAAAGCCTCCTTCAAAGGACATTCTTTTTACTACCATAGTGCAAAGAAAGGGGTCATTGTTTATTTAAAGTAGCATTGGATTCAAAGGCAAGAACTAGAGGCTCAGGCTGGAAAGATGGAGAAATAGCTCAGAGGTTAAGAGCATTGCTTGCCATTCCGGAAGTCCTGAGTTCAATTCCCAGCAACCACATGGTGGCTCACAACCATCTATAATGAGATCTGGTACAGGCAGAACATTGTATACATAATAAAATAAATAAATCTTAAAAAAAAAAAGGAAAAGAACTAGAGGCTCTGGTTTGAGTCTTGGCCTTTGTTACTATTAAGATATACTGTTTGATTTTTTTTGTACTTGATACCATTTATAAAATGAAGGATTTGATCAAATCACCATTTTGCTCATGAATGTTATATAAAAGTAATTTTATGCAGTAGGGAAATGACTATAGTCTGTGGTACCTTATACAGTACGAAGATTGAAGAGATAATGTGCTGTTTAATAGAAATTAGTGTCATTTTGTGCATAAAATTACAAGTTATAAAATAATTTCTTTAAAGCAACTAAAATTTATAATATGATTATACAGTATATGCAAATTTAATAAACTAAAATGAGGGCTAAGATGGTGGCTCATTGGGTAAGAGTGATTGGGCTATAAGTGTGAGGACCTGAGTTCAGATCCACAGTACCTGTGTAAAAGCCAGGGGTAGCCACAAACCTGTAGCCGCAGTGATGTAGGGAATGGAGACAGGAGGTTCTTTGGGGCTTGCTGGTCAGCCAGCTTAGCCAGAAAGGAAAAAGGAGGACTTCAGGTTCAGTGAGAGACCCTGTTTCAATGGAATGAGATGGCGAGGGATAGAGCAGAGCACTGTTAAGTAAAAATTAGTGAAATGACTGCTTTATGCATTCTTGTTTCTCATTAGTGTAAAACAATAATTTATTGAATGTCTTGCATGTGCCATCTCAAAGAAAGAGTTCAGTGTTACAAAAGTGTTTCTATGTGCCAGTTTTTGGAGCTGTGTTGACAGTCATACTTTTTGATTTACTATTTAAGCTGTGAGAGTAGATTTTGGGAAAAACAGTCTTTGAGTAACTGAACCAAAAGGCCCTTCAAAGGTTTTCACTGCTACTAAGGCACAAATTACCTAGGAATTAAGACTATCACTTTCTAACCTTAATATTGAGAGATGTCCTTGAAAATACCTGCTTTCTTTTGTTCTGCAAATCTTACAAGTTAGGCATTTTTTTTAAGGGAATATGGTAATCTGGAGACAATATGGGTTATTGTTTTGCCTTTTGACATTTGTATATCTATAAACCCTCCTCTGTGTAGCTCTCTTAGTTTCTCCTTAGCGTTACTGATACTACTATTAAATTATTATTCAGCAAGTGTTTTGAGTTTTTATTATGTACCAAGTAATATGCTAAGTATTGGGGGTTTCTGTGAAATACAGAAGATTAGTGTTGACAGTAGACACTACTGAAATCCAAAATTTAGACTCAAATCTTAATACCATTCTTAATGTGTTTATATGTGTGAGGGTTCTGCTTTGATATTTGGATAACCGCTATTATTTGTGTTCAGGTTAAACATTGCTTTTGCTTTTTTTTTAAATTAAGTTTTTTTTTATCTTAGTTACAGTTTATTTGTTTTGTATCCCAGCTGTAGCCCCCTCCCTCATTCCTTTCCAATCTCACCCTCCCTCATCTCCTCCCATGTCCCTCTCCAAATCCACTGATAGGGAAGGTCCTCCTTCCCTTCCATCTGACCCTATCAGGTCTAATCAGAACTGGCTGCATTGTCCTCCTCTGTGGCCTGGCAAAGCTGCTCCTCCCTCAGGGGGAGGTGATCAAAGAGCCAGCCACTGAGTCATTGTCAGAGACAGTCCCTGTTCCCCTTACTAGGAAACCCTCTTGGACACTGAGCTGCTATGGGCTACATCTGAGCAGGGGTTCTAGGTTATCTAGGTTATACCCATGAATGGTCCTTGGTTGTAGTTAGTCTCAGAAAAGACCCTTGTGCCCGGATTTTTCGGTTCTGTTGCTCTCTTTAAGGGGTGCCTGTCCTCTCCAGGTCTTACTATCTCCCCCTTCTTTCACAAGATTCCCTGCGCTCTGCCCAAAGTTTGGTTGTGAGTCTCAGCATCTGCTTTGATACACTGCTGGGTAGAGTCTTTCAGAGTACCTCTGTGGTAGGCTCCTGTTCTGTTTCCTGTTTTCTCCTTCTTCCAATGTCCATCCTGTTTGTCTTTCTGAGTGAGGATTGATCATCTTACCCAGGGTCCTCCTTCTTGCTTAGCTTCTTTAGGTATATAGATTTTAGTATGTTTATCTGAATATTATGTCTAATATCCACTTATAAGGGAGTATATACCATGTGTGTCTTTCTGCTTCTGGGATACCTCACTCAAGATGATCTTTTCTAGATCCTACCATTTGCCTGCAAATTTAATGATTTCCTTGTTTTTAATTGCTGAGTAGTATTCCATTGTGTAAATGTACTACAATTTCCATATCCATTCCTCATTTGAGGGACATATGGGTTGTTTCCAGATTCTAGCTATTATGAATAAAGCTGCTATGAACATGGTTGAGCAAATATCCTTGTGTATATTTTGAGCATATTTGAGCATATTTTGGATATATGCTTAGGAGTGGTATTTCTAATTGTCTGAGACAGTGCCAGATTGATTTCCAGAGCGGTTGTACAAGTTTATATTCCCATGAAAATACCAACACAATTCTTTACAGACCTTGAAAGAAAAATTCTCAACTTCATATGGAAAAAACAAAAAACCCCAAATTGCCAAAACAGCCCTGTACAACGACAGATCATGTGGCGGTATCTCCATCCCTGATCTCAAGCTGTACTACAGAGCAATAGTAATAAAATCTGCCTGGTACTGGCATAGAAACAGAATGGTAGAACAATGGAATCGAATAGAAGACCCAGAAATAAACCCTTACACCTACGGATACTTGATTTTTGACAAAGAAGCCAAAACCATACAATGGAAAAAAGACAGCGTCTTCAACAAATAGTGCTGGTCTAACTGGATGTCTGCATGTAGAAAAGTGCAAGTAGATCCATACTTACCTCCCTGCACAAAACTAAAGTATAAGTGGATCAAAGACCTCAACATAAAACCAGACACACTAAACCTATTAGAATAAAAAGTGGGGAAGAACCTTGAAGTCATCGGCATAGGAGATAGCTTCCTGAACAGAATACCAACAGCATAGGCTCTAAGAGCAATAATCAATAAATGGGACCTCATGAAACTGAAAAGCTTCTGTAAAGCAAAGGACACTGTCGTCAAAACAAAATGACAGCCTACAGACTGGGAAAGGATCTTCACCAACTCTATATCTGACAGAGGTCTAATAACCAGAATGTGTAAAGAACTAAATAAGTTAAAAATAAACAAATCAAGTAATCCAATTAAAAAATGGAGTACAGAGCTAAACAGAATTCTTTGTAGAGGAATATAGGATGGCAGAGAAACATAAAGAAATGTTCAACATCCTTTGTCATCAGGGAAATGCAAATCAAAACAACCCTGAGATTTCACCTTAGACTTATCAGAATGGCTAAGATCAAAAACTCAAGTGACAGCACATGCTGGAGAAGAGAAAGGGGAACCCTCCTCCATTTCTGTTGGGAATGTAAACTTGCTTTTGCTTTTCATTTTTGTTTTCTCTAATTTATTTAGTGTCATTAACTTGTGTATTTTGATGTTTGGACTAGGCTATCTGGAAATAAGTGGCAGATATGGCTAAGGTCTTTTGATTAGTAATGGATTCTAGCATATGAAAAAGAGGCTAAACACAGGCATAAGTCTCTGTATAGTTAAGTATTTTAAGTTATTTGTAGTGTAAGTGTATAGATGTGCCTTATATTTGTGCATTTACTTGTTATATGTGCATACATGATCCCCAGTAGTAAGGCAGAACATGATGAAACTTTTGTGTTTGATATGTGTCTGCTAAAGTGTTTATTAAAAAGGTGAAATATTTTTCTATTATTTTGTGATGCCACAATAAACGTGTTTTTTTTTTTTCATGACCCAGATTTTCTAGTTAAAAACCCAGTGGCAGGTGAGGTAAGCGTGAGCGGCTGGCTTTCTTGCAAACTCACTGACAGTTGTAAATTGACTGAGACTTCAGAAGAGCATTTAGCTATGTGGACAAATTTACAATGTGTTTTTCTTGATTCTGCAAGTCTAGGAAATTATCTTTAGGAAAACTTTGCATTGTTTAATAATACAAAGAAATAGTGAAGAATGTCCTGAAGCTGTCACATGATAGGGTAAATGCTCCAAATGTCTGTCAGTGTAGTATTAGTTAAATAAATTTAATGGCTTCCTATATGCAGAGGTGTTGCATGTTTAAAAATTTCTATACATCTTTCTTGTTACTACCAAGAAAAAAATCACAGTTTTCACAGTTTGTATTTGTATATTTTAATATCTCATGTTAAGTCTTCCCATACCAGTCTTGTTTTTGAAAAAGTTAAAGGCAGACATAACAGGTCAACAGTAATAATAAATGTTAGGGCACTTAGTGTTTAGCGTTTGTGTTGTCAGTTCATAACAGTTCTTGTTTTAGCTGCAGATTTATCTTTGAAGTCAGATTTTGGGCTGACACTGTCATTGTCAGAACTTGGTTTTATGTGTTCACTACATGTTTCACACATTTTTCAGTATTATGATTTGTGTGTATTCATTTTCTGGGGCTTTGTCTCAATTACATTATCCCCTTAGGTATTCTGTTGTATAGTTAGCTCTGAAGTTATGTGTTCCTCAATTGATAGAATTTTTTTTTTTAGAAAAGATTCACTCTGCATTTGGGCTGTATTATTAGGTGCATCCATTTTTCTTCAAAATGAAAATTTGTAATTACTGGGTTTCAGTGTTGTTTCAGTAACTTGTGACATTTAGAGCTCCATGCTGACACAGCCTCTGTCTTTATAAACCATCATATTACTCAACTAAAGAACATTTTACCAGTGTGATCAGTATTGTGTTTCCTTGAGTATTTATGGAGTGAGCATATTTATGAACAAATTTCTTGGTTTAGGTTTTGTATTCTTTGCCATTCTCTCCCTCTTTTGTGTTTGAGAAGGCATCTCCCTGCGGTCCTGGCTGCTTTGGAACTCCTGGACTCAAGGGGTTCTTTAGCCCCAGCCTCCTGAGTGTATTTGGATGACAAACATATGCTACTAAACTCAGAGCTATGTTGATTTTTTTCTTTTCTTGCCTTTTTCTTTCATATTTTTAGAAATTCAACATTCTGCGAGTGCTTTTGTTAAGTGTTAAGCATGTCTTCTTGCTATGGGGACCGTGCTGGTGAGCGTTTGTGAACTTGACAGAAACTAGAGTCATCTTGGAAGAGAAAACCCCGGTTGAGAAGTTGCCTCCGTTGGCTTGGCCTATGGTCATTCCTGATTGATATAGGAGGGCCCTGCCCTCTGAGGGTGATCACCCCTGAGTAGGTGGCCTGCACTATAGAAGAGGGTTGCCAGCCTGAGGGAGCAAGTGCGTAAGCAGTCTTCCTATGCACTCTGCTCCTGCCCTGCCTTCCCTTGGTGATGGGCTATAACCAAGTTGGTTTTGTTCTGTGTTTTATCACAGCGTCGGAGAGCAAAAGAGGGCAGGTACCTTGTTTTTCTATTTTGTATCTAGTTTTTTGTAAGTTTAAAATTTTAATGCTAATTTTAATTAGCATTTTCTTTTATGGTTTAATATTAGTTTTTTTTTTGAAGTTATAGACAACACTTTCCATTCTGGTGGTTTTAAATTTTGCTTTTCATTTATAAGTATTTAATTACTCAGTACAGATTTTTGTATATAAGAAATCATGAGGAACTGATATGTTTTCATATCACCCATATGTTTTTTATGTGAATGTTCAATTGTCTTTATCTTACATATAGAGATATGATACCATTTATACTATATTAAAAGTTTTATATACTCCTGGATTTGTTTCTGAGTTTTCTGTTTTCTTGCCTCTTTTATGTATTTCCATTGGGATAATGTAAGTTAGATGAGGGTAGATTAGGTCAAGTGTGTTCTTCTAATGTGTTTTTCAGAATTCCTCACTTTAATAATTCCAAGATCATAAGTACTTTTATTCAGGTCAAATTCACTTAACATTTTTAAGGTGATAACTTATTTAATGGCATTTGTAGATAGAATATTATCCAACTACCATCCCTAATTTAAAAATAGTTTCAGCACATCAAAAGGAAACATCGTTTCCTTTGAAGATAGGCTTTTCAATTTCTATAGACAGCTGTCAGAATTTTAGTAAGAGATTACCTTAAAGTCTGAGGATTGCTTTGGGTACTATTAATGCCTTAACAATGTTAAGCCTTGCAGTTTGTGATAGCTCTGTTACTTAGGTCTCCCACTTTTTTTCTGCATTGTTTATAATTTTCAGTCTAAGTATTTTTCCTTAAATTTAATAACCTTAAATTTATTACAGTTATTTCCCATTTTCTCTTTAGATGTTATTAGAAATATGACTGTCTTCTTGGCCGGACATAGTTGTGTACAACTTTAGTCTCAGCACTTGGAAAATAGACACAGGTTGGGTCACTGGGAGTTAGAGATAGGCCTTGTCTACCTGAGTTCTAGGACAGTCAGGGCTAGATCGAGAGATCCTGTCTTGAATTAAGAGACAACAAAAAATAAATATGCTTGTTTTTAAATTTTCTTTGATTCATTTTTGGTATAATTAAACACAAGTTTTTCTTAAATGTCTGTGATATATCCTGAAACTTTGCTAAATTATTTATTAGCTATCGTAGTAATTTTGTGGATATTTTGTCATTTTTAATATATAAACACCCCTGTCATCTATGAACAAAGTTTTCCTTCTGTTCAGTTTTACATGCTTTTTATTTTTTAATTTTCTTGCTGAATTTCTGTGTAAGCATACAGTATAGTACTGATAGATTCTCTCTTTAATGCTGTTAGCTCTGGGTTCATGTTGAGCTTTTTTTCTAGATTGTTGAGTACTTTATTATAAAGAGTGTTGATTTTGTCATGTGTTCTTTTGTCATTAGTTAAGATGATTATATGTTTCCTTCATTATGTTCATGTGTAGCATTTCATTCATTGATTTTTCGTTAACCATTTTTATGTTTCTAGAATAAGCGTCAATTGTTTATGATATATAAACAATTAATTTTAGCATATTAGATTCAGTTAAAATTTTGTTGGGGATTTTTTTAAACCTGCATTTCTAGGGGATATATCTATATCTATATATATCATACTATATTTTCTTGTGCTGTCTCTGTTTTTCTTCTCCTCTCTTTGAAGAGTTTAAGGATTAATGTTAATTCTTTGGCTGCTCAGTAGAATTCACCTTTGAAGTCATATATTTTTCAAGTAGTGGTTGCTTTCCACGTAGATGAGCAGGAGGAGTTCTCAGGAGAAACTAATGGGATAGGCCTCGTTTGCCTGTTCTAGCCAGCATGTACTGTCTCAGCTCAGACATAGCCTTGCAGAAGAAGAGAGTCTATAGGTGAGTGTGTTGCTGTGTTCCAGGGCTCTTCCAAGCTTTCTTATAGTCAATAGTAATGATAGGCTTAGTGACTGTGTTCTTATATTCCCTGTTTCCATCCAGCTATGTACAAGTAACTAGACTATTAAATATGTAAATAGGACTCCTCTCAACTCTTAGGGATGTTGGTAGGGCAGAATTCTCCATTCTGCATTGAATTTCCTTATCAAAGATCAAGAATGTATGAGTGAGTGCATATGCTTAGTTGTTAATACTAGACTACTTGGTATTACAGAGATCTGCAGGAGAGGAATCTTGAGTACAAATACTGGAAATCAACTGGAATGTACATAAGCAAAGTGCCTTTTAGACTTGACAATGTCTGCAGAAAGTAGATCTGGAAAATAGGCATTAAAACCATGTACACAGAACCTCACTGAAGATAAGAAAATAAACTAGGTACTACAGTCAGAGCTGCTGTCAGAACATTAGTGGCAATGCGATATGTTTAGGTACGTGTGCCTCTGTTTCCAAAGTGGCATTCTGAAATAGTTTACTAAGTCCTAGTAGGAGACTCTAGAGTTTCTGGATAGTGATAACCTGAATCAGATTTTGAAGAATGGATATGAACTCATCACAACAGGAGAGGAGTAAAGGATACTATAGGGAAAGACCAGGAAGTCTGAAAGGTGTGACAGTGCCAGGGTCCAGAGTAGAGGGTGGCTAGGGGATTGGTGGTGGCGGTGGAGAGGTGGGATCAGGGTATTTTTTCAGGATAGTGGGAAATGAAGGTTGCTAAGGAAAGCTGGGCTTGTAGTTTACATAAGGAGTACTTGAGAAGGGAAGGTAGTTTATTTTGCCATTTTAGTAGGTAAAAAGTCCACAGCTATCAAGAGCCACAGAAACATTAAAGAACAAGGATTACCAAACAGTGTGTGCCTAGAAAGGAGCACAGAGTGGCCGTCTCTGTGAACAGCAGTTGATAGTTGCTTTTAAGTAGGAAGAAGTGTCCATGCTCAGAGTATATGCTAATCACTGTTTGGCTTTGAGCAACATGGGAGATACTGGACATTTACACTGAGAGGGGGTGTGGAATCGAACTTAGTCCAGATCATGTAGGCATCAAATTTCTCAATATATATGTACATTTCACTGATTCTCATGTATGTATAATATAGCCAAAATGGAACAGGTTTATTAAAATTTTGACATACAGAAAGTATCTCAGGGATCTTCAGGAAGGACCCAACTCTGTCAAATTAGAAGTTTCTTTTTCATTTGTCTTCCTTTAAAAGAAAGAATATCTTTAATTTTGACACTTTCATACATGTAAATGATGGATCTTGATCATGTTTGTCCCACTGTACTTCCACTTCCTCAGATACCCCTTAATGTGTCCCTCTCCTACCTTCATGTCATCTGGGTTTTTTGTAACCCACAGAGCCCACTCAGTGCTTAATGCTGACTGATGTTGCTTTTGTCCTGCAGTGAGTTCATGATTGCAGTAACCATGTCATCTCCTGAAGGCATAGCATTCTTTCCCATCTTGTGTCTTTCATTTTTTTCTACTCTACCCCTTTTCCCTGAGCCTTTGGGGAGGCTGTTGATGTAGATGTTCATTTAGATCTGAGCAAACACTCAGCAGTCAACTTATTCTCAGCACTTTGACCAGTTCCAAGTCTTTCCATTAGCCACTGTTCATTGTAGAAAGAAGCTTCTCTGGCCAAGGTTCAGAGCAGTACTAATCTGTGGGGTAACCTATGGGTATTTGTGTCACGATTATACAGAAGACAACCCCATTTTGTCATTGCTGCTCTCCCTTTGTGTTGTGTAGAAGGGCACAGATACATGGGTCTGGGTCTCTGAGTTGTTCCGTTGTTAATGACTGCCTGCACTGCATTGCTGATCACTGTGCCCCTTTATTTACTTAGTCTTGAAATCGGGTGAGGTAATTCCTCTGTTTCTCTTTTTAAACATTTGGGTATTCTAGCTCTTATGCATTTCCTTATAAATCTAAAATCAGCTTTCAGATTCTAAAAAAGCCTGAGCATTTTGTCCGAGTATTAATGTGGGAGAATGGTGTTAACATTGACTTCTTCTGACTCACAAACATGGTGTCCTTTTTTACTAATTTGGATTTTATGTAATTTCTTTCAGCAGTATTTGTAGTATTCAATATACTGGCCTTCCATGACTTTCTTTAATTGGTTCTTCAAGTAATCCACATTTTATATCACTTTAAGTGGTTTTAACATTTTTCATTTTTATTTGTTGTTAATTTATAAAACTTATTTGAGTATTTATGCAGCAGTTTTGCAAAAATAGCAGATTTTCATTCAGATTTTTTGTTTTATTTTTCTTTTTTTAAAAAAAGATTTATTTATTTATTTACTTACTTACTTACTTACCTATTTATTTATTTATTTATTTATTTATATGAGTACTCTATCTGCACGTATACCTGCATGCTAGAAGAGAGCATAAGATCATGGTGGTTGTGATGGAATGTTGTTGATGGAATTGAACTCAGGACTTCTGGAAGAGCAGCTATGCTCTTAACCTCTGAGCAATCTCTTACTATCCTCCCACCCCCCTCACTTTTGTTTTTTTCAAGACAGGGTTTCTCTGTGCAGCCCTGGCTATCCTGGAACTCACTTTCATACTGGCTTTAAGCACAGAGATCTGCCTGTCTCTGCCAGAGTGCCAGGATTAAAGCCTATTCGCTGAATTTTTATATAATTATATTATCTATAGGTAAAAGTTATAGATCTTTTACTTATTATCTATAAGTAAAAGAGCTTTACTTCCTCCTTCCTAATTTCATGCCCCTTACTTTTTCTTACTATCTTAGCTAGAGCCTCTGATATCATAGAAGTAGTAAAAGTGAGCAAGCTTGTTGATTATAGCAGGAAAATGTTTAGTTTTTCATCCTTAAGTATGATCTCAGTTGTAGGTTTTGCACAGATGTCTTTGTCATATTAGGATATTCCCTTGTACTCCTAGTTTGCTGAGGATTGTTTCTTCAATTTAAAAAAAGAAATCAAGAATGGGAAAATAACTTTGTAAGTCATTTTTCTTTTTATGATGCATTCATCCCTTTAAGTCTAATGTATTTTTTGCATTATTAAGTCTAATGTTAATGTTATTAAGTCTAACGTTATTTTTTACATTATTTATTTTGAATGTCTCTGCATATGTGTGCGCCTGAGTATGTGTATGCATGCATGCATGTGTGTGTATATATGCATGTATATTCGTGTGTGTATGTGTGTATGGATATGTATATGTAAGCGTATGTATGGGTATGCTTGTGTGTTTATGTGCATGTGTGTGTACGTGTATGCGTGTGTATGTGCATGTGTATATATAAGGATGTGTGTGTGCTTGTGTGTATGCTTGTGTGTGTATGTAAATGCTTGCTCATGTGTCGTGCTTATGTGTAGGTCAGAGAACAATTTCAGTTTGGTTGTCATCTTCTACTCTGTGGGTCTCAGGGATCAAACTAAGGTCTTCAGGCTTAGCAGTCAGCAACCTTAAATGCTGAACCATCTGGTCCCAAGTGTTTTGATTTTTGAATGCTAACCAACATTTGGTCATTGTATATTATTGTATCCTGCAAGTGGTTTTCTCTGTTCATGAGATATAGTAGTTGCTAGTTTTACTTATTTACTGCTTTTGATTCTGGAGTTAAGGTAATACTGGCTCATAAAATGAATGAAGTTTTCCTTCTTCAGTTTTCCAAAAGCTTCTGTGGAGCTGACAAGAATTTTACCCTAAGTCTTTGGTAGAAGTCTCCAGTGAAGTCATCTTGACTGAGATTTTCTTCCTCCCCTTCTGTGTGTGTGAGTATGTGAGAGAGATGTTTGTAAGTTTGCTGTGGTATCTCTTTTCTCCTTTCTGACATTGAAAATTTGTTATGATTTCAATGCCTTTCACTCAATAATAAGAGAAGTGAAAGGAAAATCAGTAGGGACATAAAAGCAACTTGACTTCACATTTATAAACTGCTACTCAATAACAGCAAAATATACATTCCGTTACGCACAGATGCAGCTATATCAGTACAGACAATTTTTAGGTCACAATGAAAGGATTTCAGCCATGTGAAGTATGTTCTTAGCTTCAGTGAAATTGGTAAGGTGAAGGTTCTGGATAATCACCAAATGTCTGGAGATGGACACCTCTCTGAATCGTGGGTTAGAGAGGAGATGAGAAGTGCAGTTAGCTGAGGAGTAGGGTTGCAGTAGATTCAAAAGCACTGGAGCTGAGAGTCACAGGCACTGAATGAAACAGTCTTTATCCTTACTCTAAGATGCACTGTCTGACACTGATGTAGCTCTTTCCAGGTAAGTTTTTTTTTTTTTATGAAGAAACCATCTGGATAAATATTTGTTTGTTTTTGAGGTAGGGTCTTGGCATATAGCTCAGGCTGACGTAGAGCTCACTATGTAGCCCAGGCTGGCCTCAAATGTACAGTCTTTTTGCCTCTGCTTCCCAAGTGCTGAGATTATAGGCATACATCATCATTCCCAGTTATTGAGGTATACTTTAGAAAACATGCAGTGTCCCTGCATCATTATAGTGGCAGATGGCTCTCTTATGCTTGCAGACAAGAGCCTAACATGCCTGTCATCTAGGAGATTCCATCCAGCAGTGGATCAAGACAGATGCTGGGACTTGCAGCCAAGCATTGGGTAGAGCTCTGGGGGGTCAGGAACCCCACCAGAAGACCAACAGAGACAGCTAATCCAGACCCACAGGAGCCTACAGAGACTGAGACATCAATTAAGGAACATTCATGGTTTGGACCTAGGTCGCCTGCACATATGTAGTTGAAGGGTGGCTTGGTCTTATATGGGTCACCCAGCGAGTGGAGGGGTTTCTAACATGTTTCTAACATGGACCCTGTTGCCTGCTTTTGGATCACTTCCCCCTGGCAGGGTTGCCTTTCCTGGTCTCACAGGATGAGGGCTCAGTCCTGATGTGACTGGGTGTGCTGGGGGGAGGGGGTTGAGGGGGAGAGGAGGGCTCCCCTTTCCTGGGGGGGGGAGGGGAAAGGGGAGGTGGATTAAGAGAAGGGGAGAGAGGGGCCACCCTTGGGATGTAAAGTAAATACACTTAAATAAAATAAATCATAATATGAAAAAAGAAAACATAACATGTATCCATTTAAGTTGTGTTATGTAGCTTTATCATCACTGACAGAATGCCAGGAGTTACTTATTTTTGATACAGATACAGAAATGTCAGCCCATTGTGGTGTGGAGGACATGGTGAAGCAGAGCAGTCGACATCATGATGATTAGGCAGGAAGGGAGCAGGCACAGTATAACCACAAGAACCTACTTCAGTGACCTACTTTCTGCAGTTAGGAATCACCACTTGAAAACTCCACAACTTCCCAAAATAGTGCCACTAGCTGAGGACCTATGCTTTCATGGGGTCATTCCATATTAAAGGCAAAATACTCATGTAGAATTAGGTGGGAGCTTGAACTGTCTGCTTTAGGCAGATGACTTTCAAATCCCCATGTCCACCCTTAGGTAGCTGAATTTCTATGCTTTGTTGACCTTTGACTTAGCATGGTTCAAGTCATACTCATCTTTCTCACTCTTTTTATCAGTTTCCTTTTGTATGTGTAGGAATATACAAATGGACATACATGTGTCTGTTCATGTATGCGGAGGCCAGAAGTTGATGCCAGTTTATTCTATTGCTCTTTTGAGACAGAATCTTTTACTGAACTGGAGCTGGCTGATTTGGCAAGACTAGCTGGCTCCAGGGGCCCTTTGTCTCCTCCGTCCCTGGACTAGTATCAGAAGTTTGCATTGAGATTTTGCCAAGATTCACAGGCACATATCATGGCACCCAAGTTTCTTAGTGAGTTGGGATCTGTTTTTCTTTGTTTGTTTTGCTTTATTGGACATCCTGAAGCACTTTGTCTGGTATGTTGTATCACTTCTTTTGTGCCATCACACACTCTACTTTCTGTGCTCTCTTTTATTGTTCAGCGTGGCAGATTTTCCATTCTTTTAATTTCTATTTGACAATCATATCTTTATCGCTGTGCAAATCTGATTTCAGTTTATACTTTGTATGCCTAAAATGTAACTAGCTATTTTTTTTCCATGTGTGGCTTATCTTTTTTGTGTAATAGTTGCTGGGCCCTACTGCCTCTGTTGTGATTTACTCATTGTGTACTACTCTGCTTACATATTTGATTATTTCCTTTACGAGCAAAATCCTGTGGTGTATGTGTGTGTTTGTTCTAAGAACCTATTTTAGTACTCCTGACCTTTGGGAAATGTAGGATGATTATCATTGAATTCACTGATAACTATTCATTTGACCTAAAATTACTGTTAAGATGAAATCTTACTAAGACTCAAGTTAAACTGATAAGTGCTCACCATATAAGCAGAAAAGAGTTAACAGCCAAATTGGTGATGTATACTTGAAGAAAGACATCGAGTTGCGTTGATGATCATAGGCTGCATCATTATGTAGTATTGCTTTGGAGCCTGGGGAACCTGGTGGGTTTTACCTTGGTGCTTCAGGCTCAGTGGATTTCTCACTGCTTTGCTTTGAATCTTAAGCCTTTTTTATGTGGCTGGTGCATTGCTTGTGTTGAGACAGAGTTAGGCTTCTCTATTATCAAAAGAGAAGGATTCACTTATAGAATGGGGAGTCCCAGTGGTACAGTTTGTACTCCGATTCTTAACACAATCAGTATACTAGAAAGTGCATGATTTGGCCTACCATAATAGTATACAGAAAGTTCTTTGTTGTTTATGTGAGAGTGCTATTCTGTGCAGATAGAGTGCATCCATTTGCTACTGAGAATCATCTTAGACTGAATTGTGAATAACTCCCTTTTAATAGTTGGCACCATGGTATCTCCTGGCCACCTCCAAGTTTGAGGGGTCCCGTCATGGCCTTAAAGGTGAAGCATTTCTTTTTAGAAGGTCTTAATTTTCTTGAGGCACTTTTTCACTAAGTTGGGTAGAATTTCAGTTGTGTTGTTTTACTATTTTCTTTACCAGTTGCTAATTGCCCTCTAGGCATTTAATAAAACTATCTTTGGTCTGTATTGTACATCAGTAGGAATTTACATAATGTCAATTATGTTTAAATTTTTTTCCAACATTCTATGAAATTTCCCTTTAATATTATTAAAACAGGATGGTAAAAAAGGCTGTTTCATAGCTAATTTTTAAATTTTTGTCTAGGCTGTCAAAATCTTAGCAAGGAAATGGACCAAGCTCAGCTGTGTAAATATGGTATTGGCATAGAAGAGGCCATGAGTGGAAGTTGGAAGGCTTGGAGTCTAGAAAGGTGGAAGGAGAGTGTTTGTTGAGCATTGGCAGTCTGCTTCATGTGCTGGGTGCATTCCTACAATGGAAAAACATTTAATCACAAAACTACACATGATAATACATGAAAGAAAGGACTATGATGCCATGAGAGTGTGTTAGAGAAACTTTCTAATTCAGTAGGTACTTGAAGAAATTATAATTAACCTATGGCTTGGAGACAAAGAGTTTAAGAGTGTTTTAAATAGAGGGCAAATAACATGCACCAGAAGCTGTCAGTGGAAAGAGGTGTTAGGGACCTCAAGAAGGATGCATGTGCAAAATGAATCTGCAGAGACCACATTATGAGAGAGTTGTACTTTATTCAGGGTTTTTAGCATCCACAGTAGAATTCCTTAATATATGGAGGGAATAAATGAAGTATAGCAAGTGAGGGTGACAGTTTATCTGATGACAGAAAGCTGTTCTGCCATGTAGCTAGAGAAAGACTTTCAGTGGGACCCATAGTGGGTGTGTGAAGACTATTGGGAGGTTACTCTGGCGTGGTGGTAGCCTGGACCACAGGTAGTAACATTGGAGAAAGTAGACAGTGTTGAGAAATACTTAGGGAGTAAAATGAGAGCAGTTTCTATTTACTAGGATGAAGACTGACAAAAAAGTCAGTTTTAGGCTATCCTTAAAAATATTCTAGTTTGGATTGTTTAGTGAAGTCTTCAGCTAAACCATTACAAACACTGTTTTGGGGCTTGGGTCAGAAATAAGAATTTTCCTTTTGCTAACTGAATAATACTAATTTTATTTTTGCATACTGTTTTGAGTTCATGTCACATGCATTTTATAAAAGTTAATCACATTTTCTGAAAGATGTTTTAATTTTTGTAGATTTTCTAAAGTTGTTGGTCTGTGAAAGGAGATTGATCCAGGGGTTTTATTCTTTTTGTGTCCTCTGGCTAAGGCCTTGAAGGAAGATTTTTACCTGGAGGCCTGCTCAGTTCCTACTCTGTGGGAGGTGGCGTGGTTAGAGAAGAAACTAATGAGACTGTAGCAAAGTTGAACTGGAGTAGGCTGTACAAGGTATGGGGTATCCTGGGAGTTTGAAGCTGATTCATCTTATTTCTGGAGGCTTCTGTGTTTAGCAGTTTTCAAGCCATCTAGAAACAAACACAGATCCTGTGCATATAGTGTCTCCTTGTGTCCACTTGTTCAGGGACCTGCTTGGACTAAGAGCTGCTGTTTCCAGGGAGTTCCAGCCACCATGGGAAGAATTGAAGTGTTGTAATCTTTAATGGTGGCCTTAGAAATTGAAGGTTGGTGCAAATATGAGGGCTGTTGTAGATACATGGAAAAAGGAGCTGTTGACACTGGACTAGAGGGGGAGAGACGAAGCAGTTTTCTGCTACTTTTACCTTTAAAAACATAGATCTTGTCTTAGAAGGATTTGGTGCCTTCTACATTTTTGCAGGCTTTCCCAGAATTTGTTCTTTTCTTCCTGTTTAGGGAAGCTGTGTAAGAGTGCCCATCCCAAAGACAGTGATTAAAAAGGACAGCAATAACATAGCCCAAGCCATTAATTAGTGGGGTATATACAGCTGTGTGGGAAGTGGGTAGTGATGATGAAAGTAGAGCATGAAGGGAATGAAGGAACCCAGTTCAGGGCTTGGCTGAACTTTAAGCCGAGGGGCTTCTTTGTTGTAGTTATCATGTGTTTGTCAGATGAGGAGAAAAGGAGGCTCAGAGAGGAGATGATGTTTAATGTCACCCTACAAATGAAGATAACACAGGCCTCACTCACGGCATAGTCAGAGAGATGTCCTAGGTTAGTGGATTCTGTCTTGCTGAAAGGAATATGAAGAATGGGGTGAGTGAGTAATTTTCAGAAATGTGTTAAAACATTTCTTTCACAAAGTTTAGGCCCTTGAAAATGGTTGTTTCACTGAGAAGCTTTGTAAAGATAGTTGGGATATAGTGTGGCCTGTATCCCTAGCCATCCACTTCAGGCTGACTTTAGATGGTAGTGTATAATACCTGTTTGCAGAAGTTCAATGGTAGGTGAAGATGCCTTACAGTTATGCCTTTGAGCCTTTGCAAACATGGTGGGCTACTGAATGTTATTTAGAAGTTAGTGAGGCAGTGCAGTGCTGGAAGCTGGACTTAGTGGCTACATGCTGTGCCCAAAAAGTTTGGTTACCCATCTTTTACAAGCCAACTAAAAGCCAATTTAATAATGAAAAGCAGAAAAAGGAAATTTATTCAATGTCCTCACATTACAAAGGATGGACTTGAGGGGTCTTGTCAATGGATCTCTGTCCCTCTATTAAGTTAGTTCTTTTAATTGGCTTATTGAGGACAGGTGACTTTTTGAAGCACAGGATGTTAACCCCTAACTTCCTTCTGGGGATTCCATTACTTGTCATTAAGACAAAAACTTAGCTGGGCATGGTGGTGCACACCTTTATTCACAGCACCTGGAAGGCAGAGGCAGGTGGATCTCTGAGAGTTGGAGGTAAGCCTGTTCTTAAAAAGCCAATTCCAGGACAGCCAGGGCTATACACAGAGAAACCTTATCTGGAACTCCCCTTACTCTCTACTTCCCCCCCCCCCCCCAAAAAAAAAGACAGAAGCTTTCCCTGAGAGAACAGATTTTCTGGACCTATGTGTTTGCCCATGCTTGCATAGAGTAAGCTGGGGAGACTCTTAGTTGAGAGTGGCAGAACACCCAACTGGTAGAAACTCCACAGAACCTGAAATCTGGGACAGGCAGTTGAGGGCTCCAGCAGAATTTCCCTTATCTTTTCTTTGGATCCATGCTGGCGATTTGTTCTCATGCTGATTGTCTCGTGGTTGTAGTATTATAGCTGCATCACAGCTACACTTGAGAAGAATCAATAGTTGGGTCAGTTTGGACTTAGCAGCCAAAAGGCTGTTTGCTCAGCTGACTTTGTACATTTCATCCACGGAGAAAAGTACTTCCTAGTAGATCCCTTTTTTCTTGTTTAATAAATTAGGGCTCTGTGGCTGCCTGTACCTATGGACAGGTGGGAAAGATTTAGTTGGCATAGATGAATTATGATGTGTTGCATTGGGTAGGCACAATATTCTTTTTATTTTTGGTAAGGTAGCTTTGTATTTTGTGGGTGTTTGTGTATCTGCATGTCTGTTTTTTGTTTAACCATCTACTGAAGAACATCTGGATTTTTTTAGTTTGTACCTATTATGAATAAAGCTTCTATTAATGTTTGTATAGTCTTTTCTTCCAGTTTAAAAATTGTGGTAAAGGATATTTATCAATTTATCCTGTTAGCCATCTTGATTTCAGTGGCATTAGGTGCATTCATATTGTTATACAGCCCTCATTCTCCTTCATCTCTAGGCCTCTTTTTATCTTGGAAACAAAAATTCTGCGCCCATAAGACAATGACTATCACTCCAGTCCCTGAATACCAATATTGTACTTTGCAGCTTCACAACTTTGACTTCTTTACACACCTCATACGAATGAACAGCATTTGCCTTTCTGTTTAGGAGTAAGGATTTTTAGATAGGGAAACACAACCAGAATTTTCGAAAGTTTATGTTAGGATAAGAAACACTGTATTCACCACTAACTAAATTAGAACTTTTATTTTTAGAAAAGACTGAAGAGAGTTTTAATTAGTCTTCATCAGTTGGAAATCATTGTTGGCCATTTGCAAAGTAGTTTTAACAGTATATGCTGTACTAAGTAAATGAAAGTTTCCTGCCTCTTAATTTCCCTGTTTCTTCCCATGATCTTAGGTTCACGTTTTTGTCCCCTCTCTGCTATTTAACCCCACCGATTTGCTTTTTCTCCCTTTTTTACTGGTATCTCTTGGTCTTCTTGACCTCACCCTTGCCCTCTTCCCATGGAGCCTCTCTAAGTTCCTGGTTGTAGTTTCTCTGTTCTCTGTCATGGAATTAGAACTTTTTTCTAGGCGTCCTCTTTCCATGTAAAATATTTACTCAGCATCTAGAATACATTTTCCATTTTATACCATCTTATTTTTATCCTATTCTTTGGGTAGATATGAGTTTCTGTCACTGATAATTCTTATCTTTTAATGTGAAGAAACTAGAAAACAAGCATTAGAGTTTAGTGGAAGAACTTTAAAGTTTTGTATACTACTCTTAACAGTTTTTTAAAATTTAAATTTATTTTCATATTTCAGGGAAGAAGAAGAGCGTCTGAGAAACAAGATTCGAGCTGATCATGAGAAGGCCCTGGAAGAAGCAAAAGAAAAATTAAGAAAGTCGAGAGAAGAAATCCGCGCAGAAATTCAGACAGAGAAAAATAAAGTAGCCCAAGCAATGAAGACAAAAGAGACCCGAATTCTGCCACCTGTCCCTGTTCCACAGCGTGTAGGGGTCACTGGTGGAGACCCAGAAGACATAGAGATCAGGAAGAAAAGAGAAAAAATTAAAGAGGTAATAAGCCGAGGTTGGTGATATGGAGTGATTGCAGGTACATGTCTGACTGGATATTATGTGGTATATGTTCATTGTGTTTGTTCTTCAGTGTAGTTGCAATTCCATTTCCAGGTTGACATAAGGACTAGAACTCTGTGTTTTTCTTTAGTGATTGTAAGTTTTTGAAATTAAAAATTTGTCTCAACTTTATTTATATGGTTACTCTACCTCCACCATGTTAGAGATCTTTTGAAGCACAGAGGTTTTATAAATAGAGTAGAATTCATGTATAAATTTATTGACTAAGCAATTTAAAATATTCAGCCTGAAGAGTTTGTACCAGATACTATACAGAGCCAGTCACAGACCAGGTTTAAGCAATTTGTACTGTGTGAACCATGTTTTAAGGAACTCTTGCTGTTAGACCTATGGTCCTTCTGAAGATTCTTCATGGACTGAATGATAGAAAAAGATTGATCTCAAAAATCTTTAAGGGGTTGGGGATTTAGCTCAGTGGTAGAGCGCTTGCCTAGCAAGTGCAAGGCCCTGGGGTTCAGTCCTCAGTTCTGGAAAGAAAAAAGGAAGGAAAAAAAAAAAAAACCCTGTCTCGAAGAGACAAAACAAACAGCAAATTAAAAAAACAGTCTTTAAATGTATTCAGCCTCAGAAGTCTTTCCAATTATAACTCTAGAAATTATAGGTTAAGAGAATACCAGCTCTAGTGGACTTGACTTATACTGTGTTAAGAGGGGTTCCTGATAAGTTTGAGTCATTTACAGTTATGCTGCTTGTGAAGAAGCAGCTCAGCAGCTGTAACAGCGTCAGCAAGAATAAATTAATTCTTACAGTCAAATATCTCTTTATTCTGGTAATGGATATATGTGTAATGTATTTTAAACTCCATCTGTCAGTTTTTCTCTCTGCTATGGCATGATTGATATTTGACAGGAACTACAAAAGGAAGAGAGGGAGTGGGGGAGGGCAGGTGGGTGGGCTTGTTTTGGCTCACAGTTGGAGAGACTGTCAGGGAAGGTGAGCTGGCTAGTCAGGTCGCATCTGTAGTCAGGAAGTGACAGAACAGTGAATCCTGTACTCAGCTAACTTTTGTCTTTTCTCCCATTTCTCCTCCAGTTTGAACTAAGTGGAAGGGATGGTGTCATCCATTATCAGGGTGGGTCTTCTTCAGTGACACCTCCCTGGAAACATCCTCACAGACATAGCTAGAGTTGTTTCTTTAGATGGTTTCCTATCCTGTTAAATTGATGTTCCATCTTGATGGCAATCATATTTGGCCTTGATGAGTCAAATGGAGAGACATTTTATTTTTTGCCTGTCATCTAGAGTCTATGTTTTTATACATGGGCTGATTAGTACACTTTTGGGTGGAGTCTGGAGGAGATACTGACAGCTTTTTGTTTTGATACCTTCCTTACCCATATTCAGATGCTGTTATAATGTTTTGAAATATTTTCTTACATATCTAATAATTCAGATTGATAATCATGTACATTTAAGGCACTTCAAGGCAAGCCTTAGGCTCAGTGGTTTGTAGAGTCCATAGAAATTAGTAGTAGCAATGCTTTTGGTTTTAGCTTATCCTGTTTCTTTCCCATGCTTGCTTTGACTTATTGTTTCTAGTGACCTTTTTGTAGATAACCTCTGATTTTCCTTCTACATAATCATCCCCCTTTTGAATAGTGGTACTTTTTCTTGTTCCTTGTTTCTGTTTCTTAGCTTACTGTATAGGCTAGACCTTCTATTAACTATTTTTTTAAAGAAATGGTAAGAATTGACAGACTTGGTTAGGTGCTCACTTTAGAGCACAAGTATATAATACTTAGCTGTTAGGCATGTTGGCATAGTAGTTTGGCGGGCTTCAGGTAACTTGTTAGGTTGAGGATATTTCTTTGTATAAGAGTTTGCATCATGAATGTGTGCTGAATTTTGTGAAATGCTCTGTCAATATTTTTGTGTAGATAACTGATTTTTTTTCCTTTTTGTTAATATGGTGAATTATATACATTGTTTTTTAAATGATAATTTCATCTTATACATCTGGGTGAAACTGCATGTAGTCATGCTGTCTTTTTTTTTTTTAATATGTAGTGTTAATTTGTTTTAGGAGTAATTTTGTCTGTATTGGTTTGGAGTTTCCTTTTAATGTTATTGCCTAGTTTTGGTATTTGATTGATTCTGGCTGCATAAAACAAGTTTTGAGGTGCTTTAATGAATGGTTCTGTTGTTAAATGATTCAGTGACATTTACTGTTATATTAAATGGTGTTATATAGCTCAGAACTGTATATGTTGTAAAAAACTCAAATCATAATAGCTGATACAGAGTATTTATTAGCTTAGTGACTTCAAAAAGGGCATTAGGCATGGCTGAGTCTGTCTGTAATGTGCATTTGTCTCTGTCTCTTTCTTTTTGTTACTTATGTTTTTGAGGGGGGGCAGAAAATTAATCATTATTGGTTTTAAAAATCAATTTTAGTTGGAATACAGACATGACCATTTCATTACATATTATCTAGGACTGTTGTGCTTCTGCAACACTTTATTAAATCTTCTGGTCTCTGGTCTAAAGTTAAGAGATAGTATATAGTCAGGCTGAATTAGTTGGTTGTAGAAGCAAAGCCCATTGATTGATTGACAATCCAGCCATTATTACAGTGAAGAAAGTGGAGCTATTTTCCAAAGCATTAGCAGTTTATGAAAGGAAAGAATGCCACATAGCTACCTTTTTCATCTCAAATAACTTTTTGATTATGTCTAATTTTTTGTTGTTGTTTTTGTGAAGATTGAAATTAAATGTTGTTGTCCTTGTTAGAATTTCTATCACTGCATGAAACACGATGACCAAAAAGTAAGTTGGAGAGTAAAGGGTTTATTTGGCTTACACATCCACATTGTAGTCCATCATTAAAGGAAGTCAGGACAGGAACTCAAATAAGACAATAACCTAGAGGCAGAAACTGGTGCACAGGCCATGGAGGGGGTTCTGCTTATTGGCTTTCTTCTAATGGCTTGCTCAAGACCACCAGTACAGGGATGACACCACCCACAATGGGCTTGGCCCTTCCTCATCAATTACTAATTAAGAAATTGCCTTTCAGCTCAGGAGACATTTTCTTAATTGAAGTTTGTTTCTTCAGATAACTCTAGCTTGTGTCAAGTTGGCATGAATAGCTAGCAAAGTAGGTATGTTTGTTTTTATACTGAAACAAGTGTTAATTGAATAATATGGTAATGTAGGAAACATGGCAGAATGGGTAAGAATGTAATAACTCAGCTCTGAATTATATGAAGTTATAAGGTAGCTTCAAGTGGTGTATTATAATGTTTCTTTTCTCAGATGATGAAGCATGCCTGGGATAATTACAGAACATATGGCTGGGGACATAATGAGCTCAGACCTATTGCAAGGAAAGGGCATTCCACTAACATATTTGGTAAGGTAACTTTTTTGAATTACCATTTCTTTTAGTATCTTTGAAAACAAAATCTGGCTTTTTAAAGTACTCTCCAAGATCTCTATTTCTGAGAAGTTACAATTTGAACTTTTCGTTTTGGTGTGTCAAGATTTAGTTCTAGTTACACTGAAATACATAGTTTTGTATTAGATATTTTATTTACATCGATACTTCATACATTTATCTAAGTATTTTGAAGGTTTTTCTGTATTTGTTTTGTCATGAAAGGTAAATATCTACTTGCAATTTTTCCCCCTTCAAGACAGCGAGTACCATTTGTGATGCTCATACAGGAAATGAAAACAGTTTAGAGATTTCAGTGTACTATTAGAAGTTTAATATGTAGCACACTGAAAGTGATTTGATTGTTAATTGAGTGGGTGATGCTGTATGTTGATGGTTCATGTATGTGTGTGTGTGTGTGTGTGTTTTTTTTTTTTGCCCCTACTCTCTTTTTTTTTTTTTTATATATCAATCACAGGTTAGGTACTTTGCATCCCAGGCATAGCCTCCTCCCTCATTCCCTCCCACCCTCCCACTCCCTCCCTCATCTCCTCCCCGCCCCCTCCAAGTCCACCAACAGGGGAGGACCTCCTCCCCTTCCTCCAACCCCAGCTCATCCTGTCTCCTCAGGGCTGGCTGCAGTGTCCTCCCCTGGGATCTAGCCAGTCTGTCACTCCCTGGCTTGTATGGGGGAGGGTCAAAGAGTCAGCCATCAAGTTCATGACTGAAACAG
>CM053744.1:93442274-93453552 GCA_028658305.1 Pachyuromys duprasi
TTTCTTCTTTTAATTTTTTCTGGGAGATTGGCTGTATCCTTCATTTTCTTTGGTGTAGTTGTTTTCGTTGGATTGGAGTTTTCCTTCTAGTATCTTCTGTAGGGCTGGTTTGCTGTGTAGATATTGCTTAAATTTTGTTTTGCCATGGAATATTTTGTTTTCTCCATCTATGTTGATTGAAAGCTTTTCTGAGTATAGTAGTCTTGGTTGGCATCTGTGTTCCCTTCAAGACTGCATGACCTCTGCCCAGGCCCTTCTGGCTTTCATAGTTTCTGATGAGAAGTCTGGTGTGATTCTGAGCCTTAGTTTTAAAGGACTTGAAGATAAACATGTATAGAAAATAAGAGATGGATATGAATTTTCCTTGTTAAATTAAAATTTGTGTGTATGGCAGAGAGAGAGGGAGGGATGGGGAAAAATAGAGAAAGAGTTTAGAAACACTCCTATCACTCCTTTGTAGGGTAGAGGTCAGTTCTAGGACTTACCCTTAGGTTGCCAGGTGTGTTCAGCAAGTGACTTTACCTGCTGAGCCTTATCCCCAGCCCTGACTTTCCACTTTTAGCAGTTGTGTTTTATAGTTCATCTCATATCTTGCCATGTACCAAATAGACACTAGTCCTAATCCTGCTTTTAAATAATTTTTAATTTTAAATTAAAATGAAATTACACAGTTTCCCTCCTTTCTTTTCTCCAACCTAATCCTTTTAAAAATAGAAAAATATTTTACCTCTTAGAGAGCATACCTTATAAGAAGAAAGGTGTAGTAAAATGGTAGATAAAGCACACTTGCAGTCTGGGATTTTCAGTAGTCAAAATTATGTATTGATAGGATTTATTAATTATTTTCCAGACAAATGATTTCCTAAGGAAGAATCGATCATGTATTACATGTTTTATCATAGACAGAAAGTTTTTTGAAATTCAGAAATTGTTTTTTGTTTCTTCTTTACTCTTTTTGTGCATTTCATTTTTGCTAATGAATATGATTTGACAACTTAGTTCTCAGTGTCTTGTCACCCCAAATTTTGTAGAGTTAAAATCTTAGAGCAAACAAACAAACAGACACACAAAAAGTAAAACAGTTTTCTTAACTCTATCCTCTGTTATCGTAGGTCCTGTAGATTGGTAATGAGCTTTAACTCATAGTATTACAGGCTGCAGGGAGTTAATTATATGCCTTTTTCTCTTAGCTTTCATTGTAAATGTTTCTTTATATGATAACTGAAATCAGTGTTCCCCTGCCTTCATTCTCCTTAGTCCTTGCCACCGGAGCAATCCACAGGTAACAGAAAACCCATTTCAAATGGCTTAAACAAAACAGCAATTCAGTCATCTCAGTGGAGTTCTGGTATAGATCTGATTCAGTGCAGCATTTTTCTTTTCCCTTCTCTTTTGTGTGCTGGCTTCTTAGCAGCATAGGCTTCAGCATTTGAAGTTTCATGTCTGCGTACTACGTACTGCATTTGTAGAATTGGGGAAGCATTTGGGTTTCTTAGAAGTAAGATTGAAAGACTCCTGTTTTCTCTAGTTGATGGGATATAGTCATGTGTCTTACCTTCTCTGGGCCTGCTGGGGACAAGGTCTAGAAGGAAGTGGTGCTGGACATAGCTTAGCACTGGTCCTGGTTACCCAGCCATGGTTAATAGAATGAGTCCTTTGATTTGCTGAGACAAAGTTTTGGTTGCTTATGTTGCTCTGTAATTTGTTATCCTCCTGCCTCAGCTTCCCAAGTGCTAGAATTACAGGTTTGTACCAGCATGTTTGGCCAGTGTGGATGTTTTTTATTTAGATATTCTGGAGAATTGTGGAGTTATGTCAGAGACAGTTCTCTTTGGACTTAAAAACATGAATTTAAAAAGGCTGACTTTGCAATGCTTTTTAAAGGCTGCTATTGACTTTGACATGTATGTATATATGTACATGTGGAAATATTTTTTCACTTCTGATTTAACTGGGGTTTAATTTGCTAATAGCTGTTTTTGTTTTTATGTTCAGGAGCTATATACTGTATTTCCCTTCCTCCTTGCATTTTGAGAAAAGGTCTTACTATGTAGCTGAGCATTGTGATTCAGCCTCTGCGTGCCGTGGTTAAGATGTGTGCACTGCTACACCCAGCTCTATACTTTTCTTACACTGTTTCTGCCTTGGCTTGGTAGCAGGCTGTTGCTATTTTCAAAGCTAGTTGTGAAGTACTTTGTTTTACTGGAAGACAGTGTTTAGGATTAATTTTATTTTCTGCTGAATGTTTCATATAAGTTTCTACTCAAACTGTAAAACCTGGAGATTTTTTTTCTTAAAGGGTTTTAAAATGTCAGTTTTTCTGTTTACAAGGACTATTCCTTTTAACTGTTCAACCTTGATAAGTCACCTTCCCTGCCCCGCCCCCATGTGTGAATGTATGTGTGTGTGTGTGTGTGTGTGTGTGTGTGTATGTAATGCAGACATACTCAACCGGGAATGGAGCTCAGGGCTTTGACTAAGTTTAAGTATTCTCCACACTGTGCCCCATCCCGGAAGCACAACCATAGTTATTGGTTTGAAATCTCTCTAATGTTAGAATTTAGTGCTATACATTTCCTGCTAAGTGCTAAATTTAACTTATCTTGAGACTTTTATGTTCTATTTTCATTCAATTAAAACATTCCTACCTCAATCTAGAATCTATGTGTTGATTTATGTCTAAAATCTGCACAATCCCCTAATGTTAATCTTTCCAGTAGCCTACAGGTTGACAGTGGCTATTTTTATGACACTAGTGAGGTCAGATGGTAGATCGTTGTTGTTGTTTTCAGGTGGTAGTTTTATTTATTGTTTTAGTGAATTCATACATTAGTGGTGTATAATATTTATGGATTGAGTTTTGTTTCTTTGTTTTATTAACACTTGTGTAGAGTAGAACTGTCAGTCTTAACGCTGAAGTAGAATTTATGTTTTGAAATTTGTAGAATGTGTTCTACTTTTATAGTGAGTGGCCTTTTGGATATTTGATCATACATGTTATCAGAAAGATCATTGTCCTACTGATCTAGGATTTTGAAATTCATTGTGAAAATAAAGACTTAGAATTTTCTTAATTTTCTCTACTTGTATTTTATTTTCTATTTTTATTTATTTTTTGTTTGTTTCTTTCCTTCTGAAGAACTAGATTAGGATTAGATTTACTATATGATTCTTTTTATAGAACCACCTCTCAAATTAGTTGTTTTGACACCTTTATTGATTTTTTTAAATTTTTGCCTAGTTCTAATCTGTTGCTCATGTTTGTTGGTTCTTTTCTTTCTTATGTTGGATTCATTTTCTTTCATTTGTTCTTGTTAAAAAGTACAAAAATTTAAAGTTCTTGGTTTTTTCAAAACCTTTTGATATTTCCATACATTAAAAAGCTGTTATATATACCTCCATTCCCCTTTGAGACAGGATTTCTCTATGTTGCCCTGGTTATCCTGGATCTCATTCTGTAGACCAGGTTATCCCCAAACTCAGAGATCCACCTCCCTATTTCTTCTGAGTGCTGGGATTAAAGGCATGTGCCACCATGCCAAGCTGTTTTATACATTCTCTAGTGTTATTTTTCTGTTTTCTTTGGCCCGTGGGTAATTCGAGTTTTTTCCATTTTGCCCCAGATGAAATCTTGTATTATCTAGCCAAACAACAGTAGCGACGACCAATAATTTCATTTTAACTTGAGTATTCCATTCCTTAGCTCTTAGTTTGTGATACAGAGCTCTCCCGTGTAGCTGACTAGAATGGGTCAGAGCAGAATGTGTATGCAGGATGTCACTGTAGGCAATGAGATGACCAGCAGTCTGGGAGCACAGCTGCCTAAAGCAACTGAGTAATAACAACAAGACTACTCTCAGGCTTTAAATGAAGTCAATAGAAGTTTTGAATAAAATACTAAAATTTTTCTTTTTAGATATATGCAAACAATTACGTGAGAGACAAGAATTCATGAGTAATTAAGTGGCCCAATAAAGCTTGTATCTTAGCAAAAAGCTAAGGATCAAGAAAAGTAAATGAAAATTTTGTGTGTCATAACTCAAAATGGACATTCTGACATGAACTTAGTTGAAAGAAGACCAAATAATTGTTGTCAGGGTGTTGTGTACTTGTTTAATTAATGGAAAGAGAATATTGATGAAGTGAACATATAACAAAAATGCTGTATAACTTAGGGCAAAGATCAAAAGATATTTGTATATATAGTTTTAAGGGTAGAATTTAGTTTTACTCTCATCCTCAAAAGAGAGGGAAAAAGGAAGAAAGAAACGAGAGATTAGTAAGTTGTCCTCTTTTTTTTTTTTGTCCTGAACATGCAGTGCCTATCTAAGTACCCACTGAGTTTGCTTTGTTCAGTTAATTTTATTTTGCCTGCTTTCTGAAACTTTTTTTGGATGAGGATTATCTGTTAAAGTTGTTGGCATCTTGTATTTTTATTTTCTCTATGTGTGTTTTACTTAAGGCTTCCTTTTTTTTCTACCTGATTTTTATTTATTATTATTAAAGAATATTAACATAGTCAGGCATGGTGGTTCACACCTTTATTCCCAGAACTTGGGAGACAGAGGCAGGTGGATCTCTGATTTGGAGGCTAGCCTGGTCTACAAATTGAGTTCAAGGACAGCCAGGGCTACACAGAGAAAGTCTGTCTTGACAAACCAAAAAATGGGGGGTGGGGAGTACTGTTTAGTCTTATGAATTTATTACACATATATATTTCCCCTGTATATGAACATGAACCAGAAGGCATGGCTTAATTTGAATTGCTGTTCCCATTTCTTTACCCTATTACATTTTTCATATGTTAGTTAAGTACATTCTGACCAAGACAGAAAATCATGGAAAAATGTACTGTTTTCATTTATTTTTCTCTTAGCTCCCAAAAATCTTATCTTTTATAAATACTGTCAAACTTTTTTTATTATCTGGTCTAATAGAAAAGTGAGCAATGACATTCTTTTTTGATTCTAATAATCTTTGATTTACTTTCAATATAAACAAAACTAAACATAGACCTTATATGAGGGTGATTTTAACAAAAGCTATTTTTTTCTTCCAAATACAGGAAGCTCACAGATGGGTGCCACCATAGTGGATGCTTTGGATACCCTTTATATCATGGGGCTTCATGATGAATTCATGGATGGGCAAAGATGGATTGAAGACAACCTTGATTTCAGTGTGGTGTGTATACTTTGGCAGTTCATGTAATCTATTAAATTAACTATGAAAGGATAGTTTTAATACTCTGGTTTGAGTATATGTGTCCTCCCTAATTCATGTTGAAACCTAATCACTCATATAGGAACTAGAAAGGATCTTTGGGACATGATCAGTTCACCAGGACAGAGCTATTGTGGATATAATCAGCTCCGTCGTAACGTAGTTCTCAGAGAACTATTTTGCCTTATACACAAGAAGTCATGTAAGTACCATTGTGAACCAGTTGAATGGCGCTCAGCAGTCACAGAATCTGCTAGAGCTGTTGATCCTGGACATCCCAGATTTAGGGAAGGTGAAGAGTACATTTCCATTATCTGCTGCATATGGTGCATCCTATTTTGTTTCAGCGGACCTTATGGGTGAAGATCTCAGTCATAGTGCTGTGAGTATGGTCTCAGTAGTTTGTTGAACCCATGTTAAATTCTCATTTTTGTTTTGTTACTTTTGTGTAAATACTCATCTCACTATCTTTTCTTATTTCTTGGAATTATCTTTTAAGGTAGTGTCTTAGCCAGCTAAGGACATAATAGCAGGGGGAGAAGCAAAGAACTAAAGTCTAACAAAATAATAAACTGCTTTACTAATACCTTATGACATTTATAATAATAGTGATAGAATAATAGAGTGCATCTGACTAGAGTGGTATTTTGCTAACTGTTGAAGAACTCCTTATTAATGACGTTTCTGAGAAGTTAGCCTAGGGAAGCTATGTACTTGTGGCTATAAGGCAGGCAGCCTAACTTCTAATGTGTAGGAGGGGATGTTCCTTAGCTCCACAAATCTCCAGGACTCCTTGGACCTCATCACAGTGTTGCAGCCAGTGTGACTACTGTATGCCCCCATGCAGCATGTGGAACTTGGGGGCCAGTGCTTGATGTTAGGTAAAGTCGTCCTTGATTGCTGATTGTTCTCCACCCTATATATCAAGTCAAGGTCTCTCGCTTGAACCCACAGTTTATCTCTTTGGTAAACTCTATTGCCCTGTGGATCCCCACTCTCCCTTCTCTTGTTTGCTCCTATGGCAGTCCAAACTGCCGTACCCATTTGGCATTTATGGGAGTGCTAGGGATCAGACTCTAGTCCACAAGCTTTCATGGCAGATCTTTACCTGCCAAGCCACTCCCTGGCCCTAGAAATGTCCTAATATCTAAGCCTAAATATAAGCATTTAAGACTATAGAATGTTTATCTATGCTGAGTATCAGATCCTCTGGGCATGGAGTTACAGACAATTGTGAGCTGAGATATGGGTGCTGGGAATTGAACCCAGGTCCTTTGGAAGAGCAACCAGTGTTCTTAGTCACTCACTTTCCAGCTGCTTTTTACTTTTTTTTTTTTTAAAGGGTTTTATCTTTTGGTATTTATTACAAAAACGTTTTAGTATATTATATATGTTTGCATAGTGCAAGTGGAGATTGTTGGAGAGCTCTGGGAGTCTGGAGTCTGTTCTCTAATTCCACATTGAAGTTATACATAATAGTTTGTATATTGCATGTGTAAATATTTGTGATAAATTTGCTTCAGTTTGTTTGCCTTTTAGTTTTATATATGATCTTTTCTTGTATATAATTTGTATAATTTTAACTCATGATTTATTAAAAATCTTTGATTTTATTGTTATACATTATCTCTTAAGTTTACAAGTTGTCACATTTTCTTCTACTTCTGTATTTTACTTTTTAAATTTTTAAACATCCATTTTTAATTTTGATGTATATGTACTATAAACATCAGCATTGGTTTCGAACATAGGAGTTGGTTTTCTTTTTTTGTTTGTTTTTTGTTTTTTGAGACAAGGTTTCTCTTGCAGCTTTAGCTGTTCTGGACTCGCTTTGTAAACTAGGCTGGCCTTGAACTCGCATAGATCCACCTGCCTCTGTCTCCCTGAGTGCTGGGAACACAGGTGTGCACCACTATGCCTGGTAGGAGTTGGTTTTCAACAGTGTTCGATAACCATAATTCTACTGGGTTTTGGCATCTCCTCTAATAATAACCTAATAATTAGGTTATTAGATACTAGCAAAATATTTAAAATTCATGAAAAGAGATAGAAGTAAAGTTTATGCTATAATAATTAAAATAAAATTAATGAAATCATTAGAGAAGTTTTGTTTGTTTTGTTTTATTTTGTTTTTTAGGATTTGTGATTCATATTCAGGAAGTGGAGGCCACAGGGAGCCAACAATAGTCAATGGTAGTGAATACTGCAGTAACTCAACAGGATTGTGTAGGGAACATCACACAGCCCATTGATTTTTATCTATCTATCTATCTGTCTGTCTGTCTATCTGTCTATTTATTTATTTATTGGCAGTCAGGAAGCTGTGGTGATAGTAACAGAGTAACAAATGGAAGATGAAGTTATGGCGTGAGAAATGAAAATACAGAATATTAAAAAGAAACAATTTTGTTTGTGAGAAACAATTGGAGTACTAAAAAACCAGAACTTTGAAAGCTGTAAAGTATTACATGTATGTGAGAATTTTCCCTTTGTCTCCACAGAATTCGGAGGTGTCTGTGTTTGAAGTTAACATCCGATTTATTGGAGGCCTCCTCGCAGCACATTACCTGTCAGGAGAAGAGGTAGGTAGAGCCAAGCTGCACCTTGTCAGATCATGAGTCACAAATGGCAGTAAAATGAGACGTTCTTCTAGCAGTGTATTACTAAACTAATCTGAAGAGTTTCTTTAATGTAAATCTTAGAATCTGCTTACTGGATTTTACAAAATTAACATTTTGGTTGGGTTTTATAAGCTTAGAGAAAGTTGAAACATTAATAGTTTGGCTCTTGATTTATCAACATTTTGTTTCAATTTTAGAATTTTATTTGGGTTTTTGAAAAAAAACTTATTTTATGTATAGGAGAGTTATATCCGTATTATTTCTGTACACCATGTATCTGCCTGGTGCCTGTGGAGACCAGAAGAAGGCATCTGCCTGGACCTGGGCGGACAGACAATTGTGAGCTGTCATGTGGGTGCTGGGAATTGAACCTAAGTCCTCTGTAAGAGGAGCCAGTGCTCTTAACTACTGAGCCATCTCTCCAGCCCTTATTTAGTTTTGTTTTCTAAGGGTATTGGTATTTTCTACAAAACATTTTAACTATATTTATATGTGTATGGAGGTCATAGGACAGCTTGCAGGGGTCTGTTTTCTCCTTCCACTTTGAGATTTTTCTAACTTTGCTAATTTTGGTAGCTCTAAATAGAATAGATTCTTAGGGATGTTCTTTGTTCTTACAATACTACTAGTAAAAAGAATTGTCTTATTTTTCTCAGTAGAGAAGAGTTTTCTTTTTCTTTCCTTAACGTATTTTTAAGATGTCCTTTATAAAGTTTAATAGGAATTCTTGCAGTGCCTATCTTTGATCTTGATCTTAAAAGGAAAGCATTTAGTTTTACACTATTAATTTAATGATAGCTGTGTCATTATTATTATTATTAGTAGTAGTAATTTTGGTATACTCCCTTTATCATTTTGAAGATGTACTCTAATGTTCCTAGTTTAATGGATTTCCCTTCCATTAATGGATGTTTGATTTCAAATTATTTTGGTATGTATTAAGATGATTGTGTTTCTTTTTAATTTTTAAACTATGTCTATTTATTTTTTGTTTATTTATTAATTGAGTGCATATGTGTACATGAGAGTAGGCTAGGGGCAGCTTAGAGGAGGTTTGTTCTTTCCCCATGTGTAAATGTGGAAGTCTGAAGTTAGTGTTGAGTGTTATATTGCTTGCTTTTTTCACCATATATACATAGGCAGGGTCTCTCATTTGAGCTCAGCTCTGAATTTGTAGATTTGGCTAGTCTAGTGAACCAGCTTGCCCTAGAGAATCCTGTACACATTGGTATTATAAGTGGGCTGTCTTGCCCACCCTGCTTTTTAAGTAGGTTCTGAGGGTCCAAATTCTAGCCCTCATGCTTCTACAGCAACTATTTTGTCCCCTGAGCCATCTCTCCAGCCTTCATCTTTTGATTCTGTGTGTGTTTACCAGTTTGCATAAATAATGCTGGTTTTTTAAAATGAATTGGCACTCTTCTTTTTTTCTGGTAATGTTTGTGTAAACTTGATTCTTTTCCTTAAAAGGTAGAATTTCTTTATGAGGCAACTTAAGCTTTGATTCCCTCCCACTCTCACATTTTATAACAATATATACAAATTATTTCATAGCTATACCATGGCAAAAATGAAATGTGTTTTGTCTTTGCACAGAGCAGTGCATGACTCTGTGTGCTTACAGAGAGATGCTCCGTCAGACATGCCCAGGTGTTGGTCTCATTTCATCACTGGAAAATTGGCAATTAGTGGCTAGAGCAAATTAAGCAGGGTGCTTTATTAAACACTGTTTTGAGGAGGAAGTTTTGGGTCAAGTAGAAAGAGAGTGGGCATTTTGTTTCTCATCTTCCTGAGGGAAAATCTAGTTCCCAGAAGCTTTCTGAAGAAGGCCACTCTCTTGACCTGAGAAGAAGAAAAGCCCAGACTTCCTAGTTGGGTGTAAGCTCTATCAGAGAATAGGATTGAGCAGCAAAAACTGCTGACTCAATCCAGAAGATTGAAAAATTAGGAGATCTTAGGAGGACTAAGAGTGTAAGCTATAAACTCCAACCTTTTCTATTTCTGAGTAAAACCCTCTTGGCAAGATTAAAATGAAAATCTAGATCTAGAGCCAGTTTTGCTCCATTGTTCAGAGAGAAAATACCAGACAATAGTCCCTCTGGTAGTTAGGGGGAAAGCTAGAATGGCAGACCAAGAGATCTATAGTCCCATAGTGACCGTGCTCAGACCCACTTTTGAAGCTCTGTGCCAAGGTCATGGTATAAAATAAAGCTGTGACTAAAACAGCTTTATAAAATTTACTTTATAAAATTGAAATCACTGTTTCATCTACCCTGTCCTTTTCCTATGGAAATGTTCCCAGTCTCTTTCAAGGTGAAGGACAGGGCAAGAAAAAAAAAGAAAAAATGCTGAGGGCAGTTAAGTGGAGGTACAGTTGAGACTGACTCTAACTACCCAGCTTTACTTATTCTATAGAAAGAGTTCTCTTCCTCTCCCTTTACTGTACATACGGGCCTTGGTGCGAAGACCAGGCAGAGGCAAAAGGATGAAACAGCATAGCGTGTTCTACCCTGCTTAAGCCTTTTTCAGCAAAGTGAGGAAGGTGAGAAGTGTGTAGGAGGACAGTGTGGGCACATAAGCTAATTCAAGAGGAAGGGACTGTCTCTTTCTCCAAGGCCCGAGAAAGAAAGAATGGGAAACATGTAGTGAGGTGTGGGGAGGGTACCCACAGCTACAATGGAAATTTAAGGATCCTCTGTGAGTGTCAGTGGGAACTGGATGAGAATTCAAGGCTTATGTGTGGATCTTGAGAGGGTTAATAGCTAGGAAAGTAAGTTCTTCATCAAAGGTGTGACTACTTTTATGATACTTGGCTGATTGATCACAGTAGCTAAGATTCTATTGCATAGGGCCACCTTTCTAGGACTACTTTTGCAGATTTTCTTCATGAATCCCCATCCTTTCATCTTTTCTATGTGTTTGCAGTAGAGGTTGCTTAAGTACATTTTTCTTCAGCATTTGACCCAATAAGATGAAGAGACAGTTCAGAATTAGCCAGAAGCATCAGCTTGTTTTCATGGGAGCCTCTAGATACCTAGAAATAGAGATTTATAGTGCCTTGGTTTTTTTTAGACTTAAAAAATAGTTGTCTGCATGTGCACACAATGGTGTCCACATAAGCCATAGAGTTTCCTGGAGCTGGAGTTAGTTACAGCATGAGCTACCCAACATGATAACTGATTGGGAGTCTTAAAATGCCTACTTTAAAAAATATTTTTAAAATTTACTTTATTCACTTTACGTCCTAATTGCAGCCCCCTCTTTTCCTCTCAGTCTCCACTCCTCACATACTTCTCCCCTGATTTTCCCTTCTTTTTCTCAGAGAAAGGGGAGGTCCCCCATGGGTACCAACCTGCCCTGGCACACCAAGTCACTGCATAACTAGGTGCATCCTCTCCCATTGAGGCCAGACAAGGCAGCCCAGTTATGGGAACAAG
>CM053744.1:93453652-93495355 GCA_028658305.1 Pachyuromys duprasi
CCCCCCCCCCCCCCGGCTCCCTCAGTTGTTTCCCCAACTCTTCCATAGGACTTCCCAAACTCTGTCTAATGTTTGACCATAGGCCTCTGTATCTGTTTCTGTTAGCTCTTGGTGAAACCTGTCAGAGGAGTTATGCTAGGCTCCTGCCTACAAGCCTAGCAGCATATCATTAATAGTGTCAGGGATTGATTCTCTCCTATGGGATGGGTCTCAACTAGTACCAGTCTTTGGTGGACCATTTCCTCAATCTTTGCTCCATTTTTGCTCCTATACACCTTGTTAGAAGGACAAATTTTGGCTCAAAGGTTTTGTGGATAAGTTGGTGTCCTTATCCCTCCACTGGAAGTCCTGCCTGGCTACAGGAGGTGCTCCATATTCCCTGCTTCTAGGGGTCTCAGGTAGGGCAACCCCCATAGATTTCCTGGGTCCTCCCCTATCCCAGGTCTCTGGCATTTTCCAGAGATGGCCCCAACTCTGACTTCTGTTTTCTTACTCTACGCCCCCTCCCTATTCCTAATTCCCAGCTCTCCTCCCCATCTCCTCTCCTATCTAGATCCTTCCTTCCGTCAACCTCCAATACCTGTTTTATTTCCCTTTCTCAGTGAGATTCAAGCATTCTCCCTTGAGTTTTCCTTGTAACTTAGCTTCTTCAGGTCTGTGGATCGGAGCATGGTTATCCTGTACTTTATGGCTAATGTCCATGGTAAGTAAATACCATGCTGATGTTTTTAAGCTTGAGTTTCCTCACTCTGGATGATTTTTTTTTCTAGTTCCATCCATTTTCCTTCAAATTTCAAGATGTCTTTGTTTTTAATAGCTGAGTAGTATTCTATTATATAAATGTATTACATTTTCTTTATCCATTTTTCTGTTGAGGGACATCTGGGTTGTTTATAGTTTCTGGCTATTATGAATAAAGCTTCTATGAACATAATTGAGCAAGTGTTGTGTGGTAGAGCATCTTTTGGGTATATGCCCAGGAGTGATATAGCTGGGTCTTGAGGTAGAACTATTCCAAATTTTCTGAGAAAGTGCCAGATTGATTTGTTTTAGTTTGCAACCTTTTTGGGGGCTGAATGACCCTTTCACAGGGGTCGCATATCAGATATCCCGCAGATCAGATATTTACGTTATAATCTATAACAGTAGCAAAATTACAATTATGAAGTAGCAATAAAAATAATTTATGGTTGGAGTCACCACAATATGAAGAACTGTATTAAAGAGTAGCAGCGTGAGGAAGGTTGAGAACCACTGGCTGAGCACTTTGAAGACAGCACTGAATCATCTTATGGAGTGTGGGTTATGGTGAGAAATCCGCTTTAGTTTTTATCCTTTTGTGTGCAGGGTTTTTCTCTTTGGCTGCCATTAAGATTTTCTGTTCGTGTTTTGTTTTGTATGAAGAATATGAATGGTTTACTTTTTTCCTGGTAATTTAGGACTTCTTTATCTTACTTGATACTCTCCAAGTCTCACACATATTTTTAACCACTTTGATAACCTTTTAAATTACTATTTTAAAATATGTTTTATTCAACCTTTGCTTCCTTCCTCCTTCGTATTTTGTTGGCACTATTGGACTAATTGTTCTTTTTTTAAAATCCCACCCATTGGTTTATGTATTTATTTTATTTTATTTTTTTTAAGAGTAGTTTATGAGTATGTCAAAGCAAAGTTGAGGGGAAGGTAAAAAGATTTCTCATTAAAAAAAAAAAAAGATTTCTCAAAAAAAAGATTTCTCTGTGTGTGTGTGTCCCCTGGCCTCAACCTCCTCCCCTACTGCTGCCTTCTACCATGATGATATATTTGGACTGATGAATTTACATTCTTAAATCTTTATGTTTCCAATATGGCTGAAACAGTGTGGTACATTCTGTGGGTTTGGACAAATGTGTAATGACATTTATTCCCAGTACAATATTATGCGTAGTGGTGTCCCTGCTGTTCTAATTAGTTTTCTGTTGCTCCGATAAGCAGCACAACCAAAAGCAACTTGAGGAGGAAAGGGCTTGTTCCATTTTACAGTTCATAGGACACTTAAAGGGAGGTCAGGGCAGAAACTCAAGGCAGAAATAAAGCAGAATCTATTACCTACTGGCTTGCTCTTCATAGTTTGCTTAGCCTTCTGTCACCCAGGACCACTTGCCTAATATCACCCACAGAGAATAGTCTCTTCCATATCAATCAGCAACCAGGACAGTGCCCTACAGACTTGCCTACAGGGTAATCCGATGGCGGTGTCACTGAGGGGAAGAACATAGGACTGTTTAAGACTTTGAGTTCAGATTTTTTCCAAGTTAGAGGTTTTTATTTATCTGGAAGTACTGTTTTATGTGTGTATGTTTGATGTAATTGATTAACTTTCATTTCAATAGCAATGAGAACCAAAATTAATATGTGACAATTTATAACAGTTAAGCTTAAGTCTTAACTTTTCCATATTAGGCTTTCTACAGAAAAGTTGAAGCAAAATGCTGAAATTTTGGTTGCTGAAGTCATGGATAGAAGTAAATAGCTAAGGAAACGTGTTGCTACCACATTTTTGCACTTTTGTAAGATTGTCAGCCTCAAACTTAAAAAGAAACAAGCAGAAGGAGCACATGTGCATTGGAATTCGGGGCTTGATTTCTTAACTGTGCACCCTCCTCCCCAGTTGTCTTTACCAAACGTTTTACCTTCTTTTCTTGCTAAGTTTTCTCAACTATAAAAGTTGGCTTGAGAGCTGATGAGATTTGGTTGTGGGCAAGTACCTGTACAGAGCTTGAGGACACAGATGCTGCTCTGTGAAGAGGTGACGCTCAAAAGGTTTTCTTTTGTTAATGGTTTTGTAGGTTTCACTCCATCTTAGCAGGGAGGGCATGGCAGTGTAGAGAAGGAAGCAATGGAAAGAAATATAGGACTGATCCATGGCAAAGTAGAGCACCCAAGTATATGTACCCCACGACCTACTTCCACCATAGGACTTTCTATCCTTCACCACAAGTGTGCCAGCATATGAAGTCCATTTATTAGACCAGGCCTTTCAGTATGTCATTGTCTTTGAAAGCACTTTACAGCTGTGCATAGGGATAGTGTACTCTCATTTTCCAGGTGTGTTTTAATGAAGTCAACTTGGTGAATAACCAGCAGTTTGTGAGGCTAATGAAGACTTTTACTTAGTTTAAAATAAATAACACAAAATCTTAAGATACTGTCCACTTAGGGATAAGGACATGCCTTTTTTTTTCCCCCCTGACTTGCTGTTCAGTAGAATTGCATTAATGTACTTGTGGTTATTTCTGTGGATCCAACAGTGAATCTGAGATGTGCTAAAAACAAGTGCATCATAGAAAAAAAAAATCTGAATTTGGTATTATCTGATGCTGAATAAGTAGGCTCCTTTTATATGAGTCAGAGTTAACCATAATTTATAATGTTAAAAAGTGCTTTTGTTGTATTAGAGGTATAACTAGAATAAGAAATGTTTTACATGCATCTCATTTTCTGGTGTAGAGAGACATGCGAGGGTTACATGCTGTCTTAACACAGTGTTCTTCTTTCCTGCTGATTTGTTATTATCTAAATGTGAAGCATTATTTTTCTCAGAAAAAGGCTATTTCTATTAAATATTCACAAGTTTGATGATTTATTATGTTTACTTGATACAGATATATGGCATTTCTTTAACAAGATTGACTCTTTATTTTTTTGATAGTATCAAAGTGCTTTCCTAGCTAAGAAAGCATAATTTATATGGAAAATACCTGGACTCTGTCAGATAAAATAGAGAAATTGTTAGATGGAATTTAATACACACTCGCAAATAATAAAAACAAAAGAAATAACAGTAATAAAATGTGTCTTTACTAAAACAGAAATATACTGAGTCAGTTTAGGGATATTTTCTTGGACAAATGAATAGCTTTTAAACCTAAAGTACTGTTAAGTAAAGTCATGAATAAAGAAAAAGAAATGGTAAGCATTGATATTTTCTGGTTTAAATATCAAGTTATTTTAGAAAAAAATGATCTTGCTTTAGAAATTGCTTCAATTTCTGTTGAAAATTTGACTTTTTGTTCTCTGTTAATGTCCTGGCAATTGGGCAAAAGTATTCCACCAAGCTTTCCTGCCTGTCCTAGTTTGACTTCTGTTGCTGTAGTGAACACCATGACCACAGCAATATGGGGAGGAAAGGGTTGACCTTACCTTACTGCCTATAGTCCATCAAGAGGGGAAGTCAGAGCAGTTACTCAAGGGAGGAACCTGGAATCTGAGGCAGAGGCTATGGAGGAACACTGCTTGTTTCTTCTCGGTTGCTCAGCTACCTTACTTTATACAACCCAGGGTGGTACTACCCTGCATGGGCACCTACAGCAGGACCACCTACAGCAGGCAGACCGCCTACTCTAGTAATTAATCAAGAAATCCCCATACCAATCATTAAGAAAATGTCCCACAAACTTGCCTACAAGACAGTCTGATGGAGGTATTTTCTCTACGGAGGTTCCCTCTTCCCAGAAGGCCTGGGCTTTTGTTAAGTGGCTAAAACTAAGTAGTATACTGACATAAATGTCTTTAAATACATTCTTCATTATTTTTTTCTTCAATGTGTTTGGTCATATATGCATTTGTACACAGTCATGTGTGCTTGACCATTTAGGTGGTAATACTAGTTTATAGTTGATTATGTTTGTGGTTACTGATTTCATGATTGAGAAGACAGAGTTTATAGCCATTTGTAAGAGGTAGAAATTTAATGGTAAAATGTATGAGAGGAGAGTGCTGTGCATAATTACTTGTTTGGCTAACTCCTAAAAGTAAGCATGTGTAGAACAAATACCAAGTTTTCTCGATGTCAGTCATAAACATGCCTGTTCCAGCTGCTGTCTGCTATAAGGAGAAATGGTTGGATTTTTAGTTTAGTTATGTGCTTCAGAAGATATAAAATGATCATTCCTCAGAGGGTATAATATTGAAAGTCTCAGAGTACAATTTACAGTGACCAGGTTTCAGTTCAAAGTTTCTAATGTATGAGAAAACAAGGGAAAATATTCTCCCTCCCTACCTCCCTCCCTCATTTGAATTTTTACCTGTCTTGGGGTTATCCAGATTAATCAATAAATGTTTTATAGAATCTTTTACAGCTAGGCTCAGTGACATCATGGAAAATATTTTTGGAGTTACTGAATAAATGAAACTTGTAGTAAAAAATACATTTATGAGAAAGAACAACATTGAAAGTCTGGAAATGAGGAATATGGTATTCAAAACACAAAATTACTGTTTATAGCTGTCATTGGAAATAGCATCACTAGACTTGAAGATAGAGCAGTATAAGTTATGTAACATGAAGAAAGAGAATAAAATTGGAAAGAAAAACAAAGACAGGTGCTTCAGAGACTTGTGGGCTGCTCAAGAGTCTGATATTCATGTACTTTGGATAGAGATAGTTGAAAAACAACAACTGTATTTGGTGGCAGGGCTGAAATTGAAGACATGTTTTCTTATGTGTCTTAGTTAGGGTTTATGCTGCTGTGACAGAACACCATGACTGAAAACAGCTTGGGGAGGAGAGGCTGTATTTCAGCTTACAGTTGTAGTCTGTCCTGGAGGGAAGTCAGGGCTGGAGCCTGGAGGCAGAAACTGAAGCAGAGACCATGGAGGAAAGCTGCTTGCTTACTGGTTTGCTCCCCGAGGATTGCTCAGCTACCTTTGTTATATACCCCAGGACCACCTACAGCAGGCAGACTACCTACTCTAGTAATTAATCAAGAAACCCACAACAGTCATGCTTATGGGCTAGTCTGATGGAGACATATTTTCGAAGTTCCCACTTACCAAATGACCCTGGCTTGTGTCAAGTTGACAGAAAAACCTGAACTAGGGCATCGTGACTAAGCACACTTAGTCATATCATAGTCTCATAGCTAGAAGTTTGAAAGCATTGAGGGAAAGAATGACATCATGGAAAACTATAATTTAATAATTGAAACCATTGAGATTATTTCTCATCTAATACCTTTAAAATATTTAAAGCAAAATCATAAAAGCCAGCTCAGACTATTCCATTACAGTATTTAGCTGTAATGTATATCAGCTATGAAATAACAAAATACACTTCACAATAAAAATTTCCACCAGAGGTGCTTCATGATAAAGGTTTAATACATTAGGAAGACTACAATCCCAGCAGTAAAGCAGTAATACTCTCTTTTGGGCATCTAATAATGGGGCTCCAAATGCATGAAACAAAAATGGATAGAATTAAATTTGTCTTTTGAATTCTTCAAGTAAAAAGGCAATTTCACAAGGACTGTTGGATCCTTCAACAGTTTTTGCAAGTTGATAGGACAGAGAGATGGGCAATTTGTAACAATGTGCAAGTAAGTCCTTAGCCACAGTAGCAGCTGTGTTAAGTGAATATGACTGAGACCAGCTCCACGAACGCCTTAAAGGAACAGACGGACTACTGCTCTGGTGGCAAGTAGCAAAGTTTATTGTCCAGCATCAGCATATACAGTTTAAAATTAAGCAAGCAACTTCTTTCTCACACAGGAGTCGTCTTTGATCCGTCAGCCAACAATAACATAATTATTTAGAAAAAGACCCTTCTGGGAAACTATCTAAGTCCAAGGACATTCTCAAGAAATAAAGAAATGTTTATAAATCTTCTTGACTCCACAAGGCCGAATATTTAATCAACTATACTCCAGGTGGAACAAGGAAAACAGCCACCAGAACTTTGGGAGTTCTGCCAGGACACCCCACACCTTAGCTAACCCTTTCAGGCCAGCAGGCTAGGCCAAGCAGTTCTCCTCATGAATAGACATTTATAGAACATTGATTCAATGGCTACATATGCTGGACAACAAAGCAAATTTCAGTCAAATTATTAAAAAAAGTTAAAGTAGCTGTCCAGAGTTAAAATAGCTGTTCCTGTGTGATGACTCACTGTAATGCCATGTCTTCAGGAGGCTGGACTCCATAGTGAGTTCCAGTCTAGCCTGGTTTGAGGCTTTGGGGAAAAAAATGCCCTGAGGTAATATACACATTATATAAAGGATTGCAAGGGAAGTTGAAAATATTGGGAGCACAGCGTCTTTGGGCTCACAGAGAGTACTGGGGACATCTGGACTGTTAAACATGTAGGGCTGTCTTTTCAAGGGAGAAGATGGATAACTTGTTTTTCTACCCACAAGTCTGGAAATGGGGCTGCTCAATAGCTTGGTGATGTGTGTTTCTGTAGGACCAGGCCATAGTAGACTCTCAGAAGCAGGAGCAGAGGTGGCTAATAGCCATGATGACCTCTGTGCTCTTTGTCTGACCAAGACTACACCAGATCCTTTCCTAGGCCCTTAGAGATGTAACCTATCTCAAGAACCCATCTTTATGGAAGACATGACATGTACTCTGAGGAGAATTTCAGTGTAATTATGCCTCCTTATGTGTGGGGGATTATGTTACAACAAGAAACCTTTTCCCAATTATACTGTCCTTAAAGAGGCTTTCAGTAAACTGCCTGAGGTCAGACTCTAGAAATGTGAACCAGCACCAGCTAACTAAATGTGTTGAACAGGGATTCCTTTGTTATTCTGCTGACCCTGGTGATTTCAAAGACACTCGACACTCCCCAGACATTAAAAACATAATAGGGGAATGTGTCAAACGTTGTTTTTCAGACAAACGTTTTAGGTAAAATGGACAAGTTCTGAAAAAGATCTGTCAAAATTGACTCATAAAAAAGCAAAAAAAAAATGTAAATTACCTCATATATAGTATTTGAAGAAATAATAAAAATTAGAATTAATTTCAAGGTAAATCTTATCAGATATAGAAGTCAAGAAAATTCAGTCTAACACATTCCTTTTTAAATTAGTAGTTCAGAAGTTATTTATTCACCAACTTACCTATTTTTCTACCCCATAGAATATACATGAGATGATGGTACTTGTCCCTCAGGGTGTTTTCATTTGCCTTCACAGAACTATTTTTCCGGGTGGAGCAGGCCTGGTCAGAAGCTTACCCGGGACCTTTCTCTAGAGCATGGTGCTTGTTGTTCTTCTTTTCCTCCATTTTAATTGCATAGCATAATGGCTTTCATAGTACCATTTTTGTACGTGTCTGTCATGAACTTTGATCATACTAACGCTTACCCCATTCCCAGTAGTTCCTGCCCATCTTCCCAAAAGTAGTCCCTTCCTTTTCTCAGGTAGTCCTTTTACTTTCATGGTTTTGTTTTGAATCTTGATTCCATGTCTGAATGAAAACAGGCTAAATGTGTCTTTCTGAGTCTGGCTTATTTTGCTTAACATGAAGATGATCCAGTGCCATTTTCCTGCAAATGACAATTTTTATATGTATATATTTACTTAATTATATGTGTATACACACACACATACCACATATCCTTGACGAATTCATAAGATGGGCACCTTAGCAGATTATGTAAACCCAGGAAAGAAATTCTTTAGGTGCCTTCAAGTTCTTGGTATATCCAGTTATGTTGTCTTCAAATATTACTTTTTAAATTTTGTTTTCTAATATTATGTAATCAGAAACACATACCTACTGCCAAAAAAGAAAAAAAGAAAAGCAAGCAAGCAAGAAAGAAACAAACAAAAGAGTGAACAGAAACATATACAGCAACTCAGGGGCATTTATCCACACTGTATTACAGCTTTTTGTTGTTAAATATTTGAAATAAGCTTGCATGTTGACGAAGATGCTATAGCCTAGTTGTTTTCTCTTAGATTTTTTCCTTTTTCTGTGGTTGTGTGTGTGTGTGTGTGTATGTGCATGTGTGGTACACGTGAAAGCCTGAATTTTCTTGTGTGTTCAGATTGGGGGGGGGGCATGTGTGTGCAAGTATATGTGGAGACCTGAGGTTTATTGTAGGAAGTCACCCTGGATTGCTCTTCCAGTCAAACCCAGAGCTCACTGATATGGCTGGTCTTGTTAGCTAGCCTGCTCTGGGAGTATCTCCTTTCTTCAACTTCAGTTTCAGGACTTAAGGTGAACTGCCTTGCCCACCCACAATTTATGTGGGTTTTTGGTAGTTTAAACACCAGTCTTGGTTCTTTCATGGCAATTGCTTTAGGTGCTGATCCATCTTCTCAGCTCTCTTAGGGTTCTTTTGTTTGATAACATGAATACCAAAACTTTGTCCTTTATTTGCAGTTATGCGTACTTTGAGGATTCTGCATACTAGGTACCTTCCTTAGTGTGCACTGTGCAGATATGTACTCTAGTGCAGCAAGAATGACGTGCAAGCACTTACAACAGGCTTGTGAATAACTTGTACATTGTAGGATGCATACACTATGAGGTCGAAATAAGCAATACATAACTACATTTCATAATTTATGTTTTTATCTCAGATATTTAAGACTAAAGCAGTGCAGTTGGCTGAGAAACTCCTTCCTGCCTTTAACACACCTACTGGGATTCCCTGGGCAATGGTGAATCTGAAAAGGTAAACTGTTTTAATTGATTGTTTATGTTCCAGATTAGTTAACTGAATTTTGACATTTCTATTTGTGGAGATTTCCAATTATCTACTTGTGTAGAAGAATATCAAAACCTTTCCTTATTTTTAAGCTATGTCCTTTACTTTGAGACAGGTTGCCTGCCTAAACTTCATTGCAGTTGCTAGTTTGTCTCCAGTTCGAGACTCTCTGTTCTTGAGTGCCGTACTAAGGTTAAAGGAACATACAATTCTGCTGTAGGATCCTCATTATATTGTCTAGGTTCAAGGCTGAGCATGAATATTTAAAATAATTGTTCTTTGTCATCTATTTCATTAGAAAACACTGATTATTTTCTTAGAAATGGATGAAATACTCTTTTTTATGACTTTATGTAAGTCATACAAAAGTATAAATAATCTCGGTATTTTAATTTCCATTTAAATCATCTATACTGACTGAAATTTTTGCTGTTCACATTTTTTCCAGGTAGTATTTATTATTCACCTTAGTGTTTACATTTATAAATCACTTGAAAATGTGACTTGGTCTCCTTACACCCAGGTCTCTTAGAACAAGTTGGCGTGTTTCTTTTCTGTAGATGTGAAACTCGAGATTGTATGCCCTTGTTGTAACTGTAGTTTTCATGGACAGCTGCCTTACTATGCTGGCAATTGAAGTACATTAGCATTAATGTAGCTCTGATAGTTCTCCTGTTTCTTCCTTCTCTTTCCCTGACTGCTTTTGAATTGAGAGAGTACAGTTTGGAATTTAAGTTCATTATTACTGTTTTTAATCACCTTATTACCTTTATAAAACAGCTGCTTTGGGCATCTAACTTACACAGCTGTCCTTTCAGTGAACTTATTCTTGATACTGTACTGCTTAGTGTGAAAGACAGGCATTGAAGCTGTATCTGTCCACTTAACTTCCTTCCCATCATTTACATGTATGTTAAAATGAATTACAAATAATGCGCTCTAATCCCAAAGTATATTTTAAAAATACTTAAAACTGACATTTATATTTCAGTGACATTAAGACACAGCAGTGGTCTGTCTCCAAATGTTCATTATATCCATTTAAGAAATATTTGTCTCTGTGTGAACATCTCATGAGTATTACGGAATACATATGGACAGAACGCAGCTTGTAAGAATTTATTTTTTCCTTTTACCACCTAAGTTCCAGCAATCAACCTCAGGTGGTCGGGCTTTTGAAAGGCACCTTTACCCCACTGAGCCATCTTGGCCAGCCTTCATTTTTTTTACTTTTAAAAGATTTATTTTTAATTCTGGATGGTGATATGTGCATGTGAGCCAGAAGAGCTTCCATGGATCTGTATCTTCTGGAGCTGGAATACAGGCAGTTGGGAGCCACTTGATGTGGGTGCTGGGAACCCGCAAGGGCTCTTACCTGCTCTTAGCCATCCTTCTAGCCCAGGGCCTCCATTTCTTTTTGAAGATCTAAGGTTTACTCTGTTGTTGTTCCATTTCATCTATTTCAAGAGCTTTATCCTACAGAGTTAGTCTGTTGGGGTGGACTTTTATAGATTTCCCTTATCTAGGAAGCCTTTTGTTTCATATTCATTCTTTTTTCTCCTCTTTTCATTTTTGATTATTATGTGTAGGAGTGTTTTGTCTACATGTATGTTTGCACACCATATCCATTCTCTGGTGTCCAAGGAGGTCAGAACAGGACATTGTGTTTCCTGGGACTGGAGTTACAGATGGTTGTGGGCTGCTGTGTGGATGTTGGAAGTAAAACCTGGGTCCTGTGTAAGAGCAATAAGTACTAACTTCTAACCTAGGGCTTCCAACACTATTCTAAATATTTTTCCAGTCTCCTCCCCACCCCCCAGGACAGGGTTTTTCTGTGTACCCATGGCTATTCTGAAACTTCTCTGAGGACTAGGCTGGCCTTGAACTCAGAGATCTACCTGCCTCAGCCTCTCAAGTGCTCTGATTAAAGGCGTGTGCCATTACTCTTGATTTTTTGAAAACAGGAAAGGTGTACATTTTCACCCTGGCCAGCACCAGAGAAAGCTTCAGCCTAGTGACTCTGGTCTGCCTCTGAAGTTACATAGAGAAACAGTGGGTGCAGGTTTGAGGCTTTGTATAGTAGGCTATCATAGTATAGTGAATTGCTGACCTAAACCTGGACTCTTGTCTTAGTGCTTAAAGTCTTTTAAAAAGTTTAAAAAATTAATCATTTAAGGTTCCACTAACAATGTATAGGTTTTATTACGAATTACGAATCTTTACATTTTCTGCTCATTGCTCCCATTCCTCCAATGAGCTCACACATATCACCTGCATTGCCATGGGCTGATCACTTCTGTTTTCACATCACATCTATCTTATTACCTTTTTTCTTCCCTCCTCCCTTAATATCTCTTCCCTTGTTATCCCCTTTCTAGTTTACAGATTTATACACATGTGTGCACACTTACACATATATGTATATACAAATACAATTTTAAATGTAGGTTGTACAGATAAGAGAGAATTTTTTCCCTCTTAGTTTTGCTTCTTTAGTGGTATGATTTCTAGTTCCATCCATTCCCTACTGATATCATTTTGTTTCATTTATCTTTATGTCTAAACAAAGTTTCATTGTGCACATGTATTACATTTTATCTATCCATTCATCTCACAGACACCTAGGCTGGTCCCATTGCTTGGGTTTTGTGCATAGTACCTCAATACACATAGATGTGCAAGTATCTGTGTGTGTATCTTTTAGAGTCCTTCAAAAATGGTATAGCTGGCTCGTATGGTAGTTCTGTACTTCTGTTTTTCAATTCAAAAAATTGTGTGTATTTGGGATGAGGTACAAGTATATATATATATATATATATATATATATATATATATGTATACATGTTGTGCAGACCAGGTTAACCTAAGACATCATTCTTTAGGAACCATTTACCTTGCTGAGACAGAATCTCTCACTGGCTCGAGGCTCCACTAGACTGGCTGGCCAGTAAGCCTCAGGGATCCACCGGTCCCTGTTTGCCCAGCATTGGGATTACAAACATTGCCACTATGCATAGTTTTTGTTTTTGTTTTTACCTTGTTTCTGGGAATCAAACTCAGATCCTCATGCGTCATGACACGTGCTTTAGTATTCCTAGCTCTCTGCTTAGCTTTTTGAGAAACCTCTGTACAGATTTCCATAGCATCTGTACAAGTTTATATTCCTGATTTTGCACAAAGGTTCCCCACATAAGCCCCACTATTTGTTATCCTATTCTTTCCTTTCCCCCCCGAATGATAGTCATTCAGACTGGGGTAAGATGTAATCTCAATTTGTATTTCTCTAATTGCTAAGGATTCCAAATATGTTTTTCAGGTTATTCATTGAACATTTGTGATTCTTTTGAGAGCTTTCGAAAATTGACTTCATTATTAGCACATTTATTGATTGGATGATCTCCCCCCCCTCCCCCGCACACGCTTTGGTGTGTAATTTTTGTGGTTCTTTGTACGTTCTAGCTATTAGTTCAATGTCTGATGTGTAGTGGAAGCTTTGGTTTCTTTAAAAACTCAGTTACGTTATGTAAATGTTTTTTAAGTAATTTATTTTTATATTAATCACAGGTTATGTACTTTGTATCCTGGCTGTAGGCCCCTCCCTCATTCCCTCCCACTTTCCCCATCCCTCCCTCATCTTCTCCCTGCCCCCTCCAAGTCCACTGATAGGGGAGGACCTCCCCTCCCCCTTCCATCTGGCCCTAGCTTATCATGTCTCTTCAGGGCTGGCTGCAATGTCCTCTTCTGGGATCTAGCTAGGCTGCTCCTCCCTCGGGGGTGGGGGGTGAGGGGGGCGGCCGACAAGCCAGCCATTGAGTTCATGACAAATAGTCCCTGTTCCCCTTACTAGGGTACCCAGTTGGATACTGAGCTACCATGGGCCACATCCGAGCACGGGTTCTAGGTTATATCCATACATGCTCCTTGGTTGGAGAAACAGTCTCATAGAAGACCCCTGTGCCCTGATCTGTTTGGTCTTTGTGGAGCTCTTATCCTCGCCAAGTCTTACTAACTCCCCCTTTTTTCATATTATTCCCTGCACTCTGCCGAAGGTTTGGTTATGAGTCTTATTATCTGTTTTGATATCTGCTAGTTAGAGTCTTTCCGAGGCCCTCTGTGGTAGGCTCCTGTCCTGTTGCTTGTTTTCTCCTACATTCACTGTCCATCCCGTTTGTCCATCTAACCGATGATTGATCATCCCATCCTGGGTCCTCCTTCTTGCTTATCTTCCCTAGGTGTATAGATTTCAGCATGTCCATCCTATCCTTTAGGTCTATATAAGTGAGTATATACCAAGTGTTTCTTTTGGCTTTTGGATGTTTTCGTTTTAATTCCAAGTGTGGGGTGTGGGACTGCCTTGTATGGTGTTTGTCCATAGCTGATAAATGCCTTGTGAGGCTCGGAGAGGGGTATGGTCTTTGGCATCTGGCATTAGTGGAATTCTGAGAACTCTAGGAGAGTATAAATAACAGAGCCCAAAGAGAGGAAGGGGCTTTTGAGACAGATGGAGGAGGAAAAAGACAGGAAATAGTAGGGCACCACTGGTAGACACTGTATTTAACTCTTTTTATTTGGAGTTCCTAAAGCTTCTCTCTTCCAACCCCCCAACCTTGGATAGGAGAGAAAGAAGCTTAGAAGGGAGAGGGGATGGAGACTTCTTTAGACTTAGTTCTGGCTGGTTAGGGTCATTGGGTTCTTTGGAAAAATACTAATCTCAGTTGTCAGAATATCTAACAATCCAGCAACAGCAAACAGCAGCCTTCTTCCTCTGCCTGTCTCCTCAAAGCCCCCTCTGCTCTGGGATCTTTTATTTACACCCTCTCAGAGTTCTCAGAAGTCTGCTAGCTGCAGCTGGCAAAGACTGCCCCTCTCCAGTCACATGAGGTTGTTACTAGCTGGCAAAGACCACATCCTACATGAAGCAATTATCATCTGTGGATAAACTAAAGCAGTCCCATATCCCCACATTTGGGATTAAAACAAAAACATATTTACATACCCTGAGTTTTTTTAAAGAAACCAAAACTTCCACTACATTGATGTGTAGTTGGTGATTTTTTTTTCTATTCTATAAGTAATATGTTTATTCTGGTGACTTTTTTTTTTTTTTGCTATGAAGAAGCTTTTTAGTTTCATGTAATCCCATTGTCAATTCTTGGGATTACTTTCTGTGCTGTTGAAGTCATTATTATTATCCTGAAGTGTTTTACCTACGTTTGCCTCTGGTCACTTTGGTCCATTTTGAAATTATTTTTGTACAGAGATAGGGATCTAATTTCATTGTTCTGCATTCCACAAGAGATTTTCCTAGCATCATTTGTTAAAAAGGTTATCCTTCCCCAAGTTTATACTTTGGATACCTTTGTCAAAATAAGGTGGCTGTAGCTGTGGGTTTGTATCTGAGTCCTCACTTCTTTTGGTTTACATGTCTATTTTTGTACCAGTAATACTATGCTGTTACTAATTCTTTGTAATAGAAAATGAGGTCAGATTTTGTTGTCTCTGTGCTCTTTTGTCTTAAGAATGCTTTGGCTACTCAGGGTCTTTACTGCTTTCATATAAAAATAGACGTGCCAACTTCAGTACCACTGAAAGTTTTAAGCACCAGGAAAAAGAAACCAAAGGGATACAAGTAGGAAAGGAAAAAGTCAGATTATCCCTGTTTACAACAACATGGTCCTACATTTAAGCATTCTGAAGACTCCACTAATATTTATAACTGATAAATACTTTCAGCAAAGGTGCAGATGCAAAATAAGCATACAGAATTTAGTAGCTTTTTATATAACAATAATAAATTTGCTGTAGAATTTGGAAAATAAATTGGGAGCAGAGGAAATGCTCCTAATTTTCCTGAATTTAAGATAGTGTCTATAGTCTTGTATATCACCTTTATTATGTTGATATTTGTTCTTTCTATCCCTAGTGTCTTCATGCTTTGTTTTAAAGGAATTTTGAGCTTTGTTAAAGGCCTTTTTCTGCTTTGATTGGGGTTTTTGTATGCTTTTTGTCCTTAGGTTTATTTATATGCTTTTATATTTGTTGATTTGCCTAAGTTTAACCAACTTTGCATCCATGGAATGACACCAACTTGACATGGTCTTACTAATATAATCTTAAATTTGATTAGCAATAAATTTATTTAGAATCTTTGCATGTATTCATCAGGGAAATAAATCTGTAGTTTTTGTTGTTGTTGTCTTTACCCAGTTTTGTTACTGGTGTTCTTCCTTACTGTTTTATGGAACAGTTTGAGGATTGTTGGTATTGCTGTTCTTTCAAAGTTTGTTGGACTTGGGCATTGAATCCATCTAGTATTAGGAAACTTTATTACATTTTCAGTCTCAATGGTTATTATAGGTTTGCTCAGGTTGTCTATATCCTCTTGGTTTAATTTCGGGGCCTAAGAATTTAAATATTCTTAGCAGATAGTTTACTTATTTTATGTTGTAGATTTTCAGAGTGTTCCATCTTTTCCTTTTTTGAATTTCACTAGAGTTTGTAGTAACTCTTTTTTTAATCTCTAATTTTATTAATTTGAGTCTTCTCCCCACTTGGGCTAATTTGTCTAGCTGTGTTTAAAGAACCAGCTTTTGCCTGATTCTATGTATGTTTCTTAGAGTTATTTCATTAATTCATCATGATCTTCATTATTTCAAATTTACCATCTGTTTTCGGGTTTAACACCTCCTCTCTCCGTGTGTGTGTGTGTGTGTGTGTGTGTGTGTGTGTGTGAAGCTTTGTATTCTATCATTAGATTATTTGAGCCTTTTCTGATTTATGTTTGATTTATGTTTGATTTATGTTTGTTTTATGTATATATTTGTTTTTTAATGTACGTACTCATACATCTAATCTTCCATTTTGGAACTATCTTGACTGTATCCCAAACGTTTCCTGTTTAGTCGCCACATACTTGTGTAACTTCTGTAGTTTTCCTGTTTATTTCTAGTTTTATTGAGAATATTTTGGTTCTTTTTGTTTAGTCTGCATGCCTCTATTGTTAAGTTGAGGCCATTATAATTAAGATTATTGGGAGGGATTTATGGGTTTCTGTAATTTTGTTTTTCTTCTGTTTGGATTATATGAATTGTTGTTGTTATTTTACTTTCTCATCTGTTTGTATAGGGCTTTGCTTGTTCACTCTATTGGACATGATGAGTTCCTGTTCAACTACTCTTTTTCTTCTCATGGAATCTACTCTTTCTGGTACTCTTGGGATTGAAACTGGCTTTCTTCTTTCTCTGTGTATAGTATTTCTTTAGTGTTTTCTGCAGTGTTGACCTACCTTACTCTATGCTTCTTTTGAAATGTTCTTAATTTTCCTATCAAGTTTAACATGACTGCCTGGATATAGTTTGGTTATCAGATGTTTACCTTGTGTTCTAAGTATAATCCATATTCTCTGGCTGTTAGGGTAGCTGATAAAAGAGATGATGGTATTCTGATGTGCTTGCCCTTTGTACATGTATTAGTCATTTTTATTATAGTTTTAATTTGCTTCTTTGTTTTATAGTTTTGACATCTTTGTTAGTTTGTTTTTCAAGACAGGGTTTCTCTATGTAGCCCTGGACTCACTTTGTAGACCAGGCTGGCCTCGAATTCATGGTGATCCACCTGCCTCTCCCACTCTGAGTGCTGGGATATGACATCTTTTTAAAAAGATATATTATTTGTGTATATGATGTGTATGTGTGCCAATACCCAGAAGAGGACATAAAACCCATTATAGATGTTTTTGAGCAGTCACACGGTTGCTGGGAATTGAAATCAGTACATCTGGACTAGCAGCCAGTGCTTTTAACCACTGAGCCATCTTTCCAGGCCCTAGTTCAGACATCTTAAGTATAATATGCCATGGAGAGTTCTCTGGTCATTTCTTTCTGGGTAGTTTCTAAATGCCACTTTTGTTTAGATGTCTTTCCTCCCCTTCTAGATTTGGGAAATTTTGGATTTAAGCATGGAGTGAGGCAGTACCATTTTAGCTTTTGGATTACAGATGTATCTATGGTTTACGCTCTTGTATTGGTCGTGTGTCTTCCACCAGACTGATCTTCACCTTGGTTGGTTTCCTCTTTACGTAACAGCTCCCTCTCCTGGTCATACCTGGCATTGCAGTCCTGGGCTGTTAAGAGTGTTTCATCATTGCATTTCCCCAGAGGGATGGTCTCTGGGGTGACTGATGTTTTAGTTGTGATAGCCCTAAAGTGCACTAATATTGTGGAAAACAGTACTGAATAAGTAGAGGCAGAAAAGCTATCATTGTGTCATCGTATTTTGGAGACTTCCTGAATATAAATGGTACTGAATATACAGGTCCTTCCAGCAAGGACCTGTAAGGTTAAAAAAAAATTAAATGTCCTAACTTAACATTATGAGACAAAGAACTTCCAAAGATGTTACTGAGTTTGTTTTGTGCTGGTGCTGGTCATCTACTGCTGGGCATGAGGCCTAACCTTAAGAGTGGTTTGTTTTCCCAGTGAGACTCCCTTGGAGAAAACTAATTTTTTGTGTGCAAGTGCCTGTCAATTGGAGATAGAGTCTGGGTGGAGGCATGTGTCCACTTTCAGCTCTAGGATCCTATCTGGTGCAGAACCATGCAGGCTGTATGCATGCTGCCATAGTCTCTGTGAGTTCATGTGTATGTAGTCCTATTGTGTCCAAAAGGCCTTGATTCCCTTGATGGTGTTTTACATCCATCCCTTTTGGCTCTTACACTTTATCTGCTGTCAGAGTTTCACACTGAAGAGAGGGATTTGTTAGAGATATCCTTTTTGGAGCTGAGTGTTCCAAGGTCTTTTCATTCTCCATATTGTCTTTCTGTGGGTCTCTGTATTTGTTCACATCTGCTGCAGGGAAAAGCTGCTTTGATGGTGATTGAACAAGGCATGGATCTATGAGTATAGCAGAATACCATTAGGAGTCACTTTATTGCTATGCTCCTTTAGCAGAACAGTAGTATTTGGTTTCCTACTAGGTCCCTGGCCTTTGGAACAGGTTTTATAAGTATACTTAAGTATTTAATAAGAAATGTCCACAATGAGAAGAGTGTCTTTAAAAAGGACAAAATGGAGCTCCTAGAGCTTAATATATATATATCATATATATATCACGTATATATATCACATATATATATATATGAGAAAAAGATTCACTTGATAAACTGAACAGTATTTCCACATCTTGATAATCTGTGAGTTTGAAAGTAAAGCACTAGAAACCACTTAAAATCACAGAAAGGCATAGGTATGAGGAAAATGCTACCTAGTAGCCTGGCCTGTTGGGCAGTATCAGACTGTTCATCTCACACATGAGGAGCAAGGCAGTGGGGGGAGCTAGGGAATGGGAACAGAGGCAGAGACACTGGTTCAAAGAAATAATATCTAAAACCTTCCAGTATTTGATGAGCAATTACAAGTTCATAGATCCTGGTATTTTGTGAAACTTGGCAAAAGACATAATTTGCCAAGAAAATCAATTTTTAAAAAGTGTCTCATCTCCTCTCTTGCGTTTTCTTCCTTTCTCCACCCTGCTCCATGAGATTAAGACAGTTATAGGCAGTTAAAAAGGTTTAGAGAACTTGTTTCCAGCAGTCATCAGTTACTAGAAACAGAAAGGAAAATTTTAGTGACATCAGTAGGAAAGAGATTCATACAAAGGAGTGAAGAACAGTGAAATGTATATTTGAATAAATATAAAAGGCTTATTTTTCCTGTTCTTTGCATTACTATTTTTTGAGTTTTCCTAAGTTTTATTTTTCTCAAGAAATTAACTATTCAAAGCAAAAATAGTAACTTGTGTCATTGGGTTTATAACACTTGGTCACAGCATTATAAACTGTGGTGCTGAGATGTGAAAGTATAAATGCTTCTAACTGTGTAGTGAGGTGACATCTCAGTAAAAATCATAAATTGAAAATAGCCTAAGTTCAGAGTGTGCTAATGTAACTACTGAACAGCATATAACATATAGTGTGTGTTGTTTACATTTGTGGCAGTAAAGCTGATTGAGAGTTGTAGCTTGCTGCCACTCCCAGCATCGCTAGAGGCTATGTAATCACATATCCTTAGTGCAGGAAAAAGGTCAGAACTCAAAATTGGAAGTATGGTTTTTACTGAATTCATACTGCTTTTATACTGTCTAAAAGCCTTATGAGTTGTACTCTCAGAAATCATGTCTGTACATGGCAGTGTTCTTACATTATCTGCAAAGTGCTGTGTGGTAATATGTACCACATATATGTGTTAATATACGTGTTATAATCCCTAGGGTATCATATTTAGACAGAATAAGTCAATAGAGAAACTACTGGATTATTAAAAAATACTACATACCAATGATAAAAAGAAATTAACTTGATTGAAAAAGAAAAAAACACCAAAGAGTAGACTTATGTTTGTGGGACTTGATGTAGTATAGCCACTAGAAAAATTTGGTTGTCCTTATAAAATTAAAATTGAAAAATATCCTTTATTTTATATTTATACATCTGAGGGAAAGTAACTGTTCATACAAAGTTCGTTCATAATAATCTTATTAATAATACTGCAAAACTATGATTCACTCATTGATTAGCAGGTGCTTAGCCAAATCATTATCATATTTGTACATTGAAATGCTGTTTAGCAATAAAAAGAATTGAGCTTTCCCAGTTACAGTAATAAATTTCAAAGGCATGTTGAGTGAAAGAGCTAGTCACTAAAGAATACATACAACATGATGATAGTCATACAAAGTTCTAGAATACAAATAATCTCTGATGAGAGAATAGTGGTTGAGGAAGACTGAAAAAAGGAATAATGATATGTCTTATAGGTATTGACTTAATATACTAATGTTTTTTCTAGTAAGTATCTATTAAACTGTGCACCCAAATGCTTGCATCTTTGTACGTAAACTGTATACCAGTGTTGGGTTCTTTGAGTTTGGAGCATTTAGTTTTTAAGCCTTTTTACAGTGTAGATACTAATCCTTGGTGTGAGATGCAAGGATTCTCTCCCATTCTGTCATCCGTCTCTTCAGTTTAGTCTCCTGTACTATGCAAAGGATTTTACTGGGATGCGCTCTGATTTGTCAAGTCATGCTGTTATTTTCTGAGCTGCTGTAGTCCTCTTCAGAAAGTCCTTTCCTACACCTATGTCTTAAAATGTTTTCTCTCTTTATCACCAAGTTTTAGAATTTCTGGTCTTACATTAAGGACTTTCATCCACGTTGAGTGAGTGAGTGTGTGTGTGTGTGCGCGCGCGCGCGCGCGCGCGTGCGTGCATGCGCGCACTTCTCCTTCAGGACAAGAGGTAGGCATCTATTTTCATTCTTCTCCATGTGTATGCTGTTTTCTTAGCATTGTATGTCTTTCCTCCAGTGTTTATTTTTGGCATCTTTGTGAAAATTATGATATTAACTATATGTGGGTTTAGTACTGGGCCTTCTAGTCTAATTAATTGGCCTGTGTCTGCTTTGTGCCAGTAGGATCTGTTTTGTTACTGCTGTCTGGTAGGGTAATCAAAAAATCAAAATACCCTCGATACTGTTCTTTTTGCTCAGGGCTGGTTTGGCTGTTTGTAATCTTCTGTGCCTTTGTATGAATTTTAGAATTGTTTTTCTAGTTCTTTGAAAAAGGTTACTGGAATTTTTATGATGATTGTGTTAAATAAAGTCATTTTAGTTAATGTAGCCATTTTTGCAATGTCAATTTTACCATTCCATGGGCAGGAAAATTTTTTTCCATTTTGTAGTATTTTTAGTTTCTTCAGTTTTTTCAGAATTATCACTGGAACATTATTTACTTTCTGTTAGGTTTATTCTAGTTTTTAAAGAAATGATTGTCACTTGTGCTCTCCTGATTTTCTCTCTACTGACTTTTGCATGTTAATTTTGTGTCCTGCTACTTTGCTGAAAGAGTCAGTCCTAAGAGTTGTGTAGAGAAGTCATTAGATCTCTTATGTATCTTACGTATAGGATCATCTTGTCTGCAAACAGGATAACTTGACTTCTTTTGTTCCTATTCGTTATCCTTATTTTTCTCATTGTATTTCTCTAACTAAGATGTCAAGGATATGTTAGATAGGAAGGGAGAACGTAGATACCCTTTTCTCCTGATTTTGGTGGAAATGCTTTTTTTTGTTTAATTGTAACATTGTTTGTTAGTTTGTTGTATATAGCTTTTATTGGATTCTGTTAAATGTCCTTTCTGCATTGAGAAATCATGTTACCCATGTTCTTAAGACTATTAATAGATTATTTTTTATTTATTTGCATATGCCTTTTAACTGTGGAATAAAACCCATTTTAGCTAGCATGAGGTACAAGTGTTAACCACTTCTGGACCATAGACTCTGTGTGCTGACCCTGAGGAAACTTCCCAGATTTTGCCTCAGTTATTCTGTTCGCTCTCTCTCTTGCTCTTTCTCTCGCTCTTGTTCTCTCTGTCTCTTCCCCCACCCTGTTATTATTTTTTTAAGTGCATTGGTTTTTTTTGCCTGCATGTATGATCTTGGAGTTAAAGTTGTGAGCTGTCATGTGGGTGCTGGGAATTGAACCTGTGTCCTCTGGAAAGGCAGTCAGTGCTCTTAACTGCTGGGCCATCTCTCCAGCCTCACTGTTACTCTTTTCTTAGTTATAGCTGATTCTTCAGCTCCAGCTGACTAGAGCCACTGATTATTAATATGAAACAGTACGTAAACAACCCTGATAGACCCTTCTCTCAAAACTTCACAAGCCAGACACCATTATGTATACTGCTTTCCCATGGTGGCTCATTAAGCTTTGAACACTCTAGCCCAAAATTACAAAATCTTTCCACAATCTTATCAAAATGTGGCAGCAATACCTTCCATACTTGGTACCAATTTTGTCTTAGTTACGGTTACTATTGCTGTTATAAAATATCACAATCAAGAAACTTGGAGAAGAAAAAAATAATTTTAGTTTATAGCTTGGTTTGGTTTGGTTTGGTTTTTCGAGAGAGGGTTTCTCTGTCTAGCCTTGGCTGTCCTAGACTCACTTTGTAGACTAGGCTGGCCTCCAAAGCACAGAGCCTCTGCCTCCCTGAGTGCTAGGATTACAGGTGTGTGCCCCCAACACTTGGCTTAGTTTATAGTTGTGATCTAGCACTATGGGAAATCAGGGCAGGAGCTCGAGGCAGGAATTGGTGAAGAGGCCACGGAGTAGTGCTGCTTATTGGCTTACTCTTCCTGACTTTCACATCTTTGGACCACCTGCCCAGTGTGTAACCACCAGCAGTGAGCTGGGTCCTCCCATATCAATTATTAATAAAAAAAAATAGTCTGCAGACTTGCCTACAGGCCAATCTTATGGAGGTGTTTTCTTTGTTATATTCCCTCTTCTCAGATGTCTAGGTTTATGTCAACTTGACAAACCAACTAGTGCATATATTTTGTCAGATTTTAGTAAAGCTACCAGCTTATTTTCTAGTTCCTTGTCCTTAGACCGCCTTTTTCATTCTTTTACCTTAAGACTGTCTTTGTCTTTGCTAGTAAGGTGTGCTTCTTGCAGACAGCAGATAGATGAGTCCTGTTATTAAGTACAGTCTGCCAGCATGTGTCTTTTGGAGAATTGATAACAGTGGCACTCAGAGGTGTTGTTGAAAGTTGTGTATTGTTCCTGTCATTTTGTTTTTGCATTGTTTGCTGATCTAGTACAGTTTTTTTCCTTTCAGTGACTTCATCAATGTGTTAATCTTCTTTTTAATCAAAAAAGTTCGCTTTTTAAAAAAAGTAATTTAATAAATTTTATTTTATATGTAGAGATGTTCTGTCTGTATTTTAACATGTGTCCGTGGTGCCCACAAGGCTAGAAGAAGGCTTTAAATCACCTGGAACTGAAATTTCGGATGGTTGTGAGCTGCCCTGTGGGAGCAGAGAACCAAACTTAGGTCCTGCTGAACCTCTACCCTCAATTTAAAATTTTTAAATAATGTGTTGTGAAATAGTTCTGCTTAAAACTATTTCTGAAATAAAATTATTTCTAAGAAAGTTGAGGAATCATTTAATCAACATTTGAAATTGTTAATTTCCTCATTTCATTCTTGTCTGAGTTTGAAAAATATTGTATGTATGTTGCAGGATATTTGATCACATTATGAACCCCAAAATGTGAACTAGAAAACCCCATTTCTTGTTTGGTGTGGTTGAGCCCTATCATTCACCTTTAATCCAAGAACTTTTTAAAATTGTAATCAGGTGATTATGATGTGGTTCATCCAACCCTAGCACACACCTTTAATCCAAGCTCTCTGTACACAGGATTTAATAAAGTTAACCCTAGGTCAAGAGGCAGAGTAAGAAACCAGTTGACAGGGATTAAAAAGTAGGAGGGACATTGAGTTGAGGAGTATTTAAGACAGCATGGAGACAGAAAGAGCTTTTAGCTTAAGATCTACTTTCAACTTCTGGTTCAGCTCCTCAGTTCCTTGGCTTTGGGGGCTTTGAGCTAGCATGCCTTTGCCCTTGGGTTTTTGGCCTTTTGCTCCTGGGCCTCTCTGAGCTAGCAGGATTTCACCTCAGCATCTGGCTCCTGAGTCTTTATTGGTAAAATAGAATGGTTGGGATTTTCATTTTTTTATAAAACAACGTATGTATAGTTGTTTTAGAGAAAAATATGCTTAAACGAAGTATATTTCTACTTTACAATTTTTGCATATTATAATGTATAACTCTTTCAGACTTTGTATTTTCATATATAAATAAATCTGAGTGAAAGTTGGAGCTCCATTAAATACTTATTTCTATTCGTCAGGATTCTGAGTTTAAACTTGTATATGGTGTGAGTGCTTTCATTTATTTATTTTCTTGGGTTTTGATGGGATAAATATGAACATCAGTTGTTGGCAAGCTTTGTTCTTAAAAATTGCTGTTCAGTAGAAGCTTTGTTCTTTAAATACATAGATTAAAGATTTTGTTTGGACTTTAAGAAAAATAAAAATTGTAGGTAATCCATTATCAAAACAATTCAAATAATTATAAGACCATTAAATTGATTACTATTTAGTCATCAAAAAATTGCCAAACATTTCTAATGTCCTGTTGCTGCTGTTTAGCTTAGCAAAGAGAGAAGTCATGTTGTTTTTAATTGTTTTGTTTATTAGTATTCACTGCACACTTTTGTTACTCATGTATCTATGAAAGCATTTTAATGTCTCCTTTTGATCAGTTGAGAAAACATAACATTTGTAGGAAAATTGCAGCTCATTTTTAAAAGTTGTATTTGTCTTGAGTAATTTTATTCTTTGGAGTTTTCTTTTGAGTTAGAAGATATATGAGTCAAAGTTTATATTTTAGAATTCTGTCTGTGAGATAAAAGATTTTTTAAAAAGCCTTGTTTAGAATTTGGTATTTTGAAAAGTATCTGAATATATATTGAATGATGTTTTTTTGTTGTTGTTGTTGCTTTTAGCTGGTTTTTATATGGTAAATTGTTGACTGTTGGACTTGCCTAGGTTTATAGCTGCTTATAGCTGAAACAAATTTATTTAGTTAGCTGAAATCTAGCTGATCTCTAAATGTAATGCTTTACTCCTAAAATGTATGTTATATTCCTTAAAATATTTTGTGTCCTCTATAACACTAAAACAAAAATTCTGACCATTTACCATCATCTAATAGCAGCATCCTTAAATGGTCTGTGTGATAGATAGTGCTCTAATTGCATCCTATAGAAGTAACTTTCTAACCTTTAGCTACAGCCAGCCCTCTTCATTTCCCTTTAGACCATTGCATTTGCTGTTTCCCTCATAGGTAATTTTCTTCTTGGAGGTCTGTTCTTCAGAGATTCCTGTGATCAGGACTCAGCTGAAATTTTATCACTTCAGAAACTTTGATCACAATATAGAAAACTCACATATCTTCTTATGTTATCTGTCCTTAGTATTCAGTATTCTGTTTTCAACCTGATTTTTTTATAATAGTTCTCACTATTTCAATGGCTTTATTTATTACAAGAGCATGTATATTATATGCTATGTTTATTGATGTCTGTCCTGCAGCATAGCAAGTTCTTACTATTTGTGAAAATTAACATTTGTCTTACATAGTTACTATGTCCCCTTTTTTGATTCTCACTTCTAGCTATATTTATATGATAGTTATATTTGCCTCTGATAATTTCAATGAGAAAATATTATTGTATAATGAAGGAACTATAAAAGGTAGTGCTTTGTATGTCCAGATGTAGATTTTAGTATATTCTTAACCCAGATCATTATAGTATATTAAATTGACAGCATACAAGATTAGAGTAATATGCAAGTGTATAAGGGAATCATCATTTATACAAAATGCTCTGTAGCTATTAAAACCACATGAGAAAGCCGCTTTTGTGAACTGACATGAATACAGAATACACTGTACAAGAATACAGTGCCTAATCAGAGGAGTTAGGACATTTTGCTTACATGTTGCTTATAAGAGGTAGAAAATAAAAATACATATGATTGCTTATATATTTATAAAAATATTGCATGTGTAAAAAGCTAGTAAAAACTGATTATAGAGCTAGGTGATGTAAAGGAATGAGAATAGAGAAAATATATTTGATGCATACTTTTTTTATGTTATCTTGATTTTTACAACCTGGCTGCATTATTGAGAATTTTTAAAATTTTTTAAAATTTATTACCACTTATTAACTTTATATACCAGCTGTAGACCCCTCCCTCAGCACCTCTCAATTCCACCCTCCCTTTTCTCCTCCCATGTCCCTTTCCCAGTCCACTGATAGGGGAGGTTCTCCTCCTCTTCCATCTGACCCTAGCCTATCAATTCTTATCAGGACTGGTTGCATTGTCTTTCTCTGTGGCCTGGTAAGGCTGCTTCCTCCTCAGGGGGAGGTGATCAAAGAGCCAGCCACTGAGTTCATGTCAGAGATAGTCTCTGTTCCCCTTACTAGGGAACCCACTTGGAGACTGAGCTACCATGACATATATCTGTACAGGGGTTCTAGGTTATTGCCATATATGGTCCTTGGTTGGAGTATCAATCTCAGAAAAGACCCCTGAGCCCATGTTTTTTGGTTCTGTTGCTCTCCTTGTAGAGCTTCATTCCCCTTCAGGTCTTTCTGTCTCCCCCAACTATTATATTAGCTGTAATGATTTCTAAGATCTGTTGAAGATACATGTTTTCATTTAAAAAAGTTTTGGTCTTTCCCCAATTCTGTCTCATTTTATTCCCCTTTCACTCAGTGGAGTAGGTCGAAACTGGGGCTGGGCGTCTGCAGGTAGCAGCATTCTGGCTGAATTTGGCACACTGCACATGGAGTTTGTCCACCTCAGCTACTTGACTGGTGACCTGACTTACTACAGAAAGGTTAGTTTTTTGTTTGTTATAAAAGACTTGAAAGTTTGCCAAAAGACTTAAAGGTTTTGGTTTTTATTGCTTGTTTTCTCTTTAGGAGCTATCTATCTATCTATCTAGCTAGCTAGCTAGATGGCTAGCTATCTAATTTCTTTTTACTTAGAACATATTTAAAGTATTTATTAAGAAGTTATAACCACTATTTTTAAAGTTCTATTCTCATTTCTAATCATGGCTGAACTCTGTAGCCAGCATGCTAAAACAAGAAAGTAAAAATTTAAAAGTTTAATAATTTCAATGGAAGAGAGAAAATACTGTTTATTCACAGAGTATTTGCTTTATTCTACTGAATATTTTAAGATAGTCTCACAGGTTTGTGGCTTTTTGTTTTTGAAAGAAGGTTTTTTTTTTTTTTTTTTTTTTTTAATTTATGGGGAGGGGCCATGGAGGTTCAAGTCAGGGTTTCCCTGTGTAGCCCTGGTTGACCTGGAGACCAGGCTGGCCTCCAATTCTCAGAGATCTGCCTGGCTGTCTCTCTGAGAAAAGGAGGGTTTTCTTTTTCATTTCCTTTATGGTGAAGTGTATTTTACCCCAGGGTATTGTGCATTCTACTACTGGTTCTAATACCAGAGTGTTAGAACTTGACTATTTACATACAGATGACCACTGCGAATGTAAAACTCAGCTCTTGCCTGAAAAGCAGGTAGAGATACTTATTTTAGAGCCAAATGTGAGCATCCTATTGCCCTGCCCTCACCCCCAGAACACAGATTCAGGTTTTTGTTTCAGCACAGTAATAGTTTCAAGGAATTTTTGTAATAACAGAACAAAATAAAATCTTAAGTGAAGACCCACATTAAAATATATTGGTGGAAATATTAGGGATATGAGTTACAGCAATGTATATCTTTTTCTGGGTCTCAGATGCTAACTGATAACATTCTTAGTCTTTGGGCTGGTAGAAGCCAGAGGTCTATTAGGACATTTCAAGAAGAAGAAGAAGAAGAAGATCTAATAGTCATAAGGAATTAGGTTACACACAGAGATAAGCAAGGAATGGCTATTAACAGGGGTAGATATGCTCTAAGATAGTTAAGTTCTGAATCCAAAATATTCTAGCACTCTATAATTATGGTATTTTAACTAGTTAACCATCCTTATAGAATCCTTAACATGGCCAGGACTGTATATTTTTCTACTTAACTTTACACTAGAAACAAATGTTTAGTTGCAGAGGTATAAAATATCAACTTAGACTTAAATTTCTTGGTGTTTGTTTATATTAGCTGCAAAAAGTAAGAAAAGTATCATTTATAAGAAATTACCTTATATGGCAGGAACAAAACTTAATGTTTACCACAAACTTAAAATCTGTGGGAGTAAGTTCACAGTGAGGATAGGGTAGGACTGGGAAGAAGTAGTGTGCTCAGAAGCTAGGGAAGTACCCTTGCAACAGTCTCACAGGCAAGTTAAGTTTGTCTGCCAACTTCAGTGAGAGAGGAGTGACAGATGTCAGTGTTGCAGGCATCTAGGATTCCAATCTCAGCTGCCCAGGGAGAAGCGAAGGTTGGAAACCTCAGTCTTTTATGTCAAAACTTCCTTGTGAATACTTGAGTCAGGAAAGCAAATGAGAGTCATTGTGGCAGTATAGACCTGTAATCCCAGCTCTGGCAAGACTAAGGCAAATGAACTAATGTTAATGCCAGTGTGGACTCTTTCATAGATTAAGAGTCCTCACCCTCCCAAAAAGGGTGAGGGGGAAGAATGATGATAAATAAATCATCCAAACAGAAATAAGTACATAATTTGTAGAGATTTATCAGAACAAAAGAAGGGAAGGGCCATAGAATGTAACAAACACCAGGGGGAAAAAAACAAAACAAAACAAAATCCTGTCCAAGTATCACCACATGGAAAGTGTGGCTCTCCCACACCCCAAGTTTTGTAGAATAAGAATATAAACTGAGATACAGTGCTCATACAGTAAGATGTGCTCAGTACCAGAGCAAAAGAAATTATTACTACCAGAAAGAAGGCCAAAGTGGAAGCAACACAGGGAATGATGGAGTTTGAATTGTGAAGGAAGGACTTAGAAGACAAAACTCAGAAATGCTATTAGCAAGAACACAGTGAGAAAGGAAATAATGTGCTGAGAAACACAGACAAAATTATATGTAATTTCACATGTCAAAAGCCAACTTTCTTGGCTTTCCTAATGTCATTTAGAAGTGTCTTAAAAGTGCTGTGTGCAATCATTCACATTGCAGCTGTGCATGATGGTGGCCTGATATACAAAAAAGTCTAGTGATATAGGTAAATTCTTGAACTTCTTCCAAAACACTATGCCAAACCTAGTCAAAGAAAAGATGATGAGAGTCGTTGTACTTAAAACTATGAGTATGCTTAGGTCCAGAAAACTGAAGTATATATACATGCTATGGGAGAGAAGTGTATTCCAAGTCAAATCATCAGTCATATTTAAGGACAGCATGGACATATTACCTTCTCAAAATCTGAGTGATCACAATTTTAGGTAAAAATAACTTCAAAAAACTAAGAATACAAGAAATAGAACACCTTTTCTGCTGCACTGCCTGCTCCCCCATTTGAAATCACCTATCAGATCTAACCAGTCTGCAGACAGAGCAGAGTTGGGCTTTAGGGAAATCATGAGCCTCTTAATGTATTTTCCTCCCTTAACCTTAAGGAGAGCTTTAAGAATTTAGGGGAAATGTTTTATTGGCAGAGTATTTAAAGCCAGCAGTTTGATTTTTACTTCATGTACTTCATCACTTACTAAATTCAAATTAATGCTTTTCATAGAAAGTTTTGATTCCATTTCTATGAAGTTATGTTTATTCTTATATTTGAATATATCTGGAATATCTGGCTGATGTTTCTGATAGTCAAATCTATATAATAAACTGAGAGTTTAAAAGACTGTATGAGCTTTTTATTTTGCTACTTCTATTATTGTTTGATTTTAAAATAATAATAACTAATGCATCATTTAAGAAACAAGCACTTCCTGTGACTACCGCACACAACAGGGTAGAAGATGAGTGTAGGTTCCAAGTGAGGGAGAAACAAGAGTGTAGGCTATTAGAAAGCCTGATGAGACCTGTTTTTATTAATTACCTTCTTAATTTCATTTTGATTAGGTCATGCACATTCGGAAACTACTCCAGAAAATGGAACGCCCAAATGGTCTTTATCCAAATTATTTAAACCCAAGGACAGGGCGCTGGGGTCAGTGTAAGTATTTCTAGTACAATTGCTGACTTGCTAAAAAGGTTGTTTAAGAAGTATTTGCTTGATGCGGTAAAAGGAACACTATGTGGAATTACAACTCCTAGTCTAGTCCTGACCCTACTGGTTATCTGAACAAAGGCCCTCTTTTGGTCCCTGTGGGCATTGTATGTACATGGTACACTTATATACATGTAGGCAAAACACTCATACACACATAAAATAAAAATAAAAGATTTTCTTTTTAAAAAAACTTGCAGTCTTGCCTGATGCTGTGACACATTTCTATAATCCTAGCACATTGGGAAGCTTGGGCAAAAGGGCCAAGTTTTTGAAAATATTATGTGCATGGGGTTTACCTTACAAGTATGTCAGTGTACCATGTCCACACAGTGCCAAGGGAGGCTAGAAGGGGGCATCAGAACCTCTTGAATAAGTTACAGACAGTTGTGAGCTGCCATGTGAGTATTGGGAATCAAACCTTGGTCCTCTGAAGATCAACTATTACAGTTGGGCAGTGGTGGTGCACACCTTTGTTCCCAACACTTGGGAGGCAGAGGCAGGCAAATTTCTGTGAATTTAAGGCCAACATTGTTTATAGAGTGAGTTCTAGGACAGCCAGGGCTGCAGAGAGATATCTTGTCCGGAAAAACAAAAACAACAACAAAAGAGCAGCCATTGCTCTTAACAGCTAAGCTATCTGTCCAGCCCCAAAAGGTTTGTTTTGAGGCCAACCTGGACTACATAGTAAAATATTGTCTCAAGCTTCATCCTCCTCCCCCACTCCCACCCCCCACAAAAAAATCTTGTGCTTTAGGTAGAGTCACAAACTGTAGTGACTCCTTTGTACAGTGTGTGCTAGGATCTTAGTCAGGACAGGTCAGTTTTTCTGACTGCGATGCCTAGACATCAGCCTATCAAGAGCAAAAGAGGACATATCGTAAGCTTTGTAGTGCATGCCTTTAATCCTAGCACATGATAGTCAAAAGCAAGAGGAACTCTGTTAGTTCAAGGCTAGCCTGGTCTACATGGACAATTCCAGCCAGCCATATATAGTGAGACTGTGTGTCAAGGTGGGGAGGGGATGGGAGTAGTTTATGCCTGGCAGAGGTACCATAGGAATAGGACTTGGTGGGCAAAAGATTATGGCTTCCTTTGTGAAAAGAAAGTATTGGCAAGGGATCTCACAAGAATATTTTCTTTTATGTATCTATAAGTACTTTGCAGAAATATGGTGTGACACTTTGAAGGATAATGAATAATAATCATATCTTTAAATAACATTATTTGAGATAAGTATGAGTTCAGAATAGACGTAACTTTAAATTATTGGAAAAGGGACAGTTGCCATTGGATGGACTATATCTAGTCATTCTTTTAAGGAAAAGGGTATTATTCATCTATTATTTACTAGGCTCTTATGTGAGACTAAAGATGGTGAAGGAATTAGGGTTTGATCTGATTTTATGGAGTTCCCAGGCTAGCAAGATAGGTAGAAACACTTAGAAGTGGTTAGAATATAATGTGATAAATGCAATAGAGAAGTATACTAGTTAATGTGGAACTGGCAGAAATGATTGTTTTGCCTGGTGGAAAATGTTTTGTTTGCAGAGGTTAATAGTGTCAGGGCTTTAGAAGGTACTGAGTTCAATCAGTAAATTTTTGTGTGGAAGTGTTAAACTTAAAATTGTAGTAATTAAGGTTTTTATAAATACTGCTCTCTTTTAAAAAGTAAAGAAACTAAAATAAATACAAGTAACAACTTTGTTTCTAATAAGGCATATTTGTGTTATATTTTTAAATTAACAGTAGTATAATGACGTAGTAAATAAGAGACAAATGTAACAATCATTTGATTTTAAGTATTGAAATGAAAGCGTAGTTAGCTCTGCCAGTGAAAACCAATCCAGTCTGAATACCAGGAGCTGGAAGGTATTTACCATGGATTGTCTTGCAGGCTACTTTTCAGAAGTTGCTCATAGATCCCAATCATGATTTTTTTTCCTTGTATACTTTCTCCTCTTCCTTAGTTCTTTACATGGAATTCACCTTTCTCTTTGCTTTGAAGAAATATAAGAGCTAGTGCTCATACTGAATAGAAATATTTTTGAAAAAGCAAAAGGTTTAGAGCTGTATTTGTAAAACAAAAATGCAGTTTTCTTATGCTATGAATGAGTGACTAGATTGGATGTCTACTTAGTAATTTTGACAAATCAGATTGTAACATTTACCTCCTTAAAGTATTAATTAAGATTTTGAATTTCTAATGTGGAAAAATTATGCTCAGTTTCTGCAGTATCTCATGGCTGTAGAATATTTCAGTGTATGTTTTATATAGCATAACTAAGTGTCTAAGATGAGAAACATAAAAAGCTAAATAAAGGTTGTATGTGTAATCAGAGAAGCTTTTCTTACAATATACAGTATAAAGCCAGAAGCATACAGTGTCAAGTCTAACCATATATAAAGCTTAACTTACATTTCCTAGCAATTAAAAGGTAAATTTTACAATAAGAAGATACACTTGAATATATTTGGAAAATAATTTTTGTATCCTTTCTATATTATGGCCTCTTATAAGATCATAAGAAATAGATGCTTACTCAAAGAATGCTGAGGTAAGAAGAGAAAACTTAATTCAGAAAAGGAAAACTTAAGATATCAGTGAGCCTATACTGTTTAGGTCTAAAGGTGTTGTGAAAAGAAGTGGTGCTTGGAGACTACTTTGTTGGGACATTTCTTTCAGAATAGACTACTGTTGTACTACTGTGTGCAAGGACTGTCTCTGTAGACCTCTACCTAGAAATCTCTGTCTTGCCCATTTTATGGTGCTCATGATCAGGTCAGTGCACTTCAATAGAGGCACAGTTCTTTGACTATTAGATTGAAAGCAAACTTAACCCTGTACACCCAGTGTTTCAATGAGTGTTAATATTTTTTTGCCTTCTGAATCTAGCAATTACCTGCTTTATCCCTGGGAAATTTAGTTTATTTACTTAACCTAGGAATTATTTACAGTTGTAATAATTTTGAAACATTCTAAAGGGTTTTTATCCAACAGAACTTTCTGTAATTATAGAACATGAATATAGTCACTAAAAAAATGATAGGTGAGCACTTGAAACATTACTACTATTACTATTATTCTTATGGAACTATGCTTTAAACTTTATTATTTTAATAGGTTTTTAAAAACTTTATATATGAGCACTGCATCTACATCATACCTACTCCCTTCCTCCATCTCTCCCCCATGTTTATCCCTCCTACATTTATAATCTTTCCTTTAATAATTATTGTTACATGTAGTGTACATGTACATTATTGTACATGTATTGTGTGTGTGTGCCTGTTTAACTTTGCTTGTAAGTATCTGTGACTAGGGCTGACCACTTGAGATTGCACAACTCATGTGGGAGCTCATCTCTGGAGAACTCTCATTTTTCCTTTCTCATCTGAGGGTGGGACCATATGTAATTTCCACTCTCTGTCTTGGCATGTGAGCTGATGCTGTCACTGTGCTGGTCTTGAAAGTTCATGGGCACATTTTTCTTATTGTGTCCAGAGGATATTGTCTAACAGCAAGATGTCTCAGGCCTCTGGGTTTTACAATCTCTCCACCCCCCTTCCATGATTTTCCTTGAGTCATAGATGTAGGGTTTATGTTGTAGATGTATCACTTGGGGTTGGGCGCCCTGCATTCACTTTCTCTGCATTTTGACTGGTGGTGGATCTCTATGATAGTCTCTTACCTGTTGCAAAATTAATCTTTTGATGAGGAGTGAAAGCTATGCTTTTCTGTGAATATAAGGATAAGAATTTAGAAAACAAATTACATCGGTTTAGGAACCTGTCAGAAGAAGGTATTCTCAGTTCTACAACCTATCCGTATGTAGTTGGCTATGTTTAAAGTACCAAGGATGAATTCCCTCCTGTTGAGCAAGCTTTAAGTCCAATTAGACAGCTGTTTGGTTACTCCCAAGGCAAATTACTACCTTTGTACCATCGTGGATGTCTGGTGGGTCTAGCCATTGTTGTGGTCCAATGTTGTAGCATTACAGCTGGGTAGGACTATGACTTGTTCCTTTTCCTGGGCAGCTTGACTAACACTGTCCAATACTGTAAGAGCCAGTCCTCAGAAAACAGACTTTTGGTCAGTTCCAGCTTGATTCTTCCAAGTCCTTTGTCTGAAGAGTGTGGTGTCTTTGGGAATAGAGACTTACCTTCAAATTCTGGTAGAAAACAGAAATAGAAGGTTCTCCACTGTGCTACCAACACCACGTTTTCTTTAATAAGTATTAAAGAAAAAACTTGATAAACACTTGAAAACGACTGAAGATGAATTCTTATTTGTATCATCTATGAAAATGATTTTAGAATGAATTTTTAAAATCCAATTAAATTTAAAAGCCTGAGTTACAAAACCCTCAGATGAATACCCAGGCCAATAGGTTCCTTATATGATGCCAAAACTAGATAACCATAGGAAAATAAGTTAGATTTAAATAGAATTTAAAACTTTTTTTCATCAAATGACACTATTATGAGTTACAGGCAACCTACCAAACAAGAGTTACATATATGGTGAGGGTATATTTCCACAGTAAATCAACAAGAAGGTAACATAAACAAAAATAGACCAAATGGTTTGAACAGTTATTTTTCCCAAGAAGATATGCAAGTGGAAATAAGTAAATGAAAAGTGTATAGTACCCTCATGGAAATCAAATGAAAACCACTGTGAGGTAGGATAACTACCACTTCACAGCTCCCGTGGTGGCTGTGATCAGAAGAGCAGAAGCAAGCCTTGGCAAAGGTGGGGAAAGTAATCACTTGCTATTTCCGGTGGGAAAAGGAAACCTTGCAGCCAGTGTAAAACCCTGGCAGTTCCCCCCACCCCCAAAAAAATGAATAGACACCAAATGCATGGAAAGCAGACTCAGATACCTATATCCCAGTGTTCACAGAAGCCAGGGACTGGAAATGAGCTGCTCGATGTGGTTTGTCCTCTAGAGGTGCAGTTGCTGGACACTGCCCGTGGGTAAGAATGGTGAGGTAGTGAAACATTGAGGATGTGAGAGTTCCAGGAATGGATAATGTTCATGATTACTTATCTCTGTGAACATAACTGCTATCACTAACTGGAGCACTTTACAGTGGTACACAGGCAAAAAGTCGGGTCATTGGAGCCCTGTCCCCAGATGGGGTTGATACTGCTCTGGTGGAGGGAGGTAGCTCTGATGAGGATGGGTTGTTTCAGAAAAAACCCACCCCATATAGCTCGCCCTCTACCAGTTCCCTGTCTGAATGCTTGCTATGTTTGATGTAGCCTGATTGCCTTGACACCACGATCTGGAATCGTCAAAATTGTGAACTAATTAAATCTCTATTAATCCTAGCTTTAGATCCTTATGGTATAAGTGTCACAATATTATATTAGTCCATGATTTTTAAAAAAGGAATGATACATTCTATAATAGAAGTGAGCCCTCTAAAAAACAGTATGCTAAATGAACAGAGATAACCAAACAATAAAACCCACATCCGTATTATATATCAGTATTTATACACATATGATTGTACTTATATCAACACTCAGATTCATAGAGATAATAAGTAGGGTAGAGGTTAGCAGTGGCTTCAGTGAAAGAGACATGGAACTATATTATATCTATAACCCCAGCAGTCCAGGGACAGAGAGAGACAGGAAGATTGTGAGTTTGAAGCCAGCCTGAGCTATAGAATGAGTTCTAGTATAGCTTGGCTTTATGTGAAACTGTCTCAAAATAAAACCAAACTGAAAGGTCAAGGAGAAAGAAAGTCAAGAGGAAAAACAACTTGCTGGCAGTTCAGGCTTTTCTTTTCTTTTATATTTTTGGCCAGGGGTAGGGAGAATGGCAGAGGGGTCTCTGAGAATCAGTTTCTTCTCTCTGCTTACAAGCTGGAATAGTTATAGTGCAGAGGCAAGGATTGAGAAGTTTCCCTTTTGCTGTTCAGTTAGCTGTTGCTGATAGTAACAGTGAGCAGTCAGTAAAAGAAGGTTAGGTGATCAATAAGCATCTCTCCTCACTGGCTATTACTAGGTTTACAGGGAGTGCAGTCAAGAATCTCAAGAGACAAGTTACTTTACATCTAAGAGCTATTTTACTTGGTTACTGGAATTGTCACAGTTCAACCAAAATAGAGGAGTTTTACCAAGTGGCTCAGCCCTGGCTAACAAGTGAATAAAACAAAAGAGTGGAATAGAGAAGAGAATAAAGAGTTGTTTGTACAAGATTTCAATTTATGGTGATGAAAAAGTTTTGGGAGCGGGTGGTGATTGTGGTCACTTGTTGACTATCACTGACTAGCATACTTCACAATGGTGAGAGTAACACTGTGTTATGCATAGTTCACCACAATAAGAGGCCTAATCAAAAAGGAGAACTAATTTGTCACTTTTTTCACAAAATAAATTTCTTTGTAACATGTTCATCATCAGCAGCAGTTAATAATTTTGAAAATGCTACAGAAAGCGCTATTCACTGGGTATTTTGGCAGAGAGATTTTAAAACCTTAGCAAGTTGCCCTCCATATCCCGTGAGCAGCTGCACTCCTACTAAATTGTCTGATTTGTTCTTTCTTGTGTTTTTGTATGTTTTATATCAGCTCTGGAAAGTATATCAAATTCCATCATTATCTTGGATCAGTATACATCTGTCATATCTATAAATAGACTGCAAAACAAACATTTAATTGAACTGAAAGTTAACCATTCAGCTTTGGCTAACTGTATTATAATTAGAGTGATGATAATGTGTGACATGTACATAGCAATCAGAGAGTAATTGCTAGTAATTACTCTTAGAATAAGGACTTGGCAACAGATATAACGAAATATTACAAGGAACCTAAATTTAAAGGCAAATCATTGGTTCTAAATTCTTTTTTACTTTAGTTTTCTCAGTTTTAAGTACACTGATTAGCCTGTACTATTTAATGATTTAAAATTAAGCCAATATAGAAAACCAGTCACTGCCAGTTCATTAAGTTTTATACAACTAAATTTAAAATTGTGGAAAGATTAGAATGGGTATAATGTTTGGAAAAAAGTACAGACCTTGGTTTTCCTGCTAACATTTTAATAAAGGGTTGAGTGTCTGTGCTTCTGTTATTTCTCCTAGTGAGTTCTTTAGTATGACACTTAAGGTCATGTTTGTGAGACATTGTATTTGAAAATGCTTCACACCTGCTTTTATTCTGGAATTGTGTTTGGGGCCGCTTCTAGAAAGAGCTTCTGTTAGAAACATCTCCAAAGACTGCCTGACTGCTGAGATGGTTATGAGACTGGCTATCAGTTAGGCATGCTTTAAAATGCATCCTCAGTTTCTGAATATTAGAAGAATCTTGTAACATGGTTCATCAGATCTGACACATAGGCAGTGGTTCAGAGAAGCTAAAACTATTGAGTGATACTTTATGGTTTTAGGTCTTAGGTAGACCTTAGGTTTCTAGTACTGTTCTCTCCTAGGCCAGCTGCCCAGGAGCATGAATGGATGTAAGGAAACGTGACAAATTCCCACAGCTTATTACATCAGTACACCCTCACAGTAGTTCCAGTAGAAAAACACGTTTTTCCTCATCCATAGAGCTGAAGACTTGCATCTTCCCTTCTGTTTCATTTCCTTTAGTTCTACTTGTGAGTTGTTAATTTTGTTTTGTTTTGCTTTGCTTTATTTTAACCTAAGTACTTGGTAAACCTTTCTTATATCTATAACAAATTCAGAAATTGGCTTATGGCACCAAAGTGCAAAGCTCTTAAAAAGAAAAAGTGTTCTTTAAAATATACTTACTGGGATTGGAGTGATGGCTTAGTTAAGAGTACTGGCTGTTCTTCCAGAGAACTGGGTTCAGTTCCCATCACCTACGTGGGAGCTCACATCCATTTGTAACTCAAGTTCCAGGAGATATGACACCTTCTGGCCTCTGTGGGCTCTTCACACATGTGTTCCACAACCATATGTGCAGGTAAAACACCCATACACATAAAATAAAATAAAAACTGATGACAACAACGACCCTCTTGCTGATTCAATGCTGGAGCTTATTTGCCTGACCCATCACTACTTTTTTACCATTAATAAATCTCTCCTAATGACAAACATTTGCTCTTAAAGACAATCTTTTAATTTGTACTATTATACATTACCATTCTATAGTGCTTTTTCACCAAAATATTCTCTTGCATTTTGTTCTCAGCACACTTGGACAACCTAAGTTCAGTCCCCAGAGCCCAAGGTGAAGGGAGAAAACCAGCTCCTAAAGTTTGTCCTCTGTCTTATGTGCATACCATAACCATATACTCACACATAATCATAAATGAACTGGAAGAACTGTACTTCCTGCTTTGAACTGTTGAATACACTCTCCAGATACATGATGTCATAGGAAAAAAATTGGAATTTCATCACAATGTTACTGGGAATCTCTGTGTTCTTTAAATGCAGCAGCCACTTTGCTTAGCTGTCAATCTGTCAGCATGTTTCTTTGCTTTTGAGGACATTCTTTTGCTTTGGTTTTAGTCTCAATTAGCTGTACTCAGTCTTTATTTGAATTTGCTCTTTGTCATACCTGTTCTTTGCCTTCTTTCCAGTGCTATAGTGTGAAATACCAGCTGCAGACTAACTGTTGTGTGATACTGTTTTTGAGGAGATGAAAATAATCATCTACTCACCTAGACAAAGAACCAAGAACAGACTAAAATAAGATACCACCAAAGTCCAGTTTGGTGAATCAATGAATTTTGTTGTGGTTACTTAGAGAAATATGGTAAGGGAGCAGAAATGACTCAAAGACAACTGCATCACCAAAGCCTACCCAAGCATGGGTGACAGTTCATGAAAGCTGGAAACCTTGGGTGCATTTCACAACTTGTAGGCAGCTCAACAGCTTGGAGACTTCTTCTTTGAGGCAACACAGGTGGTCTGAGCCTCTTTTAGACATCTCAGATGATCTCTGCTTCTTCCAAGCAGCTCTGCTTGTCTGATCCTTCTAGACAGCTTGGTAGGTGTCTTTCTCTCCCCCCACCCCCACCCCCACTCCCAGGTGGCTCTGCTTGAGCATCTTCTAAGCTCAGCTTGTCTGAGTTTTCTCTCTGCAGTCCTCTCTGTTTCTGCATGCTTAGAGAATGAAGGGGCTAGTGAATCTGTCAGTTTCAGGGACTTCTGGGTCTTTAAGTTGTTTACTTCCTGAGCTTGTTAAGAGGTTCCCTATAGGGTGAAATGTTTCAGCTCCTTTTAGAATATCTTTTATCTTCACTAGCTTCACTCCAAAATAAAACAGTTTTATCTTTGAGGAAGCCACATAACACTGACAACTCTCAGATTTAGGGTGCTAGTCATTGAATAGATACCCCAAGTGCATGTCAGTATCAATAACCCAGTTTTTTTATAGTTCTTGATGTCATAAAACCCTGTGTTTCTCTAGTTCTGTTTCTGTTTTTTTCTGTTCTTGCTTATGCCAGAAATCTCAGTGTTATTTTTATTTCTTTATCTCACACATAACCTCCAGTTTTTCAGTAAATTCTTTTCCATTTATCTGTGAAATATACCCAGAATCTAGGTACTGAGCTGAGTTACTCTCTCCTATTAATATTTTTGTGACAGCACTTTTTAATGGCTGAATTACAAGATGTCTTTGTAACTTCAAAAAGGCTCCTATGTTAAGCCTTGGTTGCCAGCAATTGGGCATATGTGAAAAGAGTGGATCCTGAGGACTCTGACTTAATTTATTGATAAAGCCTTTGTGGAATCACAGTATTGGGACTTATTGGGGAGCTGGAGGGGAGTAGACAGAGGACATAATTGGAGGGAGGAGATCCCTACAGGCATTCCCTGGGAAGATCTACCCTGTCTGGCCCCCTCTCCTTACTACTATGAGGTCAGCAGTAGGGTTCAACTATAGGCATTCTTCCCTAGTATTCTCTCCTGATATGTCAGAAACAGTGGAGTCAGTGACCATGAACTGTAATCACTGACACTAAAAATAAGTCTCCCTTTTAAGCTGTTTCTTCAAGTATTTGTAATAGAGATGATAAACTAGCAACAGTTCCTAATTGGATGCCTTGGATGTCTTCATTCTGCTCTAATACAGGAACCAGTCACTTTTTACTTTATAAATCGTGCTTCGTTGTGTGACTCTCCAGTGACTTTACATTTTACTATCAGAGTATTACTGAAGTTCTTATGAGCTTTCTTTGTTCTTTCTCCTATTAAGTTTTTTGTTTTCTGTTTCCATTGACAACCCTACCTTGGTTTCTCACATTTACCAAGCTTGTGTTTTATCACAGAGCCATTGAACCTACCACTTGTGCTTAGAGCAACCTTCCCAGAGATATTCATGTAGCTCACCCTCTTACTGTCTACAATTCTTTTTTTTAATTTAAGTTAGCCTTAGAGATAAAAAGTCTAACCTGCCTTCCTGTTCTACCAGTCTGACTTCCAGATCCATACATTGTACACTTTTTTGCTCTTAGATAGTTACTGAGAACACAGAATCTGAGCAGACTAGCTGACTCTAACTCACGTCTGCTACATTCTAGCTTTGTGACCTGATTATTTAACCAATTCACATCTGAGTTTCCTCCTCTGTACAATGTGGATAATAGCAGGGCAATAAACTTTATGAGGCTATTGTAAAGATGGATTGGCTTATTATGCATAAAGTGCTCAAAATAGTATCTGATGCATAGTGGTCCTTAGTGTTGGCTCTTCATCTTGCTTATTTTTCATCTTTCAACAGAATCCATGAAGGCAGAGTGTTTTGTTAGTGTTATTCCCTTCTTAAAATCTACTGCCTAGAACAGGGCCTGGCACATCGAGGCCATTGAAGAAATGTACAGTGAAAGAGTAAAAAGTTTTAGACATTATCTCAATTGATCTATTTGTAAATTTAAAAATTGTCATTCTTCATTTTTCAAACTTGCCTCTCATATTTGCCTAATGAACTCATAGTTCTGAATAGTCTGTGCTGACTCACTGATTGATATATAAGCTTATAGACTTAGGAGGTAAATGCTATTTTTCTTTTTCTTTTTTTTTTTCTGTTGATGGAGAAAATGAAGTGCAGAGAGGTCGAGCCATTTGCACAAGGTAATACAAATAGTGAGCACAGAGCAAAGCAAATTAGCACAGCAGACTGGCCTCAGAGATCATGCATGTGTCACATCCCAGGACCTTACACTGTGCCTTCCTTTTTTCTTGTGCCTGCTGATCCAGTGTCTGTTGTGACTTTCGCCCCTGTTCCACATTTTTTAAATGTTCATATTATCTATCTCTAATGTATGAGTGTATCTGTTACATGTATCCCCGAGTAAACTCCCTTTCATGCATTGGTAACATGTGTTACTCAACTTAGCTTATTCCTGAACTTCCTGTTACCTGATTTTTTTTTTTGTTAGATCCATTTAGATATTTAACTAGCATCCCAAAATTCAACAGACCAGTTTTAATATCTTTCTCTTTAAGCCATTCTCCTCCAGTATTCCCAGCTTCAGTGAGGAACACCATTTGGCACTCTGCTGCAGTTGGAAACCTGGTATAACCCAGGATTTTCACCAATGGAAAGCATACATGAGAATGTAATAGTCAAGAAAGATGATTCCTTTATTTATTTATTTATTTATTT
>CM053744.1:93495855-93506150 GCA_028658305.1 Pachyuromys duprasi
AACCTGGGTCCTCCTTCTTGTATATCCTCTCTGGGTGCGTAGATTTCAGCTTGAACTTCCTATCCTATAGGTTTATATAAGTGAGTATATACCATATGTTTCTTTCTGCTTTTGGGATACCTCACTCAGTATGATCGTTTCCAGGTCCCACCATTTGCCTGCGAATTTCATGATTTCCTCCTTTTTAATTGCTGAATAGATTCCTTTATTTTAAGAGGTTAACAATAAGCATCAGATGCTAAGAAGCCAGTTACAAATAAAAGGGGAGGGGCGGCCTCATGAGAAAGAAGCTGAAGCAAACGGTCAAGGGTTGAGAGTCAGGACTGTTGTAGAGAACAGGCGCTCCATCTTCCTAGTGACCAGAGGATACAGAGAGCTCAGAAAATAGAAGGACTTGTTTTTGGTGCCCTCTTGCCTCTAGCTCTCCATATTTTCTCCCTATCTGTTGAGAGAGATAAGGTAGACCAGTGGGGGACTTAGATTTCAGAAATCTGCTTTAGGTCACAGGAGAGAACGCTAAATCAAGGGTCATTAAGAAGATGAGAGGTGGTATTGAGGTCTCCTCTGATGGTGGGTGTTTTGAGTCTGGTGTGAGTAGTAGAGAAGACAGCTGAGTTGATCCAGAGATGACATGTTGATTGGGTGCAGCAGAGGAGTGGAGCGCGTTTATAAATGCTCGGATGGCAGGCGCTCCTCTGCGCTTCTGTCCTGTTCAGCCTCCGCTGCAGAGGAAAGGAGAGAACGCATGTTCCATGACGTTTGGCCTTCTCTTTTATCTGCTCCTCTGTTTCCATTCATGCAGTCAGCCAAGTGCTGCTGAAGGTCATCAGTAGTTCAGGTGTGATTTCCAGTTCCTGGTGGACCATCCTGGTCAGTTCTTTTACTTTCCTATTCTCTGTTCTCTTTAGATTTTCTGCATAATCCTCCTACACAAGCCTCTCTTTTGGCTATTTTCAAGTTTTTGATAATTTTAGTTTATATATCTTTAGTGTCGAAGTATGTAGAGTTGTAATTTTCATTGTGATTCTAAAATCTAAGGTAAAACAAACAATTTGTTGGGTTTCTACTAAATATTCTTTTTGTTGCTTTGCTTAAAAACTGCTTTATTAAGATATAGTTAGTAAGAAGCCATTAGGAAACGTTAATGGCAAGTTCTGAAACATCATACTTAGGAAAGCCATCATAACAATCTAAACAGGTTACACACTCACTGTCTCTGAAAAAAAAATGTTCATGTTCTTTTGGACCTTTCACATGTCCTCTTCTTGCACTCCTCAGGCGGACATTGGTCTTTTGATATGTGCTTGTGTTTTCTGTAGCTACATATAAGGGTGTGTTCTTGGCATGGCTTCAGTTACTCATTATAATGTTGAAATTCATCCATATCATATATCTCACTAGTTTGAATAATACTTCATTGTGTGATATTTCTGTAACTTGTATGTCTAATCTCTTCTTGCTGGACATTTGAATTGTTTTTCTTAGGGGCTAAAAATAGAGCTGTGTTAACATTCCTGTGAAAGCCTCCGAGCACTGTTGCTTCTCGTGGGTAGCTATCTAGGATGACTGCATTGTTTAGCAGATGTCAAATATTTTAAGAAACTACCAGTTTATTTTCAAAGGGAATATACCATGTTACACTCTGTATTCCTCTGCATACTCCCAACACTCAATAACCAGTCTTTTAATTTGACCTATTTTCATAAGTGTGTACTGATAGCTTATTTTAGTTCAATTTAATTTTAATTAGTGTTTCCCAACTGCCTGGTGTTAAACACTGTTTTACATGACATTTAGTATGTATGGGAGATCTTTGGTACATTGTCTGACAAAATTTGTGTATTGTTTATTTGTTTTTAATTAGGTTGTTTTTTTATTTTTTATTTTTATTTTTTGAGACAGGGTTTCTCTGTGTAGCCCTGGCTGTCCTGAAACTTGAGCTGTAGACCAGGCTGACCTTGAACTCAGAAATCTTCCTGCCTCTGGCTCTTGAGTACCGGAATTAAAGGCATGCACCAATATCACTCAGTTGTTTAATTTTTTAATTGTTGCATTTTCTGATTTTATTATATATTCTACCTACAAAGCTATGTAAGAAATAGTCTTAACAAGGCCTTTTTCTAGAATGTGGCTTGTGTTTTCGTTCTCAGTAGTGCTGAAATATAAAATATTCTAAAGGTTTTTTTTAAATCAGTGTTTTTTATAATAGATCAAAGTTCATTTTGTGCCTGTAGATATCCAAATAAAGTAGCACCTTTTGCTGAAAAGGCTCTTTTCTCGGTGCTTTTACCCAGTTCTTTGTTGAAGCCAGCTGGTTGTGTAGTCAGCTATCGGGCTTGGATTCTCCTCTACTGTCCTGCCAGCTGGCTGTATAGTTAGCTATTGGGCTTGGATTCTCTTCTGCTGTCCTGCTCTGTTTGTGTGTGCCTATGACAGTACCTTGGCTGTTTTGAATATTATAGGTTTAGAATGTGCTCTTGTTTTTGTTTTAGCTTTTATTTATCTCACTCATTGACTTTGCAGTACTGGAGATTGGGCTTACCGCTTCACATAGTTAAAGTAAGCTTTCATCGAGCCATGTTCTGTCCTCCTAGGGTCCTTTGATAATCATCTTGCCTACGTCTGTTGAGTCTCTAGATCTTCTTGAGAGTTGACTCTTAACTCTAGTCAGGATTCTAATCCATTAAGAAAGTACCTCTACTTTTATTTAGTTTATAATTTCACACAGATATTTTGTAATTTTCAGGACATGGGTTTTTGACATGTTTTACCACAAACATGTCATATGTTTAGTATTATAAATGGCATTTTTACTGGGCAGTGGTGGCACATGCCATTCATTCCCAGCCCTGGGAAGGTGGAGGCAGGGAGAGCTCTGTGAATTTGAAGCCAGCCTGGTCTATAGAATGAGTTCTAGGATAGCCAGAGCTACACAGGGAAACCCTGTCTTGGAAGGAAAAAAAAGTCATGATTTATGTAGGAATATGTATGTATGTATTTATGTGTGTAGTAGTACAGTGGTCTAGGAGGCAAGAAGGGGCCATCGGATACCTTGGAGCTGGAGTCCCAAAGAAACCCAGAACCAATGGCCAACAGTGGTGTCTTAGCATACCAAAGTATCTATTTGACCTCTAGGCTCACTCAGGAACAATGGATCCTCTCAACACTTCTCACCTTCCACCTACACACCTTAACCCTGTCCAGCCAAGGGGCTTCTCTTCTCTCTCCTCAGCTTCTCTTTCCTATATAACCATATAGGATGCCATTTTAGCCACCCTATTTATTGGTCTCATTGATTCTCTTTAGCCATCTCTTTGGCTGTCTCCCTGCTCTTTCCCCCACACCCCCATGGCCCAGTTCATTCTAGACTCTTCGAGATGCCTCTGGCTGTTGTTTCCCTCTATCTACAATAAAGTCCTTTTCTTCAGCTTACCTTGGAGTGGTCATGTCCTCATTTTCATTCAGCTGTGAACTGCCAAGCAGGAGTGCTGGGAATGGAACTTGTGTCCTTTACAAGACTAGCACTATCACTGGACCAATAGGACCATCTCTTCAGCCCTTATAAACAGCACTTTTTATTTGAATATCTGCTGTCTTGTTAGTTAGCTATAGAAATAAATTGTTTTAGTATATTAATCATATTAATATATTTAATAAATGTATATAAGATATTTAATATATCAATCATTCTTTATTTCCAGTTTGCTTGCTATTGTTTGCATTTTTTAAAATCTATTACACTTAATGTATCTTTCAGATTATTATACATAAAAAATGAAAAATGTGGATATTCTTGTCTTACTCCCGGTTTCAGGGAGCCGTCTGTTGTTTTACTGTTCTGTATAATGCTAGCTGCATGTTTTGTTTGTTTTTCAGTTGTTTATCTGGTAGGTGCCTATTAATACGTTAATTAAGGGAGTTTATAGTGATGGAGCTTGCTGGGAGTTTGAACCAGGAGCAATATTTTCTACCAAGTGCTTTTCCTGCCCACCCCTCACCTCTTTTTGTTAGTATAGTGTCTTATATTGATTATTTTTGATTATTAAATCTATCATTTATACTACTTGTGTTTACTAATGATATATTCCTGTAAAATTTTTGTATGATTGGCTTATTTTAGGAAATTGCTATGTGAATCTCTTTTGCTTTTCTATCTTATTCTGGCACCATTGTAATGATGACCTCATAGAATTAGTTGTGAAGCATTCTATCCTAGTGTTTGGTAAGAGTTTGAACAGAATTGTATTGCTTCTTTAAAAATGTAATAAAACTTAACAACATAACCAACCACACAGTCTAGGCTTTTCTTTTGGAAACGTGTTAACTCCAGTTTCAAGTTCTCGGACAGAGAAAGGTTTTGTGAGGTTATCTGTTTATTCTGAGTTTTGATATTATACTGTCTCTCAGAATTTGTTCACTTGATTCCTTTTAATTTTTAAATTTTACTTTCCTTTTTGGCTTTGTGTTAGCTTTGTTGTTGATGTTTAGTTTCTTGAGGTTAAAACAGAGGTTCTTAATGTGAGAACCTGTTTTTCTAATAGAGTTTCATACTGTTCCCCCAGAACACTACTCTGGTTGCATCCCATAAGTTATGACATAGTGACTCTTATTTTCTTGTGAGTTCACAACTGCTAGAAGGTTTTGGCCACTATTTCTTGAAATAATATTTATCCTCCTTTGCCATCACAGATTCCACACAGCTGATTTTTGTGCTTTTATTTTATTTTTATTAAATTTTATTTTTTATAAAAATATTTTTTTGTTGTAAAGTTTGTTCTTGTTTTTGCTGGGGATCATACTCAAAGCCTAGTAGGCCCTCTGCAGAGTACTTATCTAAACTCCTAAGCCCTTCGGGTTTTTTTTGTTGTTGTTGTTTTGTTTTACTTTGTTTTACATTGTTTAAAAAGGCTTTCTCATGCATCTTGAAATAGTCTTGAAGTAAAGATCATCTTGCCTCAACCCAGCTAGTGTTATAGGTATTTACTATAGTGCGTGTGTGCGTATTTAAATACCTGTTTCTGTATGCCTTTATGTCTTCCAGGTCAACGACCCTTCCCTATGCAGTACCTAGTCATCAGTTTGGTCTATCAGTTTTTAAGTCTCTGACATTGTGGGTTTTATGTTTAGAAGTTCAAAATGGGTCCTTTATGTCTTCTTTGTCTTCGCTTTTTAAACATATGTAACAGTGATAATTACTGACCTCATATCCTTTTCTGTGTAATTACACCACCATGACCATTATATCCTCCTCAGTTGTTGTCGTGACTCTTTAGCTGTCTGTTAATATCTGAGTACATGCCACACAATTGTGGATTTTATGATGCTGCATGTTAGAGGTGTGTGTGTGTGTGTTTCTGGATGAAGGATGCAGTTAGGTTAGCTGGAAACAATTGGGCTTTTTTCCTGTCTTGCTTTTGTGATTTGTTAGGTGACTCTGGTACATTGTTGAGCCCCACTGGGTTCATTATTTCTTCTACTGAGGCAAGATAATTCTGAGTATTTACTGCATGTCCAGTGAATTATGAGTATTTCTGCAGTAACTGGTAATAATAGGGACTTTCTCAGTAGTCTTTTTCCTAGACAGTATTCCCTCTGTCCTTTCATGGTTTCTTGTGACCATATTCCTGGGATTCCGTTTTCTCACCTTCAAATAGAAGCCCAAGAAAACAGAAAATAGCTCTTTTTAGTATTCACTAAAATATAGCCTTTTCAGCTTATTTTGTCTTACTAGTTAATTTTGGTCTTATCAAAGGGACTCTTTTTGTCCAGTGCAATATAGAAATCTGCAAAGCTAGAACAATTGCTCAGTGGTTAAGAACACTTGCTTAATTGCAAAGGACCTGAGTTCATTTCCCAGCACATACAGCAGGCAAGTTTACAACATCTTGTAATTCCAGATCCAGGGGATCTGCCTTCTCTTCTCTCCTTCATAGACACCTACATACAAATAAAACTAAATTCTATTTTAAAGAAAGCAATCATGAAGAGACAAAGCATGCACTTCAGTGAGGCTTTGCTGGACCCAAGCACAAAGCAAAGAGCACAGAAGGGCTCCCTGTCCAGGTGGCTCATATAGGCCTCAGTCTGCTGTCCTGTACAGAACACTGACAGTTGTTGGTTTTCTAGCACTTGAAGTTTGCAGTCGGCATATCATTGTGCTCAGGCTTGTTGGTTTTATCTGTACTCTGTTCTCAAATGATGGTAGGGGTCTCAGGAAGACCATAGTTGAGTAAGACTTGGGCATACTATGTGTCCTTGTGTTCCAGGAAAGCTTTGGGAATTGGTTTTAAATGCAGCTATGTTTTAGGCAGGAAACTTTGGTAGGAGGATGAGGACTCTCCCTGCCTTTCCCATTTCTTTTCCTAGTCTCAAACAGTTTTTTTTTTTTTTTCATGTATACTTCCTTCTTGCTATTCTGAATACTCAAGAAGAAATCTTTGTATATCTCTAGTGGTCTTCTCATCTGCAGATTTCTCCTTTGTACAGAGTGAGTACAGTCCTGAATAAATGTATGCTGTTGACATAAGCATGGCCATGTCAAGGACCCCAGTGCCCCATAAAGTGGCAAAACCTTCCTTAGGTGAGGCTCAGAAAGATGGCAAAGCCTTCCTCTGGTCCATGAGTAGATGTTGATGGTGTGTACTGAAAATGTCCTCAGCGTCATTCTTTCCTCAGATGTTTAGAGCCTCAAGACTGCTCCCTTATCGAGACTGCAGCTACCAAATTAGCCAGCCTCTCTTCATTATTCAGCAGTATGTAAGAATCCTGCCTCCCTGTTCAGCTGTATCTAGCAACAGTTGCTGAGCTCCTGGGGTGCCTTGGCTTGTCCGTTCTAGTGCTCAGTGTACCTGATCTCAGCTTTTCTGTCCATGTCTATGTGACTGTCATTTCTTCAGGGTTTTGGGACCCAAGCCATTCAAGGAGACTGTACTATTTCTTATACTAATCTATCATTATACCCCCAGCTTCATGTCCAGGGGACCTCCAGGACATGGTCAAAGTTCACTGTTCCTGGATTTCTGCCTGGAAACTTTCTTGAGGCAACAGCTTGTGGGCAGGCAGGACTCATATTGTTCCCATCTTTCAGAAATCAACATCTTCCCTTGTCTGATGTTGATTTTCTGGAACATCCATTGTTTTATTTTGTCCTGTGTTTTTTGTTATTTTAGATAGCACGGTGAACCTCACAGCAGTTGCTCTATTTTGGCCAGAAGCACTGGACTTTCTCTCCCTCCCCCGGTAGTTTCTGATAGCTTTCTGTCTTCCTGTTTATTGTTTTTTTTAAGATATCTCCCCTTATGTTACCATTGTTGTTTTTCTTCACTAATACACACACACATATATAAATACCATTTAATGGTTGATCTTAAATTTTAACTACTGTCCTTGTTCTTCCTATTTTTCTGATATTGACAATTAACCATTGTTGTAACCTCCTTCAGAACACTATGAAAGCAACATAACATACTTTCCCTAGCCTCACTGTGAACTTGTTTCAAATTTTTAATTTCTTTGTGCATTGTTGCTGTTTATATGTCATTTGCTTCTATATTTTTCTTTTTTTTCTTTTTTTTTTTTTGTAGATTGTAAGATCATGTCCTCTTGTAGTTTTACAGTGAGTACTCACTGTATTACTTTTGTATCACAGTGACTAAAATAGCTGAAAACAGGTTGAAGGAAAGAATTATTAATTTTGGCTCACAGTTTCAGAAGTATCTGTTCATAATAATTGGGAAATCATGGAGGAACAGTGTTTTTTATATCATGGCAGATGGAAGTAAAGAGGAATACAGGAAAGGGCCAGGGTATGATACAGCAACATGCAAGCACAACACAGAACAGTACAATACAATGCCTTCAGTTACCCACTTCTAATTAGCTCCCACTTTCTGTCTTTTAATCACTTCTAGTAACTCCATCATAGTCACTGTATCTCTTTATATTTCTTCTACTACACCCAGATGACCTATGTTCAAAATCAAAATAAAAGTAAAGCTGGAGAGAGGAGTGTGCCTCCATTGGAGAAAGCACTTTCCTATTATGTTGGAACCCTGAACTGCATCCCAAGTACATTTAAAAAAATGTCTTTACCAGTAAACTCATTGATTCATTTTGTTTTACCTCTTTTTTTTCTAATTTCAGAGAAGGCACTGTCTATTGTATTGATCCTTTGGCCTGTGCTCCAGGTACATCTTCTTCTAGTTCTTGAAGTCTTTTTTTTTTTTTTCCTGTTTCCCCGAATTTTATCTGAACCTTTGACCTTTCAAATTCTATTCTTACAGGAGTAAGTTCTGGCTTATTTCTTCTAAGTCTTTCTCAGTGAACTATACCACCATGACACCAGACGTAATCTCTCACATGGCCTTTAGCCCCCATTGACAACATATTAGTTGTCTACTGCCAAATAGCAAACAACTCTAAGACTTTTTGGCTTAAATTTTATCATTTCTCTGGAACCTAACTAATGTGAGCCACATTACTCAAAAGAGAACTGGGAAGACTGGATATAATCACCAGCATGAGGCAGAGGTATAACAGTTCTGTGTGAATCAAGAAATGTTAACATGTCAGAGACTGTCTCTTCACCCATTACTAGGAAACCCATGTGGAGACTGAGCTGTCTATGGGCTACATCTGGGCAGGGGGGTCTAGGTCCTCTCTGTGTATGGTCTTTGGTTGATGCATCAGTCTGCAGTTCCCCCTGGTCCCTGATTATTTTGGAGGGAGGGCTTTGTTGGTCTTATGTGGCTCCTGTCCCCTCTGGTCCTTTTATGTTCCCCTTCTTCCATAGGACTGACTCCCTGCACTCTGTCTAAAGTTTGGCTTTGAGTCTCTGCATTTGTTCAATCCCTTGCTGGTTTGAGTGTATTAGAGGATATCTGTGGTAGGCTTCAGTCCTGTTCCCTCTCTTCTACTGCTTTCGATGTTAAGCATCTTCCCTAGGATCCTCCTCCTTGCTTAGCTTCTTTAGGTGTATAGATTTTACTATGTTTATCCTATATTATATGTCTAATGTCTATTTATAAGTGAGTATATACCAAGTGTATCTTTCTGCTTCTGAGATACCTCATTCAGGATGATCTTTTCTAGTTCTATCCTTTTGCCTGCAAATTTCATGATTTCTTTGTTTTTAATAGCTGAGTAGTATTCCATTATGTAAATGTACCACAATTTCTGTATCTGTTCTTCAGCAAGGGATATCCAGGTTGTTTCCAGATTCTGGCTGTTACAAATAAAGCTGCTATGAACATAGTTGAGCAAATGTCTGAAGTGAATTCGGTTGCTTGCTGCTTAATCACTTCTCCCTGGTGGAGCAATTTAGCAAGCCCATGGAGGAAGAGGCTCTCGACAGTCCTGGTGGTGCCTGATAGGCTACAGTCAGACAGTAGGGGAGGAAGACTTCTCCTCTCAGTGGAGTAGGGAAGAGGGATAGAGAGGAGGAAGAGGGGAGGAGGTTGAGACTGGTAGGAGATGAGGAAGGGGACTACAACTGGGTTACAAAGTGAATAAATTGTTAATAATAATAATAATAGAAATGTTGACATAACCACAAAGTTGAGATTGTAAAATTGATAGCAATATTGTGCCATCATTTTTATCTATCTGTTTTAAAATTGTTCCTCTCCAGATGTAACACTGCTGTTTCTGTGCTTATTATTAAATGGCCTCCAGATTACTGACAGTCACTCTCCATTACATACACCAATTGAGACTCTTCTCTTCTACCCTTTCATTTCTGTATTGTTTCAGTATTTTATAAGTACCATACTTTTGTGGCTTTTGTGATTATAAAATGTTAATGTTAACACAACAAGGACATTTGCTTAACTATGTTCGTAGCTGCTTTATTCGTAATAGTTAGAACCTGGAAACAACCCCCATGTCCCTCAGTTGAGGAATGGATACAGAAATTGTGGTATTTTTACACAATGGAATACTACTCAGCAATTAAAAAGGAAGAAACCATGAAATTTGCAGGCAAATGGTGGGACCTGGAAATGATCATCCTGAGTGAGGTATCCCAAAAGCAGAAAGACGAAGAACATGGTATATACTCACTTATATAGACCTATAAGATAGGATAAACATACTGAAATCTATATATCTAAAGAAGGATAAACAAGAAAGAGGACCTGGGGTAAGAGGATTAATCCTCACTTAGAAAGACAATTGGGATGGACATTGGATGTAGGAGAAAACAAGTAGCAGGACAAGAGCCTACCACAGAGGGCCTCAGAAAGACTCTACCTAGCAGTGTATCAAAGCAAATATTAAGAAACATAACCAACCCTTTG
>CM053744.1:93506250-93560196 GCA_028658305.1 Pachyuromys duprasi
TGGCTCTTTGACCTCCCCACCCCCTGAGGGAGGAGCAGCCTTGCTAGGCCACAGAAGAGAACATTGCAGCCATTCCTGAAGAGACCTGATAAGCTAGAATTAGATGGAAGGGGAGGAGGTCCTCCCCTATCAGTGGGCTTGGAAAGGGGCAGGGAGGAGATGGGAGGGGTAGGGAGGGAATGCAGGAGGGGGCTACGGCTGGGATGCAAAGTACATAACCTGTGATTAATATAAAATAAAAATGTTAAAAAATGTTAATGTTAACTTTTTTTAAAGCAAAAAGTGATTTACCGTGTAAGTCCATCATAATTTGGCCATCTTCTCTTAAGTGTAAACATGTTCTATATTGTAATCTATTAGAAATGTAGCTATAGATATGTTTAATCTAAAATGAGTGAGCTATCATAGCCCTGTCTTCTATGATGCTCAGTTAACTTTAAGAGACTCAAGCAGAGGAACCTTCCTTTATATAGGTAGAAAACAAGAGAATGGTTCTTAGCAGCATTAAATTAACAGATCCTAGTTAAAGGTAATGACATTTGGTATTTAAGCACTTAGAAAATGTGGTGAGAGGTCAGAGAAATGGTTATCTTTAGGGATTTAATGTTGACTGAAGGTCACATGAAGTCCTTTAGGATGCTGGGAATGTTCTGTATTTATAGCTGTGTGGTATTGGTATATATTGTATTAAAAATTCATCCATACATTTGCTTAAGATTTCAGAAAAAAATAAGTGAAAATGGTGTTTTTTATATGTGAATTATATGAGCATTCGTTATATTACTTAAGCTGTAAATAATAGCCCTTTTACCCATTTGTTGTTTTCTAAAATAGAAGTTGATTTTGAGTTACATAAAATTACATGTTCTCAAGTAGTATGTTTAGATATGAAGTTAAAACTTAAGCTCTTTTACCCAGAAATAATCACTGTAGCAATTCTGTTCAGAGACTTCTTACCCTAACATTCTTTAATATATACCATTTTTAGCAATGTCAAACTATAAATATAATTCTGAGCCTGCTCCCTTTCCACACTAACAGTGTAAAAATAGACACCCTTCAGTGTGAGATTACAGACATGTTTGGTTGTTTTTAATTATCATGTATTGTGCTGTACTATATTTATACTCAATTTATTTATCAACTTCCCTAGATATTTCAGACTGTGTTTATTAACTTTTTACAAAAAAGAAACAATTCTATAATGAATTTTTATATTAGGTTTTGGTTTTTTCAGGTAATGTTATAGGGTAATTCAGGTTCAAATGCTAAATTTTGGATCTACTTCCAGTCCCAACAATTATGACTATAATGTCATCATTGGCTAACATGTCCTTCTAAATGCTTGAGGAGGGCTGAGGATATAGCATAATGGTAGGGTGCTTAGCAACATGTACAAGACTCTGGGTTCAATCCTTAGCACCATGGGTAGCCAGATGGATGGATGTGTGGATGGGTGGGTGGATGGGTGGGTGGATGGATGGATGGATGGATGGATGGATGGATGGATGGATGGATGGATGGATGGATGGATGGATGATATAAAATTCTCTGTCTCTCTGTTTCTGTCTCTTTCTCTCTCTGCCACTCACTCACTTATTTGTTGGACTGTCAAGATAACTCAGCAGTTAAGGGCACTTGCCATGAAGTCTGAGGATTGAAATTGATTCCTAGGACCCACTTGGTTCAAGGAGAGAATACTTCCCATATACACATGCTGTGGTGTATATGCCCACTTACTTACACAAATAAATGAGTAATAAAAATTCTAAAAGTCTTCCTGGGGACTTGCTAGATAGTAGTAGAATCTTGTTATTTCACTTGGCTTTTCTCAGATTACTGGAGTTTAATGCCAGTTTTAGGTAATGACTAAGTTTAGGTGTTTTTTTGTTGTTGTTGTTAATTTTTGTGTCCCTTCATTTGGGTCATAAGAAGTTAAAACTTTCCCTTTTTGACTCCTTTATTTGAATTCAAGAGTATCTGCCTAGGAAAACCAGATGTATTCCTTATATTCTCTTCTGCTTTACTTAGAGTTTTATATTGCTAATAGTCCACAGATGTATCCTGTAAGCTAAAAAGGTAAATAGGAACATGCCATTTCCTGCAACCAAATTGCAAGTTCTCACCATAAAATGGTAAAGAGCATCCACAATTTCCTGCAGTAGTACTGTCTAATTGGTTGGAGGGTTTGTACATGGTAGGATGTTTTTCTTTTTGTAGAGAAACAATGAAAATGTTGTGATAAAATCCTGCAGTGTACAGCAAGACCTGTGGAAAGTGAGGGATAAGAGAGAGCTTACCTTAGGCGCTCTAGTATAGGAGTCTAAGTGACAGTGACCTGTGAAAAAACAATGTGTACTAATATGTGATCGATAGTAATTAAGGACAGAATTCAACAACTAATTACATTAGAAAAATATATTACAAACTGAGTCTTGCTTTTGAAATAGGACTTTACCACTAGATATTGTTGTATAGAGATGTTTAGGAGGGAGTGCCTTTTGTATCAAATATAAGTGTGTTATAAGGGCTTGTGTGCTTGAAGCCATTATTATACAAAAGATAATTATTTTACATCTGCAAAAGTCTGGATGGATGACGGAGTATGTACTATGTAATTTAAGAAAAAGACTAATTGATATAAATAACACATAATAGGAAAAAATGATTTTTCTAGCCTGATTATGTTATATTCCTACTTGACTACTTTTTTTAATATGTTGGAAGCAGGCATGCCACTGTGATTAATCTGTTAAATGATCTTTATTGTTGAAAAATATTAGTTTAACTGTCTTTATCTTCTTTTTTCTCCACTCATATTTTCCTTCCTCTTTTGCTACAGATCACACATCAGTTGGTGGACTGGGAGATAGTTTTTATGAATACTTACTCAAAGCATGGCTGATGTCAGATAAAACAGACCATGAGGCAAGAAAAATGTATGACGATGCTGTTGAGGTGATTATTGTTGAATCTTTTCTTATATTGAGTATTAAATAGTGACTGGACAAATATAACCATTTTATTATAGATAACTAGGTATTGCATGTGATATATATAAACATTATGTTCATTCACTGTACAGTTTGTTAGTATTTTAATAGAAAATTCTTATATTAAGTTTTATTTGTGATGTTTTAAAGAAAAGCTAAGAATTTAGTGAGTATATTTATGAAGTTTTGTTTTAATTACATTTGGTTAATTTCTACATCCTGGTAAAACTTCTGAATTCATCCTTACTCATTAACATTTCTTCTTTCAAGTGATGGTTTAAGCCTACACATTGATAGTCTTTGAATAAACAGTTGTAATGATGGCCACTTGTATAGTGTTTTCCTTGTGGCAGGCTTTGTTCTAGTCCATTTACTTACATGATTCCATTGGATCATTGTTATCACTTTACACCTGAAGACCTTAAGCCACAATGGCAGATAGCTTGATGATGGTGAAAGAGCTAGTAAGTGAGAATCTGGAACTGAGCTGTTGGCCTACAAAGCTTATTTTATTTTATGTGCATTGATGTTTTGCATGTATGTATGTGTGAATGTCTGTGTGAGGGTGTCAAATTCTTTGGCACTGGAGTTAGAGACATTTGTGAGCTGTCATGTGGGTGCTGGGAATTGAACCAGGGTCCATTGGAAGAGCAGACAGACTCTTAACACTGAGCCATCTGTCCAACCTGAACCTTTCGTCTTAATTAGTAAATTGTTGTAGTTGATTCTATAAAAATTTCTAGGAAACAATTATAAAATAGAAAAGTATTATTCATTTAATAAGTTACTGACAGCCAGGTCATGGTGCTGCATCTTTTAATACCAGCACTGTACAGAAACAGTCGTTCTCTATGAGTTTAAGGCCAGCCTGGGTCTACCAGCAAGTTCCAGGACAGCCTGGTCTACACAGAGAGACCCTGTCTCAAAACAACAACAAAATATTACTGATATTCTGACCTATTGTAAATCTGCATGTCCTTAATGATTTTAATGTAACATGATTCTTCTGATACTGACCTATTTTCAGCATTGTAGTTTTGCTCCCCTATCAGTGGACTTGGGGAGGGGCATGTGTGGAGAAGGGGGATTGGGAAGAGAGGGAGGAGGGAGCTACAGGGGGATACAAAGTGAATAAAGTGTAATTAATAAAAAAAATAAATATAAAAAAAGAAAAAATTAAACTAAAGATCTTATTGCCCTTTTTATATCCTTTATCAGTATCTGATTTACCACCATTGTTTTAAAGAGTGCTCCGAATGGAAGTGAATGTGAGATGCACAGTACTTTGTTCACTGTAGTCACTCATGAATAAACATTTGATGAGGGATTATGTTAACTGATAAATTGAATTAAAATTTAACTAAGAATCTAAACTTAATGTCATTTCTAAGACTTTTATGAAGTCTTAAATTTTGAAAAGCTGCAAAGTTTTATTTCTGCTGTTAAATTTTAATTCTAGAAAATGATCTATAAAGTCATTATTGAAGTTTTTTCAATGTACTATATGTATATGACTTTATATATATGTTTGCATCCTGTTTTTTAAGTTTAGAAAGGGTTCCTACTACTTCTTGAAAAACAATAATTGGTCAAATTTCACTGTAAAATATAATCTCAAGTATACTTAGTTTTTGTACTATTATCTTCAGCAAATGCTATATATATACATATACCATATAATCCATATATACTATATATATATTAGTATGCTGGTTAAAAAAAAACACCAAAAACTTAAAATCCCTACCATTCCTATCATTTGTTATCAGCCATATTTAATTGTCTTTATCAGTCAGATCAAATTATCTGAGAGCACCATCATTTATAAAATTATTTACTGAGTGCATGGTACATTATAACAGGCCTTATGTAACATAAGGTGATAAAGGCATAATCCCTGCAATTCTGTAATTCATGCATTGTCACCACAGAGAATAGAAGGTGGATTTTTCCAGAGCTGGATGTTATTGAACAACCCATAATCAAAATGTGAATTAATCCTTGAAGAAGTACCTCTTATTTGAGAAAGAAAAGCATGGCGCTACTCAGCAGAATCTAAGGACACGGTCCAGAGTACCAAAGCTCATAAAAAAAAAAAAAGATCTCACTATTAACATGAAACATGATGTTACACTCTACTTTTTTTTTTATATTCGAGTTTACAGTAAAATCTTTTCTTTGCTGTCCCCATTATCTCTTTAGTAAAACTGGCATTCCAGGATGGTAGCCTGTTCTGATGTTGTCTCCCTTCATCCATGACAAAACATTCAAAACAAATTACCTTACTTTGAGAAACCAATTTACTAAGGAGTTAAGGGATGTGTATATCAAGTTCCAACTAGTTTTGAAAGCCTTACTGTGTGCAAGGTTTGTTATGCTCTTCAAGAGAGTTTTGCAGAGTGGCATAGTTACATGAAAAATTAAGAACAGTTTTAACCACTTACTAAAATCTCATTTTATCTTAATTTATGCAATTTTCTGTTCAGTTTTTTGTTGTATGGAATAGAAAAGGAATTGGTAGAACCTTTTGGGTTATAACTTTTTAAAGTGGTATCAGTCGATTAATTATTATGAATCTCATTCAGCTCAAGAAGTCAAGCTATATGGGTAATATCATTCAAAAAGGTACTCACGGGCCATGGCTGTCCTCTTCTGGTCTGTCTTATAGGAGTGTTTAGGGTTCCTAGTTTATATACACTTTGATAACTCATTAAAAATTTACTTATATAAGTTCCCAGTTTGTGAAGGTTACTACTTTATAAAATAAATCAAAATGCCAAGGTTTTCTGATGGCCAGAAATCCAGATAAATGACCAGACACTCATAGTTTGTGTTCTATGTCACTTCTGTTGCTATGACACTACCCTGACAGAAAGTGCCATAGGGAGGAGAAGATTCATTTCACTATAGTCCTGTGTTACAGTCCTCATTGTGTCAGGTCAGGAACTTAAAGCCGAGAGCAGAGAGGGCCCTTCCCAGCTGACACCTGTGTGCTTTTGCTCAGCCAGCTCTCCTCTCTTACATAGCCCAGGCCAGCCTGTGAAATGGTGCTGCCGTGTTTGGAGTGGGGCCTTCTCGCCTCAATTAGCAATCCAGATAATACCCCATAGATGAGATGTGGCCTCAGACAACCTGACCTGATAATCCTTCACTACGACTGTCTTCCTGGGTGATTCTAGGTTCTGTCAAGTTGACAGTTAAAACTAGAAATGTCTGTGTCTAAATAGTTTATCTTTTTCTTGTAGGCTATAGAAAAACATCTTATTAAGAAGTCCCGAGGGGGTCTTGTCTTTATTGGAGAATGGAAGAATGGACACTTGGAAAGGAAGATGGGTCATTTGGCCTGCTTTGCTGGGGGAATGTTTGCACTCGGAGCAGATGGTTCCAGAAAAGACAAAGCTGGTCACTATTTAGAACTAGGGGCAGAAATTGCACGAACGTGTCATGAGTCATACGATAGAACTGGTAAGAATATTAATAAGGCTAATGACATAATCTAAAATAAACTCTAAGTTAAACGTGTTTCCAGAAATTAGGAGGAAAGTGTACTTGTACAGTTCACCTCAAAATACTGCACACTAAAATAGCAAATAATTTTTCTTAGCTTTTATTTTAATTCCAGGATCTGTTTCGGGATTTTTTTTTTTTAAACTTTGAATTCTGGGAGGATTATTTTGTTTGTTTTGTTTTTTAACATTTAGCAAATAATTGTTGTAAGGACAAAGGGCAGAAGATTTGTACAGAGTAATAGTACTTATTTTTTAATAAAAATCCAGAACTATTCGTTTATATCACCATGCCTACTCTCTGTAGAAAATAAAAGGAACCAAAAAGAGTCATTTTTATACGTTTGCCTAAGAAAATCTTCGGCATTGCTCTGGGGAAATATATAATATTTTCTGATCCTCTGTGTTTTAGAGGTTGAAATGTTTTTTATTGTTGACAAAAATTAGTTCAAAACACAGATAAGGTAGTGCATGCATCAACAGATAGGTTTCAGTATATAGAGAAGGTACAATGATGAAACGGGGGCTTCAAAGCCCTGGGTTAGACCTGCAACTTACTTTTGCTTTAAAAACGTGTCTTTCTATGTGAAATAATTAGTGATCTGGAAGTCTAGAAACATGTAACTTCTGTTTGTGGTTTCAGAAGTTGAATTGTTGCTTTTCTACAGTAACTGAATTTGTTTTAGAGTTAATTTGTCATTAAGTACTGTGACACAGATATAAGTGGCTTGAAACATGTCTTCATTCACAAGTTTGAGTTATTTTTATATAGTAAGGAATGGAATTTAAGGTGAAATTGACCCTTCAATTCTCTCATTGTCCAAACTCTAGCGATTTCACTTTGTAAAAATTGTAAGTAAAAAGAATATTGACAAAAAATATTTCAGTGCAATTTAATGTTGGTATGAAGACAAATTTAGTCATCTGGCTTACAAATAAAACTATCACAGTGATACTATGTAGTGTCAGTTGTACACTTAAATGTAGTTAACAGCTGAGTGAAATTCCATTGTGCATCCATGCCATATTTGTGTTTCTCATTCAGCTTTTTCGTTATGAGTGTGAGTAGGACAGCAGTGAACATGGATGTATAAATATCCTATAGAATGATACAGAATCCTCTGGGTGTACTAGGAGGGGTATAGCTGGCTCATGGAGCAGTTCTGCTTTTCTTTATTTTGAGGAGCTACCTGTGAATGGTTAGTTTTAATTACCATTTTGACATAACCTGGAATCACCTGGAGAGGAAGTCTCAGTGAAGACTTACCTAGATTAGGCTGGCTTGTGGGCATGTCTTTGAAAGATTGTCTTGACATGCCAAGACCTGTTGTACACGTGGGCAGCACCCTTCCCTGGGTGTGAGTCCTAGATTGTATAACAGAGGAGAAAGTAAGTTGAACACAAGCATGCATAGGTTAGTTTGTTGTGCTCAGGTTTGATTGTGATGGGCAGTAATACAGAATTGTGAGTTCTAAAGTAACCCTTCCTGAATTGTGTTTGTTGGGGTGTTTGGTCACAGCAACAGGATGAAAGGAAGACACCTCCATACTGATCTCCATAACTGGGTTAAACTCCTGCCAGCAGTGTTACGGGTTCTTCTTCCCCACATCCTCCTTATCCTTCTCCTCCTCTTTCCCCTCCCCTCCCCCTCATTTCCTTTTCCTTTTTCCTTTCCTGTTCCTTTCATTTCATTTTCCTGTCTTTCTTCCCTTCCCCTCCTTCTGTTTACTTTTGAGATTGTCATTTAATTACATTTCTCCCTTCTCTTTCCTCCATATCCTCTCATATACCCATCCCAACTCTCCTTCAAAATCATGGCCTCTTTTATCAATTGTTAATTGTATATACATATGTATTTTATTTTCTTAAATATAGCTTGTTCAATCCACATAATGTGGCTTATATGTGTGTTTTCAGGGCTGACCATTTGGCACTGGACAACAAATTAGTGTAATCTTCTCTGAGGAGGGCCATCTCTCCTGCTCTTTGCTTTATTTAGTTGCCTATTGTTCTTTGTGTAGGGTTGAGGTATCCCAGTTGGGCATGTCCATTGATGGTGTCCTTGTTTAGCTCACATTTGGGAGGCCATGTTGATGAGATTTACAGTTACAGCTTCTGCATTACTAGGAAACACAATCTCTCAGCAAATTCCCTTATTCTCTGGCTCTTACATGCTTTCTTCCTTTTCTTCTTCAATGTTCCCTGAGCCTTAGGTGTGGGAGTGTTTTGTAGATGTATCCATTGGGACTGGGCTCCACAGCTCTGCATTTTGATGGCTGTGGTTTTCTGTAGTGGTCACTGTATGTTGAAAAAAAAAATTTAAAAAAAGTTTTCTTGATGAGAAGTGAAGAATTTACAATTACTGGTGGATATAAGGACAGATGTGTATAGGTTATTGTTAGTGATTACACTGGTTTAGTAAATTAGGGGTTGTAGATTCTCCTCCAGGAACCATGACTTTGATAGCACCAAGTAGTTGTCTAGGATTCCAGTACCAGGCATGGTACCGTCTTGTTGAGTGGATCTCAGGTCCAACTGGAGAACATTTCGTTAGGCCAGCAGATTCGTGCTACTCCGGCACCTGCTGTTACTGTGCCATACTGGTTGTGGTTTTTAATCATTGCTAGGGCGAGAGAGAGACCCAAAGTGATTTTAATTTGTGTTTCCTTAATGGCCAAAGATATTGAACATTTACAAAAATAATATGGGGCCATTTGTTTTTTGTTTGTTTTGTCTTTTGGGGGTGGTGTCTGTTCATTTTATTAATCCGTTTATCAATTAACAGTTTTGGGTATTTGTATATATGCTAATTGTCAGCCCCCTTTCTGAGATATAACTGGCAGAGATTTTTCTCCCAGAAACTTTTCTGTAGGCTATGTGCTGTACTGATAGTTTGCCTTGCTGTGCAGAAACTTCTTAGTTTCATGTAATTCCATTTGTTACCTCTCGGAACTATCTCCTTTGCTATTGGAGTCCTATTCAGAAAGTTCTTGATTATGTACCTGTAACTTGATGTATATCCCCTGCTTTTCCTTTAGCAATTTCAAAGGTTCAAGTTTCAAGTAAACCCCTTTGATCTTTTAGGGCGAGTGACCGTTCTTTTTTCTCTAGGTAGACATCAGCTATGCTGAAGTTTTCAGGAAAATAGATGGATCCTGGAAAGCAAAGATGACCCAGTCTCAGAAATACAGAACTCACATGAAGAGCTCATAGGCAGATCTAACTTTAATGTTTGCATTATGTAAATAAGGAATTGTAGAGTAGGTAAGACTCTGAAATTAGATAGGAGACAGGAGAGGAACAGGAGGTGTTGAGGGAGGGGTCCCACTGTCAAATGTCATGTCATATGTGACATTTGTGACATGACAGCAGGAAGGAGTCTTCTGAGAGTAGAAGGGCACTTTGTGGGGGACAAGAGAGCATAGAGAAGTATGGGAGGGAGACAAAGGGAATTTTGTTTGAAATGCCTTAATGGAGACTATTTTTTGTAAGCTAATAAAAATGTAAAAAGTGAAACTAAAATTAGTGAAACATTGAAGAGTACAATAGATGTTTGCTGATAGGTAATTGAGCTTTTGTCATGAAGATTTTGGCCATAAATGGTAGATCTAAAGCACCAAATTTATAATAGCAAATATATTAAAAATAAGACATGTCATAGTTATTAGAACTATTTATTCCATTAAGCAGAGGCATCTTAAATGCTGAGTTCTCTGTAAGATATCATAAAGTGTCAACAAAATAAAGCCTTGGCCTTTGAGACAGTAGTAGAATTCCAGAGAAATAAAAGACCCTTTGTATTCCTGACCTTTGATGGCACTGTTAAGCAATCTCTGGTTCTGATTGTCAGTTTTACATAGCAGGTTCAATCTGGGACCCTCTTTGTCATGATATCCCCAAAAGCTGTTAGATTTGTGCCTTGTGCTTTTAAATCTTTTGCCAATTTTACTTCCCTTTGTTCTCAGCTTAGATCCTTGGATTGTTAAGTACAGTCCTAGTTTTCTTATCTTCCCAGCTGATTACCCTATTCTCTGCTGGTTTTTTCTTATGGCTTTCTTATTAATTTTTGTCCACCATATTAAAAGAAAAATCCATCTCCTCCTTAGTAATTATTTCTGCTAATTCATAATATAATTATTGACTTGAGAGTTTGTTTCACTTTCACTCATTGTTGGATTATGATTAAAATTAGTTCAAAATTGAATCATCATCTATTTCACCATGTGGTGAACATAGCCAGTTTTAATGTTTATCTGAGTTGATGGGACGCTGTCATGAGATGAGCACTGCTTTAGTAGTAGTTAAGCACGAGGTCCACATGGAACACTAGGTTGGTTGGTACATTGTTCCATTTTATTCTGAACATGATTTGGCCAAAATACTGGGTAGAATATCTACATAGTTTTAGGCTTGACCTTTTTTTTATTCATAAGGCTTAAAAGGAAAAATAACCAATTTTTTCTGTATGCTTGTGTGAAGTTTTCATGACTACAAGGTAGTTCCTTATAGCCAACTCCTAGCTCTGGTGTGTTATCATTGTCATTATGAACATTATTAGTAAATGTAATCTAAAGTTAACCTTGAAAATCTTCATCCAATTACCTCTTAGTGCTAACAGTTTCAAAGTAACACCTTTCATTATGGCATTTTCACTCTGTTTCAGTAGACCCTCCCACACACATACTTACCCCTTCTACCTCTAGCTGTCTCTTTCCCACTTAGGTATCTCATAGTCGTTACCCTCCCTAGAAGACCCATGTAAAAGTATACATGTGTCTGTCTAGCTGTCTATACAGAAACATATATTCAAAGCTGGGATCTGCACATCAGAGCTAATATTTGTGGTATTTGTCTTTCTGAGTCTAGGATTCCTCGCTGATACTGTAATTTCCAGATGCATCCATTTTCCTAAAACTTTTATTTTTCTTTAGAAGAAGGGAAAACACAAGAAATCTAGACCAAATAACCTACCTTTGGGTTACTTTATTCCAATTGCTTATGATGGTAGACTTTAAAAACTTATTCTTGTTTATTCTTGACAGTCTCATTATGGACCAAGGTTAGTCTTGACTTCAGTCTGTTTCGTATAGTACCAGAAGTTACTAGCAAGAGTAGTCAGACAAGAAAAAGAATCAAAAGACATTCAGGTCAGCAAAAAAGAAGAAAAATTATCCTAATTCCTACATGACATGATTATGTATGTAGGGAATCCTAATAAAAATTGCACATGCACATACATGCATACGTATACACAAAACCCCATTAGAATGAATTAATACAGTACAGTGAGAGGATACAAATCAACATGCAAAAATCAGTTGCATTTCTTTACACTAACAGCAGTCTATTGGAGAGAGAAATCAAGAGAAGAACCCTAAGCCAGGGGGTGGTGGCACATGCCTTTAATCCTAGCACTTGGGAACCAGAGTCAGATAGATCTCTGAGTTCAGGGCCAGCCTGGTCTGCAAAGCAAATTCCAGTACAGTCAGAGCTACACAAAGAAATCCTGTCTCGAAAAACCAAAAAAGGAACGAAAAGAACCCTGTTTCCAATAATATCAAAATGATAATCAGGGTTGGAAAGATAGCTCTGTGGTAATGCTTGCTGTACAGATTTGAGGTTCAGAGCTCCTAGCACCCACATAAAAGCCAGGGGTGAGCCTGAATTTTTCATTAACCCCAGCACTGGCAGGTAGAGACAGGAGGATGGCTGGAGCTTGCTAGCTGCAAGCCTAGCTGAAAAATTGCAACCTCTAGATTCAGCAGAAGACTCTGCTTCAAAGGAACAAGACAGAATTATAGCAGAGGATGCTTAATGCCCCCGCCTTGGCCTCCAACCTGCAATGTGTACACACTCACGCTCATGTGTATGCACCCTACATACCCATGAATAATAATATTTAATGATTGGATTTAGCCAAAGAGAGAAAGGTTGTATGCTCAAAAATACAAAATATTGATGAAATAATTGGAAATATACATAAAAGGATGGCTAGTATCTGTTTGTGTTCATAGATTGTATGTGATAGTTACCTTTGCTTCAAAGATACCACTTAGTTCTTAATAGAGTCATGGCTAGCAGCACATCAGTATATCTGCTTCATAACAGTGATAGAAATACCTGTAGTTGTGTTAGAAGAAAACTAAATGAAGTTCTTTTGAAACAATTTTTCTTCCTTTCTTTTTTTTTGGTAAAACAGTAAAAGAATAACCAAAGTTACTGTGGGCCTGGAGTGTAGCTCAACCTAGTATGTAGGAGGTTCTGGGTTTAGTCTTTAATACCAAAACAAATAAAGAAAAATTAAAACAATAGGAAGCAAAAAAAAAAACAACAAAGTCCACAAAAGGTAAAGATTACTTCCTACCTCTTCCTTTCAGAAAGAAGAGTATTTCTTAAAGCACCCATTGTTGATGTGGCCTTCTTTTTTTGACATGTTACAGCGTTAAAACTAGGTCCTGAGTCATTCAAGTTTGATGGTGCAGTGGAAGCTGTGGCTGTGCGGCAGGCTGAAAAGTATTACATCCTTCGTCCGGAAGTCATTGAAACCTACTGGTATCTGTGGCGGTTCACCCATGACCCGAGATACAGGCAGTGGGGCTGGGAAGCAGCGCTGGTGAGTGCACCGGTTTCCTTTGTCCGTGCTCATTGGGCGGGGCTGCCCTTGTACTATGTGTCCTCACCCCAGTTAGTGGATTTTGAGAACTGTACCCCTTCATTTCTCTGGAGGAGAAACTGTTCTCATTTGTTTCTAGAGCAGTAGAAACTAGCCTTAGAACCTCACAGACTTATAGCCTTATACTGTTTGCTCTCTAGCAGTACTTTGATAAAAGTATGCACTCACGATTCTAAGTAACTTTAAGGATCTGTTTAAATGGCAATTTCAGTAGTGTTATAAAATAAGCAGCGTTTTTAATAATGTCTTTTTAATGTTTAACCACTCGAAAAAAGAAACGTTGTTGTATTATCCCAGGTTCATACCCTGGGCAGATGATTCTTGTTCATTTTATCTTGTGTTCTGATTCCTGTATTGATGAGTAAATTGTTTATGAAAATAGATTAAGAGACAAAATGTGTTATACACTCATACAAACCGATATGTGTGTATGTTTGTGTGTGTTCAGAAGCAGAACTTTGTTATCGTTAGTAAGTAAAGTAAGGAGTCTGTTTATTCTTAAATAGTAGACATTCACGTTGAGTGTGGTGGTGTGTGCGTATAATCCTAGCCCTCAGGAGACTAAGGAGGGGCTGTCCTAAGTATGAGGCCAGACTGAGCTGCCAAGTGAGCCTGGAGCCTGCCTGGGCTTAAACTGCTTTGATATGGTGATGAGCTAGTCTTTAAAACAAATAAAAACGTTTATTCATTTTTTTGTGTGTATCCCATGAGTGTGAATGCCTGTGGAGGCCAGAGAAGTTGTTGGATCCTCTGGAACTGGAATTACATGTGTTTGTGTGACTCCTGATGTGGGTGCTGGGAACCAAACCTAGGTCCTATTCAAGAACAGCAAATGCTCTGACCTGCTGAGCCATCTCTGCAGCCAATGATTTGTTTTTCACATGATCATTAGGAAGAATAAGACATTTAAATTGCTTAGATCAAAGCACCTGGCCTCAGTAAGGTTTTAAAACACAGCAACAACAAATAGAGCCCTAAAAAGAACTTGGTTAAGTTATTTTCATTGTTAACTAGCTTTCCATCAGAAGAGAAGGCCAGGTGGTAGCAAGAGTAGGAACAAGCAGCAGCAGTTACAAGTGCTGTGCTTTTCCTTCATTGCCGAGTGGTGAAAGAAAGCCCCAAGTGCTCTTAGCTTTCCCTGAATGGCCTAGTTCTGAAGTGCGGTACATTTACACCAGCAAGATGCTTGGTGGCTTCGACTTTAAAGTAGATTTGTAAATAGATTGTTTTTAATTTAATGCATTGATTTATGCATGTTCAAGGACACAAATGGAAATTTAAAGTAAGAATTTTAAATTCGATTCAGGCATTCGAACACAGTAGTTAACACAAAACAAATTGCTCAGCTCAATTTCTTCGTCTGAAAAGTGGAGCTATTAACCTCCTAGGGTTATGAATTTTAAATGCCTGTGCATATGAAGCTCTTATAATAGCCTTCAGCAGATTGTTTGCTCTTAAGTAGTTGCCATTGTCATGTAGGCACGTAGGTGTGCAATTCCTGCTACTTCTCAGCACCTATAGTGCCTAACTAATGAGATTGTGGAAACACAGTGACTCAGAATAGAGTATGGTTACAATAAATGTCACTTATTTTGCCACTACTGTATAAATCTCCTAAATAATACATTTTAAAGGATGTTGTGAATTAAAGGACATAACATTGAAAGTGTGTGAGTGTATGGGGAGTTCAGAATACAACTTAATGATCCACTTGTGCCTTCCACCTTTTAAAATAGGGTCTCTCATTGGCCTGGGACTTCACCAGGTAGGCTAGGCTAGCCAGCCAGGCTACCATGCTCCAGGGATCCATCTTTATTTGCCTCTGGTTATAATCATTGCTGGAATTACAGACAGGCATCACTGTGCTCTGCCTTTTTACATGGGTTCTGGAGAATTGAATTCAGATCCTCAGTTTTCAAGACAAGTGCTTTTTGAGCCATTTCTCCCATCCATAATCACAAGCTTATTTCTGTCTTGAATTGTGCCAGACAGCTCCTTAATTCAGAAAGAATAGGTCAAAGTTGACATTTAAGTCAGGAAAATATAAGCTATTGTAGTGAGAGTATAGTGTTACCAGTTACAAAATGCCAAATTTTCCTACAGATTTATATTATAGTGTTTGTTTTTGTTTTTGGAAGAGGTAGGGTTTCACTGTGCAGCCCTAGCTGTCTAGAACTCACTGTGTAGACCAAGCTGGCTTTGAACTCACAGAGATGCATCTATCTGCCTTCTGGGGGCTGTGAACTTTTGAATACAGTCTTTTGACGTGTCCTTCAGAATTGAAATTCCCCAGAATTATTTGTCTTCTCTGCTCTCCTTTACAGGCTATTGAGAAGTACTGCCGAGTCAGTGGTGGGTTTTCTGGGGTCAAGGATGTGTACTCCCCTACTCCTACGCATGATGACGTGCAGCAGAGCTTCTTTCTTGCTGAAACATTAAAGTAAGCATATACTCAAAAATGTTTTAAATAAGCTTATTTTAAGTGGTATATGAAAGTAAAAACTGTTCCTATTGCAGAGGCAATATATAATGTTGCCATATAGGTATAGAGTAATGTTTAAATCAAATTAATTATATCTGTCACCTCAAATAGTTCTGTATGTTGACAACTTTTAAAAGTCTATCTTTTTGGAATGTAGTGTTATCTCTAATCACCCTTCTCTACATTAGCACACCAGAACTTTTTCTCATGTGATTATAATATAGTACTCATTGATCCATTGTGACATCGTCTCACTTCCTGATGTTCTAATCTTATGCAGCAGCTTTTTTACATTCCACATGCAAATGATATCATACAGTTACTTGGTGCCTGGAGTCTTTTACTGGCATAATAAATTTTAGATCTACTCAGGCTGATAGAAATGATATATTTTCATCATTTTTAATGGATGAATAATACTCCAGTGTAGATACATGCCACATTTTCTTTATCCATTCATTAACATTTTGTAAAGTAGTGTTGCTATGTGATTGCTAGATAATTAAATTGTGACTATATGTTACTATGTACTATGCTTTATTGCAAACATTTCATGTAGGTGGGTTGGTAAATATCAAGCCATATCTGAAGAATGACTGTAAGGTAACCATTTTGTCAAATAAATGTTCAGTTGTGATGGTACTAAATGCTAATGTGGCCACCATCAACCATTGTTCCCAAAAGGTTTTGTACAAAGATACGTGTAAAGGGGAAACTGGGAAAGGAAAAAAGACAATTTGGAGCTTATGCTCAAAAGCCCAGGTAGAGCTCTGTATAGGCCTGGGAAAAGATGGAGACATCAGTTACATATGTCTGCTTTCTTAAAAAGCATGCAAAGCAAATATATCTTCCTATCACCAGTAACTGAACTTCATGTTTGCTTCCTGTGTCTAACACAGGGTGACTTATAAATGCGTCATTTGCCCAGCAAATGTTTACTGCCCAGTACCACTCAGATCACTTGGGAATGTATTAGCAACCCAAAGAACAAGTATCCTGCTGCACTCTGACAGAAATACAGTTTATTTATGTCTGCCCGGCTGGATCTCTCACTTTGATATAAATATAGTTCATTTATGTCTGGTATGTTACAACTGAAAAGTATACATCTCAAAGTGAGTTATCCTAAAGATCTATATTAAGCTCTTCTTTTATGAAGACTAGCCTTAATGTTTTTCAGTCTTTTAGTTTCTAAATTAGTGTTATTTCTGTTTTTTCTTTTGATATATCAGTACACTGTGTGCTTCTCTATTTTCTTGTTTCATTTTTGCCCCTTCCTTTCCAAATCTGCAAGTGATCCTGTTCAAGACCCTGATTATTGTGGGTTTAAGACATCTACCCTGCTCTTGAGTTTCCCACCTCTGGGCCTTCCTGGTTCTCCTGTATCCTGTCTGGTTAGGCTTGTATCTGTATCAAGTAGCTAAGAGCACTGGACCATAAGACAGAGTGACAGCTTTGGGTTATTCAGTGCTACATCCTAGCTAAATGAACATGTCACAGAAGGTTTCTGTGCTTTTATCTGTAAATCTGTGGAATTGGACTGAGGTTGTGGTAGATCTTCTATTTCTCTTCCTCCTACATACACACTCCAATACACACACTAGGGATCAAACCCAGGGCCTTCCCAGGACAGACCTGGCACAACCCTGATCTGTACCTCAGCCTCTTGCCACTTGTTTCTCTTGCTATCTCTTCACCTCTCACCTCTCATCTCTGTCTCTGCCTCTCCATATCCACACATTCACATATTTTCCACATTTAAACTGTTTTCTGGATAATTTATGAGTTAGTTACCAGCATTTCGTGTTTCAGTGTGGCTTTCAAGAAAGGGGTTGATTGGAATGGGAGGGAAGTAGGGAGAAACTAAGAAGAATGGTGGGAGGGAAAACATAATCAGGATATATTATGAGAGGAAGAAAATATTTTCAGTAAAGGAAATTTCTTTAAATAAGAAAGGGGTATTATTCTACATGTTCACAATTCAGTTTTCATACTCAGAAACTTTACTGTTCATACAGTTCTGTGGTGTGATATCTATCCCATTTGAAACTTTTTTTATTATTTCAAAATGTATTTTAGTTTTTCTTTTATTAATTCCAGTTCAAGATCCAGTATTAGAGCCTTTATTGTAGTTGATTGGTATATCTCCTTCATCACCTTTAATCTAGGGGGGGGAGAAGCTTTATAGACAAATTTTAGTCTTTTGCAAAGTTAGCATTTTTTAAGTATTGGATTATTTTCTATGAAGAGTATCCCTCAATTATATTCAAGATTGTTTTCTATTGGCTGGGTTTCACTAAAGCATTTTTGGATTAATATTATAAATGAATGTGTTCCTCATCCTGCTCTGTGAAGAGGCACATGATATCAATTCATTTATTATTGGTGATTTTGGGTTAGCTCATAGGTCAGGTTGATCCTAAGAGTGTGTAATAATATGCCTGAATCAAATGTGACTATAGAGATAGTAAAAGGTGCTAGTCCAAAAGTCCTTGATTTTCTCCATCATGTAGTTTCCTTTATGCTTCTCAGAAACTACAATGGTCTTCTATCTCTTTTAGCTTCATCTCTCTTTTTTCAACTTACCCATTCCATCCTTAAACCAGTTTACTTTGCGTTCAGACATTTTCATACATGAAGTGTGTAGTTTTGCCTTTCATTGTCTATTTCTGTATTTCACTACTGGCAGGAGTGTCTTTGCCTTGTCTGTCAGTTAGTGTTTCTTTCCTTCCTAACTTAAGTTTTCCCCATGTTACCTGTTGATGACTGGCTCATTATAACCATGTCTCCAGAACCTCAGCAGTGTAGACCATGGGCATTTAGCATGTGACTTAGGACCACAAATAGATGGCATTCTCTTTCTTTTCCTCCAATATCTATATGTGCCGTCACCAGTACATCAGCAGTAGTCTAGTAACCAGTCATTTATATTCACTTTCAGAAAGTCATACTTGTGTATTAATAAAATCTAAAAAGGTCAAACAAGAGTAAAAATAGAAATAAAAATATTAAAACACTAGCTCAGAAAGTTATCAACACTGAACTATAGAGTTGAGCTCAGCATTGAGCTTCCTGGAAGCTGGAGCAAGATGTACTTGTACTATAAAGATCATTCTCCACCCTGGAGGTTGAGAGCATGTTACTTTGACAAATGAAATAAAATGTGTTTGTGCTGCTAATTATAAGATGACTTAAACTGCATGACTCATTACCATATATTGAACCAATGAGTAAACTATATGAAAATGTCCTTTTCAAAAGCTAAAGACAGTTGAACATTGTCAGTTCCGTGTGATTCAACTGTGTATGTATAATGGTAAGTATCTTCAGGTAGTGATGCTAGAAGCTACTATGGTTCTTTCATCTCTTTTAGCTTCATCTCTTATCCTTTAACTTGTTCTTAAACCAATCTAATCTATATCCAGACATTTCTTTTCTTCCTTTTTGGTTTTCCAAGACAGGGTTTTTTTCTGTGTAACTTTAGTTGTCCTGGAACTTGCTCTGTAGACCAGGCTAATCTTGAACTTATAGAGACTGCCTGCCTCAGCTTCACTAGAGCTGGGATTAAAGGTGTGCACCACCATTATCCAAGTTATATTCAGACATTTTTATACTGGTGTATATAGTTGACACACATAAAAGGCACAGAAGTCAATGATATATCCATTATAAAAACTGATGGCATAATGTGTAGATTAGGTGAAGATTCTGTGGAGGTCAAAATTAGCAGTCTTCATACTTTACAGAGGATTGCAGGTTAGAAGAGCCGCTTAACTTCTCAAATGATAGTTAATTCAAACAGGCTTTTGTCAGAAGTCGAGAAGCATTGAGGGTTGTTTTCTGTCAGGTGGTTGTTTTGGTGTGGATTCATTAAAGACTAGTGTATATTAACACTAGAGGTGGTGACTGATTGACACAACAGTGGCATAGTAAAGGAAAGTAATGTTCTTGAGCTGAATTTAGGGCGTTTTACCTTGTTATATTTTTCCATGGGAGCTAGCCTGCGAATTAGTTCTTACTATGGCTTTTTTTTTTTCCCATTGGGCTCCGTGCTGTTTTTGGTTTTGGCTTTGTTTTCTTTTGTAGCTCATACATTATTTGTTTATTATGTGTGTTGATGGTTTAACAAAATACTATATAATGAAGAAAGTCAGAAGTAGATCCTTTAACACTTCTTAAAATTTTATACTCTGAAATAAAACATATGCGATATGTCAGTAAATCACAAATATATTAAGTGTATAAAAGAGCCATTAACAAAATTCTAGTTTTTTGGCAAAAAAAATAGTTGTTTAATTTGGAAAACATGAAGGAGACACAATGGTGGTGATGGTATGTGAACCAGAGTTGATGCTGCAATAGGATGTACATGGAGGAACAGCTGCAAAACTGACAGTAAAGTACCACACTGGGGCCGCAAGCTCTGGCCTTGAGTGGTTCGTGCAGGGAGAGTCGTTAGGAAGGGAGAGTAAAAGGTAGTGCTAGTGTTTCCAGAATGAGTAATTGTGGGGATTGTGATAGTTTAAGAAGAAATAGATTTTCAGAAAAAAATTAATTTTAATAAATACTTTTAAGAGGCAGTTCAAGGATAAGTTTTCAAAGACTGAATATGAAGAGTAAAGAAGGCATCTGTGTAATCCCTTGGAGTTGCCTTTACCTAACGACAATGTTCCAGTTCAGTTTGCAGACTAAACACTAATCATTTATTTATAGTTTCTTGGAAGCCATTAAGATGACTGTAGAACACTAGTCAGATAGTAGAGGGCAAGGGCCCTTCTGTCAGCAGGTGTGTAAACGATAGAACCAAGCAGAGAAAGCTAAGTACCTGTATCAAGGGGAGTTAATTTAAACAAGCTGATAAACTGGTAAAATGCCGGGCACCTTTGAAAACTGGAGTCTGAGAGTTGGGGTGTGGAACGTATTAGACTCTTAGACTTTTATTTCCATCCTGCTTCATCTCTGTCCTAAATGAAAGATTTCTTACAAGAGGAGCTTCAGCCATAGAGGCTGTGGAATTGGAGTAGCAAGCACTGCTAAAAGTAGGCATAGGACTGAAAGTCTTCCTTTTGAGCAAGTTTACTAGCTCACAAGAAAGAACAGGACTAGATATTGACACATGAGATTCCTTATCAGGACAAAATAACCATGTCCTCACCTACTAACCAGTGGCAAAGGCCTAGTAAATACCAGCCTTTCAGAGCCTTGCATGTAAGTGTTAACCAGCAGTATTGGCTTAGGAATGTTTGTCATATTGTGAGATCTGTAACATATGTATGTGTGTGTGTGTGCGCGCACACACACACTTACGCTTGAGAGATTCTTCAAATAGAGTGCTTATACACAAATAAGACATAAATGTATCACCCTGCCCTGTTCTTCTAATTGCAAGAAAGAGCCACAGCTTCTTGGGTAAAGGTTTTTATATCTCTAGGAATTGTCTGTGGGTTTTAGTAAAATGGTAGCTGATAAAAAGCCTCACAAGCTGAAAGAACCAAGGAGCCCACACTGTTGGGAGCAGCTCTCTAGCAAAAGCTAGATGGTATCTTCTTGAAACTCTCCACCCTTTAAATGGTTACTCCCTGCTGGGGGCCATTGACTCTGCTTCTTTACTCTTGAATTAGATTTGCACTCTAGGTTTGTTCTTATATCTAAATCATCAAAGAATAAAAAAGATGTAATATAATATATGAAACAGTTCCTCAAACAAGTGCTTATTAAGTGCCTGGATATGTCGCTGTGGGTCACTAAGTACCAGTAATTCACATCCAGAAAATCCTGTCCATTCTCCCTAACTTGGAGTTGCTGTTTTCATACCCTGCTTGTGAAGACGACATTTGTGTCCTCTGTACTCTTCATAATTTGCTCTCTACCCCGCTTTGTCTTCATTGTGGTGTTGCTTCCTAATAGAGATGTGTGTGTTACATGCTTCTACTAGCAGAATTAAGTTTCATAACTAAAGGGTCTTTTTGACACCCTACCACATGGCGCTCAGTAAATGAGTGTTGAGTCTGTTAAGTCTTTGCTCTGTTATGTGAGGAGGGAGTTGAATGTTTGCAGCTCCGATCACTTAGGTAATTTTTAGTTGTGTGATTTTATTATTTCCAATTATACTCTGAAGACACTTTCTGTTATTCTGTGTCCAATTTTAAGTGGTTCCATGCCCCTTCTTTTTTTCCTCTATAGTACGTGACTTCTAACATAACTTTTTTTTTTTTCTTTCAAGACAGGGTTTCTCTGTGTAGCCCAGGCTGGCTTCTGCCTCCCGAGTACCACCACTGCCCGGCATACCATAATTTTTAAAAACGTTGCCAAAGTAGAAAAATTCCCTAGAATGGATAAGGTTTATATATATGTACATATACATATTTTTTCTTTCTACAAGTTTTACTATTTAATATATACAAGATGAAGACTTGAGTCGTTTGATTCCTGTGGGGATGGGCGACAACAACAGCATTTATTTTATGAGATCTTTTAAAATAAGAGTGGGGTTATGGAGACAATAGCCCATATCCTTCCCTGGGTGTGGCTTAGGTCTGGATTCAAAATCATTCCGTGCTAACAGTGACGATCATTAGTAGAGGAACTAAGAAAATGAGAACCCAGGGTTAGATGCAAAAACCAGAGGAATGGGAGCCCTGAGCTGTTCTCAGTGGAGTTGAAGGTTCAGATGAGCTGAAGAAGAAACACTGAAATATTTTTCCTTTGCTTAGAAGTCACACAAGTAGGAAACCTACAAAAGTGGGTTACAAGCTGTAGCATACATCAAAATTGTCCCAAAGGACTCGTCACCAGGGCTTCTTCCTAAGTCTAGAACATGTAGCGCTAGCAAGGTCACAGACGGCCCTCACTGCCGGTGTCTGTAGGGCTCACTTTGAGAACCAATCACATCCAAGCTCTGCAAACATTTTATGGAAACAATTAAGAATCAAGAAACTCACTGCTGACAGAGTAGCTGCCACACCATGGAGTCCCTGAAGTCCTAGAACCATGGTTTTCAGTCTTTAATCCTTCCAGCGCCTCTCACAGTGCAATCCAAGTGTTAGATACTGATAAGCACAGTGAATTTTAATTTTAAACAGTGATAACTATTTCTTCACTTTCAAAACTATGTACTTCAGAATACCTTGCCAGTCTCTTTGCTACAGTAGAGGGAGCTATAACACAAATTGTACTAAGTAGCAACAACGAAATTTTTGCCTTTCTGTTTTTGTCAGTCTAAATTGAAGTGTTTTAAGTGTGTGGTTCATTGATGGTTTATCAGATTCTTTAGACTGGATAACTACTACCTGGGTTATGTAGTAATGTGCAGTGTAAAGATGTTTTGGCCAATGATGGACCATGTATTCCACAGGGATTCCACAAAATTCTATGATCTCCTAAGCATCTTAGTTTATCACTTTAGCCGTCAGCACTATGAAATAGTCACATACACCTGACAGTTCATTTCTTCAAACCCAGCCCCACTGGCTCCTGAGTGTAGAAAATAAATTTCCACGTGTTTGTTGGTTTGTTTATTTGCAGCCATTTATGTCCATACCCAAACTGTTCTACTTTCTGTCACTGTACATTGCCTGTTTTAGAAATGGATTAGTTTGAATCATCTGATTTTTGGGGTATTTTGTGTTTGGCATTTTATGATAGTGGTCCATGATACAGTTATCAGCAATTCATTCTGTTGGGGTATGCACATTTTGTTTGTCCCTTTACTCCTGGTGGTCTTTTAGCTGATTTTTTAATGAATAAAGGAAAAAAATGATTGTTCACCACTTGATTACAGTAATAGTTTGCACTTGTTTTTTTCTCATTTAAAATTTTACACATATACTAATTTTATATAACATGCTGTTATCAATCAGTTGTCAAATTGTATACTGCTAATGAATATAATTTGAAATGATTTTAAATTTAAGTGCTATGATCATGAAGGAAAGAGACTGAAATAATGCTAACTGGTATGTAAGATGTTAACAGGTAGCATACAATAGAATCAGTTATGTAAAATGAAGGATCCAGCTTGAGAAAGTACCTGGAGGAGAAGAAAACTTCCTCAGCCTGATAAAGAGCACATATGAAAAAAAACAATTAACATCATATTTAAAAAGCTATTTGGTTCACCCTAAGAGCAATAACAAGACAAAAACATCTGTTCTATTCATTTCTGTTTAGCATTGTACTGGAGGTTCTAGCCAGTGATTTCACACAAGAAAAAGAAACAAAAAGACATCCAGACTAGAAAGGAAGAAATGAGACTGTTTTAACGAGAGAATGTGATAATCCATATAGAAAATTTTATAGACCTTACCAAAAATTTACTAAAATTAATGAATAACTTTAGTAAGGTTGCAAATACAGACTCAGTAAACTAAAATTAATTGTGTATATTAGCAGTGAGCCATAAAAGTTGAAAATTGGGTCTGGAGAAATGGTTAAGAGCCAGGGGTTAAAAGCACTGGCTGCTCTTTAAGACTAGGGTTCAGTTCCCAGCACCCACATGGTGGCTCACAACTGTCTATAACTCCAGTTCCAAAAGATCAAACACTATCACACAGATATACGTGTAGGCAAAACACCAGTGCACATAAAATAAAAATAAATATTTTTAAAAGAAGTTGAAAATTAAGGTACCACATACAAATAGCATAAGGATATAGAATATTAATGGGACCCATCCCTAGAGGATTACAGGTATGGCTGCTTGTCACATGTGCATCAGTAGGTGCCAGAGAGGAGAGAGCCTATGTCTAAGCTCAGTGTTGTGACCTATGAAAATATGAATGATTAGTAGCCTAATACTCAGTGAAAAAAGCAAGCCTGAGACAACCACCAGTCTGGTTCCAAGGGCCCTGGAAAGGGAGCTAGCCTGAGACACTCCTCCCTTACCCCCACCCCTGGTCAGACCCAGATAGGTTTCCAGGATGGGGACCAAGCTGGAGATTGGAAGAACCTAGGCAGCTTCTAGGTGGGAGTAAGATGGTGAAAAATGAGTGTCACAATGGGCCACTTGAGTTGGCCAGAGGAGCAAGCCTGAGCCCACTACCAGTCCAGAGCCATGGGGCCCAGATAGGGAGCTAGCCTGAAATGACCACCTCGCAGGCCTGGGGCTGGGTAGGATAGATCATGCCCGAGATGACCCCTGCCTGGCACCATAAAGCATGAGCAGGGCATAGTACTCCTGAGACACTCAAAGACCCTGGGCACTACCAAGAGGAGCAAGTAAGTGGTGGAGAAGAAAAACAGAAGGGTGTGTGCACAATGAAAAGAGGCAGGACTGTAGACTCCAGGGAAGTGAGGAACAGCCCGGTGTGAGTAGCTGGTGATGCCACCTAGGGCCATGGTGGGGTCCTGGTCCTGCTACTGGGGACAACATCTGGGTCCATGGCCCTGTAGCAGTGGAGTCTGTTACCAACAAAGGCTAGGCAAATGTCACTGCTCTGGTCTGCCTCTCCTAGGGACATGGTGATGTCTGAGGGCTGTGCAGAACTGGCCCCACCCCTCACCTGGGTGTCATGAGAGAGCTGACCCTGTCCCTAGTCATCTGCAGTACTCAGGAGAGTAGGCCTCACACATTTTGGGAGTTGGGGAGGAGTTGCGGGTGAGCTGGCTTTGAGGATATTAGTGTGGGACAGTTGGCCCTACCACTCATGTCTGATGTGGTGGTGTGGACAAGGAAAAGATGCCCTCCTTTTCCTCTCACCTATGGCAGGCAGGAGACCTGGCCCCGGGGTCATGAGAGCAGGAGAACTGTCCTGCCCCTCACCAGCTGTAGCACTGGGGAGAGAGGGCCCTGCTCCTCACAGTAGAACTGACTCTGGTGGTGGGAGCATGGTTGAGTCAGTCCCAAGGGCTTGAGCATGGGGTAGCTGGTCCCACCACTTGTCTGCCAAAGCTGTGACATGGGAGGGGAAGAGATGCTTCCTACTTCTTGCCACCTTCAGCAGTGGGAAGAGCTGTCCCTGAGGTCATGAGAGTAAGAGAACTTGTCTTGTCCTGTCCCTCACTGGCTGCAGTACTCAGGAGTGTGGGCCCTGCACCTCGATTGGGAAGCAGGGTAGAACTGGTCCTGGTTGCTGGGGTTGCTGCTGAACTGGCCCAAGGGTGTGTTAGGAGAGCCAGTGATTGACCAGCTCAAATACCTCTCAGGCCCAGATCCAGGGCTTTAAAATGGCTCATCCCAACATCTACCCCATTGATAAAGTACTGGAGTGCATGAAGGGGCTTGTACTATAGATCCAAAACTACAGGATATTCATGACACAGGGCAACAACAGGACATCTAAGAGGAGTCCCAGTGAGGTTCCAGTGTTGATAGAGCAGTAGAAGCCAGAGCCCCTGTACCAGACCAACAAATCCTTGCAATGAACATTTGCAAGCAAAGAAGTATGGACAAAACGGTGTACTGTGGGACACACCACAGCTTCCACAAGATTTTTTTTTTCTTTCTGTTGGGGGAAGGTTGCAAGGATGGAGGGTGGGTACAAAGGGAGGGGGAGATAAGTGGGATTGGGGTGCATGATGTGAGAGTCACAAAAAAACAATAAAAAGTTTTTAAAAGGTGTTAATGGGCAAAACTTGATAAAATATTAAAGAACTACACACTGTAAATTAAAGTCATTGCTGAAGGAAGACCTAAATAAATGTTGAAGATTCTGAAAACTTTATATTAATTTTCCCCAAACTTAGTGTGTTGATTATATGAATGAAACTCTACTCCTATTTTTTGTTTGTTTTGTTGGGGTTGTTTGTTTGATTGGTTGGTTCCTTTTTTTGGTTTTGTTTGTTTGTTTGGGTTTTTTTTTGTTTTTACAGTAGAAACTGACAGGCTATTTCTGATTATAAAGGACCTAGAATAACAAAAACAAATTTGAAAAGGAAGTTTAAAGTCTAGCTTACTTGAAGACATTACAAAGCCACAGTGTTCAAAATGGTGTATATCATTGTACTCATAGATTCATTGATGTACAAAATAGAGAGCTCCTGGCTGTACATAGATGGAGACCTGACTTTTACAAAGGCAGAGTCATGGAAAAAAGGGTGGTATTACTATAGACTGTGCTGAAACATTTGAATTTCTGAATCCATATACATAAATGACTTTATAATGGGTCATGACATAGATTTAAAGCCTAAAAATGTGACTTGAAAAGAAAACATTGGAGAAAAGTTTTTGTAACCTGAAGTTAGGTAAAAATTCCTTAGATATGACAGCAAAAGCAAACTCCACTAAAACATTAGTCTCAAAATTAAAAACATTTACTCTTGGAAAGGTAAAGAAAGCTGGGTGTTGGTGGTGCATGCCTTTGATCCCAGCACTCAGGAGGCAGAGGCAGGCAGATATCTGAGTTCAAGGTCAGCCTGAACTACACAGTGATTTCCAAGACAGCCACAGCTATGTAGGCTACTGTCTTAAAAGAAGAACAAGAACAAGAAAAGCCACACCTAGGATAATAATCTTTGCAAAGCAATTGTCTGATAACAGACTCCTGTCTGCATCATATGAGAAATTCTGGAAACTTAGCAAGAGAACAGGCAGTCCAGTTAAAACTGGGTGAAATTTTTAAACCGATATCTTAGCAAAGAAGATGTCAAGATGGCTAAGTACATGAAACGATGCTTTACCTTTGTTCCATCTTCAGATGGCCTTCTTCCCCACATGTGTGGTCCGAATCTCCCTTTCTTTTCACTTTAAAGATATTGATGGTGGGTGTGGTGGGATTAAGATGTTCCTCATGTTCTTCAGCCTACATTTAACAGAGAAGCAGGAATACCACACTTAAGGGCACAGGAGCCACCCACTGGGACTGCAGTCTCCATATGGAAAACAGACTGTATAAAGTCCCCTGCTGGATCCACCCAGATACATTGCAACCTTCCTGTTAGCAGCCTGTTGATTAAATCAGTCAAGCAGGTCTTGAGCATAAGACCAAGAGTGAGATAGAAAGTCCTATTACTCAGTATTCCAACTTTCTTAGTGCTTAAGGCAATTTGTCATCCCTTTTTCCTGCACTATCTTTTTGCTCTCATCCAGAACTGTAACAATAACCAAAAGAGATAACAGTGTGTTTCTTTTAAAATTCTTCACTGGGGCTTTGTAAAGTGGTTCTATATCAAGAAGTGTAGATCCTGGGTTTTCCTTGTCTGTGTCTGTCTGTCTGTGGTGGGAGAGGGGGGAAGCGATGCTGGAATGGAACCCAAGGCATTGCTTATAGCAGGTACTGTATAACTGAAATATACCCCTAGCCCTTGACTATATGGATTTTTATGTCCACTTAATGACCCATAGTAGGATTCAGATTAGAATTTTCCTGACCATATTAAAGGTTAGAATCATTGTGGTTATTGGTTCCTATAGGTGGCTTGGAGGTCACATAGAGACCTTTGGCTACTAACTCTTTACAAATACACAATGCTTTTAAATTTTATTTAATAGTTTCCCATATCTAGAACTGGTTTCTCATACTAAGAACTGTAAAGTTAGAACTACTTGACAGTTTTTTTTTCCCTCAGTGTTTGCTAATAAATGTGAATCTCTTGTTCTCTTACGATTCTCTTGAGTTGCCAAAACTTAAATGTGTATGCTTTTTAAAAGAATGTCTGAAAATTATGAAGTGATTTGTCTTTTGCTGTTCTTCTATATAGCTTCATTGTTTCATAGACTTTGAATAGGTATGTGGAATTTTTTAAGAAACTTGTTTCAGCAAGTCTAGTTGCGTCTTTATCAGAACTGCTGAAAATCCATTACTGATTTTCTCAGCTGTTACCAGTGAACCCACTTGACTTCTTGCTGAGTCCTGATTGACTCTTGCTTCTCTTCCTTTTGTTTTCAGATACCTGTACCTGCTGTTCTCTGGTGACGACCTTCTACCTTTAGACCACTGGGTGTTTAACACAGAGGCTCACCCTCTGCCGGTGTTACATTTAGCCAACACCACTCTTTCAGGTAATCCTGCTGTTCGATGAACACAGCTCCGGAAGGACCATTCTTATCTGTGTTTTGTTTACATGGACCACTACAGAAATTGTCTGGAGAGGCGGCTTTTGAAAACCTGGACCTCTACGTCAACATGCCGGGTGAAACTTCCCTGCAAGACTTTTCACTTGTAGATATATCAACTTTGAAATTATTCCATTTTCTACCTGACCAAAACATGTTCTGGTACATGTAGGGCAGAGACCTGATGTGCTCCGGTTCTTAATGAGAAACAATGTCTTAATCTGTGTTATTAGTGCAAGCCAAGAACACAGAGCACCTTACAGCAGTTAGAGTTGGCTTTCGGAACCAATTACACATTTGTTTTCTCCCACAGTGGAGCAGCTTTCAAATCAAATATTACACATTGCTTAGCCCCTTTACTCCATTTTAATAATGGAACAAACAAATGAACAGGAACAAAGAACAGTGTAACTACCTTAGTAGCAAGAAGACTTTTCAAGCTCTTCATTGGATTTTTACCAGGCTGGCAACCACTTCATTCCCAACCTAGTTTATTGAAATCTGTTTAGATTTAGTTTTTCTCTGGGGGCATGATCTCATGAAGAATATTTTTCAAGTCTTTGTCTCCATATGGTATGCTGAAACTGGTATTTATCATAACTGCTGCTTATGAGCCCAAGTATGGGAGTGTGCATGTAGCTCACGCTGTTGGTAGCATGATGGAAGGTGGGGAAAGTGCCAGTTTGTTGCCTTGAAACCTGTTTTAGAGAAATCTTGATTTTGTTGGTAGGAAGTTATTCTTCTGAACCAGCAATTCTATCAATCAAAAATTATCTGCTTTAATCTCATAACACAGTTAATAGTCATTCACCTTACACTTTCATGTGGCTTGGCAAAATTCACTATACTGTTATGCAGCTCTGTATTTGCTAGAACAAGCTTAATCGCTTTCACAGCAGACTGAAGCAAAGGCAAAACATTACAGTGTCCTTGAGCAGGGGTCAGGTCCTTTACCTCACATGTGTGAGCTGCTCACAAAGATTTCATGTTTTTAAGTTTTTCCAAGAATATTATATATATCCAAAGAATTAACAGAATAGCTCCAAAATAATTTTCAGTAGCAAATGTGTGATGTAATGAATCAGACTCACTAAAACTGACATAAACCTAAGGGACTTGCAGGTCTTGCATCATCAGTTCTTTTGTTGTTCTTGTTGTTATTATTGCTCTATATTTTGGCAGAAAAAAAGTAAAATTTTATCAAGAACTGTATTATAAGATAAATAGTGATGCTTATAAATTTTCTGTCCCTTGAATTTCTGTGACAATAGAAGACACTTTTTCTTTTTTATTTAGTACAGACATCATCTATTGATAATAAAACTTGAGAACACTATAATCTAATATTTACTCTGAATTTTAATATTTCATGAAGCAGTTTGTTCATGAACTCTACTTTGGAATTCTGAAAGCTTATTTCCTTGGCTGGTAGCTTCTGGTTTTAGCCCTCTGCTAGCAAATAGAAGATTTAGGCTGTGGGGAAAAAAGAGAGAGAAAGAACAATGTAATTGGACATAAGGGTGGATATCTTATACTATAAATCATCATTGCCCGTCAGAGGTCAGCCAGTGCTCCATAAACTTGCCACCTCAAACTTGTTCAGTATTCACAGAAGACAGCATGTAGAGAGTGAGTTCTAGCACATTTCAAAGTGTAATATCTTTTCTTACTTGAAATTTTTAAACTGTAAATGAGAAAGGTAGATGGTTATTACTTTAGAAGAGAAGGTGGAGGTTTTGGTCTCAGAAAGAAAAAAAAAAGTGAGCCTTCTACAAACAGCACAAACCCACTCACAACTGAAGAAAGCTAGAAGTGGCAGAGACCAGAGCAGCAAGCAGGGAGCCCTCTGTACACACAAATGCAGTGAAAGCGCTATCTTGGTTCCCCCAGGAATTCTCAGAGGAGACAGAACACTGCCTACCCCCCGTGCTCTGCTCCTAGAGCTGATCCGAGAGTGGAAGAGAGAAGGCACAGGTGTGATCAGGACATGGCTCACGCCAAGATCTTAAGACTGTCATTTTACCAGCCCCTTGTGATGAGAGCTGGAGCTTGTAATAATGCTTTTTCTTCTCTGAATACCAAAGGCGATTAAAGTCAGGTACAAATGACTTGCCAGTGTCATGTTTTATTTTGTTAGTAGATTTTTTTTAACATTTTTTAAAATCTACCATTATCCCGTTTTGTTTTGGGTTTTTTTGCTTACTTTTTAAACGTGTATTTTCTTCCATCCTTCATATCCTTGGCATTTTGTAGACCTCAGTACTTAGGTTCTATACTCATTGTGTTTATAAAACTTAAAAGAACCCAGAAATGCTCACTCATTGGTGCCTCTTCAAAGAGCTGACACCTCACCTTCTGCTTTGAGTAGAGTTGTGCTTAGATAATACATAATAGGTAGGGGCTGTTGAAACCCTCTGCCTTCCATATTTATTGCTCATTTTAGAATCACTCCTTCTGATTCAAACCAGATTTTTAGAAAATTAATGAACCAATATGAAATTCTTAAAACTAAGACGGAGCCCATCACAAGGAAGTTTCAGTGCAGAAAAGTCTTGAGTTGGAGGTTCTTTCTTCGAGGTGTTTGTGTGCCTCTAATACCAACCTATTGTCGACTTTCAGCTCGTATATATCCATACAGAAAAGCCTGGGTATTGAAGGAATGCATTCTTATTGTACAATATTGATCCTGATTTCCTATGATGTCATCTAGGGCACCAAGGTGTCCCTTGGCAGGTCTTAAACAAGCAATTTGAGGCCATGATCCTCGACTTCTCACCTTTTCCACCTTTTATTGCCAAAGTCTTTGTCAAAACTCTGAATTTATTATAAAAATTGTGCTTGCCATACTTCATATGATGCAGTCTCCCCTTAAGCCAGATTTCTCTGAATGAGTGCATGCATGAGAGTATGAATGAACAAACAGGTATGTGCCAAGCTCTGTGCCTGGCACATCTCAAGCCTTAGAACATGTCGTATGATTCCAGTGGCAATTTCTGTATGAGAGTGGTTCATACCATTTAAATGTTTTCCAAAATAAATCATGTTACAAAATTCTTAATTTTATATTTCATTTAAATTAAAGAGGAAGATAAAAAGTTTATAATATATTTTAAACACTGTTACTATATAATACTAACAACTATAATTGTAGTCGATAACTAAAGTCTCTTGGAAAATGTCAAAGAAATATTTGATTTCTGATGCATCTTTGACTAAAATATTTACTTTAAAAATAAAAACATTCTTATTTTGTTATATCACTTTAATTACATGATTAAAATCAATATTTTGTAGAAGTGCGCGTTATTTTATATTTTAAAAAATTCTCTAATTCATGGGTACACCTTGCAGTTGTAAATTATTTTTTCTCTACTTCCTACTGATGGTAGCACCTGTATTTCTCACATATAAACATACTAAAATGTCTCTAATCCCAGTTACTAGAACATAGTAGATATAACTTCAAGTTCCTCCTTTTCTCTGGTTCTTTACACTGGAATTGTCTGGCTCCTGCCTCACCTATATACCCAATAAACACAGATCTGATTACTGTATGCTCATTGATAGGCAGAGGATAGTTGTAGGCCACACGTTGTCTGCAGAGTACTTAAGTAATAAGCACCCAGTGGGGCTGTTTGATTCGTTCATTGTGGTTTGAGGACACTGAGCTTCTTCAGCTGGTCCATACCCTGGTAGAGGTGTTCTTTTTACTGTACATACAGCCAGCCAGCTTTTCTGAAAACAGCCAGATAGTGGTTTAAGGTCTGCTTGCCATGTAGCTCTCTTAGTATTCACTTCTGCTGTTGTAGCTATAGATGATATGCAAATAAAGGGGTGGAGCTTTGATGCAATAAACTTTAATTTAAAAAAAATGGAGGCCTAAATTTGGCACAGAAGTCACAGCTACTGATCTTTATCCCAAGTTTAATTTGTATTATACTCTATAACCTTTGACTTGCGTCTTTCTTTTTTATTTGCATAATTCACTTTAAAGCAGAAAGATGTATGTATGTACAATTGTATGTGTTTGTATCGCCTAAAGCTGTATATTTTGTTGTCTTGAAAGTGGATACATTTTTCAGGGTCTCTTCAGGTTTCAGGATAATATGGTTGTCATGAAGTAGGTAGAATGGGAGATTACACTTCTGGCACTTCTTCATCTTGTTACTCAATGTCATAATTCCAGACTGCTCATGGAAAAGTAATCTGTATGGCATAAAAATACTCTTTCTAACTTTGCCAAGACTCTGGAATATAGAAATTTATTCATTCTTTTTTTTTTTTTAGAGCTTTCAAATGAGAACATAATAGAATTCTGGATCTTGGTGCTGCAGAAAACAATCTTTTGAAAGACAGTGGGCAATACAAAATGGATTATGTGCCCAGTTCACTCCTTGGCACAGCCACTGCTAGTCTGTAGGGTGCTTGCCACTGTCACTCCTAGAACAGCTTAAGTCTGAGTGAAGTCAGAGGCATGCCCCTTCTTCCTTCGTTCATGACTCTCCACAGTATTTTCATAAGTATGTTAGTATGCATCACTTTCCAGTCAAAGCATCTTTCAGCTGCAGCTTTACACTTGCGCTAATCAGCAGCTGCAGGACTCACAAAATTTAAAACTACATGGTGTCATCTTACTAGCCTACATGTTGCAGTGTGCCAGTCCTGACAGGCAGTAAGCTTTTCGTGATGTTTATGTAGCACTTCACTAGTTTTGGAAATGAAACATGCATTCGGAATGATAGGATGGAGAGCACTCTTGTCTCAGCCTTTGTCGTTGTGTGGGTGAACTGCCTTTTAAGGTCCTGCCTACTCAGAGGTCATACTCTGTGAGCTTTGGTACTCCAGACACATTCAGAGCATGCATGCAGAGTAACACATGAGGCAGACAGACACCTTAGAGTAACTTGAATGCTGCAGAATTCTGCATATTGCACACCAGAAAACCATGAGAAGCAGAGGTCCTTATTGACAGAAGCTCATAGGTTCATTTTTGCTGGGTTAACTAAATATAGTATCCCTAATTATAATTGTTGGTTTCGAAGTTAAAATGCCATTCTTTATCCTTACTGGCTTCAAATTCACTTATAATTTTTCCCCTAAACTAATAAGTGGGTAAGTATAACCTGTGTTGTTACCCACTGGCTGCTCCTGAACTGGTTTCCAGTCATGTCCTCCATAATGTGATTTTTTAAAATAAATCAAAGGTAATATTGTATATTGGAGATCAAATAAAGATGTTCTTTAAGTGAAAAGTCTTTCTCTTTCTTTTCACCCAATGGCGACAAACAGTTGAGTTTCTTCCTGTGTGGAGAAGAGCGGCTTTGGCTCTATTTACAGGAACTGGCAGTCTTCAGTCTCCAGCATTTGAAGCATTTCTTTGGGCTCCATCTATTTTCAATTTCTTGATCTTAAAAAAGATAAGGATCTTGCTGAGAGAATAATTTTTTCACATTATTTTAGAGAAAAACTCTAGAGCTTTTTCGACTGCATATTGTCCCCCAACAGCCTTAAACTGGCAAAGAGTAGGGCAGTTGCACTAGCAATTTTGGACACTTCTGGATATTTACACACCAACTTTTGGGTGAGCATGTTTTTCATTTCTCTTGAATATGTATGTGTCTAGAAGGAAAACTGCTAAATAGTGGTGTAGTTTGTGCATACCTTGTTTTTATTGCCATGCCTTCCAGGGGACTGTTTCCATCCTCTTCCTAATATGAGAGGGTGGGAGTACTGGTTTTCATCCTCATCACTGCCTTCCAAGAGGAAGCTGAGGCCAGAGGAGGGGTTTTGTTTAAGTCTGAATTGTGCATTTGGACATCAACATGCTACAGTGCACATGTGGAGGTCAGAGGACACTTGTCGAAGCAGTTTCTCTCCTTTCACCATGTGGCTCTCCAAGACGGGACTCAAAGTGTGGGGCTTAGTGGAAAGTGTCCTCACCTGCTGAGCCATATCACCAGCACCACTGGAGGTTTATTTCCCAGTTTTCTAATCACCGGCGTTGATCATCTGTGCTACTAGTTATGACTTTCTTCAGGGTTAGCTTTGAATATGTTCTGCCCATTTTTACCTGTTACTAAGCTGTGAGTTCTGAGTACATTCTCCTTGCTGCTCTTTAGGATGCTGGTGTGCCTGTTTTAATGGTATCCTTGAAGTACAGAAGAGTTTGGTGTTGATGTACAATATCAGTGTTCTCATAGATTGTGCTTTCTTGTCTAATTTAGTGTCACCAAGAGTTTTCACCTAAAAGCTGACTTGTTTCAGCTCTCACATGAAGGCCTGTTATCCTTTCTGAGTTTATCTTTGCGGATATGGTAAAGGCCTGCTGGCATTTTTGTATGTGGACATCCAGTATCCCTGTATTGTCTACTGAGAAACAGCCTTTTCCCTTGGCATTGCTCTAGCACCTTTGTGAAATGGCAGCCGATGGCTGCTATAAGGCTTTATTTCTAGGCTCATCTTTTCCCACTGATCATGTCTTCTCTAGTCTTGGGCTGTGGAGGTGTTGGCGGGTAGCTAGACAGCAGTGTTTTCAGCCAGCAGTGGGATTTGCACCACTTAGATGGAATGTGCACCCCACGGTTAGCAGACAGTGTTCCGGCCATTTGACGATTGCAACTGGCATCTCATGGGGTACAAGGCAGGGGCAGGGACAGCTTTAAATGGCCTGGTCTTTTTTCCTGGAAGTAGGTTCTTAGTGTTTCGTTTGGTGTTTTATAGTTTTTATTTAAAAAAAAAAAACTGGTTCAATTGTTACTGGAACAACTGGATTCTGATTTTATTGGATCTCCTCCAACCCAAGGAAATGGTTCTGTTTGTTGGTTTGTTGATTTTTTTCTGTTGGTTTTTGGTCTGCTCTTTCTTTTTTGTCTAATGATTTGCCTGGCTGAGTTCTGTCTTCTTACCTCATAGTATGCTTCTACGCCTCTGAGGTCTGCTCATTTTCCTGTATATTTCTTGAACCTAGATTCTTGGGAGTCAGCCTTCTGTCGTGTTAGCTCAGTGGTTAGCCAGTGTTTGTCAGAGGCTTAGAACAGATTCTGCCCTTTGCAGATCTGTAGCACCCAGCACAGCCACAAGCGGTTAGTGTTTACCTTAGCCCAGATAGTCTTCTGTGTATCCTGCCTACATCCAGGGCTTCCTGCACAGGTAGGCACATAGCCAGGGCTTCCCCTGCTCTCCCCAGAATCTGCCCTCAACCTTGTTCCTCACTCATAGAGAAAGAACTTCCAAGCAGGGCAGTGTGGCCAGGTGCAGCACAGCTGCCACACTGCTCAGAGCTCACTGCTCAGTGCTGTCTGTCAGTCCACAGCTTGCCCAACCAGAACCAAGACTGCATTGGCTTTTCCTGTTCATTTGCTATTGACATTGCATGTTTCATCTCTCCTCCTCCTTTTCCCTCCTTCCTCCCCCTGCCCCTATATCTAGCCCCAATTCCACCCCTGGGATTAGACCCAGGACCTTCCACATGCTACACAAATGCTCTGCTGACTTACATCGCAGCCCCTACCTGTCCGTAAGGAACAATACCTGGGTTCTGGACATTTCTGTACTGGAGTCTAGACCCTACCTGCACACAGCTCGTCGCACCCGCTAGACTGCTACAGCAGTAGTGGGAAGGAGGGGAATGTCCATGGGCTCAGAGCTTATCCGTCCTGAGGCTCATCATTTTCTTTGAACAAATACTTATTTATATCTGTAGTCAGTCTCTAGAATCTTTGGTTGTTTTTTTTTTTAATTACTTCTTTAAGAGGAAACAAGTTGTTGATCTTCTAAAACTAAGTTCCATTTCTCTTGCTCTAGTTTGAATAAATCTTTCACAGAGCTTTCCTTGATTTCTCTACCTGAGGGCTCTCCCATCCCACGTTGTACTGTACTTGTGGCCGACACTAGAACTGAGTTTAAGGGTTGTTTTGTTTTGGTTTATTGTTTTTCATTGGGAGATGGGGCCATGGGGCACCTGTGGAGGTCAGGGGACAACTTGGCAGGGACTGGTTCTCATTCTACCTCTGGGTTTTAGAAATTAAACTAAGGTCATGGGGAGGGTGCTGTTGAGATGGCTCAGAGCAGTCCCAAAAGACTTGAGCTGAATTCACAGAATCTGGATGGCAGTTGACATCGCTTTACAACTCCAGTTCTAAGGGATCCAATACTCTCTTCTGGCCTCCACAGGCACTAGGTCCACAAATGGTAAACAGACATACATGGCAGGGAAAACACATATGCATTTAAAACAAAACAAAAAAAAACCTCATGTTATCAAGCTTGGTAGTCACCTTTACCCATCTCTCCCAGAACTGAATTTTAAAAGGAAAGCAATTTTAAAGACAAGGGAAAACAGCTATTTGATGAAGCAAAGACACCAGAGAAAGCTGTGGGGATGAGAGCCAAAGCGTAGGTTCTAGCCTTGAACTTGACATTATTTCACTGCCACTCCAAAAACAATCCCCTCATGCAGCCCTTTCCACTCTCCAATTCTTCATTGTCCTTGGCCAAGTAGAGAGGGTATTGGGGTGCCCACCAAAATCTCCTGGAGGGGCTTTCCCTTCTGAAAATCTTGAGTTCAAGCCTCTACTAAGGAGCTATGGGACGGTAAGGGGGAATGGTGCTTTCGTTTTCAGCACTGTCATTGGATAGTGGGAGGAGGTCACAGCTGTTGGTTTCTCAGGCAAGCCTGTTGCACTAAGGGCTGCAGGGCTGCAGGGACCTCAGTCTATCGGCTCATTCCCCATTGGGACTAATTCAGTAATGAAATGTGTTCCAAACACGAGAGATAGTGACTAAAGACACCCCCCCCAAAAAAATAAAATAAAACAGCATAGCAACTCATCCTTAAGGCTCTGAGATAATAAGTAAGTTACTAAAGAACAAAAACTATGAAATTTCTGCAGAAGGTGGGCTGAGAAAAGTTCTAATGCAAGCCCCAACTAAGGACTTTAGCTCATAGGTCAGAGTGCCTCTGCTCAAATGTGTGTGTGTGTGTGTGTGTGTGTGTGTGTGTGTGTGTGTGTGTGTGTGTGTGTGTGTGTGTGATATAAAGTACAGTGGGCTGAGCTGTACCCCAGTCCATGAAATTGTATATTTATTGAATGCAAAGATAAATTTGCTCATAGTGTTTATTACATTCCAACTGCTTAAGTCCGTTGGTGGCTGTTCCTTTGAACGTTTAATGAACGTCTGCTATGTGACAAGAACTGTGATGCACTAGAAATACTGAGCCAACCATGCCTCTTCTCTTCTGGAGCTTTCTGGGCTTAAACGGACACGTAGTAACCAATGATGAGCACAAGTGTAACTCCCTTCTTGGGATCAGAGGAAGAGAGTTTGCCTAAGGAAGGATTAGCCGGGTGGTTGGATGGAACCTTCTGGGGAGAACAAGGACAACCCTCTGTGAAGAGAGCAGAGGATGCAAACCGACATCTCAAGCCTCCAGACAGGCTGTAACTTGAGGGCTGAGACTGTTACTGTATGTGGTGGAAACCGTGTTGCAAGAGAAACAAGAAAAAGACACTTTAGGATGAGGAAACATCCAGGCCCTAGGGCATTGAAGTTTACCGAAACCAGCCCTTCCAGGCAAGACTGTAGCAGCTAACACAGTGTGTTGGGTGTTCAGATTCCCGCAGATTGAGCCAGGGCAGAGTAGAGGGAGGGGAAACCAGTGATACAGTAGATTAGTCACTTAAGACTGACTGGCTTTTGTGAAGACTTGACTCTAATCTTGAGCAAGACAGAAGCCCCAAGAAGACTGAGCAGAATTATAAGATGACCTCTGTGAGTTCTTGAGGTCTTGCTTTGGCTTCTGTGTGGTGAATACCGTGTGAGGGAGCCCTGGCTGGAGGAAAAGACTAGTTGATGGGGAGATACTGAAATGAGCCAGATGCAGAACAGTGTGGACTTAGAGCAGCGGAGGAGGAGGTCAGGAGCTTGCTCCATATGTTTGGGAGACAACAGTGGCATACTGGTGTTGATAAGAAGTCAAGATTCATCCTGAAGCTTTTGTTCGGAGCAACTAGAAGATGTGTCACTATTTACTGAATAGAAAGTTTAGGAATCTACTCTTGGCCCTGTTAATGTTTTGCGTCTTGTTGGATATATACCTGGACAATGAGTAGAAGAAGCTGATAGCTAAGCCTAGAGTTTGAGGGAGGTCCAGGAAGAGAGGCATTTACCCACTCAGGGGCACATAGCTTCCTAAGGCCATTCTTTCTCGGTGTGGTAGGGAGTTATTGAGAGTGGAAATGGGAGAGGCATCATCAAGGCTTAAGGAGTAAAGGTGATGAGGAAAAGGACAAATTGTTTCACATGAACATGGATTCCTACAGGCCAATCAGGGAAGCTCCCTCAGTTCCATTATTTGTCGAAAGATGGGCTTTCTCCCAGTTCTCCCATCGCAGAAAAATTTTAAAAGCCAAATGGAATTCTGGGTGGGGATAGAGGGACTGGGGAGGGAGACGGTGAAACCCCTGTTTTTATAAAGCACTAAATGACTAAAAATTAGTGATGTGGTTATTAAGCCAAAATAACAAAATGTATGAATAAAGCCAAAGAAGGAAGCACTGAGTTCCAGCCAACTTTGACTTGATGGCATTTGCTAACGTGCATGGCTACCTAGGGTACCTCAAGAATATGCATCTCAGCTGCTCACTGGACCCTGTTCTTGCTGCTTACCTGCAGCTCTGAATACTTTGGAATATATTTGGAAATGAGGAAGAGCTCTACTGTCTGGCAGTCCAGGATACCTGAAGGCCCATGGGTGAGCAAGCCCTTACATGTGAGCTGGAAATTGGGACATTTTGTTCAGGGTCACCCACCTTGGGAATAGGACAAAGAAGAGCCAAATGAGGAAGGAAAAGGTAGGTGGGCTGATGGTGGGAGCTGCGCTCACCTCTGAATAACCAGGGCTTATTGAGTCATGGCCACAACTAGTTCTGGAGAGGCTGTTCCTCTCATAGGGCAGTGTGTGGCTTCCAGCATTACACATCAGCCCCTCATTTTTCTAGCCTCGTTGCTTCCTGCTTAGCAGCTAGCACTGTACTAGCACCAAAATAGGTGTCTCGGGTAGCTGATGGAGGAGTGAAATAAACTGAGCCCACAGGGGCAAGCAGACAGGAAACGTGCATGTGTGGGTGCACAGGCGGGACGTTGCACTTCTGAGTGTACGCGCATTTGTGGATACATGTTTCACTCAGTGTGACCAGTGAGAAGGATTGGGTATGGTGGGTTGCAAGACAAAGAGTGCTCCCGTCCATCCCACTAACTGTAACTGAGCTCAGCCCGTAGAGGCAAGCAGAAAGCCTTAGCCTACTGCACTTGGCAAGCAAGAGAAGGCAAGGCCCAAGGTCACTAACTGAGTGAGCCTGCCCTCCAGAGCCACAGCACCTCCTTTTCCCAGACGAAAGAAGCTTCATCTCCCGGGAGGCTTTGGTCTACTGGTTTCCTTCAGTGAATGGAGCAGAAGCCAATTGTTGGCTTCTTAGGCATAAGAGATGTCCAAGAAGGGCTGTCTTCAAAGAGCTGGAAGCCTGGGTTCAGAGGATGGATCCACACCACGGGCTGAGGAAGCTGGGCCCCTACAGTTCCAGGCAGTAGTTCTGTCAAGCATGGGGATGGTATTTGTCCCTTTCCCCCAAACCAGCCTAGGGTCCCTCTCTCTCAGCCTGTGAATAGCCACAGCTGATCGGTGGGAAGGTCCAGGTGTTACCCTGGCTGCCCAGTAGAGGGAGCGTGCCAACCTTTGAGACTTCGAGAAAGGAGCTTGGTCAAACTCAGAATGGGGCCTGTGAGTAGCTGGAACCACCACAGGGGCAAATACTGCTTGCAAAGTCAGACACCTGGTTCAAGTCCTGGGCCAGTTGCATGTTCTCTATGTGTGCCTGATCCACACACACATCTTTCCCAGCCTTAATCTCTTTCTTGTCATTAAATTGTGATTAATATTATGCACCGTCTCACAAAACCGTGTGGAAATTAACTGTTACCTCACATGGCATCACAAGGCCCTGCCAGCTGAGGTGAAGCTTGTCATTCTTTCATTTCTACCATCTGTGTTGGTAGACAGTCAAGGGCACAGGGACCCAGTAGTTCACCCAAGGACTCCCGACACCTCCCATGGTTGTTGAGAGGTAGAAAGTAGTTATGCACAATTCTTTGGAGCTTATAAAATCCCTCTGGTGTTCGGCTAATCACACCAGGAACCAACCTCATCATCACAAACCGTAGATTTGGTCCTAGCATCACTCCCATTTTCAGATGAGGGACTGGGCCTTGGGCCACTAAGTAGCTTCTGCTCTGTTTTTTGAACAAGGGCAACTCTGCCCAGCAGGCACTTCCAGACAGGCCTACTGAGTCCTGGGAACCTTCTCTGATAGCCAGCACTACTGGAAGAACTATAGGGGTCTTGCCCCTTCCTCTGTAATCTGGGGCCTTTCTTCCACATCTCCACAGCCTGAGCAGAGCCTGTGGCCAGGTGTGGTTGAATCCAACTGCCCACTTGGCTCTGCCCCTGTCTCCTCTCCCTGGCTCACAAGAAGTAGCTGTAGATGTCAGCCTTGCAGTCAGAAGAACTATGGCTCTAAGGTTACTCTCCACCACAACTAGGGACCACAGACCAGGCTGCGACTTCCAGCAGCTCTATGAGTGTGTCCCTGGGCCATCGCTTAGGATCACAGATGGGGAACAGGGGCAGGTGACTGCTGGAAGCCTTCAGGCTGTGTGAGGATGTTCTCAAAGGGCACCGGCTTGACACAAGTGCACAGTTCCTTCTGGGCATGCAGGAGAGCAAGCTTCAGACCAGTTCCCCGGAAATGGGCACCCGGAAACTGCGCACACCTGATTCAGGCGAGGACTAGCCCACTGCATTGTAGCCCTTGGAACAAAACGTTTCCAAGAAGCACAAAATGAAACGTTCTGGAGGCTGGTAGTTTTCCACTTGGCAAACATCTGATTTATAGGCACAGTGTGCTCCTGGCTCACCAGATTCCGGTTCTTCCTCCAACCACATTCCATCAGCTCAGCTGGGGCACAAAGCCTAGGAAATCACTGGGCTGGCCTGGCTCTGTCCCTGTGGCCATGGGCAGAGGGAGTGGTCTGGACAGGGTTGTCAGCCACCCAGACCTACACCTAGTTGCTCGGGGACCAGCCACTGAGTGTCTCTAGAAGCAGAGAACAGAGCACTCTTGGATTCCAAAGAGAGCCAACGGACCCCTTGGCCTGGTTTCTAGGCCCCCGCCATTTCAGTGCAGAAGAGCATAGGCACACCTCCTTGGCACACAACAGCCTCAAGGGAAAGCCTCTTAGTTTGGTCTTGATAGACAGGGGCTTCATTTCTGGGAAGTTAGACATTGTGATCTGCTACTTGGCTGTCCCACTGAGTTGAATCAGAACAATTGCCTCCCCCCCCCAAGGGTCATTTTGGTTGACAATTTTAAAATTACACCCCTGTGTTGGTGAGTTTAAGGTCTGGTGTGTATTGGTGAAAATCACCCAGGTGACATTGAGGCTGAAGCGATCTCCGCTGGGGTTGGTGTGCAGATGGGTTTAATTCAGCCAAGCAAGCCTTGATGGAGCTCTACTTCTGGGAAGGTTGCTGGGCCTGCAGTGGGCTGCAGAGGCGAGGAGAGCAGGGTCGTGACTTCTATGCCTAAAAACCTCAGTCTGCACAAACCCCAACTAGCGGCCCTACCACCACCACAGGAGAGGCATTCTGCATGGTGGGCAGACAGCTGCAGGTTAGGAGAACTTCATGATGAAGGTGATGCGAAAGATGGAAGAAACCCCTCACAAATGTAAGAATGCGGAAAAGGGACGAGTTAGTTAGTCGTTACATTAGAACGGCCTCCCTTCCATGTCTGTATCCTACCCTTCTCTCTCTAACCTGGACTGATCACATCCGTTCATGTTGCCTTTGGTTCAAACAAACACCACATTTTTACTAAGCTCCAGATGTCTTGGGCACAATCCTAAGACATGAAGACACAGCAGTAAGACCGATGCTCCACAATCTGTGCGTTCCTGTGAAGGGTGAGAGTGGAGGACACATGGCAACAAATGAGTGAGCTAACAGGTAATATCAGTTACCATAAAAATGTGAATAAAGGAGAACAAGGTGGGGGAACACGTGAATGCACATTAGGGAGGGGGGATGTGCCTTGTTTTAGGATGTGTTCATTTTTATCTGTGCGGATTAGTCTGTGTCTATTTGTCAGTACGTGTACCACATGTAAGCAGTTGCCGGTGGAAGCCAGAAGAGGGCAGCAGATCCCCTAATACTGGAATAACAGGTAATTGTGAACCGCCTAAGTGTGTGTGTGTGTGTGTGTGTGTGTGTGTGTGTGTGTGTGTTGAGGGGGAGGCTCTCTGCAACCACAAGGGCTGCCAGAGTAATGATCCACATGAGGTGAGAAGGAACTCCCCTTCAACAGGACTTAGCTGGTGTTGGTTCAAACCCCAGGGCATATTTAAGTACAGTACAACTTTAGAAAAGGTTTTCTGGTAACAGCTATCACAGTAAAGCATAGAACCACATTGAAACTCTTCTCCAAGGTACCTGTGACCTCTTCCAAAAAGATAGGTCTTATAGCTTTACGGTCTAAGGGAGTATCCAGTGTGGTCTTGACCATACAAGTCCCCAAGCTATAAAGGACATGTGGAATCTCCCCAAAGGATGGGCTCCATTGACTAAAACAGATAATGGTAGAGTTCTAGGGAGAAGGAGTTTGGGGTAAACAATAGTCTGGGGGATTTAGGTATAGCCTGGTCCTACAGATAGCACAGGCCATCAGATTCTTTACTACATTTGCTCCTTCTTTTGACCTCCTTGGGAGCCTGTAAATACTCACACACAGAAAGAGAGAGACAGAAATAAAAGATAAAACCTTTTAAAAATAATTAACTTGAGCAGATTGAAGAAGGAAGCAAAGAGAAATTACAGAATTAAGTAGAAATAAAAATCTAAAATTGACATCTCAGAGAGAGAAAGCAGTCCACAGAGTAAACTTGGTAGCTAGACTTCAGGGCATCACTTTGACCCAAGTATGAAGTACCCATGCAGTAGCTAGGTACATAGGCATCACTGGCAATTGAGAAAGGGGAGGCTGAAGTTCAAGAGCATCGAAAATTGCTGTCACCTCTAAGGCTAGGTAGATGACTATGAATCAGCATTCTCCAGACTTGATGGGCAGGAAATGCTCAGAACCTCCTGGGCCAGGTGAACTTAAATAGAGTTCAGGTATGTGCCTGGTCCTGGGGAGCTGCGCCCATCTTTCAAAAGAAGCAATATTTGGCTTTGTTCATTCTGATTTTTTGGTTTGTTTCCATTTCATTAATTTCTGCTTTTTATGTTGTTATTTGCTTCCTTCTACTTTCTTCATAAGTTTTTATTCTTTCCCTAACTTAGAGATGCCCCTAATTAATTTTTAGATTCTTTCGCATACATGTATATAAGACTGTGAGGATTTTGAATATCATGTATGCTTTGGTCCATAAGTTTATACCAGTAATGATCTCACTATCATTTAGCTTTTGTATGTGTGTACATACAAGTAGGCTGTTCTTTTTATTGTTAGTATTTCATAATGAATTGTTCACTGATCTGCCTCCTGTCTCATCACATGCAAGTATATAATTGCAAAAACAAGCATACTGCAGAAAAAATTGACAGATTTGAATAACAAGTAGAAATTTCAAGAATAAACCACTGAATTGAAAATCATAGGCAATGTGTTAAAATACAACAGCAACAACAACAATCAAACAAAAAACACGAACAATTGGGCATGTGGAAAGTTGAATTTATCCAGAACACAGTAAACAAATACAAAAATAAGGGAAAAATGAAAGAAAGGGTAGGAGCCAAAATTACTGAGAAGGTTAGTGTGTCTGGTTGGAATCCTGAAGGCAGATAGAATGGAGTCAAGGTAATGATGGAGAGTATAAAAAAGATTGAAAGCACAGATGAGTCCTCAGGTCCAGGAAGTATAATATATCTTAAACAGGGTAAGTGAAAAGAAATCCATGCCTGGGTACACTGTGGTTAAATGGCAACCTATCAAAAGCAAAGGAAGGCTGTCAAGATAGCCAGAAACAAAAGGCAACTACCTACAAAGCACAGCTAGAATTAGAATGGCAGCTGACTTCTCAACACAGCAATAGAGAGTCATAACTGTTGGGGAAAATAGATGTTAATCTAGAATTGTGTATCTAGCCAAAGAATTTTGAACCCCTAAGGGTGAAAGACTTATAGGAAACAAAATTGAGAGGACTTACCACCAAGAAAACGGTTCTAAAAGGTTAATTTTGTCTGGGTTAGTGGCACATGCCTATAAGCCCAATACCTGATAGGCTGAGGCTGGAGGGTTGTAAGTGTGGGGCCATCACGAGCTACATAGGAAGTCCCTATCTTAGAAAAACCAAACAAGGCCAGTAAAATGCCTCAAAAGGTAAAGGCACTTGCCCAAAAGCCTGATGATCTGTTTGATCCCTAGTGTTAGATCCAAAGTCTAACAAACACACACCAATGGCAGTTGCTGGTGACATTGTCCTAAATAGCCGTGTAAATTGATTGTTGTAAGGTAAACAACAAGTCTACTAGAAAATCAGACTTCGTAAAGCCCTTTCTGTTCACCAGAAACCTCTCTTAATCCTCCAAAAACTTCCCTTAGCTTTCCCCTAAAAGACAATACCTTGCGCAAGGGCACATAGTTCCAGGTCAATCCAGACAGCCGGTAACAGCTCAGTGATCCACACTGCTAACTGTCATAAAATCTGCTTGATTTTTCCATTATTTGCTCCTGTCTCTGTCCCACTCCACACACACAGATGGCTTTGGCAGTTTGATCCTCAAATATTTCTTTCTACCCTCACGGTGGTCTAGTTGGGTAGTTTCTCTGTGGTATTATTTATACCTGTGACCCATATCATGGAAGAAGAGAATTTCCTGCAGAAATTTCCACATGCATGCCATGGCAAATGAGTCCAAACAGCTCTCTCCCTCCCACCCCCTCCTCTCATACACACACACATACTAAATGTTAAAAGACAGAAAACAAAACAAGATAAAATTCAAGGAAGAAAACAATGCCAAGAGCATGGTATCATGTGTGAGGGAAAAGGGCAAGCCAAGACAGAGTAACCACACCAGTAGCTCAAGCACTCTTCTGCCAGGGAAAAAGAAATGTCAGAACTGAGATATTCTAAATCATTCAATGAGTTCAGAGGTGAGTGTGGCAAGGCAACTCTGGAAGAGAAATGAAAAATCTGCACTCTTACACACATTGGTAAAGTTTGAATATAACTGGTGAAATCATAAAAATAGCATGAAAACCTCCCAAACTTACAGGGAGGGGAAAACTGAAGTAAAGAAAATAACAGTCATTTTAAAAGAGTTTAAAAACTATTTTAATTATGTATATGAGTGTCTCGGGGGGAGGGGGTCTGTGCATATGAGTGTAAGGACCTCTGAAGGCCAGAAAGAGGGTGTCAGATCCCTTGGGGCTGACGTTACAGGCAGCTGGAAACTCAACTCGGGCTTTCTTAACTGCTGAGCCATCCCTCTCAACCCCTCCCAATAAAGTAAAAAACATAAATTTTATATAAGACACAAATGAATAAAGACAGGAATTTTCAGGTCCAAATAAAACAGTGATGTGCTATTTGTGCAAGGCATAACTAAATAATAACGGCCCAGGGAAGGTGAGAGACCCAGCTATGGAAGGGTTTAACAACAGGCTTGAACTGCCTGGAGTGCTAGCTCAGTGCCTGCTTAGCATGTACAAAGCCCTGGCCTCCATCCCCACCACCAAAGCAAAGTATGAGTAATGATGATAGTTAGAAAGCTTCATCTAGGTGTGGGCTGGACCCTGAACAAGGCTGAGGCAGTGATAGGAACAGGCATCGTGGGTAGGGGAGATGCCACAGTCCTCAGTCTTCCTAAAGACAAGAGTTCTTTATGTGCTCAATGTTAAAAGGACATCATTGGCCTTAGGTTCTCAAGCAGGAAATGTTAAGTTCTTGACCCCAAACCAGGGCTGAGTTGTAAACTAAGGTCAAGGGCTTGGAATCTGATCTCCATTCACTTCCAAGTGACAGCAGTGCTCTGGGTGCTGATCTGTTGACAGAAGCAGTCGCCAAGATATCACACTGAGTGCCTGTCTCTGCAATGATCCTTTGAAGCCTCAGTCCCTCTCTCCAAGAGGGAGAAGTGAAACAAGCACCCTCCCTCTGAACTCCAGCAGCCTCCTGTTGCTGCAGGGACAACCCTGCCCTGGTGAGCCCTTCCTCCCTCACCACGAGAAGCTGGCCCTCTTTTGCTGAGTGGGCAGGGTGGTATTTCATTTCATTTCATTTGACTGACAAGGAATCAGGACCAGAGAGCTGGTGACTCGCCCCAGGTCACTCCTCGTGGACAGCAGAGCAGTGTGAAACCCGGTTGGGAGGCCAGTTCCCCTGCTTACCAGTTAGGGCCAGTCCACGGGACAGAGACCGGCCAGCTCCAGCGAAGTTCCCAACATCCGCACCCATGTGTCTTCCTCGTGTACATGCGAAGGTATTTGTTTGGTTGGTTTCGGAGGGATTTTTGTTATTGTTTTTGGTTGTTGTTTATAGTCAAATTAAAAAAAAAACTTAAGGCAGATTTACGAGCTTGTTTTCACATAATTAACAATATCTTTTTCTAGTTCCCATTGGATGTGATTCTGAGATGGCCAGAGAAACTCTCTTTTATGCTAGGCATCCATCTTGGTACCCACTAGCTATTTGCCTCTGACTCCAGTCCCTGGAAGGTAAGTTCCCAGGAACCCTGACTCGGTGATCCCGGCCTAAAAGTATACAGGTATGACTATCTACTTGTTATACTAACTGCTCTTTTGGCTGCTATTACTTGCTAATGCAGATAGATACCCAAAAATGGGTACACTTTGGGGACACTTAACTTGGCAGAACAGAGCAGTTTGCTTGCTTGTGTAGATATTGATGGCCTTCTTATGGTGCTCTCCTTTAAAAGTCCTTTCCCATTTTCCTCCTTCATGGCAATGTCAAATTTAGCTCCAAGATTGTTGATGCTGCTAGCAGCTAATCAATAAATCTTTTAATTATAATTGGATTGAGTCTACGGTCTTTTTCCATAACAATTCCCGAGAAGACTGACATCTAAAAATAATATAGTTTCCAAGCCAGAAAATAGAGACAAACAAAAATAAAAGATATTAAAATATCCCAGAGCTGAAACCAAACAAACATGAATTTATCCATTAAAAGGATGCTGAGAATTGGCTGCAGTTTGGAGGTGTATGCTTCGGAAATAGCTCTCACTACAGCTGTGGTGGGAAGCAACCTGAGCCTGGGGGATGAGGCTAGTAGGGTTGTCCTCGGTATGAAACTGGACTAGGTTCTTTCTTGCCACTGTTCTCCCACGCATGCTCTCTTGCAGCAAACAAGCCCTCACTAAGTGCTTGCCTCTTGATCTTGGACTTCAGAGCTTCAGAGCTGTAGGAAGCAAACTTAGTTTTCTTTATAAATCACTGAACAAGACAGAGAACTGGAGAAAGAAAAGCATCTGAAATGCCTCCAGAGCTTATGGGGTGGGGGAGTTCATATAAAAAGAACTAGGAGTTAAAATAAAGTTGGACTTCTCAAAACCAATGCTGAAAGCTAAAACATGGGGACCATGGCTTTCAACATCCTGTGAAGAAATTACTTCTGAATTAAATTTTTATATTCAGTCAAATGACCACTCAATTACATTAAATATAAATAGAATAAACACTACAACAAAAAAAGCAAAGGTTGCCCTCAGTCATTTTTTAAAAATGCACTTATATTCTATTTATAAAAGAGTCTGTTGGAATAAAAAGATCAGAAAAGTTAAAGGTAACATGTGAAAACAAAAGCTGAGAAGAGGCTATGGTATTGGGGGGTTGAAGAATATGGGGGTCATGGCATGGGGGAGAAGAGTAGAGGAATATCAACAAAAGCAAATTACGTTTGAAAGTGCCATAACAATGCCTAACAACTTTGCGCGATAATTTAAAGCAATAAATAAAGCCGGGTGCGGTGGCGCACAACTGTAACCTCAGCACTCAGGGAGGCAGAGGCAGGCGGATCTCTGCGAGTTTGAGGCCAGCCTGGTCTACAACGTGAGTCCAGGAAGCCAGTGCGACAAAAAGAAACCTTGTCTTGAAAAACCAAAAAACAAAACAAAAAACAACCCCCCCAAAAGCCAATAAATAAATAAAAGAAATAAAAAATAATATAATAGAATTAGGATGAAGTGTATCATGAAAAACACCAAAAGAGAAGCAGAGTAAACTACAGCAGTTAAAATTGTTACTCGTAATAACCTTTGTTGCATAGCAAAGTAGATTTTCAAACTGAAATTAACCTGGAATTCACAGCTTGATCCACTCTCAACTGTTGATCATCTCTGTTGAAAATTGATCCCATTTCTCTGAAATTCTTTCAACAAGTTGACTGTTTATAGCTTTAGCATCCAAGAACTCAAACCCATAAGGAATCACATTAAAGGACACCTGTGATATCTGCTACTTTGGTATTTGGCCACTGAGGAGGTTTTGTTTACTTCATTTTTCTTAAAAATTTTCATGTGTTCTTTATATCTTTTTGGTCTCTAGACTGAAGATGATTTATCGTGGATGAAGGTATTCATGGCTTTGAGGATTTTATTCCTTTTCAAGATATACTGACTGGAATAAGTACTTTTTCACAAGTCATGGCAGATTTTTTTAACATTTTTATTTTATATTAATCACAGGTTATGTACTTTGTATCTCAGTCGTAGCCCCCTCCCTCATTCCCTCCCACTCTCCCCATCCCTCCCTCATCTCCTCCCTGCTCCTTTCCAAGTCCACTGATAGGGGAGGACCTCCTCCCCTTCCTTCTAACTCTAGCTTATCAGGTCTCTTCAGGACTGGCTGCAGTGTCTTCTTCTGTGGACTAGCAAGGTTGCTCCTCCCTTGGGGGGCGGGTGTGTGTGTGTCAAAGAGCAGCCATTGAATTCATGTCTGAAATAGTCCTTGTTCCCCTTACTAGGGTACCCACTTGGGTATTGAGCTACCATTTGCTACATTCAAGCAGGGGTTCTAGGTTATATCCATACATGGTCCTTGGTTGGAGAGACAGTCTCATAAAAGACCCCTGTGCCCTGATATATTTGGTCCTTGAGGAGCTCCTGTCCTCTCCAGTTCATACTAACTCCCCTTTCTTTCATATGATTCCCTGCACTCTGCCAAAGGGTTGGTTATGTGTCTTAATATTTGCTTGGATACACTGCTAGTTAGAGTCTTTCTGAGGCCCTCTATGGTAGGCTCTTGTCCTGCTACTTGGTTTCTCCCACATCCAATGTCCATCCCATTTGTCTTTCTATGTGAGGATTGATCCTCTTACCCCAGATCCTCTTTCTTGTTTATCTTCTTTAGGTGTATAGATTTTAGTATGTTTATCCTATCTTACAGGTCTATATAAGTGAGTATATACCATGTGTGTCTTTCTGCTTTTGGAATACTTCACTCAGGATGATCATTTCCCACCATTTGCCTGCAAATTTCATGATTTCCTCCTTTTTAATTGCTGAGTAGTATTCCATTGTGTAAAAATACCACAATTTCTGTATCCATTCCTCAACTGAGGGACATCTGGGTTGTTTCCAGGTTCTGGAATAAAGCAGCTAGGAACATGGTTGAGCATATGTCCTTGTTGTGTACTTGAGCATCTTTTGGATATATGCCTAAGAATGGTATAGCTGGATCTTGAGGAATCACTATTCCTAATTGTCTAAGAAAGCGCCAAATTGATTTCCAGAGTGGTTGTACAAGTTTACATTCCCACCAGCAATGGAATAAATGGAGACACAGTCATGCATTGCTCGACATGAGACTGTTTAAGAGCATATATTTTGCCTTGTTTTGGTTTTGCCTGTATCCCAGGCTAGCTGCCCAGGAGCTTCCTGCTGACTCTCCTGTCTCCACTGCCTACCTTGCCGTAGGAGTACTGCAGTTACCTGTGTTCTACTGCTTCTGGGTTGTCGACGACCTGTGTTCCAGGGATGGATCCCAGCTCATCAGGCTCGTGCTTGCAGATATCATGTCCCTGATCTCGGTTTACCTGGTCTACAAAGTGAATTCCTGGATAGCCAGGGCTACACAGGGAAACCCTGACAGGGAAAACCAAAAGGAAACAAACAATAAAAACAACAAAAAGGTCTTAGTATGATCCTCTGACTTCACCGTCCCAAGGGGTTACAGCTGAATGCCTCCAAAGCCATGTGTGTGTTATACTCTTATGGGCCTCCCACTGTATACTCAGCCTATAGTTGACTGGACTAGGAGGATATGACTGTAAAGAAGAAAATGTTAAAAATAATTTTAAGCCAGATTGGTTCATTTTAAAATTATCAGTGATAAAACAAGGCTATGATGGTTTGAATTAGCATCTATCTAATCTAGACTATTCTACACTTTCTCTTCCATTATATTTTTCTCTTCCACTTAGTTTTCTTTTTACATTTTGGCTTAGAAAAGATGTAAAACTCTTCCTCCAGCTAAACCTCTATCTGTCTTAACCTGTGTTCATCTTAACCAACATTCTGTTTTCTGTTCTGCCATTTTTGTGTTTTTAATATTTGCTTTCATATGTAAAATTACCCATTAATTATTGCAGTGTACAGATTTTTATATATTACGAATATTCTTTAGACTTCATACATACAAAGCACATAAAGAGAGTTTCACTCCAATGTGATTAGAGTACTTTCATTTAAAGGTGAATGTTCTCATACTAGCCAGAATCTGAGCGGCATAGCTAATCCAAATTGCTGACAGGTTTGTACTAACTAGACATGACAGCAATGCTCAAGGTCATGTCATTACTGCCTGGTACAAACTATGCTTACATTTGTATTTGGCTTTCTTTTCTTTTTAGGAGTATTTATTTTATTTTGTGTGTATACTAATGTTTTTGCCTGCATGCATGTGTGTATACCAGGTGCATGCCTGGGGGCTGGGCAGGCCAGAAGAGGGTGTCAGATCTCCTGGAACTGAGTTACAGATGAGCTGACATGCGGTGCTGGGAATGGAACCTGGGTCTTCTGCTGGAGTAGCCAGTGCTTTTTTTTTTTTTTTTTTTTTTTATCATCTCGACTTCTCCACGTTCAGTGAGTTATGAAGGTGTCTTCAGCAGGAGGACCTTGGCATCAGTTTGCAGGGAGCAACCACTAGCATTGGCAATAGCTTGGGTTGTTGGGAGGTTTCCATGTGAAGCCCCTATGAAAACACCTTGATTAGATGTAGCCCATCCCTGGCACCGGCCTTCTCATTTGGGGAGACGTCTAGTGGGGACCTTGTCCCCCTGTTATTTGGTGGCTCCACTTAGATTTCTTTCATATATGCATATCTTTTAAGATGTTCCTACTGTGTTTGGTTTCCATACAGCCCCTCAAATGGCCCTTAGTTTTAGCTGCTCTTTACCCACCTCTTCCCTCTCTGTCCCCATTTGACCCTCCCATTCCAGCACCCAACTCCATCCATCCAGAACTGTCTATTTCCCCTTCCTAGGGAGATCCTTCTTTCTACTTAGTCCCTTACTCACTACCTAACTTCTGTAGTTATATGGATTGTAGCTTGCTTATCAATAATATAACAGCTAGTATCTACATATAAGCAAAAACATAACATTTTTCTTTGGGGATCTGGGTTATCTCACTCAGGATATTATTTTTCTAGCCCCATCCATTTACCTGAAAATTTCATTATTTCTCCTTTAAACATCAGAATAATATTCCATTGTGTAAATGCACTACATTTTCTCTATCCATTCATCCACTGACAGATAGCTAGGTTGTTCCAATTTCTGGCTATTATGAATAGAGCAGCAATGAACATGGTTGATCAAGATCCAACTATGGTATAACTGGATCTCGAGGTGGATCTAGTTCTGTCTCTCTGAGGAGCCACCATACTGATTTCCACAGTGGTGGTACAAGCATACACTCCCACCAGCAGGAGATGAGTATATTCCTTTACCTCACATCCTTGTCATCATAAGCTGTCATTTGTTTTATTGATCTTGGCCATTCTGGCGGGGGTAGGATGAAATGTCAAAGTACTTTTGATTCACATTTCCCTCATGACTAAGGATGATGAACTTCTTTCTAAAGTGCTTCTTAGCTCTTTCTAGTTCCTCTTTTGAGAACTCTGTTTTGACCAGTACCCCATTTTTCCACTGTGTTGTTTTCTTGATGTCTAGGTTTGTTTGTTTGTTTGTTTTTTAGTTCTTTACATATTTTAGATATTAGCTCTCTATCAGATGTGTAGTTGGTAAAAATCTTTTTCAATTCTGTAACCTTCCACTTTGCCCAGATGATGGTGCCCTTTGTCATACAGAAGCTATGAGAGCTAAAGTTACATTTAAGTTTTAATTACTGTGCCTAAGAGACCCAGGAAGCAAAAAATGCCTGTAAGGCCCCTGTGCAAGGACAGACACATCCTGGACTGCTGGTAGCTATTGTTTATGGTCAATGAGCTTTCCGAATGAGAGAGCAGACTCTGCACAGAGCCAAGAGTACCAGTCACTTCGGCTCTCAAGCTGTGGGTCAGCCTTTCACAGGGGTCACCCAAGACCTTCAGAAAATACAGATATTTACATTTCAATTCATAAGAGCAGCAAAATTACAATTATGGAGTAGCAACAAAATAAGTTTATGGTTGAGGTCACCACAACACAAGGAACTGTATTAAAGGGTGGCAGCGTTAGGAAGGTTGAGAACCACACTCTAAGGGAAGACCAAGGCAAGGCTCATCCTTCAGCCTCACAGGCTTACTGCACAGACTTCAGGGTGTCCCTTGGTGGCAGCTGAGGGGCCAATGGGGATGGCAAGTCATTTCCCTTAGCTTGACTATGGCTCCCCACCATTTCCTTGTCCTCTACCTCTCTGCTCTGAATTTGCTTCTCGCAAGTACAGCATAAGCCCGCTGTGGTTTTTGCCCATAGTCACCTTATAAGAGGAATTGAGCTAAGATGAAAATGTCATTAAACACCAAACAAGAAGTGATTTTCCTTTCTTCACTGCTGTGCTTTGAATGTTTCCTTCAAAGCTCATATTAAAATGTAAGGGCTAGCCTATAATCCCAGCAGGCAGAGGCAGGTGGATCTCTGTGAGTTTGAGGCCAGCCTGGTCTATAAAGTGAGTCCAGGACAGCCAAAGCTACACAGAGAAACCCTGTCTCAAAATAGATAGATAGATAGATAGATAGATAGATAGATAGATAGATAGATAGATAGATAGATAGATA
>CM053744.1:93560696-93615943 GCA_028658305.1 Pachyuromys duprasi
AATGACCTCACGGTTTCTGTGGGCCTGGAGTCCAGGAACAGCTTGGCTGGTTGCTCCATGCAGGGTCTTATTGGACTGAATCCAGTTGTGTCCTGTCCAGAACATGGGGGTTCTCTTCTCAGCTCCGTGGTTGCTGGCAGGATTCAGCTGTATATGTGAGGCTGCATCCCATTTTCTTGTTGGCTATCAGCAGGAGACCACTCTCGGCTTCAGGAGGAGCCTTGGTAGCCTCGCCACACAACCATCTCTGGGGACCTCCCCACAACCTGCTAGGAGTCACAAGCAATGTGGAAGTCATCCTAGGAGTGACCTCCATCTTGCCATATCTATTATCATTGGCTACTGATAAGCCATCGGTTCTGCTCACGCCCAGAGGGTTGTGCTGACATAGAGCGGAAGGCCAAGACCTTAAGAAAGTTTAGATTTCTGCCTGCAATACTTACCCTATTTGCTCAGAGACCCAGAAATCCTCACATACACTCCTGAGGTGTTTGCCAAACAGAAAGGAAAATACAGTCACAGAAGATGTGAATGTAAATGGTCTTGGTAGCTTTGCTCAAAGCAGTTCCGAACAGAAAACAGCCTGGACATCCATCCCTTAGCCAGCAACCATGAGACTCCTGAGGATGACTGTTCAGCCGTAGGGACTAACAAACATCTCTGCAGACGAATCCAAAAACGTGCAGAGCTGAAGCTGGATGTGAACCTCACCTCATTTCAGGAACCCAGTTGTAGAAAGCTGCAGAGGTAAACCAGTTCTCTGTGGCAGAAATCAGATTAGCACCACTTTAGGAGGCAGAATTTAGCAGCAGGGAGCCAGGCAGCTTTCAGGAGTGACTGAAATGTCTTGATTCTTGATGTATGGTCATTAAGAACTGGTAAGTTTGGCGTTCGTTGTAGGCAAGTTATACCCAAGGTAAAAGAAACTCAGACTACTTCAGAGTGGAATGTATTGTGCCCGGGGTTTTGGACCAACCCTAAACAAGTGGCACCCTAACCCTCAAGAGGGACAGGATCTACTGATGAGGGTGACTTTATCCCCAAACTTCCTGCGCGTAGGTCAGGTGTGCTGTGGTCCCACCCAAGGATCCGTGTCTTTAATGAAAGTTTGCAGAGCCTCTTCTCCCTGGAAGAAATCCTCGCATAGGCTTGGTTGGCACCCTCCCTCAAGTTCATTCACTCATTTTTCACTAGGGCTTCTTGTAGTAATTACACAAAAATTGGGCAGGCCTCAGGACGCATGGCCCCGGTCTCCAGCACAGTGATGGAGAGAGATTGTCTTTCATCTGCCCGGTCCCTGGTGGGTCCAAGTACCACTTGCCCACAACTGTTCATGTGTTCAGTGGAGCCATGCGTCCTGAGGCCCTAAGACTCATGTGTTTGAATGCTTGACCCACAGGGAGGGAATGGTACTGCTAGGAGGTGTGGCCTTCTTGGAGTAGGTGTGACCTTTTGGAGGAAGTGTGTCACTGTGGGGATGGGCTTTGAGGTCTCCTGTGCTCAGGCACAGTCTCTCTTGGCTGCCTGCAGATTGAGATGTAGAACTCTTAGCTCTGTCCCCAGCACCATGCCTGCCTGCATCCCACCATGCTTCCTGCCATGATGACAATGGACTAAAGGTCTACCCTGTAAGCCAGCTGCAATTAAATGTTTTCTTTCGTAAGAGTTGCAGAGGTCTTGGTGTCTATTCACAGCAATAAAACCCTGACTAAGATGAGGGGCATCCGTAGCCTTGTCCCTGTTGCTCATAACCAACTCCAGGGCTGGGGCCCTGAGACAGCCTGTGGATACTGTCTGGGAGAACATGGTTTCATTTTAATCCCAGGAGGGGCTGCTTCACAGCTGCTGACTATGATTTGCCTTGTGCTCTAGCAGAGGTGTGATTTCACCAGCTGCAGATAGTTGTGTGATGTTTGGGAATTCTGGGGACTTTTCAGAGGGTATATAAATGCTAGGACCCCAAGAGGCAGGGTGGGTTGCTGGTTGATTGTTGGTTGTTGTTGGTCGTGGTTTGTTAAGTAGTTGTACACAAAGAAGAAATTAAATATCCTGGCAATTAGGATCAAGTTCCTTGCCCCAGGGAACTTGTCCCAGTCAGCAGAAGCAGTCAAACAATAATGGCCCCTTTCCAACCCCTGACTCAGTTTATTCAAGGGTATTTTCCCTTTCCTCTTTATCCTTTTTTCTCTCTTCTCTAGTGTTAGGGAGTTGAAAGGGTGGAAGAAAGGGGGTGGAAAAGGGTGGAAGAAAGAATCCACAAAGTAGCAAGCGCCAGCTATGCAGCAGGTCGGCGCGCTCCAAATAGAGGGCACCATCTAAAGGACTGCACGGTATCCCACGACTAGCCTGAGATCACTTCATGTGAAGCTTTCCCCTGTGCTTCCCTTCTCAGAGGAACAGCCAGCTCCACCGCTCCCTTGAAGAAAGATAGAGCACCCAGCAATGATGGGACCAGGCTATAGACCTCAGCCCCTCAGTCGTCAGCAAGAATGGGATGTTTGTGAGCTCCAGGCTGTGCTGTGAACCCATGAGGCAGATCTAATGCACCACTCACCTGAAAGTCCCTCTTGGCAACAGATGCAAGGCTCCAGGGGATGGCTCTGCCTTGCACCCTTGGGTACCCAGTGCCCTGCCAATGTTGGCAGCCAGGTCAGAATGAAACCAAACAGAGACAGGGCAATGGTTCATGAAAGCCGCCCAGGTACCAGTGGAGTGGATTCGTGGTTTCTGAAGGCCAATCATGCACAGTTCCATGTGCAAGGAGGAAGGGATAATGTAATATCAGGAGCTGCAGATCACAGCATGGAAAGGATGAATCTTGTAAAGCACATACTAAGGGCCAGCTGCCCTCCTGGGTGCTTTGTTTAAAGCACTATAAACCCCAAAACAGTTTGGCAGGGCAGGGGTAAGTCTTTTTTCTTATAAATGAGAAGCCGAGGCTCAGAGAGGTTAAGTAACTGGTCCAGCATCACACTGAAATAGTAGTTGATTAAAGGTCCAATTACTTTGAGAACTCCATGCATCCCTGCCAGTACCCCATTGGCCTTCTTACCAGAGACTGGCTGCTGGAAGTAGAGAAGTAGTGGTTGGTATGGAAGTTCCCAAGGGGAAGCTCCTCTCAGATCACAGTTTGAGGGTAGCTGGAGGATGCCTCACAGAAAAGGCAGCACCTGGGACATTCCTGACAGTGTCCCCACTCTGGCCATCATCACCCTCACTGTCGTCAGTGTCCTCAGCATGCTGCCCGACTTGAGGGTGGGAGGGGATGCCTGAGTAGCTTTTCTTTTATTTGAACTTTCACAGGTCCTGTGACTTGGGGGCAGCTCCTCTCAGGAATGGCATTGGAGGCTTGGAGCAGGCTAATGGCCCTTTTGGTAAGGGGTCCCTGCCAAGTATTTGTGGGTGTGTGTCCTTGCCCAGGTGAGGAGGAAGAGGCCAGGCCAAAAGGATTACTGGGCATTTGAATTCAGCCTCAGAACAGCAAATATTGACTCAAGAAGCTGCCCAAAGGAGCTGACATTTTTATAGTTAACAAATAAAGTTGAGCCTACAGCCAGGGCCCTTTCTCTGCTGGGCTCCATCTCTGTCATCTGCTTTTGGAAAGAGGAAGAGCTGATGGGAAAAGTCCACAGGGACCTGGATGACATCACTGCTTCTTCTTAGAGGAAACTGGGGAGCCCCAGGATACAAGGGTGGACCCAGTAGACTGCCAACCGGCCAGCAGGTGTCAAGAGTCCCCTGGAGCAAACCAGAAGTTGGCATCTGAACTCTCAAAGATAACAGACAAACCTCTGTCCTACACAGCTTTGGAGCTTCCGCCTCTGGCGGCTCTTGGGTCCCCCATTCATGGGTGAGGGGGCCTGAAGCCCCACCAAGAGAGATGGCAATGCTAGATAAACAGCCAGAGGACAGGGAGACCTGCCCAGCTCTTCCTTTCCAAGGCAAAGCAAAGGGAGGGAATTCACTGGCTGAGTTCCTACGCATGGAGCCAGAGCGCATCTCTGCCAGAGAGCAGTCCCTGCCCTGGGGCTTCACAGTGGGATCCAGAGCCTGGCACAGCACCCCTGCCTCCACAGGAGGTTCCAGCAGCCCCCTTGCCTGCCTTCCCTCTCCTCCTAGGTGAGCATGAAGCACTACCCACTGTCCATCACCGCACTTGCTGTCTCCTCTGCAGGAAACATTTCTTCTCTCCTGCCCGTCTCTCTGAAGATCTGAGCAGACAGAAATCACTGCATCCCTCTCCCCTCACCCAGACACAGGTTCGTCATCTACTACAGAGCACTTGTGCTATTTTGCCCCATGAGGCTGATTCCTTGACCACTTGCCCATCAGCAGAACTTCTAGGTCAATGCACCGACCAAAGCATCTCCAACTTTTGGGTTGCTTCAAAGCCTAGAACAATATTGGGGACTGGGCAGGTATGTACTCAGCGCCTATGACAGTGAATCAAGGCTGTGACCACTCGAAAACCAGCCTTACAGATTCATCTTAAGCTAGTCAAACCTCACTGTGATCCTTTGGCTAGAAGAGATGTGTGCATAGCCATCGGCCTTTATTCTTCCTCTATGTATTCATCTACTCTCTGCCTCTGCTTGGATTTGGGGGATGGGGGCACAGATAGGGATGGGGAGTAATAGGGTGCCTACAGCTCCGTTGTCCCTGTCTGGGGCTTAATTTCAAAAGGCTACTTATTAAAGTGAATACAAGAGACACTGGGGCCAATCTCAGCAGCTCACTGCTTTTTCACACTGGCTCACTCTGAACAAGCGCCCTTCTGCCCACAGCCCCACAGCCTCTGGCCAAATGGAGCAGGAGAGCTTCTCCTCCCTCCCTCCCATCTCTTAGCTCTGAATGGCCTTGGGCAAGGTTCCTCTATTTGAGGTTTCTTCTTCCTCACTGTGAAGGAAAGGCTTAGTCTGGTTCACTGCTGAGCCCCTTCAGCTCTGACATTTGATGGCTGTGGCTGTGGGCTTATTGTTTCTGGGTTTTAAGTTCCTTATGCAAAAGACAGAGGTAGAGACAGTTCTGACCTCAGAAGGCTATTGTGAAATCATTTAGGGTCACGCCTGACATATAAGAGATAATGCGTGTTTGCTATAATTCAAATAATACAAGGTTCTCTTGTTAGTTGCTTAGAACTTGATATACTCATTTATACTTTGGCCTCAGATAGGGTCAGCAGATATTTGGCACAAGAACTGTTATAGTCTTCCTTTAAGCAATAGACATCACTAATCGATCAGAACATTCTGCACAGGCAGCCAGGGTGATTCCATCCTCACATCTTGTCTCATGCCAGCATGATCTAGCAGCCTCTATCAGTTAATCCAAAATGCTATTCTCCCCTCTCCAAAGTATTTCTTAATCAAACTCAGCAGCCTACAGATACCTCTTTGGGGGCTCTTATTGTGTTCTTTAATAACTCTTTTATTTGTTGGTGCCCCATTTAGACTCTGAGTCCCAGGAGAAATGGACCATAGTCCATCTCTCTTCCATCTAGTGCAGTGTCCAGACATTCCATGCATTCAAAAGATAAGACAGTAGGCCCTCCGACTGGCAGACATCTGGTGGTTATGGTGTGGCTTTACTGAGATCCATGTTCCCTGCCTCTGGGAGTCTGCAGAAACAGGACCACTTTTCCCCTGTAGGAGTCTGGGAACCCTCAAGTGAGCTGACATGTGGGGAGGGAATAGGATGGCCAACATGAGGACTTCCAAGACTGCTCAGAGGGGGATGCCTCTCCCAAAGCCCAGGTATCGGTATCCCCCTGGGGCTTCAGCTGCAGGGCAGCTTTCAACTTAGCAACTAATGGATGCAGAGAGTGCAGGTACTGCTCTCTGTGCTTACACACAGGGCTCCCCATCACCTAGGAGACAGAGTGGAAGAGTGGGTGGACTAGCATGGGGAGGGACTGCCATCTGTCTGATCAGCCAGGGCAGAGGCCCACTGCTGGGGTTCAGACAGTCCCCAGCCTGCCCACACTGTCCCCAGCTGTGTTCAGTTGTTCACAGCCATGGCCCAAGCTTGGCTGCTTGAGACTTGGTTTCCAGTGTCCTGTCTCATGGTGGCATGGCGTATTTAGGCTTCTGTCTATAAAGCACAGTTACCAAATGGGGTCAGACAGGGAAGCTATATGCAATGTATGAGCCCTGGGGAGACTTCCGTGTGCCACAGCTACCCCATGGACCCTGAAATGCCAGAATAAGGATGAAGCCAAGAAGGATGTCTTGCTAAGTATACCTCTTGGCCACATTGCTTGTTATTGCTGCTCTCCTCACTCCACACAACCCCCTTTTTAGCGGGAAAAACAAGACTTGGGAAGGTTAGGTAACTTCCAAAGATGACATAGTTTGGGAAATAGGACATGTGTCTTCAAGTATTGGGGTTTTATCACTGAACTAAAGGCCTTATCAGCAAGGACACATTCCTCTGACAAAGTGTTAGTACCACTCCTTTGTAGCAGGCAAAGTCTTTGGTCAAAATTCAATAGTAAAATACTTCTGTGAACTCAGATGGTTCACATGACACCCCTACGTGGGATGCAAGGAATTATTACAAGAGCAAGCCAACCCTATTCTATAAAATCCAGAGGGGATCACGTGTTCATGCCACACTCTCACACTGGGCCTAAAAACCCAAACCCCACGTAGCCTCTCATACAGTAATCCCCTACCTTAAGCCCAGACGAGGTATTTATCTGACCTAAGAAATGAAGAAAGAGCTAGGGAGATAAAAGACCAGTGTTCAAGCAAGCCAGCTGTAGGGTGTGTACATGATAAAGAGGTCTCCTCTGTGTTAAGCTTTACAAGGAAAGTGACTGAGATGGTCAGTTGCCTTCTCATCTCTGGCTCTGCTTTCTTTAACCCTTCTCTATCTATAAAATAGGTTCTTTTGTTCACCTCATGAGAACAAAATAGACCGTTGTGCTGGACAGTTTTATGTCAATTTGGCACAAGGTAATGCCATTTGAAGGGGGGGATCTCCATTAAGAAAGTGCTTCCCTAAGATGGGACTGTATGGAAGCCTATAGGGCATTTTCTTTCTTTCCTTTTTAAGTGTGGGTAGGCGGAGAGAGTGGAGAGGGCCCAACCCATTGTGTGTGGGGTGGGGCCGCCCCTGGGCTGGAGGTCCTGGAGTCTATAAGAAAGCAGGTTGAGCCAGCCTGAGGAGCAAGCCTGGAAGCAGCATCCTCCGCCGTCTCTGCGTCAGCTCCTGCCTCCAGGTTCCAACTCTGTTTGAGTCCCTGTCCTGGTTTCCTCCCATAATGAGCTACAATGCGGAAGCATAAGCCAAATAAACCCTTTCCTCCCCAATTTGCTTTTTGGTCACGGTGTTTCATCACAGCCATAGAAACCCTAACTAAGACAAACATGCTACCCGATTCTAAAACTACCAATAGAAACTAGCTGACGTTCACATCTGTTGTAAGCTTGCCTTTTGGACACCCTCCCCTCTAGGATGCTGGGTCTGGAGATCACTTTTTTAACTGGTGGTGGTGGGGTTGTTGACATCTCCCCTTGGTTCTTGGGTAAACAATAACACAGTAGGCACCTACTGTGTAGGGAAATGTGCTGGAATGTGGTTGTGGGCTTTCCTCTCAGCTTCACTCCTTACATGTTCGACACCACTCTTTTATGGATTCAGTCAGAGCCATCCATTGCTCTCCAGAGGACCAGGATTGCCGTCAGGAGCATAAAGCAAAGGGCATTTTTCTGAAGACATTTTACTTAAAAGGTCGTTAGAGCTAAGCGGTGCTATTCACTGGCGTTGAACTGAGAGGTTTGGGATAAAGCTGCTTCCACACATATTTTCAATCTTTGGTAAAGGTTTCTCTGTGGGAGGTAAACTGTACCCCAACTTCATGGATGAACAGGGTATAGTCTTCTGTTACCCAAGTGGCTAACTAAGACCCTTGTTTAAAAAACAAAACAAGCAGATGTGAGCTGGGACTCATCAAGCTGTTTCTATATCTCACTTCCTTCTTTCTGGCTACGAATATAGACTTGCCTCCTGTGACTGACACTGAACAATTTTGGGGTCCTGACTGCTGCCTAATTCTAGAACTCAGAAATAAAGCCTGTTGCGGTCTGAGAAAATGGTTGACACTATCTTTTTTTTTTTTCTGAAAATGGATTAAAACTATCACATTCTAATTACCATTTTTAGTTTATGGTTGTTTTATTTGGACATTACCCCATTACAAGTTGAGGGGCATCTAGAATCTGAGGAAGAGAGCTTTAGCAAGTCCAAATCCATCACACTCACTTCATTGACATGTGTTGAGATCTTACCTGTGTCACAAACATTGTTCTGAACACTGCCATTATTGGTCATAAAGAAGGGGAAGTCATCATGAGAGACACTGTTCATAGCAAGCTTCCAGTGAACATAACCTATGGAGAAGCAGCATTGTCCTTGGGTTGGTCTCAGACTTGGCTCATGCCTTCTGACCCCGCAGGACAATGTTTCCTCTCCCATTCCTCAAGACACTCATAAGCCTCAGCTCCCTAGAGGAGGGTACCCATTACTTAGAAGGGCCATGGATGGATTGAAGAGAAGCAGTCCAGAATGCCCCTCTATGCCAGCATAATACACAGCACATGACAGAAAGGAGCTGCCCAGCCTCTCCTTACTGCCTGCCCTTCCTATGCCAGGCACACCAGCACAGACATGATGGTGCCTGCCTTGTGACCCAGTCCTCCCACCATCCCCTTTATAGGCAGGAGAGCTTGGCTGCCATCCCCAAGGTCATGAGGTGCTAGGTCAAGGTCGAAACTGGGATTCCACTCCAAAGCTCCAGCACTTCAAAGCCCTCACACCACGCGTTCTGCTTTGCTGAACACTCTTCATCAGTGTGCCAAGATTGCTGCTGTGGACAGAGCCAGGGCCCAAAACGCTTGCCTGGACCAGGAAGACAGCGATTCTTTCAAGATGATGTTCAGTAGGGAAAGTGTAAGATTATGAATCCAGGTCACAAGCTTTGAACCTATTCTTCCTCGGCATGCTGGAGTCTTGCGCTTGGCCCTCAGAGCAGGATGTAGGGACCTGGTAGGACACGGATCCATAATGATGTGGCTGACCTTTGGCTAAACAGAAGCCTAGATGAGCAAGAAGTGGTCTTGGCTGAGCATCCTTGGTTGAGACATTAGAATCTGTTCAGGGAAATAAAGTACAGAAAGAACTTGAGGCAGGCAGGCCTGGGCTCCTTACCCCTTTACCATGTGCACCTTGGGCAAACTGTTGACTTCCCTATTTTTCTTATCTTATGGACTTTAGGCTGAGATTCATGTTAACTGCTGGAAGGAGTAGGCCTAATTTAGCTATAAATTTTTTTTCAGAGACTAGTAGACAAGCTATCCATAGCTGACTTAACATATTTGAAAATCATTCACCTTGCAAAGGAATTCGGCTTGTACCATGCAGTGCTAGGAGCAGAGGATGGTTGGGGCTCAGCAGGAAGAAGGTTTGGTGGGGATTCTGTAGCAGTTTCTGTACCAGTCCCAGGCACCGTCGGAGGGCTGCTTGACCCACAGCTATTTAGAAGGTCAGGGATTATGTCTACTGGGTTGTGGAGGCATATTCCTGCAATCCTAGCACTTGGGAAATGATCAGAGGCTCAAGGACAGCTTTGGCTACAGAGTGATTTGAAGACCAGTTTTTAGCCACATGTGATCCCATCTCAACAAACAAACAAACAAACAGAAAAGCAATCAACTTTAAAGAGTGACATCCAACTTCTTATGCCTTCTCTTGAAGAACTCATTATGAACTTTAGCTTATTGTAGAAGAAAATTTATCTAGAACTACATGAATATAGGCAGAAGTCCTGGGCCCAGGGGTCAGCACTTGGCTACACGTTGACAAATGGTTTTCCAGAGATCATGTGTCAGTTGCAAATTCTGCCTGCATTGGAAAAAAGCACCCTAGTCCCCATGTCCTCTCCAACACGGAGAATCAGTACTTACAAACGTTTTCCAGCTTGGTGGTTAGGAAGGCACACTTGTAGAAATGAAGCCCACCATGCTTATTAAAGTGCAGACAGTTGCCACTCTGTCCTTTATAGGCTCTGTGAACTAGGAGTCATGCCCTGGCCTCAGTTTCTCCATCTCTAGGATGTGGGCACAGCATGGAATTAGTTGAAAGGCTTACATGAGATACTGTAAGTTATAAGAGTGCGGTAAGTGTTCGATAAACACATTGTCTATACTTCATTGCACCATAGTAAATGTAAACTGTTTTTCCTATTGCTTGTCATTCTGTGACTAATGTGTTTGGCTTTTACTTGCTTTTCTATTGGAGCCCAGGGCCTTTTCCTTACTGCTATATCTTAATAAGACTTGAGCTGCTAATTATATAACATATACCATTCTTTTTAATACTTACTTCATAGTATAATCACCCAGGAGCTTTGAATGTTGAACATTTACCGATTTGTTTGGGTGAATGAGAGGGAGGCACTTGCATGTGGAGATTAGGGGATAATTTGTGGACTTGGTTTTCTCTTTCAGCCATGTGGGTTCTGGGAAACCAACTCAGGCCATTAGGCTTGGCAGCAAGCTCTTGTACCTGCTGGGCCATCTCACTGGCCCATCCGGGAGTTTAAAAGTGGAACCTTCCTCCATGGGAAGGCTCGAGAGTCTCAGTTGTTGGAACTGCCTGGGATTTCTCCCTTAACACCAGGAGTGAAGCACAGTGGGCCATCCTAACATGGCCACTTGCTCGCTAACTGTGTTCATCTGCAGCTTGAGGTTTAGACATTTTGGTGTTTATAAACGGAGCCAGACTTATTTTTTCCAATGCCTTTCAAGTGACTCTTGAATATCCTCTGTTTATGAAGATTCTTCCCATTCAGACAGCCACACGTTCCTCCGGTCTCCTGAGATAGGCTGCCTCTTACGCGCTTCTATGATGTGGGTTGCCGAGCTCTCTGAGCTTCCATTTCCCCAAAGTGGGTGCATTAAGTCAGACTTTCCAAAGACTTCTTGGATACTTTATGGAAAAAAGAATAGTTTCCTGGTCAAATACATTTGGAAAATGCATATTAACATGTCAAGGTTCTGAGAAATGGCATAGGAAAGAGGCTACTCTCCAACTCCACTCCCGAGTCAACCACTCCTCAAACTGAAGCCCTGCATGTGCACAGAATTTGTGTGTAAATGTTCACAGTGTTCCTAATGATCAAGAGGTGGGTGCAGCCCACATGCCCATCAAATGGCGCTGATGGATGGACAATCAAAGTATCCACACATTGGGGGCTTGCTCAGCTGTGAAAGGAGTGAAAAGTTTGTTCCTGCTAATCATGAGCAGACTTTCAGAACAATGTCAGCAAAAGAGTCCAGTCTAAAAAGAGCGCATACAATAGTCCCACTTGGGGGAAATGTCCAGATTAAGCAAAGCTCTAGAGACAGGAAGTAGAGGCGTTATTTCTAGGGGCAGAAGTGTGGGTGGGGGCAGGCGTAACTGTCATGGGTACAGAGTTTCTTGGTGGAGTGATGAGGTGTTTAAAAATTAGGTTGGGGAGAGGACTGTAGAACTCTGCAAATCAACCAAGTTCGCTATACCTTGCTGGGCCTGGTGGTACTCATCTTTGATTCCAGCATGCAAGGAGGCTGAGGCAGGAGGATGACAAATTCTCAGCCAGCCAGGGTTAGATCCTATTTCAGAAAAGAGGGTGGAAGGACACATCCAAGGAGGACATTTTTATGGCCGTGTGGTATCTTTCATAATGGTGTTTTGAAAATGAGAAGGGCCAGGTGTTTGGAAAAGCTGAGTGTTCCCTGGCCATATTTCCATTTAACCGGGGACCTTGAGCATGGCATTGCTCTTAAAATCTTCCAGCCTTATTTTCCTCATCTGAAAAACATGACCTGCAGAGTCACTGTGCTTTGGGCAGCTCCAGGACATTTTTGGTCTGTTCCTTGGAAGATGATAAAGCAACAACTGAAACCTGAAGTGCTAGGGAAACGGTTTGCAGAACTATAGAGAGAGGAAAGTGCTAGGAAAATGGTTTGTGGAACTATAGAGAGAGTAAAGTAATAGGAAAATGGTTTGCAGAGCTATAGAGAGAGGAAAGTGCTAGGAAAATGGTTTGCAGAACTATAGAGAGAGGAAAGTGCCGGGAAAATGGTTTGTGGAGCTATAGAGAGGCGAAATGTAGACCTAAATTTGTTTCTGGCAGCCTGGGAACTGAGTTGTGTCTGTCCAGCTTGGGGCTCTGGGTGACAGCAACATTGTCTGAGAGCCTGTTTGGAGCTAGGAGGAGTACAGCATGAGATATCACATATTGAGGGACCACGGAAGGTGGTGGTTCAGGACAATCAATCCCCCCACCCATAGGCCATGTGAGGTGCCTGGGCAACTCTTTAACCTCTTTAAGCTTCGTATTCACATCCATTAACATAGCAAGGTTGACACTTGTTTCAGAGGAGCCAATAGGAGCTAACAAAAGAGACTAGCCTTATTGCTCAGTGCTGGGTAGGTGGCCTATATTCTGTCAACCTCGGGCCCTGCCATTCCTCGCTTTAGGCCTGTAGCCACCCTAAGAGTCAGAGGCGGCCATGCCCCTTCACAGAGGAGGAAACGGAACTCCAAGGCTGAGTGGCTTGGTGTCTCGTTTACCTCCATTCAATGTTACACTCACTGTGAATCCTTGGGATTATTAAAGTCATATATCATCATGGAAGAGTGACTCCCCTGCTTCCCTACAATTTAGTATCTCTTACTTTATTATAAAATACAAACAATGGACAAAATTGTTCCTACAATTCTGCACACTGCTCTGCTTATTTCCTTGAGGGAGGATTCCTGGAAACAGAATTACTAGGTCAAAGGGTATGGACCTGTGTGCCATTCTACACATGAGTTGCCAAGTGACTTTCGAGAAGAGAAGGGCTGTGATGCCCAGTGAGCCATGCTGGAGAAGCCCGCAGAGGAGGCTGAGTTGCCTGTGTGGCTGTGGGCCTATTCTTTGGACTGAGAGAGATCATCAGACAACTTCCCAAGGAGCCTCCATTGTCAGGATAGGGGGAAAATGCTGGGGGAGTCGGTGGTCTGCTAACAGCTTCCTACCGGTAGACTGTGGACAGCCAGCATGCTGCCTGCTGAGTGGAGAGCACAAACTGTGGAAGTGAAGGACTGCCTGGTCACTCAGCCAGTGCTAGCAACACCAACCTGGTTATCTTCTCAGTGAAGGGTGTGTGCTAAGCAAGCAACCGGGATCATAACAGTCTACATTTTCTCAATAGGGCTTTCAGTAACGGCGTGCCCATTTTAATAGTGAGAATAAGGGAATTGAAGTACAGACAGGTCAGGTAACTTGTCTGAGGTCATGTGATTAGCAAGGAGATGGTAGATTAGGATTCAATTCACTCTGCCTCCCTTAGTCAGCCAGACTTTGGTGTCTAGTGAAATGTTTTCAGAACAGCACACAACAGGTACTTCAGCAACGTACAAGCTAATCTAGTGCAATGGTTCTCAACCTGTGGGTTGTGACCCTTTTGACAACCCTCTATGTCCAAAAATATTTACATTATGATTCAAAACAGTAGCTAAATCACAATTATGAAGTAGGAGCAAAAGAATTTATGGTTGGGGGGGTCAGCATAAGATGAGGAACTGTATTAAAGGGTCTCAGCATCAGGAAGGCTGAGGACCGCTGATCTGGTAGGAAGCTGATGTGACAGACAGGTGGCAGATGGTCTTCATCCATGCTCTCTACGTTCAACAAAGGGTGACATTTCCTTGTACCTTTGGGTAGACTGCCAAGAGCAATCAGGACGGAGAATCTCCGTGGCCACCCAGCGCCTCTGGGACCTGTTCAACCAGCCCTAGCCTGTCATCTTCCGTCCTCTATCTCCCAGCTTTTATCTTCCATCCTGTGCAAGGCTGGTAGGAGCGTGGGGGATGGTGTTGGCTTCCTTGCTGATTACAGCAACAAGCACAAGTCTGAATGCCAGGCACTGCGGGCGCAGGGCAGTGCTGTACTATCCTCTGTGGGGAGGATCAAGGGCTCTCCCCTCCCCCCCAAGATGGATAAAGAACAAGGCATGTGTGGGCATGGATAGAGTAAGAAGATTAATGAGGAGTCAGGCGCCCTTTTTTCCACTCACTCATTCTCACTGGACTACAAGCTCTGGACAGAGGGTAGGGTCCTGATGCCTCATTCACAACTTGATTGTCAGGGGCTACAGCTATATGGTTGAGGTAGATGGTCTTAGGTCAATTTGACATAAACTAAAGTCATCTGAGAGGAGGAAACCTCAATTAAGAAAATTCCCCCAAGGCTGGGCGTGGTGGCGCATGCCTTTAATCCCAGCATTTGGGAGGCAGAGGCGGATGGATCTCTGTGAGCTCAAGGCCAGCCTACTATTCAAAGTGAGTCCAGGACAGCCAAGGCTATTACACAGAGAAAACACGTCTAGAAAAAACAAACAAGGAAGGAAGGAAGAAGAAAGGAGGGAAGAAAGGAAGGAAGGAAGGAAGGAAGGAAGGAAGGAAGGAAGGAAGGAAGGAAGGAAGAAAGAAAATGCTTTTAAAAGATCATAGGCAAGGGTTGTAGGCAAGCCTAAAAGGCATTTTCTTAATTAGTGATTGATGGAGGAGGACTCAGCCCTTGGTGGGTGGTACTATCTCTGGCCAGGTGGTCATGAATCGTATAAGAAAGGAACCTGAGCAAACCACAAGGAGCAAGCCAGAAAGAAGCACCCCTCCACAGCCTCTGCATCAGCTCCTGCCTCTATGTTCCTACCCATCACGAGTTCCTGACCTCACTACTTTTGTTGATGAAGTGTTATATGGAACGGTGAGTGAAATAAACCCTTCGCTCCCCAAGTTTCTTTTGGTCACGGTGTTTCATTACAGAGATTGCAACTCTAATTAAGACAATGATATGTGGCCAGTGGAGGGCCAAACACTGATTGAATGGCAATGGTGGTGGTAGGAGTCCCCAACGTATGAATAAAGCCCCCAGTTTGGAGAGTTAGGGAAAGGGACATGAGTCTACAGATACAGAAAACAAAAATAACAAGACCCAGCAGTGAAAGAGGTTAATTCATTTTTTTATCTTGTTTCTGTGATAAACTATCTGACAGCAGCAACTTAAGGGAGTAAGGGTTTATTTTGCCTCATGATTTGAAGGTGAAATCCATCCTGGAAGGGAAGGCGCAGTGGTGGCCGTGTGAGGTCACCTTGCATCTGCCACAGGAAGCAGAGAATGGATGCTTGTGTCCAGTTTACTTTCTCCTTGTGTCCATATCAGTATGCCTGGGACCCGAGTCCATAGGTTGGGGCTGCCCAATTCAAGATGGACCTTCCTTTTTCAGACACACCCACAAGTGTGTTTCTGTGGTGATTCTAAATTGAGTCAGTTGACAGTGATTAACTCTCTCAGATGGCATGGGTGAAAACTGGGTGGGGATGACAAACAGAAAGCTGGAGACAGTGGGTTTTCATGCTCTGGAGGGGGTAGAAGGATGTGTGGGCCAGAGGAAGCCTAGGTAGAGTGGTAAAAATGGGCCACAGTTTGTGGGCTCCTGATGAGATGAAGTTGGAAATGGTGGAGGCTTGTCCAGGGGCTCTGATGGTCTTGTGCATCATAGTCATGTCCCCTACCCCTTTTAGGATGGACCTCTGGGCTTCTCTCTTGTAGGTTCTGGTAGTTGAATCTGCAGTCCCAACAGTCCGCTGAGCCAGCAGGACAGCCAGAAGATCCAACAGTCGTTTGACTAACACCCTGCCTGGCCTGGCCCTCACTCTCCACCCCAGAAGTCATAGGTTCCAGAGCATTTATTAGCACTAGCTGCTTTTTAGGGAGAAGACCAAGGAGTAGGAAGCGGCTCTGGATTCTCTGTTGCATGTTAATCCAGTCTGTTTTCATGGGGGAGGGGTGGCATTTGTGAAGACACACCAGAGATATGAGCTGCCAAGCCCAGCCTGAAGCAGGGTCAGACACACTGGAAGGGCTCTCCTTGCCATCTCAGGCAGCCTGGGTATGGCCCTTTGCCCATACTAGCAGTGGGTTAGGCTGAGGGAGAGCAGGAAGCAGGTTTCAGAAGTGAGGATTCCTGCATCAGCAAATTCCTGAGAAATGTTGGAATGAACATTGACATTCACATACTTGGAATGAGAGAACAAAGCCAAATGCCCAGAAAGGCCAAGCTCACAAGACCTCTGACTCTATGCCTGTCCCTGGCTCCTAATTCACTAGTGAATTTCTAATTCACTCTGAACCATCTGTGGGCTAGGACTGTCACATGGGAGACAGGGAACCTGGAAACGACCCAGAAAAGTATACATGACATCCAATGAAGATTCAATGTCAAGGGGCCTCAGACTGATTACTAAGGAAGGATTGGTTGTCCTAATGCTGACACTACAGGGCCAGGGAACTTCCTACAGAGCATCTGTTCCTGATCAAGACCAGGTCTGGGTTGATGTCACTTGCTCTTGAGAACCAGCCTAGAGAACAAGGCTGTAAAACCTATTAGGACATCAGGGTGATGGTACAGCTGGCTGGACTGTTGTAGGATTGATGGGGCTTCCCTGAAGCAGAGGGTGTGATTCGTATATTCTACCCCAATGGGCCTTCCTTGTCTGTGGCTTGAGTGTCCTTGGCTAGGGCTTTCTCTTCCTCTCTGGATCCTATTTCCCTGGTCTGCCTTGATTCCAGCCTTCTGTCTGGACACTGTGGGCTGGGAATCTCATTAGGATCCTGGTGCGTACCTGGGTGTATACTGAGGTGAGGCCCAGGAGCCTGCGTTTCTCACTGGCTCTATGAAATCTGTATTTTGAGACCCCCTCTGTGTAAGACTCGGGTCTTTGCCATTTGTCCAGTTCCATACAGCATAAAGCCACGTCTTGGGGCTGGAGAGATGGCTCGGCAGTTAAGAGTGAGTACTGCTCTTGTGCAGGATGTGAATTCAGTTCTCAGCACATACATTGTGTGTAGTACCAGCTGTAGGAGGCTGATACCTCTTCTGGCCTCAGAGGGCACCCTTCACGCATATGCATCCCCAACCCAGATGCAGACACATAGTTAAAAATAAATCTTTTTTGGGAAAAAAAAAAAGCCTATGAGGCCATTCAAACTCAGACCTGATGCCCTGCCAGGGGCTCTGGGGGCCTTGGCAGGCACCTGCTGTGTGACACTGAGGGTTGTGGTTTCCAGCATGGGCTCTTAGCATCTGCCCGAGCTGGAGCAGAGGTTTCTGTCACAGGTGGTTTTGCCCCTAGGGTTGCTCCTTCCACTGGCTCTCCCAACCCCCTCTGCTTCTTCAGGCTTCTTGGGATAAGTGACAAACCCAAATACCCTGGTTCTCCCTGGAATGGAGTCCTGCAGTCTCTCTCCCCAATCCTTCATTTAGTATCCAGCCCCCTCAACCTACGTAGTCGTGGACTTTCCTTCCTTGGCCAGGGCTCCTTCCCCCCCCCCCCCCCCGCATAGACCATTCTCTTCTGTGTCTCTGAAGCCTCAGCTTCCACACCCGATTTCCGCTACCCTACCCGTACTTTACCTTGTTTGTCCCTGTGTGTGGCTGGGACACCTTATCCATTGTGTTCCTCGTTCCTATGAGCCAACTACAAGGAAGGTCTCGGGGACCAGGATGACAATGACCTGTGGGAAAGGTTTGCTTTCTGGCTGGAAAGTACATAGGAAGCCATTCTTTCACAAAGGGAGAGGGAGGAAAGAAAATCAATATTTGTTGAATAAAAGAACACAAAAGCTTCTTACCCTGATGTAGATTCAATAACCCTTCTCAAGGAAAAACAAAACAAACAAAACAAAACGTGAGAGCCATGCAGGTACACATGGAAACCTCTTGATCCCTTGACCTAAAGTGAGGCCACTGGAACCCCAAAGGAGGAAATTTCTAGGTAGGACACTTCCAGTATGCAGCATCGCAGCTAGCATCCCAACTCACAGGAACTGTGCACCTAAGCAGGGTCCAGGGGACTGCATATTTTGGAGGCACGAGCTGAGTAAATAAAGCCAGTCCTGTACCAGAGGAACGTCTATGAGGCTAGAGGTGAAGGAAGTGACAGCTTCAGCTTGAGCTCCTTAGGGGTGCTGTAGAGTGGAGAAGGGAGAGAAGGCCAGACACAGGGAAGGAAGCAGAGGTAACAATACAAAGATGAAGGCATTATGGCAGACTCCAGAACTCCTTAGTGATGGCTGCCCCTGGCCCAGGAGCCCCTCTCCCTCAGCTAATAATCAGCCAGTATGAAGCCCCTTTGGCTTCCAAATGGTCAGTGAACTTGTAGCTAGGGGACCTCTCTTTACCCCACTTAGACTACCCTGTGTGAGCACAGTGTGACTGCCAGTGAGGCCCATCTCTCCGAGCCACCCTTACTCCTTCAGAACACCTGGCAACTGTGCCCTTCTTTGCCCCCATTTGTCTGAGTCACATACTGAGCCAGACCCTACCCTACCCTGGCATGGCTCATACCCACCTTCTTGGCAATGCCAGGATCCTATGCATTCCCTGTCCCGTGCTAGCAGACACCTCCAAGCTCTCTAAAGTGGACATACAATGAGGGAAGGTTGGTGCCAGCAGGGCACAGGTAGTGACTTGTCCAAGAGCCCTGGGCAGGGAGGACAAAGTCTTACTGAGGAAAGACACATTCCTCCTCAAACAGGAATGGACAGGATCATTTGATGACTTTGCTCTCACCTGCGGCAATGCTGGCCACAGAGGATGACATTTGTCTAGTAAAGCCACGTTTCCTGTTACCCTGGCTTGCTGACTCAGGAAGTCTGATGTAGCACCATCTCATGTCACCGTCCATGGCTCCCTAAGCCCCAGCCTCCGGGAAGGTGGCGGTGATAACACTAACACATTAGAAGCTACAGAAAGGAGCTGTTGCAGACTCCTTATCCAAGCAGGTAACACTTTCACTCTAGGACTGTCTGCAGCTAACCAGAATACAGGCACATCAGCCGTGGCAGGGCAGCTGGGGTGACCCAGCTCCCCAGGACTGATGGAAGCTGTCTGTTTGTTTTTTTAATAAAACAGTGTTAGCAAATTATTATGCTAGAAAATGAAGGCTACGTTTAGCCTGTGTCCCCTTCCTGAGATGGCATCCTAAGGGTGACAGGGAATGCAGAGAAAAGCCCCAAACCCCTTCCCTGTAGCCTGGAATCTGGAATTCTGGGATGAATCTGAGGTCATGAGTGGGGTCACTCACTCCCCTTTGCCTACCCACTTCCCAGTTTCTAGGAGTCCAATGGGCACTCCAGCGTTCTGTAGCCACGGGGGTCCCTGGCACTCCAGGGTCCCAGAGGTGTGGTGGGCAGGTGTCAGATCGTAATATCTGAGTACTAGCCCTTTAAGAGATCAGCATGTTCCTAGCTCGGCTGCAGGGGAGTAGGCCAGGCTTGGGAGGGCTCAGCAAGTGAGATGAAACTCCCTACTTGGGATTACACCATTTCCAGTAACTGGGATTTTCTGGGTGAGTGGAATTTGCAGGAAACATCTCTAAGCAGTACAACTTCTGTCTTTTAGTTGATCCACAGGGGGTGGGGGAAGCAGAGAGGGGGAGAGTGTGGGCGTTCATGCTTGCCTGTGTAAGCATAAGGCAAAGTTAGGGCAATGAACAGGTTGAGTAGTGAGCCCCTGAGGCTCCTGTGGGTATTGCTAACTTCTTAGCATCTAAACAGGGAGACCCCAGAGCCAGCTGCCTCCAAGCACCAAGTGACCCAGAGGTAGAATCTCTTGGAAACTTAATCCCCTGTTTAGTGACCCCCAACTCTCTTCTCACGTTTTATCATGAGGCTGAGGCAGGGCCTGATCTGGCCTCTTCGGGCACCACCTCACCCAGCTACACTCATACTTACCTCTGCTGAGAATGTTCGAGTAAGATCTTGACTCCTGTTGCTGTTTCCCTGGGGCCTAAGCAAATGCCATTCTCACCTTCTAGAATAATCCCCCAGTTCCTGTTGGTTTGCTACCGCCTACTTCCCTGGTCTCTCCCTGAGTCAAGTCCGTCCAGAAGCATCATGGTCCTGTCCTTTGAGGTGTTTCTTACGGTGTGAGTTTGTTTGTTCCATCTGCTCCATGAGCGGACCAGGCAATCTCATGATAGATCAAGATGTTATTTATTGTGAAGCTCACCAGCTCTTGCATGGCCTGTTACAGCTCTTCTGCAGGCTACACAGAAGAATCTGAGCACAGAACGAGGTCAAGGCATCCTGGGCAACTTAGTGAGGCCCTGTCCCAAAAGGAAAAACAAAAGGAGGGTTGGGGTCTAGATCATTGGGGGGAAGCTCACCTGGTGTGCAGAAGGCCCTGGCTTCAATTTTCCAGGACTGAAGAACTCAATACAGAAAGTTTGCCAATTTGTATTTTTAGGCTGGGCTGGCTTTGGCGTCAGTACATAGCCTAGAACAGTGCCTCTCATCCTGTGGGTCACGATTCCTTGGGAGTCACATATCAGATATTTACATTAGGATTTATAACAGTAGCGAAATTACACTTATGCAGTAGCATCAAAAATAATTTATGGTTAGGGGTCACCGCAACATGAGGATCTGTATTAAGGGGTCGCAGCATTAGGAAGGTTGAGAACCGCTGGCCTAGGTCACCTTGAACTTTGGATCCTTTTGCCTCTGCTTCCATGGTGCTGTTATCTTAGGCGCCCATCACCATGTTCAGTTTTATGTGGAGATGGGGACCAAACGCAGGCCTCTGTGTCATGCCAAGCAAGCATTCTACCAACAGAGCTATGTGCCAGCCCAAGACTGGTCATTTTTTAAAGGGTGTACATTCCATTGAGCCTGGGCACGTGCTGACGATCATGTAATCTCCATCACAGTCAAGATACAGAGCATGCCCAGCCCCCAGCCCCAGAAGTTCCTGCCATTGTCCTCAGGGTGGGTTCTCCGTGGGTCCCTCTGTCAGGCTTCATTGCTGTCCCCTGCACTTCCCAGCACCACGGAGGAGAGATTGCTGGCTGCAGGGACACTGTGAGGTTTGCTGGTCCGTGATGTCCAGGTGCTCAGCTCTGCAGCTCAGGAGAGAAACAGAGAGGATAGGATTGAGCTGTGGGAAATAGGCAGGAGACACAGGTGCCTCCCTTTACCTCAGGCGTCAGAGGGGAGCAGTGAAGGGAGAGAGGAGGAAAGAACACTGTCTGATAACCAGAGTGGGCTTCAGTGTGAGCACCAGAGAGCCCTGGGATGAAGCTGAGGGGTCTACAGGGGTGAATTTCAATGGTAACGGGGTCTAGCAGAGTGCCAGGTCTTGCTCATTAACCCCCTCCCTAATCTCCAAAGCTTCAGCCCTTGAAGGGTGTCACATGGGCTCTGATTCGCTTCTTAACAGACTGTCTGGGATGCTCTTGGGTAACTCTGGAGGAAGGACAGTCTAAAGGGTGGGAGGCAGTGTGACAATGGGCAGAGAGGAGGCTCAAGGTGGACCAGAGGCAGAGGAAACAGGAGGTAGTCGGCTGTGCAGCGTGGGTGGAGAAACTCCACACTCCCCCTCCAGGGCATCACACTGCTGTTGCGACCCTCAAGCACCAACCCCTTAGCCCTTCCATGCCTGCCTCTGGATTTCCACGGTGCCAGTGTTTCACATCTCCCGAAAGCCTCCTCTCTGTGAAAATGATCTTTCACACCCCAGACAACCAGTGTCCTTACAGCTCTGCTTTCTGCCTCTCTTTCCCTGTGTTCTGTTCTCTCTCATACACTCGATATCCCTCTGTGTCTGTCCCTTCCCAAGGGGGAGCGTGTTCTTGTACCTCTATGAGGATGTATAACACTTGGATCTTGTCTTTATGTCTGCCTTAGATGTCTAGTCCACCAAACCCGGGGCATGACTTCACATTTGCTTTTCAAGAGGCCGTGGGAGGATTAATTGAAAGATGTTGATATTGTGGTTATTAGTATTGCATTGTTGTTATTGTTGTTAATGTTACTTTGTCTCAAGAAATGTGGAGGGACTAGACACAGTCCTTGCTCTGTGCAGAAAGAGATGCCAACAAGATGCAACTGAGAGGTACAAAAATTGCAGAGGACACTTTGTGTGATTAACTATGAGGAGTGTCCTGGGAAAGCTTCCTGGAGGAGGTGACCTTGATGATGAGCTTTGAAGGATAAATAAAAGTTCACTTATGATGCTCAGTAGAGGGAGTTGGCAGCCATTACAAACCCAGTGAATAGCTTCTGTGAGGCTTGGGGGAATTGGAGGACCATGATGAATGAATTCAGAGCTCCAGCTACTGGTCCTTGCCGGCTTACTGGAACGGCCCCAAGGGAGTGGGATGCTCCTTTCAAAGGAGAATGTTTTGAAACACAACCCTTTTCCAACTCTATGCAGCCTTAATGTCAGCGGCCATCCCCCAGCTTCACTTTCTGCCACCCTTTTCCACGTTCTTCCTTTGTCTCAGATTGTCCTGGGAGCTACTTGGGAGCCTGTTTCTTCACATCCTCTCTGGGGTGCTTGGCTGAGCTCCTGGTGAAGCTAGAGCCCATGTCAGGAGGAGAAGTAGCTCTATGCAACAGTGGATTGGACACGCTTTGGGTTGTTTCCTCAAAACACTGTTGATGGCTTGTCAGATGTGGCAAGCCTAATGTTTTGCTGAAATTTCTCATACCTGTTTGGAGCTCGTCACAGCTTTGTGTGTGTTTTGAAACCATGACCTGCTCTGTCTTCATCCCATATCCATGATAGGGTTATTGTCAGGGGCTTGCTGGTTGTGGCCTTCTCTTCCTTATTTCAGAGACAGCAAGTAGGTTATGAGGAAGTCACAGGCTGTGGATAAGGCTAAGGAGTTGTCAAGTGTAGAGCAACTAGGAACTTTGTCCCTAACCACAGCATGGCCACCGCCCTGGAGTGTTGAGCTAGGCCTACCCTGTCTATAGCTCCTGGGCCTTCCCTCCCACAGAGTACCTTACACTGTGGCAATTTGTTGATGGCTGAGTAAAGTAGGTCTTGGCCGTAAGTTGATTTGGAACATGGGCTGCTTTGCTGGGCTAGGACCATTCTGCCCTCTCTACCGCTCTGAGCAGAGACGTGGGAGCCTGGTCTTCCCCCCTGGGGCGGGGAGGCCACCGGAGCTGACTCACTGAGGATATCCTTGAGATTAAGGAACCGAGACTCAAGGTACCTGCTTGTGGTGAAGGCAGCTGGCTCCTTTAGCCACTCACTCTAATCCTACTGAAATACTCGGTATTTCCAGTCATTCCGGCTGGGATTAAACTTGAATCAGTCCCGAAGAGCACAGCCAGGAGAGTGTGAGCGAACCCACTCGTGGACCCGGGCATCCAGCCTGCTCTCTCTTCTGAGATGCTGGACCTGCCTCTCAGGAGCTGTGTGTGTGCAGAAGCCATGAGAGATGGGAGTCTCTCCTGTCCCTCTTTGCTGTCCCCTACCTGGTGTCCTCCTGCCCTACCACATGACATGAGGCTCAGCCAGCCCACAGCCAGGTCCAGAGGGCTGGAATAGAACTCTCTTTCTGTTGCTAAGTCCCCCTGCCTGCGTCACCACATACACTCGATGGCAGGGAAGTAGGACAGTTTAATGAGGAAGACCACCACACTCGACTCAGTTTGTCTGAGCCTCATCAACCATCTTCTGAGTGGCTACTAGCCAGACACTCCTCTACGCCTAAGCTTCCTCTTTTGGAACTTGGGGATAGTAAATGGCACCACACCTAGCCAGACGCATTATTAAATGAGTTAATGTATACAAAGATGTTAAAAGCCACGTGCGGTGGTGTGTTGTAAACAGCATGTGTCAGCTGTTAGCATTCTCGGGGTCTCTATTCCTCACTCACAAGAAGGGGTTGGGGTCACTCTTTCTGCTGGTGCTCCACACCCCGCTTTTCCAGCTCACCTCACTCCCAGGGGAGGTGTTAGTTGGAGGGACAGCATTCCACATCCCAGAAGCCACACCCTAATCCAACAGCTGCATGTAAGGGATGTGTGGATCCGCATTTGTACATGTGCATGTGTGTATGTGTGTATTCATAGACGTGTGGGCATGAATACAGAGTGTGTATGCTTTGTGTGTGTGCACATATATATGTTGTATCTATGTTTCTTTATGTGAGCTTATATGTGTACAAATGTGCATGTGTTTGTTCATGTGTATGGATGTGTGTTCACATGTGTATGAATGTGTGCTCATGAGCATGTCTGCCTTTGCATTATGTCCACAGATATGTGTATGCACACGTGTATGTATGTGTATACGTACATGTGTATATTCTCTATATGCACGTTTGTTTCTGTGCATGGGACATGTGCAATTAAACATGTGTGCATCTAGGGGAGAGCACAAACAACCATCCAATTTGCATTCTGTGTAGGCGCACCTGAGTGGGCACTGGGAGAGAGCCAGGTCAAGAAAAGATGACTGGGGGGGGGGTGAGACATATTTATTTGATCATAAACTCATGCAGGATTTGGAAGGCAGGACTTGATAAATGGAAAGAAAGTTGCTGACCGCAACTTTGGGCACAGGGTGGGAAGTTCCTGGGCCTTACAACTAACAGTCAAGGAAAGCAAAGCTCAGAGAGATTGAGGAACTTGCCTCAAGTTGCAGTGCTGAACCAGGGCTGAAGCATGGGTCTCTGACCTCAGGGTAGCCTCTGACACCAGAGCTGCCTCTTCGGAGAGAGAGTGACATAACACTATGTGTCCTGTCTCTGCTCCTCACTCTGCCCAGCTCCATGGAGGGCCAGCACTCATGTCAGGGAGGCTACCAGCCAGCTGCAAGTGGAGAGCTGAGTGGCAGATGCTGAGGAGGGATGCTGGAGTGCTGGAAAGCCCTAGAGATGCTGCTGAGAGAAGACAGAGGACTCCAGGAGGAGCCTTGGCTGAGACGCCAGGGTACTTAGAGTTCAGTTCTCTCCTAGGCCATCCATGGGCACATTGGCCAGTTACCTACCCAGGCCCGGATCCCACCTCCTAGGGAAAGGCAGGGTAGCAGAGGGATTAAAAGTTCTGCTGGCAGGCTGACACTCAGCAGCTGTGTGGTGCTGCGTAAGTCACTGAGCCGCTTGGTCTCAGTTTTCTCATTTGTGAAATGGGGACTTAGTCACAGAGGTGCTATGAATAAATGCCTCCAAGAAAGACACCTATCTCAAAGGAAAGGGTTAATAAATATCATTACTATTGATATAACTATTATTTCCTGGGTCCGCTATGAGAATGAAGTGAGCCTGCACAGCTGAGAGTGCTCAGCTGTGGGAAGATCTGCAAAGGTAGCCAGACTATTGCTTGTGATTATTCAGGTCGCCTTTCCCTTTGCAAGTAGCACATCTTCACTCCATTGACGTTGGACTTGACCACATGACAGGCTTCAAGTTCACGGGTGGGAAAGGACGAGGTGCATACTGGATCTCAGCAGAAGCATCAACACTGACATGCTTGCTTTTCCTGCCTGATCCCGACTGTGGTGGCTCCTGCAGCCTGGGTCACAGGAAGGGAGGGAGCCACATGAACCATCACTGGATGTCCCTGAGAGGTGTGCTTACTTTTATGAGATGCTGAGATCTGGAGTTGGTGCTTACCACTGTGAGACTGATGTACGCAGAGACTAGGATGAAGAAGGGTCTCGCAATTGTATTTCCTTGCCCTTCTGGAGGGAAAAAGAGCCAGTGTTTTGCAGCTGAAGTCAGGACAAGATTGGAATAGACAACACACATATACACATATTCATATGGTAGCCCTCCATCTCTGTTATGCCTGTGCTTTATTTCCATAAACAGTTGTGTATCTTTAACACTTGGTAGGACCCTGGAGAGAGCTGGCTGCCCTACATGGGCCTCTTACTGGTTGCCCTATCCCAGAGGCTCTTCCTTTGCTCCTGGCCTGGATTACGGGGTTGTCACATTGAGCAAGGCCAAGTAGTTCTTTGCATTGGTTCCTGGCCTGTGTGCTTTTCCTGTACCACTGTGCTGTGAACAAGGAAGCAGGCTAACATCAGCACCCACTGCAGACCAAGGGAAACATAGCTCAGCCTCCGGTTGGCTGTGTTCCCCTTCCTATGGGGCTTCTCCCCAGAGCCAGGTCCATAAACTTAGGGAGCAAATGGTTTGTCACTATAACCTGTCCAACTTGGAGAGGTTTGCCTAAGAGGGGGCCCAGCAAGCAATGGCCAAGAGTGATATTATCCCTCTGATCTCTAGCCCAGTAGTCCTCAAAAGTGACCTAAGAGGGCCTGGCGACCACCACCATCTTGCTCTTTAGAAGACAGTCTGTGGATGGATTCCAACCTCACTGGGCAGAGCGGGTTTCCACTGGGAGTGATTTTCAGCCAGGAAGCAAAGCAAACATCTGGTTGCACAGTTCCCTTCTCTGCCTGCCAACCAGCCTGCTTGGGGGATCCCAGGCATTTATTCCATCACGCCTCTATTTTCCTTCCGTACCATCTTGGCTTTGGCACCCTTTAGCATTCCTCCCATCCAGGGAGCCATTCACAACCTCGCTCCTGGCCTAAGAAGTTTTCCTGTGGCATTCTGCGGTTGTAATCCTGTAATTTACCACCCTTGCTTGCAGGCTCTCATTGCACTGAAGACCTCTGAGCACATCTTGGGTCAGTGTAGTGGCCCCAAGTAACTGTCATAGTCCTTAGAGGGTCAGCTTCCAGATCCAGCAGTACCTAGCAGTCACTAGCTCATAGCTGTGTGAGCTTTGTCTCTGTGTCCCTAATGGACCTGAAGTTTGTGCAGCAGCTATGGGAGATGTAAGCTAAGTCCAAGGAGCACAAGTAAGGCCAGGTTGCTTCAATAGGACAGAGATAAATGACCTCTTGGCTCCTCACCGATCAGCCCACGGGGATGCCTTAGAAGGCAGCAACTCCATTTCTTGCTCTTCTGTTGTCTTCATCCTTCTTGTGACTGTCTTCTCTTGTTTGCTACTTTCAAAGTTGCCCCATCAATCTCTCTGTAGCCTTCTCTGTTTCATTTCTCTTTGCTTGTGACATCCACAGTTTTGTGGTATCATTTACCATCATCTCTCATGGGGTTTCTTAGCTCTGGCCCACTTTGCTTCAACTATTGCTCAGCAGTGGTTGCTTGTGGACACCTTGTCAGTCACCTATAGGTAAAACTATTACCTCTACTTGCTACTTGAGTTCCCATGCAATTGTTCCATTCCTCCTTGGTTTCCTTCACTTACCGTCTCCTTCAGGCTTCCCATGGTCCCTGCCAAATGGCATCCTTGCACATGGTTTGGCCTGCTCTGTTTTCCAGATGTCATTTCTACACAGCTCTTCAATAGTGTGCGCCATTGACACCAGCATCCCATGAGCAGTGTTCTCTTTCTGAGGTCCAGCCTCCACAGACACAGAAAAGAATGAGACAGGAGTGCCTTGTCAGGAGAAGAAAGCAGTCAAGAGGCTGTGGCTAGCTCCAGAGTAGCAGCACCACTTGTGAAATCAGATCCCATCCCTCCTCTCTGTCTACACCAGGATCATAGCACTCTCTCTGAGGCTCGCGAATGCCTGCATCGTGCAGGTTGTTGGTTCCTCTTACCTTTCAAGCTACATTTCTCCTGATCCGTCCAACTCCACCCACCTAACTTTTAGTTTCTCAAAGATACCAGTCTCTGTGTCTTCAGTCAGTCAACAGTATTCATACAATTAGAATTGGGCTCTTCCAAAGCATTTCCTTCATAAATGGAGGTGTTGGTTACTGCTGTGTGTCTGAGTGAGCAGTTTATATGTTGATATGAACAGTAGTATGCTTTGTTGTGAATCCTCCCAAAACTCATGTGTTTGGTCCCAGTGTGGCGGTATTAAAAGATGGAAGGACCTTTAAGGGATGAGGGGGGTCTAGTGGGAAGTTACCCGACATGCTCCTTCCTCTCTCCAGTCATGTCATGAGATCGTTTCATTGCTAATGCTGTCTGCCATTCTTGTGCCATCTGCCATGAGGTAATGTAGCCAAAGGGGTCCTTGCCAGAGCCTGAGCTACTTGAGCTGTTTAAGACTTTCAGCCTCCAAAACCATAAGCTAAGCAAACTTCTTTTCTTCATAAGTATCCAGTTTGGGGGGTATTTTATTATAATAAAGAAAACCAGGCTAATCAAAAGTGAGAAATCATTGGGTATATGGAAGTCACCAAAACGATGTTGGCATAGGGAATAGAAGGAAGTAGCAAAAGACCAGGCCAAAGGATCTGAGTCAAAGTAGGAAGCTTTGAATGAACCTGAAAACCTCATTCTGGTGTGGTGTGGTGTGGCGTGTGCATGTATGTGTGTTATGTGCATTTGAGTACAGATGCACACATTTCCTACACATGTGTTAAGGTCAGAAGATATCCTTGGGTATCACTGTTTGTCCTCCCCTTGATTTAAGACAGCACACTTTGTTGCTCATGGCTGTGTATGCCACGCTACCTGGCCCACTGCTTCCGCGAGGTTCTCCTGTCCCTACCTCCTAGTTCACCACAGAAGTGCTAGGATAATGGAGGTGCTGCTACCTCTGGGAGTCCACACTCAGAAGCTCACATGTATGCATGGAGCAAATGTTTGACCCACTGAGTGATCTCCCAAGCCCTGGTGTCCAGTTATTATACCATAATTTACAAGACTTTGGGAGAGCTCACTGAGGAAAAGAATGCTGGCAGCCACCAACAAAGCAGATTGATTGATGAGAAATCTGGAAGCTGGGACGCAGGCTGAAAGGCCTTGGAAAATAATCCAGGCTTAGCTAAGGTATCATATGGATTGAGCAGGCTAGTGAGAAAGGAGAGTGTCAGAGTTCAGGAGAATAACCAGCAGGACTTGTTTGTGCCATGGAGAAGAAATTGGGGGACGGGGGCTTGGTCTCCACCTGGGATGGCAAATTTTATATGACAACTTGACTGGGCTACGGGATGCAAGGTAACTGGTAACACAGGTCTGTGAGGGTCGTCCAGAAGACATTTGCATTTCAATCAGCTAGAAGATCACTCTTACCAGAGTGGGAAGACATCTAATCCTGAGGCAGCCTGAAGAGGATCCTGTTTTCTGCCCTCAGACATCTGAACTCCAAGTTCTGGGAGTTTGAATTCTGGGACTTAGCACACCAGCAGCAGCCCTGGTCTTTAGGCCTCTGACTCATTCTGAATCATACCATTGGCTTTCTTGGTTTCCCCCAGACAGGATATCATAGGTCTTGGCTTCCGTAGTCAGGTAAGCAATTTCTATAATAAATATATACATCTACATCCCATTGCTTCTGTTTCCCTGGGGAAACTGGGCTAGTTCTATGTTTTCTTAGAAGGCAGAAGGATGACAAGACTCTGAGGCCAAGACTGAATCTGGAACAGGCCAGAAATGCAGAAGAGTAACCATGTCAGCATAGAATGGACTTACTCTCCAATAGCCATGGGTCCTTGCCAGTCTGTCATCTCCTAGCTTGCTGACTGTGGTGGTCTGAATGAGAATGTCCCCCATAGGCTCACAAATTTGAATGCTTGGTTATCAGGGAGTGGCACTACTTGAGAGGGATTAGAGAGTATGTTCTTGTTGGAGGAGGTGTGTCACTAGGGGTGGGCTTTGGGGTTTCTTCCTGCTGCCTTTGGAGCTTGATGTAGAACTTCTGACTACTTCTACCATCTCTTCCTGCATGCCATCAGGCTTCCACCATGATGATAATAAACTTCTGAAACTGTAAGCCAGCCCCAATTAAACGACTTCTTTTTATAAGAGTTGCCATGGTCACAGCAATAAGACACTGACCTCAGCCTACCTGACACTGAATATCTCTGTATTTCAGTTTCCTTGTTACCACATGTGGTTAACAATGGTTCTCATTCTGATGGTTCCCTGAAACAATGCAGGTTGAAGGAAAAACATGGTGCTCAGGATCCAATCTTTGGGCAGCTATTTACAGCTCCTTTGCAATTCATATTATTAATAAAATACTAATGTTAATCAAATAAGATACTAGAAGAACCAAGCCATGGAGGTTTGGGCACAAGAGCTCGATTACAGAATGATGGTTCTGGCAGTATGAGCTGGTTCTTTGGATACCTGGTTATGTCTGGGCTCTTAGGTATTTGCTAACTTCATGACAGGGGCTGAGGCAGTTGAAGACTGCTAGCCAGTGTAGCCAGTGAGTCAAACCTTTGTCAGCCAAGGAGATAAAATTAATATGCGGCCCTGTTGCCTGACCCCAGGAAACGTGATAAGAGGCATCCACTGATGGCACTGCTCAGTGCAGCCTCATGTTTAGCAGGAGATTATAATCACCTTGGTATGACACCCACAGGTAAGCAGAACATCGAATCCCCTGGTTCTGGCTGCCATTGCAGGAGACAGTCTTCGGCCGCTTGCACACAGACAGCGTTTCTCATGCGTCTGCCAGGAATCTCTGTGTTGCGGTGAGTTTTAGACTGTGGGCTCATCTCACTGTGGGTACCAGGTCATCATTACATTGCACTTGTAATGACGCCAGAACTTGGAAAGGGAGTCATCAGTTCTGACTCATAATGAGCCAAGAATAAGTCCAGGCTCTGCTGCTTCTAAGCAATAGGATCCTTAGGCAGTTCTCAACTTCCTTGGGCATTTGAACATTTGAAAAACAGCGAGAATCCTCACTAAGTTCTTAGCTTGGAAGTTGAGGAAAGGGTAACTAGTTATTTAAAGTCATGAAGAGTTGTCACAAATCTTGCTGTGTTTCACCCTTAAAGCGTGAGACTGGTAAAGTACTATGACTCTCTTCTTATGGAGCAAGCCATGCATACAAGGGTGAAGAAGTGGAACAAAGCTGTCCTAAACTAACCTCCATAATTGAGCGATAAAGTTTGACCCAAAGCAGTCTCCCTACAACTGTGGGCTGCACTCTAGCCAGCTAAATAAACAAACTGTAACTCAAGCCACCAGCTTATCTTTTGTAGCTAAGCAACTGACTCTCAGCCAATCGTGTCAGTTGATTTTCATCCAATCACAGACTGCCAACAGATCAAACAGTGACCATTCAAGGCAAAGTCTAATCGCAGCCAATCGGGTCACTTCCAGATGTCACTCCCTCTTTTCTGATTATAAATGAAACCTAACTATTCTTGTGGTAGGGCAGCCCTGCTTATCTGGAAGGCTGCCTGGTTCTAGAACCCGTTTCTTATTCAAGCAGGCTTCATAAAATCTGGTTTTGATTTTTCTCTTATCAGTTTTGGGGCAACTAAATGGTGCGCCCCCTGCCAGGGGCTCTCCAACAATCTCTAGCTGCTACGGAGTCTAACTTGGGCTGTGTGAGGTGGGGTTGAAAGATGATCAAGCTAACAGCCCTGGAACAATTTCCAAAGCTGGTTCTAGACTGGTGGGAGCCCTGGCCAGGGCCGGCCCTTCAAGATTGAGAGGACTAGAACAGGTCACGTGGCGTCTACAGTCAGCACTTCTCAAGGAAGAGACCTGCTGCTCTTGGCATCAATATTAAGCTCTGAGGACAGGAATGGAAGGGCTGTCCTCAGAGGCTCTGGGGTGTCTGGAAGGGGCCTCTGCTCAGGTGAAAGTGTCCACTGAGGCCAGCATTGGAGCCACATGTCCCAGGCTTGAATCCTGATTCCTGGGCTTCTTTACCCTCTGATTCTGATTTATTCTTTCTTCCCATATGAACCCACTAATGTGATTTCCAGGAAATAGGCCTTGGTATTCCTTCCAGTGCACAGTGAGTACTCAGTAATTGCCAGTTACTATTGAGGATGTCATGCAGGACTCTAGATGTCCTCAGTTTGTGGCCAGATTTAGCCCTAAAGGACTAATATAGTGATGAAGCAAGCCTAACCCTAGATTTGGGTTTTCACATTATGTGATTTAACAGGGGACCCACTGAGGCAGGACAGATGAAGGGACATTTCATTTTCTGGGGCTAACCCACACCCTCTGGCTGGCACCACATGTGCCTACAGTGGCCACTAAGAGGCCGACACTGATCTCCCAGAAGTGGGCATGTGCTGGAGGGCAGGAACATAGTCGTGGAATAGGCCCAGGCTGCTGGTCTGCCCCTCTCAGCCATGGTTTGTCTCTATGATACCAGGTAATCCTGGAATCTGTCAACACAGTGGCAAGAGATGCAGGCCAGGCCATGCTGTGCGGTCTGTAACCACACAAGTGGGTGTCCACGGAGATGTCCACTCTGCCATTTGCTTTTCCTGCATCAGGAAAACACAGCTAATGTTCTTGATTCTGGAAACTACATCCTCATCTTGGACTTTCTCCATTACCACCAACCCCACTGTGCTTGGATGGTTGCCCTGGGGAATTAGCTCAGTGCAAAACAAATAAAACTGTATTTTTCTTTGGGTCACTGGCAGGAAGATGGGTTCTAACTGCCCCCTAGTCTGTTCAACTGGAAGTGGGACCAAGTGTCACTTCAGGGAACCCCAAAGTTCAGCCTGCCACCTGGACACACAGGCTGTAGAAGGGTCAGGATCTGAAGGGTAAATGTTTTGCTGTATGAGTTGGAATCTCAAAGCGCATGCTCTGATAACAGAAGCACTGTGCCCAAAGTCACACAACAAATCCTGAGAGAGAACCAAGATGGGACCCACATCCATGAAGCCCAGTATCCCCAGGCTGATCCATCCTCCTGGGCAGCTGCAATTCTTGGATCTTTTCTCCTTTCTTTCTTTTCTTTCTTTCTTTCTTTTCTTTCTTTCTTTCTCTTTCTTTTCTTCCTTCTTTCCTTCTTTCTTTCTTCTTTTTTTTTTTAATATAGTTTTTCGAGACAGAGTTCTTCTATGTATTCCTGGTTGTTCTGGATCTCATTCTGTAGACCAGGCTGACCTCAAAGCTGAGATCCAAATACCTCTGCCTCCTGAGTGCTGGGATTAGAGGTATAAGCCACCACTACCCAGCCTCTTGGATATTTTCCAAAGAGTTAGCTGCAGTGAGGTAGAAGCCTGGTGACCTTGACTTCTGGTTGGGAGAAACACCTAAGAAGGATGCCCCATAGCATGATGACCTTGATTGTTGTTAAAAAACAAACAAACAAAAAACTGTTTTTAAAGGCCTGAATGAATGTAACTCTAATCCTTAAAGATTAATTCTGCTTAAGGGAGTCTAGGAAGTTGTTCAGCATAGAGCAGCCATCTTTCAACATTAATCTGCATGAAATTAGACAGCCGACTTGCACAGTCTCTCAGGAAGCCCCAGGTATGTGACCACTGCATGCAGATCTCATTTCTCCCACAGCTGGGTTCTGGTTCATAGAGTAATTCCAGGAAGTCTAGAAGCCTCCGGTTTGAGAGCCTGCACAGTGTTTCCACGTGGAGTTTGCACGCTGTGACGTCCATGTGGGTGACAGGGCTCCTGCTGACATCTGTTAAAGGAACCTGAAAGAGGGATGCACTCCCATGCTCTCAGAGCCTGGGTCTCATTCATTTCAAAAGAATGCAGTGAGGTCTGAGCGTGCCCCTGAGGGAAGTGTGTGCGGGTCGCGACCTGTTGATCGTTAAAGAATCTCAGTGGGACAGTGTATGCCAGTACTTCTTTGGGACATTACAATTAACATTGCCTAAAGTGGTGGCACTAGCTAGCCTATACTCTCAGTTCTCCGGGAGGTGGAGGCAGGGGGATTGAAAGCTGTCTGGATTAGAGAGAGGCATCAACATTCATCCCTACAAAACGCATCCTTGGACGAGTGCGCATTGATCACAGACATCCACGCCTTCATGGAAGCAGTCAGTTACCACAGTGATACAGCTAGCTGCTGCCACTCATGGACAGAAGCACCTCAGACCCTTTATTTTCACGAGGCTGACACTCTTATTTACTTCTCAGCAGAAGGAATAGAGTCACAGAGCAAGGAGCTTGCCAAAGGCAGTACAGAAAACAAGCAACAGAGATGGACTACGGACCAGCCCTGCCTTGGCAGGTTCTCATGTAGCCCTGGCTGGACTTGAACTCACTACGTAGCCAAAGATGACCTTGAACTTCTGATCTTTTTCTTGCTACTTTCCCTGTGCTAGAACTACAGGCCTACTCCGCCATACCTGCTTTTACGCAATGCTGCTGATCCGACCCAGGTCTTCACATACACTAACTAGGCAGGCGTTCTACCAAGTTCTTCACCAGCAACAAGACTAGGTCCTGTGGGTCAGAATCAGGAGACCAGGAGTATTCCTCTAGATGATTTCCCTGGGTCCCATGTAATTACAAGATGGGAGCCTGCGGGGCTTGGACATGGAAAGGCACCTTCTAGACATATTTCCCTGGCTCTCCCTAGAGTGCCACAGGTTTTCAGAACCATGTCCTAAATGAAGGCAACAACATAGTGTTGACCAATGGCAGACCCACACGGGGGAGCTCAGCACTGAGTCTTAACTCTTCTCTCTAACCACAAACTCCAGGACCAACCGGACCTCTCTGTTAAGGCTTTCCTGCTTCTGGCCAGACTCATCCTTTGCACCATTCAGCTCCAGACTCAGAACGATGATCAAAGTGTCTTCTGTCTTACGCACATGGTATAAGTCATTCCCCGACTGCGGCTTTCAGCCACCACCACGTCAGCCCCACCTGCACCTTCCGAGAATGCAGGGAAGCGAGATATGTGGACCTGGGAGGCACTGGGGGAGAGGGGTGAGTGTGATCAAAGTAAGTTGTATGAAATCTTCAAAGAACTAATGAAAAATGAGAAAAAAGATGGAGGGAGGAGTGTCACTTCAGCCTTGTTAATGTGGCTGTGCACTAGAAGGTTTGGAGAGGCTTCTAACCCCGTAACAGCAAGCCTGCACCCTGGGACCAGGCCACAAGAAGCATCACCCCTCCTGAGCTCATTTAGGCAAAAAGGTTACAACATTTTCTCTGTACAGTCTACAACCACCAGGCCTGTGATTACTTCAGTCTCAGTCAGACAAAATAAAGCCTGTAGGAGACAGGCCGTGACAGCTCACAGGCACGAGTACCACAGCACTTCTTTTCGCTTTAAGGACCTCAAGCCTGGTGTGAGAGGATCTGTGGATAGTGCTGTTCAAAATAAAACCAGTGGAAAGAGGGAAGGTGTGCCCCGGGAAACCAGCCCGGGCTGCTGAGAGCCTCAGAAGTGACCGTCTGCTGTCCCTGGAGAGCCTGTGGCCAGTCCAGTTGTGAGGCCTGGTGCTCCTGGCTTTCCTTTTGTGGAGGAAGTTGTCCCTAGGATGCGCCTTGGATACTGCATCCATTCTGCACTCCGTCACCCAGCCTCCTCTGTCCTCTCAGCGGATCACATGTGGCAGAAGGAAGAACGACATGCGCGTCCAGACATCTATGCTGCGGACGCCCTCCCCACCGGATGCTGCAGTGTGAGCTTGAGTCTCAGGTAGCAAAGGGGTTAGGGGTGCGGTGCAAGGTGGGGAGGAGATTCTAGAAACAGTGGAGCCATTAAATACGGCAGGGGGTGTGGAGGAAGATGGGGCCCAAGTGTGGCCAACATACTTTAGTTTCCAGATTGTATCCTAGATCCTATAAGGTCACCTACCTTTCCCTTGGCTTTGTCTAGCAGCACTTTGGGATTCTGGTCTCATGATCCCAGTAACTTTACAAACTGTTTTGTAACTGCAAGGTAGAGACCCTTGCCAGCTGCGTTCCTTCCTGAAGTGGTGGCCAGTTGCTTCAGATTCCAGATAGAACAGTGCTTCTTAACCTTCCTGATGCCATGACCCTTTAATACAGTTTGTTTTGGTGACCCCAACCATAAAATTATTTTTGTTGCTACTTCATAACTGTAATTTTGCTGCTGTTATGAATCATAAATATCTAAGTTTTCTGATGGTCTTAGGTGACCCTGTGAAAGGGTGGTTTGAACTCCCAAAGGGATAGATATAGATGTCTAGACAGACAAGACAGACAGACAGACACACAAGGAAAAGGTATTCACAAAACACCGTGATGTGACAAACACTTTCATATATCACATGGGTTACTTGAAGTAATTTTTACAGTCACCTCAAGAGACATGGATGGGACTCCCTACTTTATGTGTGAATCTGATGTCCTACATTACAACATAGTGATTTGGATACTCAACCCATTCTTTAATTAGCCCTAGCCAGGCTCTCAGTGTGCAGTGTGTGATGACCCATGTGGGAATCACCTTATAGTGGATCTCTGCCCTTTAAAGCCCTGCCACATGCCTTGGGAAAGGGTGTTCTCTCGGTAAGAGTAAGACACACTGGCTGGCTAGAGCTTCTTACTCTTCAGTCAGAGGGTCTCCTGAAGAGCCTCTTGCCTCAGAGCCTACCAAGAGATTAGCACTGCAGGCTGAAAGGGTGCACAGAGATTGCTGGTTTGAATGAAAATGGCTCCTGTAGACTCGTAGGGAGTAGCACAATTGGGAGGTGTGGCCTTTTTGCAGGAAGTGTGCCATGGGGAGTGGGCTTTGAGATTTCAGATGCTCAAGCCAGGCCCAGCAGCACTCGCTCTTCCTGATGCCTGCAGATCCAGTTGTAGAACTCTTGGCTCCTTTTCCAGTACCATGTCTGCCTGTGTGCTTCCCATCATGATGACGATGGGCTGAACCTGTGAACCTGTAAGCCAGCCCCAATTAAATGTTTTCCTTTTTAAGAGTTCCCATGGTCATGGGCATCTCCTCACAGCAACAGAAACCCTAACTAAGACAGAGATCTTCTGGAACATTCACTTTTCAAAGGAGAATACTGAATATCATGGAGATATTTACTTTAGTTAATAGTAATAGCAGACTTTTTTTCTTTTGAAAACTTCAGTTACTATGTACTTATGGCACCTGGATTAGTCATTGATATATCCTGATAGAAGAGGCATCCTCGATTGCATCCTCTGTTCCTGGGGAGACGTGAATAGATGTCTGTCTGCTCCTATAGGGCACCAATGAGAATCAAACAAGTGAATCCAAAGAAGTCTAGCTTGGTAAGCCAGTGAGCATTGGGCTTACACGAGCGTGGAACACTCGGGCAGCCCTCTCTCCACCAGCCCTACACCCGTGGGAGCGACAACACACGAGAGCTCAGCTCCAGAGCTCCTTGCAGAGCTTACAGGCACTTGTGCTTGAAGAGCCTTTCTCTCTCAGTAACTGTTTATTGCTCATGCGTAAAATCTCCGGGACCAGAGGGATGGCTCAGTGTGCAAAAGTACTTGCTGAGCAAGTCTGAAGATTGGAGTCTGATCAACCGATCCACATGGTAGGAGAAAACCAAATCCTAAAAGTTGCCCTCTGATTGCCAAATGAACACTGTCACACACTCACACACACACAAACACCAAAAGAAAAAGGAAAAGAAAAAAAAAAAGCCCAAAGTAAAGCCTTTGGTAGGTGGCTTATGAGTCTTTGTCTTTTGAACTCTCAGGGCCTAGAAAATGTTCTTAGCTTCCTTCATCTTGGGATCCTCCCTCCTCCCTTAGGGGGAATGTTTCCATTCAGAGGAAATGGCTATAGCTCCAAGTCACCAGTTCATTATCAAGATCAAATAACTAATCCAAAGGGACAGGCTCAGTGGAGACTTGAGTCCAGAAAGTGTGACCTGGGAATGCAGACTCCCACCATAGTGAGACTCAAGTTCTGTCTTTCAGACGGTGGCTCTTGCTCGCTCTCCAGAGCCCTCGGGTCCAGTATCCTGTTGGGCTGCCCGTCCAGGCTTCCATTTTCATTGGGAAGCTGCTGTTCATCCAAAGGACACTAAAACAGGGATGGAGAGCTCCAGAGCAGGGGAGAGAGGATCAGGACAGAACTTAAATGGTATAACATGACATTTTCACAGTCTTGCTTTACGTGCAAGCTCACAGGGCTTGAACTGGGGGAAAACAAAACAAAACCAAACCAAAAACCAAAACCAAAAACAAAAAAACCCCAAACCCCATTTACTTTATCCAGATGTTTTCAGTTGCTAGGTATCAAAACTATGATTGGCTAGGACACTTGGAGAGGGTGTTATTTCTGGGGCCTCCAGTGTGGTGGTCCCGATTCTCTGGCTCTGCATCAGCCCATATGTCAATGTTGCCACACCTTGGGTCCTCTCAGGGCAGCAGATGGATGGCAGGAGGTCTGTAACCATCCTGCCCACACAGAGGTAAGGGTTCTCTGCTCTTCACACACTGAGCAGAGCAGGGGCAGGGATGCTGCTACTCCCTAAACGACCAAGGTGAGACAGGCAGACTGATAGCCGCAGGTCAACTGCCGGGGCGAGGGGAGTTGAGCATCAGTTAAATCTAAGAACATGGCAACGTATTAGTGGGTGCTGGGCACCAGTCAAGAAGGTCCAGTGTGTACATTTAAAATTTTTATTTTCAAACCCCACCAGATATGAGCATGGTTTGGAAGGAGACTTGGGAATTTCAGTTGGCCAAGGGGCCATCAGCAAGCCCACAAGAGAGCCAGAGGCAGAGAAACCTATAACCTACCTCACGCAGCTCTTGGGAGATCAAATAATGCAAATATGTGCAAATAACTTGTAATAGCATCAATGTAGAGACTGTCTTTAAATAACTCTCAACTATTATGAGCCCAAAATATTAGCTATCCTTAGTGTAAATGTTTGTCTATTGTTTTTAGTTCAGCTTCCTTCCTCCCTCCTTCCCTCCTTCCTTCTCTTTCTTGCTTGCTTTCTTTTTGAGACAGGGTTTCTCTATGTAGCCTTGGCTGTCCTGGAACTCACTCTGTAGACTGGGTTGGCCTCAAACTCACAAATCATTCAGCATCTGGCTCCTTAGTGCTGGGCTTAAAGGCATGTGCCATTACACCCAGCCTTAGTTCAGTTTCTGTTGCTACAATTAACACCATAAACACAGCAAAATATAAAGAACAAAAGGTTTTTTACTTCATGGCTCTGAGGGCTGTGTTTAAGGGGAGTGGCCCCTGGCTATGGGGAAAGTAAGAGCTTCCTTCTACTCAGGAGGGCAAAGTATCCCAACTCAGGCCCTCTTTGTGATGCAGGCACCTCTCACCTCGCGACCGTCACAGCGGAGACAATTCCCAACATATGAATTCTGGGATACACACAAACCTTTACCTCTTTCTCTTGGGGCTTGTCCTTGCATCTGGTTGATGCATCTTAGAGTAGTACCCCCAAATCCTCTATGAAGCTGTCCCACACTATGGTGGGGGTCCACTGGTCAACTTAGGGCTAGCAGTCTGGGCCCCTAGCTCACTACGTGAGGAAAACATCATGTAGCACTCTATTCTCTAGTTCTGCTACACCTAGTAAAGAGAGAAAATTGCATTTTCCAGGTTCACAACTGCAGCAGTTTGAAGGAAAATGGCCCCCATAGGCTCATAGGAATTGGTACTGTTGGAAGTGTGGCCTTGTTGGAGGAAGTGTGTCACTGAGGGTGGGCTTTGGGGTTTCAAATGCTCAAGCCAGGCCCAGTGTCCCTCTCTTTTTGCTGCTTGCCAATCTGGATGCAGAAATCTCAGCTAGCTCTCCAGCAGCATGTCTGCCTGTGTGCCACCATGCTTTCCGCCATGATAATGGACTTAAAACCTCTGAACTGTAAGCCAGCCCTGATTAAATGTTTTCCATCAAAAGAATTGCTGTGGTCGTGGTGTCTCTTCACAGCAATAAAACCCAAAGACACCAGTAGGGACATTTAAAATCATTTTTTTCACTCATAAATTCATATGGGAGTGCCATGCAAACCCTCCCTTGCCATTTCTGACTTCCTGCTGGGTTTGGAGAAGCAGCACCAATCTGCCTAGTGGCTGGGCAGCCCACAGGAAGCACGGGCGAAGGATCTATGTTTTCAGGAGGTTCTGGTACTTGACTCATTGTGCTGGCACCTGACTTCTAGGTTCAGTCTAATGGTCACGTAACTCCTTAACCTAAATCCAGGTATCTTGTCAGGTAGCCCTCTTGTAGCAATAGCAACTATCTCCAGGTTCTCGTAGCCTGTCTTATCCCTTAAGACCTAGTGTGGAAATGGCTTCCTGTTTCTTGCTAGTTCTATAGGGCTACCTATCCCTCCAAGTTTGTGTAAAGGATTACCTAGATTTGGCTAATTGGGGTCAGAAGACTCACCCTACTAAATGTGGGTGGGCCCATTCCAAGATGGCTGGTGTCCCAGATGGAGTATAAACTGGAACTGAGATGAGGACCAACATCCTTCACTTTGTTTCCTGGCTATGGATGCAATTGGATCAGCCCTGTAAAGCTCCTGTGGCCAGGATCTGCCTGCCATGGTAGACTGTACCTCCAACTGTGAGCAAGAAGAAAGCCCTCTTCTCTGGGGTTGCTTTTGTACGGCATCCTGTCACAGTGGTAAGGAGAGTCACTGACACAGGCTGCCCTTAACTTTTCCCTTCGTTGAGCTCCTGACAGGAACCCTGCTCCCGTGGGTCCCTGGTCTCTGCAGGGACTTTTGAGGATACAGGAATAGAATGCGTGTGTGAGGATGTATGAACACATGGGCAGAATGTGGAAGGATAAAGACAAACCGTTGTGGAATTGGTCATTTATTCTTTCCTTTTTGCCTCTATAGTTTCTGGGTTTTCTAGCACACAATATCGATTATGAATGTAAAAAAAAACTGTTTAAGGAATAAATATCATAGCTTTTTTAAAAATAAAGCCAGTTGGTTCTGTGAATATCAGGCTCAGAAAAGACTCAAAGCCCTGTAAGGCATAAAACCTTATATTATAATTCAAGTGCTGATTTTTCTACCTCCCATATTTGGTTGCAATCCTTGTTCTGAGAATCTCCTATCTCAGTGTTGTATAAACATTGCTCCCCAATTGTCCCCTCATAGGCCAAAAAGCAGCTTTCAGCTTTCAGCCAGTCACTAAGCAGGGGACAGAATAGGGCTGGACTTCCTGCCAGCCAGGGGAGGAGGGGTTGGAGGAAACAGGGGATTGAGCGATGGGCAAGAGGTACAGGAGACATCAGGAAAGAGAGCTGGAATAGAAAAAGTTACAAAGTGCAAGTATCTCTGGGATGTATACTGAGAAGAAACCAGATTAGCTTAGAGGGTTAAGGATAGAGTAATAACTGCTCAGACATTGTGCTGTGAAGCTTGCTTAAATAATACAATGGAGTTCCAATTATTTGGGTGATAGCTTGGTTAAGAGAGAAACTGAGAAACACAATCTTATAAAAATAACTTCAAGAAAGCTCCAGGCCCCCATTGTCTTGGGATAGATGTGGGCCCTGATCTACTTTGGTGGAAAGAAATTAAAGGAAGTAGACATGATCCCCTGACTCAGGTGTCATAGGGATTAACGAAATAAACATGTTTGCAGCTTGCGATTCTTAACATGATTAAAAAGAAAATAACCCCACTAACATTCCTGAGTTTAGGAAAGGTCCTTTAACCTTGGCTACTCCAAACTGCTGTCACCTGTACTGTGCTAGAACCACACAGGTGCAGATGCTGGAAGGCCAGTCCACTGTGATCAGGGATGGGTGGATGGCCCCTGCAGTCCTCAACTGAGAACCAGGAATGTGCCAAATACAGACTGTCTTTGGTGCTCACCTAACCGCTTCCGGCTGCACGGGGCTGAGATAGAGCCTAGGAATCTTTATATTAGAGAAGCTAGCCCTTCCCATTACCCAGCACACACATATCATAAAGATCAAATGGCATCTCAGCCATGAGTTTTGTCTGCAAGCCCTGCTTCCCTTTAGTGAGCAGCAGCAGAATCATCATCAGAGAGATGAGGAAAACCAGGTGGCTGAAAGGGGCAGGCAGGTCCGCTTAAGGAAAGCTTGTCATCACCGAGGAGGAAACTCACAAGCAGGACATTGAGTCCCGTCCGGGTGATTAGTGCTCCGGAAACCGCGGGGACCCACTGGAGGCTTTGACTGATGCGGCGTTCTTTTCCATTTCTTCTCTGATTACATTGATCCTGTACTTTTGCTGATGTCGTGACAGTCTAATTATAGACCTCTCCGCTGCTGAGCAAACAGTGGTCCCCTCTTGGTAAATCTGCCTGTTACACAAGCGCCAGCTCTGGGACACTGTCATTATGTGCAGTCAGCCCTATGAAATGCCTTGGGCAGCAGGGCCCTGGACACTCACTGCCTTAGCTGGAGACACCACTGGGAGTGACCAGGTCAGATTTAAACAAGCAAACAAACAAAAACACAGATGGGGGAAAGAGAGGCCCAAGGCAGTGAAATGACCGGCACCACAAGCAGACAGGAATGGAAACTGGGACTTGAGCCCCAAATGGAAACTTGGGGCTGAGTATCCAAAGTCCTCTCCCCTTCCTCTGCCCCCTCCCTCGCCTCCTTTTCTTCCCACCAGGCATCCACTAAGTGCTTATTCTAAGAATTTTGAAGAGGAAAAAGTGCCACCTGCCCAAGAGCAGAGGACGGCCAGGGAGGCCAGCTGGATGACCTCCACCCTAGAAACTTCTCAAGAACCCTTTTTCCTGGCCTCAGGCTCAGACTTCAGAACCTTGTCTGCATTGTGCCCCAGAGCCAGGAAGATGACAGGGTGCCAATCTGCCTGCACAAACCTCACAGGAGCCTGGGTGTGAAGCTAGAAGGGAGAGAACATATTCCAGCCACCAACATCTGAAGTGAACTTCCTCCAGGAAAACTTTCTGCACTGAGAGGCAGAACCTGGTTCCCAAAGTGAAGACAGAAACGGCTAATAACCCACCTGCTGGCCTTCTTTGCCTACAAGATTGACCAGATGCATCTTCCAACACCAGATGATGAATGAGATGCTGGTGATGGCATGCAAGAGGAACACCTACATATAGATTCTGCTTGCCATGCGGTACTGGGGACAATTACATCCAGTTTTCAGGGGCAGCAGTGGGCACTGGCAGCAGCATCCGCTGCCTGATCTACCGTGACTTCAAGATGTCTTTTGCACCTATCCTGCAGTTTGAGTTTTGGGTCACATCCCTGGTTGATAGGCCAGGCTGTCCCCCTTTAACAGACTTTAAATAAACTCCATCTTGCTTGAACCAGCCATTGTCAGTTGGGAGTGCTTGCGATTAAAAATCCAGACAGACATTAGGACTGTTAAGACCGGTTTGTGACACCTGTTAGGGGGTGAATCAGGGCATCCTCTTGCTTTGGTGCGGGGCGTGGGGCAGCAGGAATTGCTAACAGGCATGGACTCTCCCGGGTTACCAGTCTCAGTACTGGGGAAGGCGGCTGAGAGGGATTCTAAACAGTGCTGACCAAGTGCCTGGTCATGAGATACGAGGTGATCAACTAACAATTCAAACACATGGACTCTCTCTTCTCAGTAGGAGCGTTAAAACTTTAATCCTCAGATAAGACACAGGAGTTGTAGAAGTTAGGGCAAACACAGAAAGGTGTTGAGAATTTATTCTTCCCTGCTCTCTTCTGACTTGTTTGCCAACCTAATAGCCAGTGATGAGATAAAAGGTTGAAAAGTTGGCAAGGGACCCTGCTCTCCCCTGCCTCTGTTACACAACCGCAGTAACGGTGGAATTCCTTTGATTCTCCGGAGTACTTAAAATGACTTGAAACATGAAGTCTCTGGGGTTGTTGCTCAAAGAGGGCCCTCTCGTATTTCGAAGACTGTCTTATCCATTTTCTCACCTTCAGCTTCTCTAAGCAGAAGCCAGTGGAAAAAAGGAAGGAGGGTCTTGAAGCATTTTGGTTGGCTATGCGCCAATCTGTAACACATAACTCCATGAGGTAATCTGTAACACATAACTCCATGAGGTAAATAGCTACATTCCATCATTTCTGTCTCTGGATCAGGAAGTTGAGACTCAGACTGATGAAGCTATCTGTCCAAGTTTATAGCTTGTCTAGGACAGGGATACAAGCCACCTGACTCTACTCTATGTCCTTTTCCCAAGGACATATCTTCAAATGGGGGGGGGAGGGGAAAGACTGGAGGTAGCTAGGAGGGTGTCAGCACCACTTTGACATTCTCTCTGACAGTACCTCAGTCATCCATCTTGCTTTCTGGGCTCTATCATACCCCCCTTACCATATCGCCATCACCATACCTAGCGGCTGTGCCTCCCAAATCATGCTATGCTGTGTCCACTCATACCAAGTCCTAAGGTCTGTCCATTCTGGATTTCTGTATTAGCTAGGGTTTGATTGCTGTGAAGAGACACCAGGACCACAGCAACTCTTATAAAAGAAAACATTTAATTGCAGCTGGCTTAGTTCAGAGGTTTAGTCCACTGTCATCATGGCTGGAAGCATGGTAGGACAGAGGCAGACATGGTGCTAGAGAGGGAGCTGAGAGTTCTACATCCAGATTGGCAGGCAACAGGAAGGAAGAGCTACTGGGCCTGGCTTTGAGCATTTGAAATCCCAAAGCCCACCCCCGTGACACACCTCCAACAAGGGCCACACCTCCAATACTACCACTCCCTACAAACCAATGAGAGGTATTTTCATTCAAACTACAACTTCCCTCCAAATAAAAACTGTACCTTTTTACTCTAAGCTTCTCTTTCTGCAATGCCAAACAAGAACAAAAACCTATACTGGCCTGAAGAAGCCAGAGAGGAAACACAGTTTACTGGTAAGAGCTCTTGGTAGTCAGTGGAAAACTAAACCATAATCTTTTCTGCTCCCGACTCAGGGATGTAGACAAAGCATTTGTCTCAAAGTATATCACAATCAGTTTGCAATTCCTTTCCTTTTTTTTTTTTTTCTGAGACAGGGTTTCTCTGTGTACCCCTGGCTGTCCTGGAACTCACTCTGTACACCAGGCTGGTCTCCAACTCAGGGATGTGCCTGCTTCTGCCACCTAGTGCTGGGATTAAAGGCGTGTGCCGATCCTCTGCTTCCTTTACTTCTTAATGTGTATGTAGGTAGAGGCACAGATTTGCTTGGTGTGGAGGGGCATTCATTAACCTATGTTCTTACTGAGGCCCTGACACCTCTTTATTATGCATGTTAACAATGCTGAAATTAATCATTTTAACGGAGATACAAATTTTATGACAACTCTCTCTGAGATAAAATAATCAAAAATTCAAGACATTGGAAACTGATAAATTAGGGGACAAGTGACCACTATTCTAAAAGTCTTTCTTACCCAACAAAGGCAGTGGTGGAATTCCTTTGATTCTCCGGAGTACTTAAAATGATTCTATTGAGACATGGAGTCTCTGGGGTTGTTGCTAAAAGAGGGCCGTCTTGTATTTCGAAGGCTTATCTTATCTGTTTTCTCACCTTCAGCCTCTCTAGGCAGAAGCCAGTGGATTATTCCTAATGAAAGAGAGAAAGGTCTGTGCAGCATTTTGATTGGCTAGGCACCAGCAAAAGCTGGAGTCTGGCACAGAGGCACCAAGAGTCTTGGACAGACAGTTTAAATATCTGGTTCCATGTCCAGTAGGCAGGGCCTGGCAACTTCTTGAGCCTCCTGCCAGCTCCACAGGTTTATGAGGTAGAAAGAACACGGTGTATTTAGAAAAGAAAACAGAACAAAACAAAACAAAAATCCTTAAAAAGTTTAGAAAGGCTGTGGGTTGGGGAGCTAAGGGAAGTGTACACACGTGAATATAACAAATTTCCTGTCTGGATCCTGCTCTCCCTATCATAGAATTTGTTCAGGAAGTTAAACAAAATGTCACCTAAGCAAAGGCTGGATTAAACTTCAGGTTAAGAAGTCTACTTGTGGGAAGAAAGCTGAAGGGACTTGGAGGGAAGTGAAGAAGCCAGATGGCCAGGGAGGGGGCCTGGTGGACACCTGAGAGAGTGGGGAAGCAGTACAGGACAAACACGCCTGACGAACAGGCATGTATGAAAACCACTAATTTGTGTGTTGACTAAAACATCTAATAATATCAGAGCTACCTCTGGTGACGGTATCCATGTCAAAGGCCAAGGTAATAATTTGTTCATGGGTTATTGAGATTGGAGCTCTGTAGAAGGTCAGTTATTCCCTCAAGGCTTGAAACCTAATTCTTAGAAGAAAGCAGAGATCATCTTTGTGGCTTTGGATTAGGCAGAGATGCCTTAAACAGCGTAAAAGACTAAGCATTAGAGATAAGACTGATAAAGTCAGGCTGATTGAAAAATTAAGAAATTCTTTTAATCAGAAAATAAAAGTAAACCAAAAGTTAGCCACAGGTTGCGAGAAGGTATTTGGAATAGATATAACAAAGGACTTATACTCAGAATATGTGAAGAACTTCAAAGAGTTCAAACAGGCAAAAGACATGAACAGCTTATTTTCCATCAAAGACCTTCATAATGGATGCTAAGCATCTGAAAAGTTGCTCAGTGGCATTGATCACCAGAAAAATGGATGTTTAATTATAATGAAATGCACATTCCTGTTTTTCATTTAAAAAGAAAACACTTGGGCCAGGGAAATGGCTCAGTGAGTAAAGCTGCTTGTGGCCAAGGCTGAGGATGGCTCAAGTTCAACCCCCAGATCCCACACTGTGGAAGGAGAGAACCAATTCCAAAAAACGCTGTTCCATGACTACCACACCACACACTCACTGTGGTGTGCACATCCCCCTCCAAGCACAATAAAATGTAATTTTAAAAATTTAAACACCTTGGTACCAAAATGGCAAATACATGAAGTCACCAGGAATCTTACAGCACCGGCTGAAACATGAAACTGATTATCCGTTTAGCTTTTAAAATGTATCTATATTTTTTTGCTTGTTTTATAGTTAAAATTTGTTTTTATTTTTTCCTCTTTGGTTGTTATTGTCATAAATCAGATTGCTGGAAATATACTTAAAGCATGTGTCCACTCTGTGAACAGAATTTCCGGTCCCCCACATGTGTCTGACACCAATGAGCATTGCAGCTTACACAGAGAAGACACACAGGAGACTACTCCCAGGAATTTCACTATGGAATATCCAAAACCTGAAGCAACTGAACTGCCTACCAACCCATACATTGAGAATATAAGCTGCTGGTGATTTAGGGAATAAGCAGCAGGAAAGAATGAGCCACGGGTACACGACACAGAGAAATCTCATAGACAGAAAAGTGCTCACCTTCTGTTTCCCCATATCAAGTTCAAATACCGGCACAACCAATATAGGAAGACTGAGATCTTAATATTGGAAACCCTGTAAGACACTGAGTGGCAGGGGCCATGGATAAACTGGAAATGTTCTAGGGACAGCTCTGTGGGTACATACACACCCATCATTTTGCACACAATAATAGACACTATGAACCCTAACAGTGCTCACATTATCAACAACAGAACTGACCGTATATCCTGAATTTGCGTTCAAGAACATGTAAGTTCTCACACTGATGTTTTCTACTGTTACAGTTTCTGGGAATTCCCCTCCCCCGCCAGAGAAAGCGTGCACAGGAGAACTCTTCATAGCCTAGCAGACACTGCAGGGCACCCAGGCTGGGCAGGGGTGATAGGAGAGCAGAGGAGCCCTCTGATTCAGGAAGCCATCTTGACCCCAGTACCCAGTAGAGGGTCAAAGGAATCTGAACAAGCACTTGGCATGCACTTTATATCAAGCATTGCATGATTAATACCTATTTTCCTAATACTGACCTCACATCCTTACTCCCATCCTACAAATGAGAAAAAGAAAATAGAAGTTTATGGAGATTAGGTTGAGTCAATTGGCAAAGCTGGATGTGGTATGACCCACGCTTGTAATTCCAGCAGCTGGGAGGAGGGTGCACACAGAGGATCAGTTAAAGGCCGGTCAAGACTGCTTAGAGGCCTGTCTGGGCTTCAGGAGACATTGTCTCAAAACCCCAAAACCAAACCAAAACAGCTCCTTGCACTTCCGAACAGAACAGTTAGGTGGTGAAGGAGATTGCCACTCGTTAGTCTTAATTCTAAAGCAGAGCAATCAACTACATACAGGGGAATTAAGGGCAGCGTCTGGGGGTTCCCCGCCTGCAAGTGATAACAAGCCGCAAAGCCCTGTGCCATTCAGAGGGCTGAGCCGCCGGGCTTCGGTGATGGCTTCCTAGGGCCGCTAACTGCACACAGGTGGTCCCGCGGCTGGAGAATCAGCTGCTTCCTTTTCCCCAGGACCTCACCTCCAGCCAATTGGCTCCAGGAATCAGAAAGGTTCCCGGGGCCCACCTACGAGATTTCCGACTTCACAAACACCACGCGAGGCAGGCGTGGGCTTCCACTCTCGGCGCCCGGAACCAGAGAGCGCTCGGGCGAAGAGCGCTACAGACTCAGGAAGCGCGCGCACCAGCCCGGGAGCAAGCAGGGTGGCGGGGAGAACGCTCAGGGCAAGGGAAGGCTAATGGGAGCCGCAGAGGTGAGCGGCGAGGACAGAGGGGATGTGTGCCTCAACTCCAAAGTGAGTCCGGCGGCGCGGCACCTCGCTACTGCGCCTGCGCAATGCTGTCCCCTAGCCACCCCGCCCCTTTGCGCCGCCGGAGGTTTACTCGTCTCTCGGCAACCATTGACCCGGGCAGCCAATCAGAGGGCGGCGTGCGCCCGGCCCCCGCCGTCAGCGTGGGGCGCAAGGATCCCGCGGGGCCGCGGCCGGCGCGCCCCGCCCTGGCTCCCCCGGGAGGCCGGCCGCGGGGCGGGGGCAGGGGCGGGGAGGCGCGGGGGAGTGGTCAGGCCGGTTAAGATCGGAGGGGGCGGCGGCCGGACCGCTCACTCGCCGCAGCTGTCTGGGGGCCGTAGTCACCGCGCTGCTCCTGCTGGGGGCTGCCAACGCCAACTACCTGCCTTTCTCACCTCCTCTTCCAGCGCCCAGGTGAGTCCGGGCTCCCCTCCTGCGCAGGTGTGAGGATGCTGCTGCGGCCCGGGGGGCGGGGGGAGCCGCGCACTCCCACTCCGGGGTCCGTCCGGGCAGAGCCTGGGGAGATGCCCCGGGGATGGAGGGGAGAAGCCGGCAGGTGTCAGGACCCGCCCCGCTCCCGCGTCTCCAGCACAGGCTTACCGCCGTGGAGGAGCGCAAACTTTTCGGAATTGTGGCGAGTTTGGGAAACTTGGGCTAGTTAGTTCCTGCTGGCTCGGCGGCTGGAGTGTGGGTGGCCCTTTTCCTGCTCAGAGCAGGTTCTCCGGCTCTGAGCTGCGCCCGTGTGGCGCGCACCCCGAGACCGGAACCGGGGCGATTTTGAACCCCGCGGTTTTGGCGGCGCAGATGAAGACGCAGCGGTCCGGGGCTAGAGCCTGGCAGAAGAGGGGAGGGCAGCTTCCTGGGCTCCGTGCCCAGGATGGCGGCCCAGATATTTCTCTCTTCTGGGACTGTGGACAACCCGTGCGGCCAAATGATCGAAGCTGCGCGTCTCTCAGAAACTTCTCGAGAATACGGCGACTGGGAAACCTGGTTCCTCCGCTTGGGGGATCGAAAGTTGCTTACCGCGTGGGCTAAAAGCCGTGCAGTCAGTTGACTCTGATAGCGGTGCTCTTGGTGGCTTAGAGGCGCGCCTGCCGGGGGGGTCGCGGCCAGGGGACCCCTTTAGCGCAGCCGGAGAAGAGGGTGAAAGGGAGTTGAGGAACCTGCAGTGCCAGCTGGTAGCCCTCACACCTAAGTTCAGACCTCCGGCTGGCCAGGGGCGGGCGACCTCAAAGCCATGGAGGGCTAGTGAGGAGATAAGTGTGTCGTTGGTTTTTCCAGAACGCAGAAGTTCCACCGGTGTCGATTTTCAGACCTGGGTGGTCTCGGTCCCTTTTTTCCCCTCTCTCCCTTTAAATGTGGAGAAACTCCGACCAGTTCCTAGTCTTCAGCCCCTTCTCCCTCAGTTTGAGGGAGTGCTTACGAAAGAGTTAGTAGGTTTACTGTTTTATAAAGAATAGCTATGTATGTAATCGTTTTGGTTGTGATGAGTTTGGTATTCCGGAAATAAAGTTAAGATGGTCAGATCCTCCTAAATTAGGCCCCCAGCTGCCCCTGCTACCCTGGGGAGGAGGGTGAGGGTGGCCATTGCTGGTTGTAACAACTCCCAGTATAATTTGCTTGGCAAGGCAGTGAGTGAGCCAGAAAACTAGCCGGGAAGCCAAGAGGGTAGTAGGAGAGCTTACCAAGAATTTTACCGTGTTGGAAGTCACCAGAGCTGTGATTGGTTTTCCATATTTTACCCTGCTGTTGAAGGGTGTGGAGTAGAAACTTTTCTCTCTGGGCTGCAGCTGGACCAGCGGTGGTTCTGACCTTTGCCATTCTTTTGTGGCGATGGAGTGCTCAGTATCCCTGATCAGATAGCCGAAACCTTGTCTCTGAAGAGATAGCCTGGTTTTGGAGCACACACACGTTAGGGGCTTTTAGAAGGAAGATTTCGATGTTTGGAATAATTGTCCCAGTATCTGCACAGGCTACTGGGACAGTTACTCTTATTAAATCATGAGGGAGTTGCTCAGCAATCGCTAGACTGTTGCCAAAAGAAAGGTCCCTAATTTTATGAGTAACTTTAGTGTGTGCACCTAGAACAAACAGTCACACTCTTTAGTCTGACTTCCTCCCATAATACCTACCTTGTATGTAGAGATTAAGTTTGTGAACTCCGAAGGGAAGGACTTGGCTCTTGGCCTGTTGGTCTGAGTGAGTGTGAGTGGAGTGCCAAGGGCTCACTCTTCAGCTGTTTTCAGCAATGCTGTAAGTATAGTTACCACGCTTTCCGCCTGACTTCCAGCCACCCCCATCCACCAACTCCAATGGGCTCCCAGTCAGGCACACAGTTAGCCTGCATCCCCAGTGTTCAAGGCCAGGCAGATTATATGTGCCTTGCACAGCCCACTGGAAAGGCCGGGAACCACTCAGCAATGGAGGCAATTTGAAAGTGGTCTGTTGTGCCCTGTTGTATTATTAGCTAGGCTCAGCTGCTACAGAAAGCTACATTGAATCTTTTTCCTTCCTGCCTTCCTCCCTTTCTCCCTCCCTCCTTCTTTCCCTCTTTCTTTTCTTTCTTTTCAGCTCCACCCACTAAGTAGTACCTTGTTGTCATTGTTCTTCTTTGCTATGCTGTTCTAGAGCTAGCCACGGAAGAAGGGCAGCCTGTGTTAGATCACTTTGCCTGTATTACTAAGAAAAGCTGTAGAGGCCAGAGATGTGTTGTTAAGAGTTAAGCTGGTTTGGGGGTTTTCTTATCACCTTCCTGTCCATGAACCAACACACACACTTTCTGCCTCTCTTTCACTGTGTGTGTGTCTCAATGTTTGGAGATTACTAGGGAGTTAGGCAGAATCAGGTGTTTTTTTGGACTAAACCTAGTCCATTGCTTTTTCTCGATATGGGAAGACGGTCCACATCATAGTGTTTTGACTGTAGCTGATGAAGTTGTATTATGATGACACCAAAGCCTCCATATTTAAAGAAGGCCTCATATAGCCTTAAAGCTACTTGGGACAACAGTAAAGCTGACCCTTTCATTTTTTTTTGAACCTAAGGATTCTCTCCCGCTTTTAAGCTTTCGGCTGGATGCATTCATGGAAAGGGAGCTTTTATTTGGAATTTAAGTGGTTATAGAAAGCATCTCTACATAACTGTGGAAGGGAATCTTATGAACTGTTTCACATTAATATTCTGTACAGCTGGGCCCTAGTAGCTTGTTCTTGAAGTGTTTGCAGAACTTTTTGGAACAAGAGGGGGGAAAAACCCTTAATACAAAGAAGTAATTACTGACATGAAGCAGCCCTGTGTGTAAGGATGTTCTGTGGTTTCAGAGCATTTTCCACTGAGGGTCATTAAACTGTGTGGTGCTTTTCTCTTGGATAATGGTGGTTAAGTAGGAAAGGGCTTCCTACGTGGTGTTTGGTGCCAGGTGCTGGGGAGGCCAAGGGAATGGTATGTGAAAGGCCTGTGGACTGGAGAGAAGCTGGCCTGGCTTTATGATGTGCTTAAAGAACTTGTTTTTCTCAGTTGTCTCAACCCTCCTGCACGTGGACCCCAGAAAAGTGGTATTTGTGGTCTCTGTAGAGGCCTCACCCATGCCTAGAAAGTGCATGCATGACTTTTGGGTGCAGACACGCTCCTATCACGTGAATGCACATTCTGCCGGGGGCGGGGGCAAGGCGGGATGGGGGGCTGCCGGCAGTTCCCAGCAGAGAAGGAAGCAGGCCTGAAGTAGGTGTCCTGCGGGAACAAGGTACCGGATGGAGCTTTCTGCATCAGAAGCGCCTGGTTTAAAAGGCTGGATGGTTTCTCGTCCTTCAGCGAAGGCTCAGAAGTGTAGCTTTGGAGCTGCAAATTGATCAACAGCTGAAACTCCTAAACCGGGCCAGCTTCTAGCCCCGCCCCCTGAGCGCCTCCACCCTCCGGTCCTCCCAGGCGCTGTTCTCCCAGCCCAGCTAGCTCACTCAGCTGCTTGCCCTGCTGACTCTTTCTTTTTAGGTTTGTGTGTGTGTGTTTCCCACTGTCATCGCTGACCTGGTTTAAGGGACGGCAGACAGGAGCTAGATGACAGCCTCACTGTCTCTAGCCAGTGCTCTGTCCTGTGTGCCTGGAGCGGTGCAGGAAGCTCCCAGGACCTGCCTATCCCTGAGGATAGGATTGTTATTTCTGATGCTTTCCTTGCAGTCCCATGCTGTCCTACTTTGCCCTGCAAAACACAGACTTCGGTATTTGGAGGAAAAAAATTGAACACAACCCACTCCCCACCGGCCTTTTTTCATGTCTTTGGGACCTCTGTGCAGGCTCTGGCTTACCTTTTTTGCCGGAGAGGGCTGGCTTATCTCTCTGCTCTAGTATCTGATAGTTTTCTTTTGCACATTTTCTTGTTTTTATTTTAATTTTAAAATTTTAATAGTGAACCGAAAGGGGTGTTGCTGTTTTAGAAGCCCCCCATTGTTTTCACATTTGGCTCCTATCACAAAAACTGAGTGAAAAAAAAAAGTATCCAGGCTTCATGCTCTCATCCCATCTATATCCCTCCTTTAGCGTCCACACTTGGCCTTACAGGATGAGGCCAGGTACCTTTTACCTGGCCTGGCTGTGACCCTCTGACCCCTCTGTGTGCTGTGGTGATCCCTGCCCCTGCTTGTCATAGTCAGAGATCGGCATCAGGACTCTGCAGCTGCCTGAGGCCACAATACTGTCATGGGGGAATGGGGATATAGAGGAAAGAGTCACCACCCACGGGTGTTTGCTCAGCATGGCTTGTCTGGGAAGCCAGCCCTGCTGCTGCGGTGTCTCATCCCAGACCGCTGTAGACTTTCTACTTACTTCCTTGCTTTGTAGGCTGCCTTTCACTTGGGGACACCTGGGCACTGATCCTGGCAGACTGTGGCAGACTGCTTCAGGCTTTCATGTCTTCATAGGCATCCATATAGCAGATAGAATCATTGCTGTCCTAGACACATATGGGAACAAAAGCCTGGTAAAGTTCATCTAAGTGATAGATCTCTTTGTCTGTTTAGTTCACTATGTCAAGTAGTCAGTGCAAACACACACAAAAGAGATATCTTATATCCTTCCTTTACATCGAGTCCCTGAAGTCTAAGGTGGATTTTGTATACACTGTGCACTTCAGTTTAACCTTTCAAGTGTTCAAGAGCTACATGGCTTGTGGCTACTGTATTGGGTAGTGCAGATGTGCAAAAATATTTTACTCTCAAATCCTGATTCTGTGTGTGTGAGAGTCACTGGAGAGTGTGTACAGGCTGCAAGCTCTGTGTGGGCGGGGAGCTCTGCCTCCTGCTTCTGCTCACGGAATCCTAAGAGTGCACTTGGGTACCTAAACAAACGAGAGGCAGGTGGGTCACCACACTGACTTACTGCTGAGCACTCATCCTGCAAGGCAGACTTGATGCCAAAAGACCAGGATGTGTGAATCTCCCTCCCCTTCTTGCTCTTGACTTAGTAGTTTTTTCCTTATAGAATAGCTGGCAGAAGTGCAAGTGAAATCTGACATTGATCGGGGACCGGGGCTGGTTTTTATGAACAGTTAAAATTTGCCAACAATTTGTCATTAAAGTTTGCCAACAATTAAAAATGTGAACAAACATGCAAGAGGAGTGAGCTATCAAGGTGAAGATGCTTGGGAGCTCTCTAGTGACAACAGCTGTGGGCAGTCATGCTGGTGATCTCTAGTGACAGTCTGTGGGCAGTCAGCTGGTGAATAGGAGTCACAGCTTACGGGGCTCTACACTGGTAGGACAGCACATCTTAGAAAGTGGTGCCAATGTCATTATTGTGCTGTGGTATTCTTTTTCTCCATGTGACACACACACACACACACACACACAAGTACTTAAGTTTAGCATGTTTCTCTCTACGCATTCCTGTGCTTAGAGGTCTATCTCCTGCTACATTAATACCCCTAACCTGAGTGGACAGCATGTGTAGTTCCCATCAGCACTGAAACTGAGGCCTGCTTGTGCTTAGATGTTCATGAATGGGGTGTGTATACCTGCCTTACCCTGATAAGTGCAGCATCTAAGACCTAAGTGTCACTGGTCCCTTTCCTGATAAGACCCAGCGATGCTGGGAGTGCCTAGACAGGACTCATAGCCTCCTTTAACTTGCTGAAGTTTTTGTTTTAGACTGCTGAAGAATTTTCAAAGCTCTAAGCTAGAGAGCTGGATGGTAAATAGAGCCTTTGAAATAAACCTGACTTAAACAGGTTTATTAACTTAAACCTCCTTAAACAGTCTCCTCTCTGGGAGCCTGGTTTGTCTCAGACCAGTCCGCCTCTAAAACAAAAAGGGCTGGCTCTGTTTGGGGAGTCCCTTGTGTGAGTTCAGGCCTGTGGAAATGTATGGTATAGCAACAATTACTATTTGTAGAATTTGTATAGTCAGTCAGGTGTTGAAGGCAACTCAGGGTTTTCTGCCTAGCTGCCAACTGACAATGTCTGCATTCTGACACTGTTAATGTTTCCATTTGCAGTGACTTCAGGGTATTCTCTTGAGCATTTGGACTTCCCAGCCATGCCTTTTGAGTGTCTGCCCCAGTGTTTTGATTCTGTCCTGTGCCTTCACAGGCCCAGCGTGACTCCTTCCAATATTATCTCTCCACCCACACATGCTGAGACATCCTATTTTGAAAGGTGGGAAGTAGCTTTCTGTTTTCATGTTCAGGTAGTGTCTGGACAGGGCCCAGTTACTGATAACCACTGGGTGTTGGCATCTGTAGGGGAGTGAGAATCTCACAGACTCTAGAAGCTTGGGGAATAATAGCAAGCAGCCCCTCTTTCTACGCCTCGGGAGTCTGCCGTGGGAATCTGACCAAACTTTTTTGCCTTTGGTAAACATCTTTGCGAAAGGGCCACTGATAACCCTGAGAAAAAAAACCTGAGGCCTCCGGCTGAGTGTGGTGGGGGCTGAAGGTGAGGAAAAGACATCCTTGAAGGCCGGTGTCTTCCCTGGCTTGGATGTGTTTTCTCAGGGAACAGTTTTCTGGTCAGGGACAGCTATTGTGAGCTGAGGTAGGATGGAGTGTGGGCATTCGGGGGCGGTTAGATGCAAACAGGACTGTATTAATTATTTGTGGTTGGGAAACATACCTGACACAAGGGTTTATTGTGGCTCACGGCTTTCAGGTACAGTCATCATGGCAGGG
>CM053744.1:93616043-93629763 GCA_028658305.1 Pachyuromys duprasi
ATGTGTTTAGAGCGTGTACAGTAGTCTTCATAATGTGATTCCTCCCTTTTGGGGGCCCAGGCTGTGGTGAGGGGCTGGAAGCCAAGAGACTAAGGGTTTCTCCAGTGCTTCCCCTAGGCCCTAGATAAGTCCTGGCCTTTACAGTTCCAGGAATACAAGGACGAAGGGGAAGGCTAAATTCACTTCAGCCCTGTTCAACCCTGTTTGTTGTTCACCTCTCAGCTGCTGGCTTTAGATGTCATTCAACATACTTGGCTGCAGCTTGGGGTGCATCCAGGCAACAGAGCACTTAGCTAACTTAGAAGACACAAAAGTGCACACATATGCGCAGGCACACACGCGCACACACACACACACACACACACACACACACGGGCTTGGGTTCTAGCTCTCTTCCTTCAGGTGAAAGAATCTCAAGTCAAACGGTATGGATGTGTAGGAAGTGACAGATTTCTCATCTGTGGTCTGTCCTAGGCTGCTTCTGTTTTCAGTATATCCCAGGCTAGCGCCTGGGAGGCTGGTAACTCTCTGTGAATATACCTCCCTTGGCTCAGCAGCTCCTGGTGGGTTTGTCCTCTCATCTATGGAGAAAGTCTCTTTGGTTCTGTTGTTTTCTCTTGGACCAACACTCCTGATCTCCCAGTAACCTAATGGTTGTTTATTTTGTGAGTGATGCTCACTTATGACAAGTCCGGTTTGCCATTGCTGCATCATCTCAGCGCTTTTCAGACCATCCGATTGGCTGGCTCCTTCTGTCTCTGGCTTCTCTGTTCTTCTTTGTTCTTCTTTTACTTGCTATCTCTAACATCACCCCACACCAACTTGGCTGGTGTCTCGGAACACCCTCCAAGTTGGGATCTTAGGCCATCTTCTCCGAAGCATTAACTATTGCCATTCCCATTCTTCCTATTCTCATTCAGATAGCTCCATGAGGCTGGATATATCCTGAAGTGACGATGGGGGAGCAGTTTCTGTCCCGAAAGCTGTTAGATACTTAAGTTCTACGTGTGTCTTCCTAGCCCTGATGTCTGGCCTTGCCTCACTCCAGTGGCCAGAATCCTCTGCTACCACCTGATTAAAACAGATTTGTGCTTTCTTTTCTGTTCCTTCTACTTAGTGTCATCTCCTTCCCATGGCCACGGGAACAGCTAGTTCTTAAAGGTCTCTCTCACCCTGTAATACACCACAGCTACCCACCTGCAAGGGATAAGAAGCCTCCTCAGTCGCATCCCTGCCACATACCAGGAGTGTGCCCTTGGACAGTTTACAATGTGAGTACCCTCTTGCTTCTACAGTGTCCTCCCCTGAAATGAGGGGAAATGACATCTCCTTTATAGGGATCTCAGAGGCTCTTAAATAGTAATTTAGCGTACAGCACACAGGGGTGGCTTGTGGGAATCGGCTCTGTTCTTCCCATGTGCGGGTCTTTGGTCATCGGGCTTGGTGCCTTGACCTGCTGAGCCAGCTGGCGTACCCTGTGCTGCTTTGATAGCAACCAGGCGGTCAGGGGTGGCTAGACCCCTGCCACCGCTGTCCTGCTGCCTGCCTGGGATATGACAGACTTGCCCAGCTGACCGTCCAGGTGCAGTTCTTGTCCTCTGGCCACAGCTGTGATGGCTACTGTTATGCAAAGCATCTGCGGAAGACTCTGCCTTTACCTGTCCCTGGCTGCTGCTTCTGCAGAATGGAGAGAAGTTACCCTGTGGGGAAAGGATGTGGGGAGAACTAGAGGATTCTTGTTTTGAAATGCCCAGGTGTGCAGTCCCTTTGAGAAGTGGGACTTCCCAAACATGGTGGCCCCATAAGCGATTTCTAGGACCTCTCTGAAAGCTACCTCTAAGTCCCTGGAGTCCGTTGGGTCTAAGGCTTGCACAAAAGCAGGCAGCAAAGTGTGACCCTTTCAACAGGAGGCCATGAGACGGGGAGGAGACAAGGTCAGAGTCAGCAGAAGACAGCTTGAAGTTTGTTTTTGTTTGGGACCAGTAAGTTTTTGTTTAGAAATGCTTGTCTGACTAGCAATAAGAAGAGGTTATCTAGTGCACTTGTGGGTTGTTGACCTGTGTTTCCTGGTGTCTCCCAAGCTGCTGCCCTCCAGGGCTCCCTTGGACCTGACGGAGGAGTCAACAGTTCCAAGAATTAGGACCTTAGCTCCGGGAAGAAGGCCCTGGGCTCTTTTATGAACTACACTATTTAATCTGGAGATGGGGGAAGTTTGGCTTGTGAGGTTAAATGGGAATCGATTGCAGTGGTTTCTGCTGTGAGCTATTTCCTTTGCTTTCGCACGTGTTTACACTGTACTTTATAATGACTAAGAAATAAGCCTGACCTGTGTGTGGTTGTCCCTGTCTTGGCTCACGGAGGTGAGAGGCAGCATGGGGTATGGTAAAAACTACTCTGAATCATTTTTACTTCTGCTTCAGTGTCCAGGGTTTTATATGTAACACAACAGTCTCTCTGCCCATGGAGTCCTCCTGTACACAGGGGAGAAGAGTCTGTGTGGCAGGTATATAGGAAGGACCCATCTGCCTGGCAGAGGTGTCTTTGTTCCATGCACATTTCACTTAGAAGCCTCAGGTCTGTGGCCAGGTCTTGCCCATGGATGGCTCTTAGCCCGCCCTGAAAGGCTATATTGGGAAGATGCACGCTTTCTTCAGGGTAGCCTTCCGCAGCAGTGAAAGGGAGTCTTGCTAGCAAGAGAATGCTGAGAATAGGTGGTGTGCTTCTTTTTATCCCTAAACCTACAAGAGTCAGAGAAGGGTCTTGCTCAGTTCCCTCCAGAATGGATGGTGGGCTCTAATGAGAGAGCTTCAGTTCCAGCCTCCGTTTCCTGGAAGCCTTCCAGACAACCAGTTCTACAACTCTGTTTTTTTTAACAGGGTTTCTCTGTGTAGCCCTAGCTGTCCTGGAATTCGTTCTGTAGACCAGGCTGGCCTCCAGCTCTCGGAGATCCTCCGCCTCCCGAGTGCTGGGATGAAAGGTGTGCGCCACCACGGTCTGGCCTGTTCTACAACTTTGATGTTAAGTACCTCAGGCTTGGAAAAACCTTCCTCACCTTCATAGACCTGTCTCTCCACACACACAAAAACTCTTGGGGCCACTTTCTGTGTCCAATAACCAGGTACCCGAAAGGACTCGGTGCAGGTGCCTTCCATGTCCTCAGTGGCCTTATCCCCATCTCAGGCAGCTTCCTCCCTTGTACAGCTCAGCCCAGGGCAGTGAGGCACATGGCAGCAGGCTTGACCTCAGGGCGCTTGGTCTAACCCTCTGGCACAGGTTATCTCTTCCGTGTCTGCCATCGTCACTGCAAACCCATTTTCTCTCAATGCGTATTTCCTTCTCCACTGCTGCAGCCCAGGAATCCAGGAGTCCCTATAACAATTGTTTGCCATCAATCATACTGTCAAAAAGATTAAATATTATGGGGATGGAGAGATGGCTCAGCAGTTAAGAGCACTGGCTGTTCTTCCAGAGGATCTGGGTTTGAGTCCCAACACACTCATGGAAGCTCACAACCATCTATGGCTCCAATTTGAGGGGACTTGAGCCCCTTTTCCGGCCTTCTTTGGCATTGCCTACATGGTGATGTATAGACGTACATGCAGGCAAAGCACCCATACACACAAAATAAAATTAATAAAAATTTATTTAAAAACAAATTCTGTGAACTTAGTAGGATCTGACCATCCTGGCTCATAGAAGTGCCTGGCTTTTCAAACAAGTGACCAGTTCTGTGCCCACCTTTGCTGACTTCCCCTGTGTAAAACCACAGGAGATACACTTCTCAAACATTGCTTTGAATCCCCTGGGCTTCAAGTTAATTTGTTTCCTAGCCACTATTGTGTTAATTCTGCCAACTAGAATTTGCCTTTAACCACGGCCTTTCATGAGCTGAGCATGTTTGCTCCATGTGATTCCTTTAAATGGAGATTACGTAAGTGCTGATTAAAACTGAAACTGGTGAACTAAGGGCTGGCGTGTTATTTAAGCACCACGGGCTGTAGATGCCCTTAGTCTTTTTTTTTAATTTTTATTTATTTTTATTTCTATGTGCATTAGCATGAAAGTGTCAAATCCCTTGGAACTGGAGTTACAGAGAGTTATGAGCGGTCATGTGGGTGCTGGGAATTGAACCAGGATCTTTAGGAAGAGCAGACAGTGCTCTTAACCACTGAGCCATATCTCCAGCCCCCCCCCCCATTCTTGTAAAACCAACACTGAAGTAATACAGGGACATACTTTTGATATTTGAAACCATTTGCACTTCAACAATAGTTCCAAGTATCTTTCTATATATTTCAAAATGTATTCATTTTTAATCATGTGTTCATGTATATGTCTGCGTGTGGGTCTGCACATGTGAGTGTAGGCACCCTGGGAACCAGAAGAGGACGTCGGATCCCCTGGAGCCTGACTTACAGATGGCGTGAGCTGCCCAGGATAGGTGCTAGCATGCAGACTCAGGTCCTCTGCAGGAGCACCGCACGCTCTTAACCACTAAGCCATCTCTCCAACAGCAGCACCCCGCCAAATATCCCGCTAATCTACTCTTTTCTAATGAGCTAGGGCCTTCATAGGTACATTGCCTATGAATGTAGGCACGCCTCAGCTCAGCCCTCCCATACCCACATGGTAAATTGGAGACTTCAAGCTATATTATGAATTGGACATCAACCCATGTCCCATAGTATGATTTTCTTTTCCCCCCGAAGTTTACTTCACTCTTCATATTTATATCAAAAGAAGCTATTATGAAAGATGCCAACATAGGAATCTTGAATTTCTAAAAGCCTTAAAAACAAACAAAAAGTTCTTGTAACTGTAGCGAATAATCAGAAAGAGGGCGTGGCAGAGGTAGGAGGGCACAAGGTCAGCTTTGGCAGGTTTGAAGTGAGAAGTGGCCGCCCTGGAAAACAGCTGGAAATGTGTTTGATGCTGAATATTGAGTAGCCGGAGTGAGAGGAGCAGACCTATTGTTTTGAGTTTTTTTCTTTTAACGTAAACAGTGGATGTCTTTATTCCTAAAGCACATTAGGAAGAAACTTGACAAAAGGCCTTTTAGAGGGAAAGCATTCTCTTCCCTGCAGAGGTCAACACTTAAGGGGTGGAGGGAAAGCTTCCAAATATATTTGCTTTCTTTGTCGCATGGGTGTGGGAAGAGGGCAGGGAAGGGACAGGGAAGTTAAGTGCAGAGAGTAGATGAGCTGTAGAATCTCATATGGGAAAGGCCATAGAATGTGGTTCATGGGATGTTTGATTGTTATCAGTGAAAGCATCTAAGCCCAAAGGGTACAAAATGCATTTTCTTTTCCACATCCACCCCAAACTGAAGATGGTGCTTGGTATAGACTGAGTTGTGTGTGGGCATAAAGTTTCGCATGCACAGCTTCACACCTCTCTACTCAGGAGCATTTGTGTTCCGAGCTGTGCGCTTCTGTCCCTCACGCGTTTGCCCCTCTTCTGCTGATGGGAGGTGCTCTCCCAGCTGTGTGACTGGCCCCCAGTGACTGCCTGCGTGCATCCTTGCAGCTCTACTGGACGGCAGAGGAGGGCGGGTAGAAGTGGACAATGGAAACTTCAAAATTGAGAGCCTTCCATAGGTTCTTCCAAGAGCCCAGGGCTGTGCACCAAGGTGCCTGCTGTCCCTCGCACGAGACTGAGCTTTGCTGACGTGGTGGGTGAAAATCTGCTGCTTCGGTCTTAGGTTGTCCGTCCTTTGAGTGGTAAGACCAAACATTCCGTGCTGCTGGTTACATGCTTTCTCCCTTTTCTTTTGAGGGTCTTGTATTTATGATGTCTTACTTATTAAGGAAATGAATACTTGGCCTAAAGTTATAACTGGTTTCTTATGCCTTCTGCAGGTTTTCTTCCATGTAAACATTTTTATTTTTGTATAGCTGATCTGGTCTGTCTCTGTGACTGGTTTTTGGTGGTTCCGGAAGGTTTAAAGGCTTACCTACTGTGTGAACTTATATGGAAGTTCTGGGTTTCCCCCAAGTCTCTCCTAAACTTTTTAGTCCTCACCTAACCAACTAGATAATGGCTCTAAGCCTGTGAGTCACAACCCCTTTCAAGAATCGAATGACCCTTTTACCGGGCTCACCTAAGGCAGTCGGAAAACACAGATATTTAATTATGGTTAAGAACAGTAGCAAAATTACAGTTATGAAGTAGCAACAAAATAATTTATGGTTGGGGTCACTACAACATGAGGAACTGTATTAAAGGGTCACAGTATCAGGAAGGTTGAGAACCACTGAACTAGATCTTAGTTGTTAGTCCCTGATCCAACCAAGTAGATCTTAGTTTAGCAGGAGATATGGAACCAGCTCTAAACAACATATAGATTAATCAGCGAGGTGGTGTTCTTTTTTTCTTTCTCAGCACTATTTGTTTGTATTTACAGGTTGGACTTTTTTGTTTGCTTGCTTGCTTGCATATTCATTTGTTTGCGTTGGGGTCTCTATCCCGGCCTCTTCTGTGCTGGGAGCCTAGGCGTGGGCCCCATGCATGATTTCCTTTACTGTTCTGAAATGCTTCCTTCTCTATAGTAAACCTCATATGTATTTTTCATGTTTAGAAAATTCTGTCCCAACAACTTGTCCTTTTGTGCTGATCATCTAGTTTGCATTTTTATTGCTCTTTTTCCTCTCTTATAGGCTGATATACCTCATTTCCATTATCAGAACATTTCTGGCTATTTCTGCCTCTGTTCTCATGTGACCCTTGCAGATACTGAGTGTAGCATAGGTTTTAACTTTGAATCTGCTGCCAATGTAAAGCTGCATGAAAGTCTTCACACATGTACGTTTTACCCAAAGCAAAGAGTTAATGGCTCCTGGATGCCTTGCAGTCCCAGATAGCCCTTCTGACATGTTCCAGAACAGTTCTGACATCAACACCTCATAGCTTTTTTTTTTTTTTTTTTGGCAATTTTTCTTTTTTGTCCTGAATCAAAGGCTTTTTCTACAGCTGCCCGATGCTATAGCATCACTAGGGGTCTTTTTGGAAATTTTCTCAATATCGTTTTTTGCATCTCATTTGCTGATTGCATTGTGACTCCCCAGACATGTCAAAGACTAGAGCCTTAGAAGTGTAACAGGTGGCAGACAGGGTAAAGCAACTCAGGCCAGTGTGCCTGACGGGAACCCACCTCTCTAGACTGCAGGTGGTCTAGCCTCCTCCAGCCATGTTTCAAAACAAGGCTCAGACCAGAATATGTTCCTGAAAACAGTTGTGCCTGTTCGGGCACAAGTCTACTGTATACTGGTCAGTAAAAAAGAGGAGCCAAGGAACCACCAAGCATGCAGTGAGCACAGAGAAAAGAGAACCCAGCTGTCTCAAATCTGGCTGGAAGGCAAATGCCGGCCATAATAGATGTTAGGTGTGTGTCACAGGCTGTGCTTGCTGTCGTCGCTGAGGCAGGCCACACCAGGGTGATCTAAATGGCTGCGGAGTTTTTAAGGCACTTTCGTCTGTCCCTTGACGAATGCTCTTCTACAGAAAGCAGAGGGGCATTCAGCTCCAAGCCCACCAGAGCCTGCTTTGATCCTGGGTCAGGTTGGCCGCTTCCAGCTGAGCGAATTAACAGTCCCCGACTTGTTTTGTGTGTTACTGGGCTGGCTCCAGGGGCTGTGTCACCCCAGATGGTTGCCATTTCTAGCCATGCGCTTACTGCTGGCCTCCACTCACCACAGCTGGCCACAGCTCACCATGGCTCTGTGGTCTGTGGCCCCCTCTCCATAAGTGAACACTTCTGTGGCTTTCCTGTTGGCCCCAAGAGACGGACAGCCGCTCTTTGGTCTGTGGGCCGTATTTGCTCTTGTCCACAAGGGTTGTGTAAACCGCACACCTCCCTGAGTTGGCATCTTGTTCTGTCAGCAGTCTTTGTGGTGTGGGACTGTAGAAGCTCATCTCCACACGACTGGTGGCACCCTGGCGCTGTTACAGCCACAAATCCCCGGACCAAGGCAGGCTTGGAATCCATGCTGGAGCCCAAGGAGAGTGCACTGATGTGCACTAAAAAGCAGCAGCTTCCGAGCAGTGGGCATGGGGTGGGTGAATGTTGTCTGCCCGTGGCTTTGCAGGGTGGAAGCCGTCCGTGGCGGCATTGGAAGACGGCATCAGGACTCTCCATTTCAGCTTTTGTGCCTCTCTAGGCTACGGCCAATCCCCTTGCACTTTTGGGTTTCGAAGATCCCAGTATCTGCTTCTATGTGTTGGGATTTCAGGCGCTCCATCATTTCCATCTCTCTTAAAGTGAGTTGCGCTTCCTGGTTACTAGGTGAGAGTACAGCTCAGCCTAGGTACTTGACCAGCTCGCTCAAAGCCCAGGCTTCCGTCCTCAGCATGCTACACACATGCACACGAGCACGCACACATACACGCACACAGGTATTTGGGAACCTTTGTCGTTCCAACACGGTGAAGTGTGAGACGGTGAAGTGTGAGACGTGCTTTCTTTCCCTGCTGGTGCTCAGTCTTGCCTTTGTTCCCCTTTGGAGCTTCAGGGAGCTCTTCTGAGGAAGGCCTCTGGGAGTTTACCTGCCCCGAGGCCTTGCTTGCTTCCTTGCAGAAGGATGTCCTCAGGGCTCTGCTCTGTCCCGGGTGACTAGTATTTGTTGTGGGACAGACTATGGCCCTATATGAAAAGGAAGTGGTTGTCTTCTAGAGCTGAGATGTAGTCTGCTGGAGAGCAAACAGAGCAGTGGTGTGCGTGTGCGTGCGTGTGTGTGTGTGTGTGTGTGTGTGCATGTGAGAGTGTATGTGTGTGTTTTTGTATGTTTTTGTGTGTGTGCATGTCTCTGTATATGCATGTATGAGAGTGTATGTGTGTTAATGTGTGTATATGTGTGTATGTTCGTGTGTGTATGTTTGTGTGTGTGAGAATATATGAGTGTGTAAATATACATGTGAGAGAATGTGTGAGTATGTGTGTATGTGAGAGTGTGTGTGTCTCTGAGAGTGTATACAAGTGTATGAATGTGTATTTCTACATGAGTATGAGTGTATGTGTGTGTATATAGGAGTATGTATTTGTGTGTGTATGTGTGTGATTGGGTGTGTATGTGTGTTTGAATGGTTGTATATGTATGTGTGTGTTTGTATGGGTATGCCTGTGGATGTGAGTGTGTTTGTGTATGTGAGAGAATGTGTCTATGTGAGAGTATATATATGCCTATGTGTGTATTTGTGTGAGTGTGTGTCTGTGTGTGTGTGTTGCACTGGGTATTAGGGTTTAGGTATCCACCAGTTCAAGATGTAGTTAGGGAGCTAAAAGCAGATGCAGCTTCTGTAGAAACTGGAGAAAACTAGTAAAACACGGTTTGTCTGCTGGTCTTCCCACGGAGCAGGCCACCCGCCCTCCCCCACATGGTTGGAGCACACCAGCAGCAGCTAGAGAGCCCACACAGAGCAAGGCGTGTAGAGGGAAGCTTGAGCCTTTGTGGGTGCCGTGCTTGGTGTGTGAATATGCTCACGGCCATGCTGAGAGCGTTCCCAGGCGCTGTTGACAGCGTGTTACAGGAAGTTGTTCAGAGATAAGTCAAGGCCTGCCAGTGAGCTCCTCTGCTGGCGTGCCACGCCCACATGAATCCTAACGATTGTTTCTCCCTTCCTTTCTTTTCAGCTCCCCCTGACCAGAACATCCCCCAGGATGGCGGAGGAGGGAAGCAGTGCCAAGGACTCCGAGTCCTTCAGCGTGCTCACCTGGGACCAGGTCAGCCGGCTGCACGAGGTCCTGACCGAGGTGGTGCCCATCCACGGGCGGGGCAACTTCCCGACCCTGGAGATCACCCTGAAGGACATCGTGCAGACTGTCCGAGGCCGGCTGGAAGAGGCCGGCATCAGGGTACAGGATGTCCGGCTGAATGGCTCCGCCGCTGGCCATGTGCTGGTCAAAGACAATGGCTTGGGGTGCAAAGACCTGGATCTGATCTTCCACGTGGCCCTCCCCACAGAGGCGGAATTTCAGCTGGTGAGAGACGTGGTTCTGTGCTCCCTGCTGAACTTCCTGCCGGAGGGCGTGAACAAGCTCAAGATCAGCCCCGTCACCCTGAAGGAGGCGTACGTGCAGAAGCTGGTGAAGGTCTGCGCAGACGCCGACCGCTGGAGCCTCATCTCCCTCTCCAACAAGAACGGGAGGAACGTGGAGCTCAAGTTCGTCGACTCCATCAGGCGCCAGTTCGAGTTCAGCGTGGACTCCTTCCAGATCATCCTAGATTCTCTGCTTTTCTTCTACGACTGCTCCAGCAACCCCATCTCCGAGCATTTCCACCCCACGGTGATCGGGGAGAGCGTGTACGGGGATTTTGAGGAAGCCTTTGAGCATCTTCAGAACAGGCTGATTGCCACCAAGAACCCCGAGGAAATCCGAGGCGGGGGCCTTCTGAAATACAGCAACCTCCTCGTGCGGGACTTCAGGCCTGCAGACCAGGAGGAGATCAAGACTCTGGAGCGCTACATGTGCTCCAGGTTTTTCATCGACTTCCCAGACATCCTGGAACAGCAGAGGAAGCTGGAGACCTACCTTCAGAACCACTTCGCCGAAGAAGAGAGAAGCAAGTATGACTACCTCATGATTCTCCGCCGGGTGGTGAACGAAAGCACAGTGTGCCTCATGGGGCACGAGCGCAGGCAGACCCTGAACCTCATCTCCCTCCTGGCCTTGCGTGTGCTGGCAGAGCAAAACATCATTCCCAGTGCCACCAACGTCACCTGCTACTACCAGCCAGCTCCTTACGTCAGCGATGGCAACTTCAACAACTATTACATTGCCCATCCTCCCGTCACCTACAGCCAGCCTTACCCTACATGGCTGCCCTGTAACTAACCTTAAGACCCGAGGGTTTCCACCTCGGGAACCCATTTAGGGCAGGGGCTCTCAGATAGGAGAGCCTCCTCCTTAGATGTAGGTGTTTGGCTTTTAAGGGGGGAACTCAGCTCTGATTGTGCTTGTCTTTGTGTACCCATTGGGACAGGTCCACAGACTGTCGTGAGCTAACCCTAAAAGGACCCACATACAGTGCCGCTCTGGAAGATGCAATAGGAATTGTGACTTCTCCACATCTTTCTAAGATATTCACTAGCCTGTCAGTACCCAGGCACGGGATTTGAACTCTGCACGGTCTCTGGGATTGGGAGAGCTGGTCAGCACGTGAGACATGTCAAAGGCACTCTTCTCAGCCAAGCCTGCAGGAGGCTCGGTCCTCTCGACCGGGATTCTCAGCAGCCACGTGACAGCTGTGCTGGTAGACTCGTACCGTGTCCATTTTGGTCAGCTCCCAGACTGAGAAACACGAGGGTGCTCTCTGTGACTGGATCTCCACTCGAGGGACTAAGTTGTGTGTGTCTCGTCCCTGTCAGCAGAGCTGAGAATTTCATTCATCAATAAACCAAAGCCAATAGCTGGAGACTTGAGATCTGCTTGGAAGTGGTTTATGGTATATGCTGTGCTTTATCAAGGAATTATGAGATATTGTGGAGAAAAAAAAAAGATGACCTTTGCTTGAAATGTAACTTGAAAACAAAATAAAATGTGGAACATAATGTTAAAGTAGAATTGTGGTGGTGGCGGGGTGGCATTGTCAATAGGAAACATGAATGTTTGTTTTGTTTTGTTTTTCTTCAAGGAATTATTGAATGACACTTTCCCCCCTCCCTCATTGGCTGTCTGATGACTGACTCTTGTTTGCACTTCCTGAGAGTATGGACCATGCTGTGACTGGTATCACTGTCATAACAGACATGAGGTTCCTCCCGTGCTCTAATTGGAAGCCTGTTTTGTATGTCATTCCCAGCATGACAGAACTTTTTGCTGGGGAACACTGACCATTCTTCTCCAATCCCTTCAGAAACAGCATTCCCCAGATACCTTTTTCACAGCAGGAGAGTTCAGGAATTTCAAGAGAAAAGAGTGCCCAGTGGACTCATTTTAGAGTTTCACTTCCTCTCTCAAAGATGCAGGGCCGTAGGGGTTTAGTGTCCAGTCTGGCCTTGTGTGTTCTAGCAACGAAGGCACTTTGCTATCACTCTGGTGTGTTGGGGAAGAGGCCGGGGAGTCAGGAATGATCTTTCTTATTCTGTAGATTTTAAGCATTATGTTTGTGTTCTGCACTTTAGAAGGAAAACAGTGTTAATTGCTGGCCCGAATCAAGCAGTCAGTGGGGAGGGGTCTAGACGCCTGTGGCTTTACCTAGCGGGTTCCGGAGAGAGATTTCCCCTTTTGAAACTTTCTGTGGGATATTTTGGAATGCATGGCTTTAGGGCATCAAGGGGAAAGACATTCAGTATTGCCATCGGGCTTGATTTCAAAAGTGATTCCATCAAATCCATGATCTCAGTCGTTACGTTGTCCAGTGACCCTTAAGAATCCAAAGATCTGAGCAATCGCTTGCTTTGTATCTGCTTTAAGCAATCCAGTTATCTTTATGTAAGAAGACAGTACAGATTAAATGGCTGACCTTTTCTAGCGATATGTTTTCGAGGTTCTTCTGGAATGTGCTATATTAGTCCTCTTAAGAGTTGATCCAAATGCAACTTCTGGCCTCCATCTTAAGTTAGGTCACAGAAGCCACTTTTAGCTAGTTTCTACTGCCCTCTGAATATTAGGTTTGCATTCGCTGGCTTTGAGTTAATGTGAGAGGACCTGAGCTGTTTCAGGGTTGAAAAGGAAGATAGTGAAAAGCGAACCCAACTTTGAAAACTATCGGTCATCCATGACCTTAAATTGCTACCTTTGTCAAATAAGAGCATGTTTGCACTGAAATAGATTTGTTTAATCAAAGCTTTTGAAGTGTATTGGAGCCTCCTTCAATATAAGCCCTTGCTAATAGAAGCAGAAATCAGGATTGCTTTGACTGAGAAAGCGTGGGGACCAGCGAGGCACTGGAAATTTTCTGGCTCCCTCTTGGAATTCTTTCAGCTTTATGTTTTGTTTTTTCCAGTCTGGCCATAGTCATCCTCTGAGGATGGAGAGAGGGAGACAGACATCGTAAGCAACCACTGTGTGATGGTTCCCTTGGTCGTTTTGTACTTTGAGAATTGATGTGTGTTCTAGAACCATTATGGTAAAAAGTTGCATTGACCAAAGCTCCACTTTCAAGTCCTGGTTTGTGGATGTCTGGGCTAGAGTTGGCTCTACCTGTTCTGCGTGAGCTTTCTGCCAGATCAGACACAACGCAGGTGACCTTGTATTTCAGATGCCAGGAAGTTCTATCTGAAACCTGCCTTTTGGGCGGCTCACATATGTTCCAGACACCCCTACGTGTACTGAATCCAGTGGTTTCTGTGTGTGAGTGTATGTGTTGGGTAGTATGAAACCTGGCCTTGGCAGAGGGCACTGAAGTGCAAGTGCAGGCTCTAAGCTAAATGGAAGCTGCCTCTGAGTTGGTGCTCCGATTCTGCTTTTCAGTCATTAGCAGCTGGGTTGAGACCAGTGTCTTTACCCCTGAGTGCACAGATGCAGACACACTCCGTTCTTGGCCATGAGTTTCAGGCACACCCTTCAGCCATACCGTGGCAGGAAGGTACTGCTCCTTGGTCAATCATTCCACTAGTGAGAGGAGACCAATTCCTAATGCCTCAAAACCAAATCATGGTGACTGCCTGTGGCAACACCTGGGATCCGGCAGATGAGTGGGGCCGAGTAGGGACGATTCTTGTTACTAGATCTTTCTTTCTTTCTTTCTTTCTTTCTTTCTTTCTTTCTTTCTTTCTTTCTTTC
>CM053744.1:93630263-93669479 GCA_028658305.1 Pachyuromys duprasi
GGTCTTCGGCGGTAAACTTTAGGTCTTAGGAAACATGTTGGTGGAGAGCCAGTTACTGCTATCCGCTTTAGCAGCACCATGATGCATGGCAAGTTCTGGTGCTGGGGGGGGGGGGGGGAGGCGGGGGTGAGTGGGGCATAGAAGGGGAGAGGGTGCAGCCACATTGAAGGCCGAAAATCCCTTCTCCAAAGTGCCTGGCTCATTTAGGCTGACCTTTGCTATGGACTTCAAACCCAAATTCTTCCTATGAGTAATGTCTTTGCTTGCTTGTTACGTGTGAATGAGGATGGAGCCTGTAGTCTCAAGCATGCCAGGCAACTGGCCCACCAGTGAGTTCTATATGGCTAGCCTCACAGTGTTTTAAAGTAATCTGGCTTCACCAGCACCTGGTTTTATCTGCTGGCCATAGCTCCATGACCATTTCAGTAAGAGACCCCAAATAGCTGTACATCCTTTGTAGTAGCTCTCAAAAAAACGATGTGAAAAAAAAATATGACTCATAGATATTTAAAGGGTATAAAACGATCTTTTCCAGAGTGTTCAAACTTTTGACCTGTGACCTGCCATTGTCAACTACAAGTGCACTGGACCTCACTGATAGCTATTCTGGGATGCATGTAGTCTCTGGGCTACAGGTTGGACATTTTCTAATTCCTTTGGTCCGATCTGAAGCACCCCCGCCCCATCCATACCCTTCCTCTTACCCTGTGTTTTAGAAGGCATCCCTTCTGTTAGGAAATTTGTAACTCTTAACATCTTCACCGAAACCATGCCTTTGTCTCTTGCCTTCTTGCCTTTCCCCATTTGTACGGCACATAGTTTCTAAAACGTTCCTTAACTCTGACCCTCAGGAAAACAGGGTGCTGTGTTCCTGTCGGACACTACAACTGCTTAAGCAGATGTTGCATCCAGGCCTCTGTGTCAGGAGGTCTTTGCAGCTAGCCCTATTCTTCCTGTTTCACCAAATCTACTTCTGTTTTCAGAGACCGTAGCTGTTTTTCTTGCACTCCACTGCACAGATGATGTCTGCAGATTCAGTTAAGTGTCCGTCCTTATCCCACGTCCTCTGGCTTCCTAAGTCCCAGTCCCTGACACCCCACCTCCCTCCTGTTTATATTAGTGCCCTTTACTGGCTTGTAACAGCTTTTCACCTACAGGACACCAGGGTGCCTCGTTCTCTGCCCTCCTCCCACACAACTGTCAAAGGTTTAATGCTTCAGGTGTTGAATGTGGTGTTTTTTTCCTGGAGGATTGGGACTTGGGCCATTAGCAGCCAGAAGGCCAAATATTGGATATTTACCTGGATGTGTTGTAATGCCTCATCCTGATGCCAGAAACATTTGAGTCCAGGCTTTGTCTGGACCAATATTTACATGCAGAATAACTCGTGTAAAATGGTGGAATGTGGTTCCCCAGGACGAGTCAACAGGCCCTGACTCTGTGATGCTGATCTAAGCACTTGACCTAAGGAAGACCGTGACTCGATCTCCCCACTCCTTTTAGTAGAACTTGTGTTGCCCTTCCAAGTGTCGCTTCGTCAGCACAGGAGTGAGGCACCTGTTGTTAACCCCACATCCAGGATTTCAGAAATGGGCTTCCTAACTTCTCTGTCCAAGGAGCCGCTTGGGTGAAGAAGGTGGGACAGCAACATACTTGGAAGATACAACAAGACCCGAGAGGACTTGTGCTTGCCTGTGATGACACATCTGCAGCACCTCACCTGGTCAGTGACTCCAGCTCCAAACCCCTTATGGAAGGCTGAGACAGGGATGTTAAAATGTTAAGGGTTACGTCAAGAGACGTCAAGACTGAGTTGTCAAGGGGATCCTGATGCCACTATGCTAATTGGTCCTCTCTCCCTCTACCCAGAGTCTGAGGAGGCCACCTAACTCTTCAGCAGAGCTCAGGCCATAGCTGTGGTGTCCTACCTTCTGCTCCCTGTGTTCTCCACCACGGGACTTCTGGGAGAAATGCTCTCTAGAAGTGAGCAGCCCTGGCAGATGAACCGCACACAGGTTGGCTGCTCTTGACCAGGCATTCCTTCCTTAGATTTCTGTGAGCAATGCCAAAAGATCTGGGGCAGCTTGGCCTGTGAGCAGGATTGGTTTTATGCTGTTCCTGGCCTAGTTCACCAGGCCTACTTATTCTGGGTCTAACTAGTTCAATACTTGGGGAAGTTTCCCCAAAGCAGCCCAACTAGACTGCTTTTCAATGTGTAGGGAGTTCCTCCAGAGGGACCTTGGAGAAAAGCATGAGAAGCAACAGTTTGAAGAACTTAGGTGGGAAGATATGTGTATGTGTGTGTAAGAGGACACTAAGATTGGTCTAGACAATTTATTCTACCCTTCAACATAGATAGTGCATGAGGCTCTGCTTAAGAGGCTTGTTTGAAAACTAAAGCCATGAGGAAATAGAATTCCTGTGTTTGACTAGGTTTTTAGGGCTTCCTGAGTACATGTTTCATATGCGTTAACTTGGAGGCCTCAGAACCTAAGAGAGATGGCCATATTCCTATTGGATAGCTGGAGGCAGCCGAAAAGATGTGGCTGCAAAGCCCTGTTCTCTCCGCTATGGCCATCCTGAAGTCCCTCCATACGCCCTACAATGCATGCAAAAGCTCTTTATACCAGCCCCTCTCCAGAGACGAAGAAATGTTGAGTCGCCTGGTAATGGATCCCTTTCTGCTTAGGCAGGAAGGAATTCCTCAGACAACTGTCCCTTTGTGAAGCATGCTGGGAGCAGTCACTGAAGGCTGATATGTTTGAGGAATAGTCACCGTCACAGGGCCTGTGTTAAGCCTTAGTGTTGACCTCCCAACAGCTCTGAGACAGAGCAACTATGTACAGATGAGGAGACCAGAAAGTCAGGTGGATGCTAGGGCTGACTCCATGGCTCCCAGCCCTCCATGGACTGCTGGGCGTCCACCGTGTTTCTCGGGGAGGCAGGCAGAAGGCACCCCTACCCCCAGCTGCTTCTGAGAGGGGTGGGGTAGAGGCCAAAGACAACTGATTGAAATGATTTCTTAGGAATAGAAGTTAGAAGGGCTGAGATGGCCCCGTTGGTGAAAGTGCCTGCTGCCAAGCCTGATGACCTGAGTTCAATCCCTGAGACCCACACGGTGGAAGGGGAGAACCAACTCCTTCCTGCAGGTTGTCCTCTGACCCCCAAGGTGTGCACTGTGGCATGGGTCCCACGCACCCATATACACACAATTTAAAAAGTAGCAAAAATATAATTAAAATCAACACATCTATGGTGTTGCAGGCACATGTGAGTGCAGGAAGTTTCAGGACACCCTGTGGGAGTTGATTATTTCATCTAACATGTGGGTTCCAGGGGTCAAGAGTGGGTCATCAGTCTTGGTGACAGGGACCTTTACCGATGATCCACCTCACAGCACCCCTGCCTAACATCTTTGAATAGGAAAAATTAATTTGGTTAAAACAAAACCCAAATAGGACTCCTATCAGCACCCCTACCCCCATCCATCCCCTTATCCAGGAATGTGTAACACGCAGGTATTTAGAATTGCCTGTGGCCTGGAGGGCAAGAGCTCCCTCGGGCTGGAGGGCAGGTGTGTGGGGGTGTCCGCAGCTGTCAGAAACCAGCTCACCTGCACTGGAACAGTGAAACCGAGAAGGGAGGCCACTCTGAAAACTCATAACCCAAAGCAGTTTCCAGGGTCAAACACCTGCGCACTTTCATGCACTAAATATAGTGGAAGTTGGCCATCTTCTCGGTAGGTAAACACTACAGCCTGGCAGAGACGATGGTGGAAGCAATACCTCTATGCCAGCCCCTGTGGGAAACTGCTGGACTGTGAGTGGCCCACTGGCAGCTGGACACACCGCCACTTTGGCTAGCTTCAGGTTCCCATGCGAAAGGGGCCTCTGTGGATCTTCCCTTAGGCCACTGGCTTATACCTATTGTCCCTACGCCTAGCGTCCCCTTCCCCCAACTTTCAGATCAGTTTCCATGGCCCGAGTAGGATCTGAGTGTGGACAGAAGTGTCCCCCTCCCCCTCTAGCTCTGAAGGCATGCTTTTCAGCAGGGTTATTTTCCATTATTACTGGGAGGAAAAATGACTCTGAATTTTGGATGCCGCTGAATCAGGCACCGCCCCTCCCCCCAGGCCGGGAATGTTAAACTGGAGGCTCCCTGGTGCAGCTCTCTCGCTCTGTGCCCCGCGGGACACCAGTCTCTGAGTGCTGCCACAGTACCCAGCTGGGTAAAACAGAATGCAGGTGAGGGCTCTTCCAGGGAGGCAGGAGACAGACCCAGGAGCTTTGCTCCTTGGCTCTCCTCCTGCCTTCACGGTGTCTCCAGGCTCAGCTGCAGACAGTGATGGTAGCAATCTCGGACTCACTGAGGGTGAAACCACTCAGTTCTGGGCACTTACAAATATTTCTATTACTTGATAGTCCTCGGTTGGTTCACAGTGTTCTTAGTTAAATTCTCCATCAAGCACAAGAGAGAAGTGCGGTAGAGCCGGGTGTGGTGACGCACGCCTTGGATCCCAGCGTTTGGGAGGCAGAGGCAGGTGGAGGTCTGTGAATTCAAGGACAGCCATGTCTACAGAGCAAGTCCAGGACAGCCAGTGCTACACAGAGAAACCCTGTCTCAAAAAAAACGCAACCAAAACTAACAAACAAAAAAAGTGCAGTGGATTCTTTGGCTCCATTGGATACTAGGAAGTCAGTATTAATGGTCGCTATGGCTGATGGTCATGACAGGCCTCTCTAACCCTAACTCCAACCCTAACCCACAGCTCAGAGATACTGAGCAAAATGCCACAGCTGCTTCTGCTGATATTTCACACACACAGGCAAGCTGGGGTGGACCAGGCCAAGCTGCTGGCCTGAAAGCCATGGGCACCAGCTCTGTCTTGGCAGATTGCCACGTCGCTTGTTAGCCCGTGGGTTGTAATCGCATCGTATTCTCACTCGACATCTCTTTAGCCTCCCTGAGGTACTGCCAACTCATACAGTTCTCGAGAATGCCGATCCTGCCCCCTCGGCCCCTGTGCTGGGGCTAAGTGGAGAACGGCAGACCCAATTGGCCTACAGAGAACTTGCCACGAAATGGTGCCTGCCCGTTCTGTGCACTCGCTGAGCTGCTTTCCTGCAGTGGGAATTGGAATCTACACTTTGAAAAAGCCTAGAACTCTCCTGCTGGGGCATGGCAGGCCCTTTTGTCAATGTGTGACCTGCTGGTTTTGCTGGGCTGTGCACATTTCTGATGGGATGGGGAACAAAGAGGACTTTGCATGGCAGGGGCGTGGCCTCCCTCCAAACTGCTGTTTCAGATGCCCCTCCACTGCCAGGCCCAGAGCACCTGCTAGCTCCCCAGGCCGGGCCTGCTCCCCTTCCCTGACAAGGCTGTGTTGTTTCTGCTCCCTGTCACTACTGCCTTAGAGAAAAGCCAGCACTCCTACATCTGTGGCAAAGGGCAGGTAGAGGGATGCTGCCTGGCCACATTCGATCAGGGAACTTGGGACTCCGCCTCTCTGAAAACTAATTTGATAAGTAATCTATTATAGGCATTGGGAGGCCTTGTCTAGATCAAGGCTCAAACAAATGTTTTCCACAAAGGGCTGACTAGCCAGGCTTTGTAAGCTCTGGGATCGTCCGCCGTAGCTATCCGATCTGGCTGTTATGTGATGGGAAATGGGCTCAGCTGACTAATAAAACATTGTCTGTCAAGAGGAGACTTTAAGTTTCAGGTATTGTGCAATATTCTTTTGGTTTCCCCACCACCACCTAAAACCTACTCTTAGAGACAGGCCCATAGACAGTAGGACAATTTGGCCCACAGCTGTAGTTTGTCAACCCTTGTTTTTAGATGACAAGTCTTGAGAACAACAGATGGCTCACAGGGTAAAAGTGCTTGCTGCCAAGGCTAATGACCCAGGTTTGATCTCTAGGAGCCAGAAGACGGAGGGAGAGGATCAACGACCCTAAGTTGTTCTCGGAGGTCCAAATGTATATGTGCATACCTGTGCACACCCCCAACAGACACATAAAAGGTAATTTTGAAAACATTTTAAATAGGCTGCCCCACAGTGAAGTTCCCCTCCTGTCTGTCCTCACCATCACCCTGTGTCTTACCAAGGTAGAACACAGGCCAGCAGGTCTGCTCCCTGGGCATTATCTGCCTCTGCCCTTTGCCTGTTGTATCTGTTAGCATGGATCTACAGCTCTGGGGTTGGTTGTTGAGGTCCCACTAAGCACTGTCTTCTGTCCCTAGTGGGGTATTCTTGGCCTATCTTCTGCTATGTCTCTCAGTGATGAAGTTTAACTCATTTTAACAGGAGCTACCTACACCTAGGAGACAAGCCTCTGGGCATGCCTGTGAGGGTTTCCCTAGGCTAGACTAGGCTAACTGATGTGGTAGACCCATCCTGAATGTGAGTGACACCATTCTTATGACTGGGGTCCAGACTGCATAAAAAGAAATTCATTGTTCTCTATCGGAGGAGGGTCTTGTGCACTGTGTTTTCAGATGCTGTTTTCAGTGCCCTGAGATCTGATTATGGCCTTGCCACAGGCATGGTTATGTATGTTAAACCATCTCCTGTTATCCACATGATGTAAGGAATTATTCCTGATTGGTTAATAAACTTGCCAACAGCCTGGTCTGAGCAGAAGAAAAGTAGGCAGAGCTAAGGTTTCTGGGTTTGGGGTCTCAGGAGAACCATGAAGAGAGGAGAAAGAGAGGATGAAGATAGATATAGAGAAGAGACAGGAGGTCGCCATGGGGCAACCAGGAGCACGTGGCCAAGAGCAGCTTGCTCTGAGGACTGGCCTGATAGAGCAGAAGCAGCCGAAGCAGGACATGTGCAAGTATTTGGGAACCAGACAGGTTCTTAGAGAGCTGATATCTGCCCAGTTGAACCAGACAAGGTTCTTAGAGAGCTGATATCTGCCCAGTTCTAGTGCTTTAAGGCGTATTATAAATTTGAAAGGTTTCTGTGTCTTTTACTTGGGAAATAGCTGGTTTATGAATAACTGCTGCTGTCCATAATAATTTCCTGTATTCATTAATATATACAGAATAATTAGTTCAATTTACAGTTCTCTGCTCCTGATTTCAGATGTTAAGTGGCCAGTAGTCTATGACATACTTTCTCTCCCATGATGGATTCCTTTCCAACTGTGAGCCAAAATAAGCCCTTCCATTCCTTAGATTGAAGGGTTTGTTGTTGTTGTTTTGGTTTTGTTGTTTAGATTTCTTTCTTTCTTTCTTTCTTTCTTTCTTTATTTATTTATTTATGGTGTTTTGTCATAGCATGGAGAAAAGTAACTAATACACTCCCACCTAGCTGAGAAAGCTCCTTTCCTTCCAGGCTTTCAATCTCTCTGTCTTCTCTGCAAGAGTGGATGCTGCCCAGGTCCTTCACTTAGTTTGTACAATACTTGCCTAGCATGCATTTAGCCCTGAATTCAGTCTCCAACTCTTCATAAAAGAATGCATAGTGGTGCACATGCCTGTAATCTGAACACTTAGGAGGTAAAGGCAGGAAGATTAGGAGTTCAAGGCCATCCTCAGTTACATACTGAGGCCAGTCTGGGATGCATGAGACTCTTTCTCAGATAGATAGTAGATAGATATAGATAGATAGATAGATAGATAGATAGATAGATAGATAGATAGATAGATAGATAGATAGATAGATAGAGAGATAGACGGACAGGGAAAAAGAAAAGATTACAATTTCTAGCAGCCTGGCTCAGTTCCTTAGCGCTCTGCTCGCAGTCCCTATGGGTTTCCATATATGCCTGTCATTGTTAAGTCAAATGTGTCTTCCTATCCCTGGGCTGTAGGGTTCCATGGTGTTCCCCCAGAGATAAGGCAACTTACCCCTGAAGAATCTGAAAAACAAGAAGGCAGTCTAGAACAAGTCAGCATGGCTTTACAGACCTCCAGGTCTTCAAGGGATAAGGTGAAGGAGGGCTGCAAGGAGAGGCACTCCATCTCCTTTCCTCCTACAAGTTTAACTCAAGAGGGTTCCAGCCATGAAAGGAATAGGGAAGGGGTCCCCACTGCCCAGGGAGGGACAGGAAAGCACAGAATCCCACCAAACCGTGCTCAGTTCCCCTGGGATTCTCTAGCATTCCACAGGTTAAGTCCTGGCTGGCTGAAAGGGCACCCCACTGTCATTTCCTGACCCCATGACCAAGTGTCTTCTCTTATGCTATACAAATGGAGACGCTTCCACAGAACAGTTAGTATAAGACCTTATTGCTAAATGAACGGTTAGTAAATGCATGCATTTGTACCTGCCATGTCTATATTTAAACAGCATTTGGGGGCCTTAGCATGTCTCATTAGAGTCACTTGAAATACTAATTAAAATTTCGAATTCCTTAGACCATAGCCTCACTAGGTCTGGAAGGTGGGGAGAGAATCAGGCCTGGAAAATCTCACATGTTTCTCCATAGCAAAGAGTTGGAGCCCCCAGCAGCTAGAAGACAGGTGCCCTGCTTTGGAAAAAGACCCTCTAGGGAACTGAACCAAAACACACCACCACCACCACCAAACCCTTGATTGTGTCAAAGGGAAAACATGACCAGAAGCATCAGGCAAGCTGCTGTGTTGAGATTAGCATGCATTTAAAAGGTTGCCCATATGGATTAAATAAGAGAGACAAATTGGCCCTATCGTTATTAGGTAGGTTAGAGTGTGAAAAGACCTGATTTTTGTTTGTTTGTTTGTTTGTTTCTGCTGTTATTAGTGCATTGCCTTTTTATTTCAGATTTTTTCCGTTTCTTTGGGGTGGGGGTGGGGGTGTTTCTGAATGGTAAACAAAACAAGGGAATTTGTGGTTTGTAGAACAAAACTGAATTCCAAAAGTGACAAGTTCCTAGAGGTAGCTAGTTGAGATTTTTCACTTCCCTGGGGGTGAGGGGGTGGGGGGCGGGAGGGGTGGAATCCAAAGTCCTGAAGGCTTCACTCTGGAAAGAGACTCTAACAGGAGCAGCCCGTGGCCAAGCAGGTCTTCCTCTAGATCCTGCTGGGTCCTGCTTGAGCAGGCAGCTTGCTTCACCTGCCTGAGAAGCAGGTCTCATACAAGCTGCTTCGTATTTGCAGCTTGAGTTTGCAGAGTGGCTGAGCCAGGCTGCACGCTTTCAAGAGAGAGGCAGCTAAATGAAACACACAAAACCCAAAGGGAGATAAATCTAGAAAGAGCAAGAATTACAAACAGATAACAATACAGAATGCCGGCTCTTCGTGCTGCCCTACATGACCAGATCCTTCTAGCTCTGGTCACAGTGCCTGCAGCAGGAAAGCTCTGTGCCGCAGCTCAAAGGGCTCAAAGGGCTGGGGCACTAGAGGGACCTACAATGAGCTGCTCCAAATCTACTCCCTTAACCTCTTGACCCTCTACCCCCACCCTGCTTCATCCGGAAATCCAGGGCCAGACTCCTGGCTATCTTCATCCATGACCTCCTTTTCATTTGTCTATCTGCTGAGAGCGTTCCCAGCCCAGATTTGCTTACATTGCCTCTTCCTGGTAGACCAGTAGCCAGGACATTCATAAACTAGGGGAGGCCATCTGTGGCAGAAGTTTTGTTCCTCATGGGTTCCTAGTAGCCCGCTTTGTCTTTCTCTCCTCATATTGAAGCCCCATTCAAGTCACCTGCTGCCAGAAACCTTCCAGCGCTCCTCATTGCCCGCTGAATAAAGCTTGTGATCACCTTCAGAGCTAAATTTCCAATCCCGCAATCCCACCCCCACAATCCACCACAGCTCCCAGGGTGCCGAGGAGAGCAAGTTGGTTGTGTGTTAGTCTGTTTCCTATTATTTTAATGAAATTCTTAGGGCTAGATAATTTATAAAGAAAAAAGGTTTATTTAGCTCATAGGTCCACAAGGTCAAGGTTGTGGCATCAGCTGACATTACAGTGGCGTAGTACAAGACAGGAAGCCGTGGTATGGCGGGGTCTGTTACTCCTGTTACTCCTTTCCAAGGGTGAGGCCCCCAGTGACCTAACTTCTCTTTCTAGGCCCTACCTCTTAGAGATCCCATGACATTGTACCCTGCGACAGAGTCCAAGTTTCCAGCATATGAATCTCCGAAGGTCCCACTCAAACCCTCACTTTAGATTCAGCCATTTTTCCTGTCATACATAGGACAGAGGCAGGCCCCAGCCTAGCTACCAGCAGATCATGTTTGCTATGGCTTGAATGTCCCCCAGAGTTCCTGTGCTGGAAACCTGATTTCCAGTTCAACAGTGTGGGGAGGTAGGTGATCTAAGAGGTGATCACATCATGATGGCCTTGCCCTTGTGAGTGGACGGGGGTCATAGTCAATAGGAATGGAAGATTTTTTATAAACACAAGTTTGGCCTCCTCCTGCCCTCCTGCCCTCTACCACATGATGATGCAGCAGAAAAGGCTTTGGCAAATGCCTGTGCCATGCTCTTGGTGTCCCTGTCCTCCAGAGCCATGAGCCAAGTAAACTTACATTGTTTGTAAATTATCTAGACCCAGATAGTCTGTTTCAGCAACAGACAATGGGCTACAGTTTCCTGTTCTTGTGCACTCAGCCTTGTAGGTCCTTGGTCTTCACTAGGTATCAAAGTCCTCGTGTGCAAAATGCATTTATTGATCAGCCCATCTGTAGAGGCCTTGCCCACTGCTCTCAGGCTTTCCTGTTGACACAGCTACCTTTGTGACTCAGAAGAGCTGCAGAGGGCTCAGTTGCTCAGAGGACAACTGACTGTAGGGTGCTTGCTCGTGGTAGAGATAGACGAGAGCCTAGAATGTTCCTTTGAGCAAAGACTTCTCATAGGGTGAAACAGGTAATGCTTTTCAGGAAGTGGCAAGGAATGCTTCCCCCGTGCTTGAACCAGAGACCCAGAGATGGATGGGAAGCAGTCCCTGCCCAGAAAAGCTCAAAGACAACTAGGCAATATAATATAAGATACTCAAGGGTGGGGTGGTGTGGGTAGGGGTAGTCATGGAATACACAGGTAAGATCTCACCGGAAAGCACCTCACGGAGCGAGGTTCTTGGAGTGTGGAGGGATGAGTTTGATTTGGCTAAGTGTACTCTAGAGATGGGAGACAACAGGAAGCCGTTAAAGAAGGTTGAGCAACCAACTGACTGACAAGATTTGGGTTGTGGCAAGATTACCATGATAGCCACGTGGTGAACGACAGGGCAGAAGGGAGACTGGAGCAGGGAGGCTGCAACGATGGTCCAGCCAGCACACACTGAGGTCACTGAGGCCAGCACACACTGAGGCCGTGTGGGCCTGCACAGCATAATTAGAGCACTCGAAACATGATGATGTCACAGAAAACGAATTGTTCTGTAGACTCACAGGCATGTGGGACACTTGGGTGTTTTAATAGTCACTGTAGTTTGTCTCCGGAAATACTCTCTCCTCTATTCTCCTCAGTTCACAGGTCTTCTCCACCCCACCCTTTCCAATGCACTCTGGATCATTCCAGCCTAGGGTGAAATCCAAGTGTCTGCTGTTTGGGGATTACAGGATGGACACCTCTTTGCTGATGGACTGGTTCAGACACGGTAGAACATCCATCATCTTGGTTCTTCAGAAACTACGCTGCTGTAGCAGACACTAGAAGTTATGGGTCATCAACCCCCACTTAGTTCAAGTCAGTGATGCCTGGGTGCTGTCCCTTGCTTCCCCTGTGCACCCTCTTTTTCAAGTGGCAACTGTCTCCTCCTTAGCCTAGCTCCAAGTGCTTCATCATCTACCTGCTCAGACAGTGTAGAGTCAGAGACTGGACTACCACCCAGTCATCCTTGCATGCATGGCTGAAATAGTTCCAGTCTACCATCACACTAAAATTCTAGGCTACAGGTCATTTTCCTTTAGCTCATTGAGACACATCTTCATTTTTTTTCCCCCTGTCTCCCTAGCAAAGCTGTTGATAAGTTTGATGTTATGGTGACTTTTCATCCTTCATATGTGATCTCTCCCTCCTTCTCTGCCCTTTTCAGAGCCTTCCATGACAAAGTGTCCTGCTCTGAGTTTATGCCTGTTGGTCCCTGTGTGCTGTGTCCATCAACCTGACTGTGTCTATGTGTATTTATAGTAACTGTGTGATGGGTACTTCATGGGCCGCTTAAGTCTGAAAATCGTGACTTTTCGTTATGAGAAATACTACCATTTCCCTTACAATAACATCTCCCCTTTCACTCAGTGAATTTTGATTACTTAGATGGCGAAGCTCTGCGCTAATCCTGTAATGTCTCTGGCTTTTAATCAAAATTGCTCTCTGTCTCAGCCCCACCCCCTGCTTTTTCTTTTTGTGTTCTCTTTCTTCTTCATGGTGTGACTTTCTGAACACACCTTCTAAACTTTCTGCTGAATTTTAACTTTTGCTTGGGACTTTTTTCTTGTTGTTTTTGTTTTTCAAGACAGAGTTTCTCTGTGTAGTCCTGGCTGTCCTAGACCTTGCTCTGTAGACCAGGCTGGTCTCAAACCCAGAGATCCACTTGCCTCTGCTTCTCAAGGGCTGGGATCACAGGCGCGATTAAAGGCGTATGCTACCTGACCTTGCTTAAGACTTTTTAACTTTTAAAAGTTTTTTAAAAAATACTTTTTGTTTAGTTTCATGTTCTTATCTCACAGACTCAGTATCTCTCTTTTCTGCCTGAGAATATTATTTATAAGTTTTGGTGGGAGGGCTGGAGAGATACTGCAGTGGTTAAGAGTACTCCCAGAAGACCTAGGTTTGATTCCAAACACGCCCATGGCAGCTCAGAACTGCCTGCCATTCCAGATCCAGGGCACTCAATGCCCTCTTCTGGCCCTCACAGGCATCAGGCATGCATGTGGTACACAGACACACAGACAAAACACCCATACACATAGAATAATAAAATAAAAAATAACAAATAAACTACTGAAGTTTAAAAAGTTAAAGTTTTTGAAGTTTCTGTGAGATTTTCTTATGCTTTTTATATTCTCTCCCCTCATGCCTCTTCTGTTTATGGGTTTTGTCCCACTTTTCATGCTCAGTCTTTCTTCAGAAGGGGGGGGGGCAACCCTTGCTGTTTTGGAACAGTTACTTAAATATTACTTAGAAGCTCCTGTCAGAACATGGCTGACTTTCATCCAATCTTTTCTGTTCTCAGCCATGTTTTTGGAGGATCTCCCAGGTATTTTCTCCAGGCTGGGCTGTTTTCCCAGCAGTCTTAGCTGTATGTCTATCTGGAGGCACAAGACCAAGTGAGGTGTGTCAGCTTGCACTTCACCTCCAGAATAAGAAAGTCTTGATCACCCATTTATTTATTTATTATCATTATTATTACTCTATATTGTTGGTCACTCCAAATCCAAAGCCTTTCCTGCTTTTTCTGCATCAAGCAACACCCCCCCCCCCAACCCATTACTACTTCTGTGGGGCAGGGAGCAGTTGCTCAGGCAGGGGGTGGCTCTTACAACCACTATTTAAGATGGACCCTCTGGGTTTCTACTTCCCCATGTTCTTTCTTTTCAGAGACCCCTGGTGTTTCTGATTCCTAAGCCTTTCTGAGACCCATCCTGCTGGCTTCTTGGCCATTTCTCCCCTTCCCAGCTTTGATTTCAATGTCCCTGCTATGTTAATTAAATGCCACTCATCCAGCTGTGGCTTCTGAAAGTGTGTGCATCATTCTTACAGGTTTCTGGTCCCATTCTCACTGTTATTATGGATATTTATTTTTTTAATTAGTGCTTTGTCATTTCTTCTGGGATTAAGGCAGAGGCAGCTGCAGCCTTTTCAAACTGGTTTCTTCCACTTGTCAGTGTGTAGTTAGAATTCCTGTGTGTTTTGCCTCCTCTGAATATACTACCATTGATGCAGCAGCACCGTTTGATTTCTTCCAGATTTTAATTATTATAAAAAAAGCCAACATAAATATTCATGTGTGGGCCAAAGTGTTGTGCTGGTTGCAGTAAGGAGTTGCACTCCTGTGTCTTATGGTAAAGGTATGTTTACGTGTTTAAGTGAGTACCAAGATGACTTGTAGAATGGCACTCCCAAACACAATGAATGAGGGTCCCTGTGGTTCACGTCCTCACCAGCATTTGCTGTCACTGGCGTTCTACAATAGTCCTTAAATGCTCTTCTATTTGTGTTTGTTTGTTTCAGACAGTCTCTCCCCCCCCCCCCCTCTCTCTCCATAGCCCTGGCTGTCCTGGAACTCACCCTGTAGACCAGGCTGGTCTCAAACTCACAGATATTCACCTGCTTCTGCCTCCCAAGTGCTGGGATTAACAGCATGTGCCACCACACTGGGCAAACCTTCTTCTATCCTGATTTTGTTGTTTGTGTCCGTTCTGTATCTGTTGTAGTTGGCTGTGCTTTTTGCTGTGTGTTTGTCTTTCCACCTTCTGATAGACCTGATAAATCCTTGCATTGCACATAGCATGGATTTTCCCTCACTGTATGCTGGTATCTTTGCCCGTTTGTAACTAGTGCTGAGCTTTGTTCAGGATATAATGACTTGGACGAAGACTGAGCTTGTAATGTGGACAGAACAGCATTTGGTCTCCTCTTCTATTGGGGCAAGGCTCTTTTGGGGACATTATGCAGTGCCCCAGGTTTGTCTGCTCTGTGTGGTAGGGATAGAAGAAGCCTTTAGGGAACACGAGGCACTGCACTCAAATCCCTTAGTGTGACTCTTGCCCTCCCTGGCCACTGGCTTGTATCACTGCTCAACTGAAGGATCTAGAAGACCCTTGGAAGATCCCTGCAATGCCCTCTAGATGAACCACCCTGCAGGGGCCTTGGCTTGACCTCCTCAGGTGCGTAGCTCTTCTCTGAAATGCTCCTTGTCTCCATTCTGTCCACCCATGGAAGAGACCACATAGCTGTCCTCCTTTGATTCCCCACTCAGGAATCACCTTGTTGCTTGGTTACCTCTCACGAAGATTGTGTGATCCAAAGAGAAGGTGGGTCTGCCTTTGGGAAGCCAAACAGTGGGATGGGCTGGAAGATAGAGAGGTATGAAACCATTGGAAAAGCCACCACAACATTTATATTATTTTGTTTATTAAAATCAGTGCTGCTTTCTTCTTAAAAATATTTCAGGCTAGAGAGATGTCTCAACAGCTAAGAGCATGGGCTGTTCTTCTGGAGGATCTAGGTTCTATTCCCAGCACCCACATAGCATCTCGCAACCATGTGTGACTCCAGTTCCAGGTGATTCAATATCTCTTCTGACTTTCCCAGGCACCAGGAACAAATGCGGTACAAAGACACACATGAGGGGAAAACACTCATATACATAAAATAAAAATTAAACAAATAACTTTTAAAATGTTTGCCTTTAAAGCCTTGAGAGGAGAAAAGCTACAAACTTAGAGATCTGTCTGGAGGTTAAGAAAGGCCAGGAGTGACCCCTAGCTCTGCACCCCTGATCTCCCACGGGCTCCTGTTCATGCAGCTGCTAGGTTATCCTACAGCATAGAGATGGGCTCTTGTTTCTCTCACACCCAAAGCTAATCGCTTTGAACACCAGCATTCTAAACATTCACCTTCATATTGGTATTCTTCCCAAAACCTACCGCATACTTCCCTGCCTTACTTAGTAAACAAAATAAACTCCAGCCTCCATCACTAATTAACTCGCACACAGGCAGCCGGCATGATTGTGTTTCACTTGTGTCGATTAATTTAATTCTCACAAACATGTGAAATATATGCAAGTCTTATCAACATGTAGTTAAAAATTAGTGGAAGGCTATTATCAATATGTGGTTGATGAGGAAAATTACACCAGAGATGAAGAATTTGTGTAAGTCGAAGGATCACCCAGCACAATTATTTTTTAATCGTCTCAGCAATGCAGAGATAAAACTGGCAATACCAGATGTTGAACCACACGCAGCCATGGGTGAGACACGTGACGGAAGGAGTCTGACATCTGCACCTAGAACCCCTCGAAGTTGGGTTCATTGATGGGCTCAAGTTGGCGGCAGTTGTTTTATAGGGGAGCCCCTGGGGAATGCAAATTCCGGAGGTGCTGCTGGGAGGGAAAGGACAGGGCTGCGGGGGAGGGGGTAAACAAGGGGTGAGAAGGGGGTAGGATGGTAGAGCATATCAGGGTCGTGGATGGTGACGACCTCAGGACGAAGCAGTGGCGACTGAACAAAAGTGTCCCGACTTGAGTTCACCTGTACTGACTGGGTGGTCTTTACTGTCATCCAGCCCCATATGTTAACTAACACATCGATAAAGCAGAGAAAAATGGAAACTGAGACTCAACATTTAGAAGTGTTTGACTCAAATATGTGCACAGACTGCTTAGCGGAATGCCTGGAATGTAGTAGACTGTAAATTCAGTAAATGGTCGAAGTTGCTTCTAATGGGGAATTGCTGAAATGAAGCCAAGAGGCACACTTGCCTCTGGTTACATAATCCATCCTGTCCACAAATCTGAATTTAATCTCAGAGCCATGCAAGGGGCAGTCCCCCTCCTCCCTCTAGAGAACACTTGTTCTCTTCGAGGAGAATGTCCGGCACCGATTCTCCGGTGAGCCTCACTCCCCCACCACCCACCCCCATTCCCACCACATTGGGCTGACTCACTGAGCACAGACAACCCTGTCCATTCTGGCTCCCTGGGTCTCCTTTTGCTGAGCTTGGTTCCAGGTAGTCATGTGATGGTCCTCACTGTGCCCAGCTCTCTCTGGTAAAGATCAGTGGCCTGGACATTGAAGGCCCCTGCCAGCCACTCTGGAAGTCGGTAGGTCTGAAGGGAAGCTAGAGGTCCTGAGTTGAAGCCTACCAGAGACAGCGGCCAACAAGTGTGGAACAGTGACATTAGACCCAGCAGTTCATGATGATGCTCTGTAGAATCTACTCTGGCCCAGCAGTGGACCCTGGACAACACACACAGCAGGGATTTACCTCCTAGAAGCCACACTTCCCTTAAAGGAGACTACAGGATGAGTCAGGGACTCTGGAGTTGGCCCACATGACCAAGGATGGAGCATTTTTTTCTGAGCACAGAGGTAAGGGAGGGGAGAATTAGAAAGATGAAGAGAAGAAAGCAGAGCACAGGGCCTTGGGGCCAAAGAATAGCCCGAGGGACACCTGTTTAGTGAGTATTCTGCAGGAGAGAATTAAAAAAAAGAAAAAGTAATTTCACAATGTTTAAGTATTGTATCTATTAATTAAGGGGAAGTGGACCCAGAGGATTTTCTACACTCCTTCCTTTAGCGTTAAAACCTACTTGCTACGTGAAATCTTTGGCTGTTAATTCGCATAGCAGCAGCACAGAACAGCTGTGTTCTGATTGGAGGAAGCCCTGGGGTCCTACCCAGTGGGGTGTTGTTCCTGTAGCCAGCCCTATAGCCAAGAACCCCAAGCCCTGGACTTTGAACTCTCCACCCCAAAATGAGAGGAAGATGAACTGGCCAAGAGGTTAAACAGAGGTTAACTGGCCAAGAGGTAAGAGTCCCGGATCCACCTACATCCCAGCATGCCTCAGGGCAGCCCATCTCGCAGTTCACCCTCCCTCACTGGATTCTCACTAACTCAGCTCTGGGGAATCCAAAAGAATTAAACAACCCAGGTTTAGCCCAGGGCTGCCTCAAACTCTTCAGCTACCTACCAAAAGTAGTGGAGACAGGAAAGGGGCTATGCAGGCTGGTTCTCAAAGGGATTTAACCCCCGGTTCTTTCGAAGCCTTGAAAGCTAGCAGTGCTAGGGTGTGAAGGGGAAAGGCATAGCCAGGCCAGCTATATTCTACGAACAACATAACCAGAACTGAGCAGTGTGACCTCTTCACTCAGTCAGGAGTTCCGAGGAACCTGCTGGAAACCCAGCCCTGCCTTTCCGCAAGGAAGGTGCGCAGCCACAGTGCGCGCGGAATTTGTGCCATCCTGTAGCTGTTCAGCGACTTTTTGGCTATCAGAGAACCACGACAAGGTAAAGGATTTTGCACCCGTGGTATGGATGCCTCACCACTAACCTTGGGGGCGGGGCAGGAAGCAAGCACCTTTAGTGGTTCTGTTCTCCCGGTCTCCCCAAAGCCGCACACGTGGCATGGCGCAGGCGCTGTGAGCCCAGGTGTCTGCTGGCTTTGGTCTCCCGTGAATTCCTGGTGAGATTGCCTAGATAAACTTGCTGCAAACCCTCTGCCTCTGACCTTTGAAAAGTTCCAAACCTTTCTCAGGAGGCCGCTGCGTTGGGTTACCCTACCATGATCACTCCTTGTCCTAAGATGCTGGGTCCGTGGACTTTGCTCATTTAATGGATGACCTTGAGTCCTGAGTCTACTCCTAAAGTACGAAAGCCCCACTTGAGCCTCTTCCACAAAACTGTCTAAATTGTACACGGTACAACATTATATATAGACTTGACAGTTTATCGGAGAGATTGTCACAGTGATCAAGGTGGCCAGATAATTCGCAGTTACATTTGGGTCCCCCACGTTCTCATTCCCCCCTTCCCCCACTACCCACCCCCTTCCCCCACTCCCACCCCCACCTTCAACCTTTCTAAACCAGACACCACATCAACAATGCAAAGAACTTCAAACGGAACATCCCCTCCAGTGGGGATTTCTTCCTGCTTGTCCTCTGCCACCTCTGTGGTCCCCAGCACCCGCCCATCAGTGGCCACACTCTCTCCTCTGTCCCTTTGCCCTCCCTTCTCCTTCCTGCTTGCATATCCAAATTCTCCCTGGCTCTGATTCTGAGCACAACAAAAGGCCTTTCATTCACCCAGGGCTGCTCTTCTTGGAAGGCAGTTCTCCTCACACACAGAAATGTCATACAATCTCACCCTTGAAGAGGACCAGCAGGAACAGCAAAGCCCCGTCTCCTGTTCCAGACAGTGACATAGCTCCTTGATTGAGCCTGACATTCCTGGTAGAGACAGTATGTTGCGCTGAGAAGTACATGCATTTGATACATACTTAATCCATCCATGTGAGCCAATGGGTCTTTGGCATACAGCAATAAACAGATCACCGGCAGAGGAGAGAGTAGTGAGAGATCAGGACAGGCAACCACAGAGCCCTGCCATTGGTGCGGTATGGAGCAATTCACAGGGGAGCCCCCAGAGGAGGAACTGATCCAGAAGGCTTCACAAAGGAGGTGCCATTTCAGCTAGACTGAGGCCAAGACAAGGGGGTAGGCATTCTAAACAGAAAAAAAAAACAACAAACAGACAAACGAACAGATACAAAAGGGAATGAGGGAAAAGTTGGTGCCAGGGAATATGCATAAGAGAGACAGGTGAAGTGGGCTGGCCCAGAGCGTTTGGGGGAAGTGTGGGACTCCCCCACTGTGCACGTGTGCTTACAGCAGACGGGCCCAACTCCATTTCTTCACACCGACATGTCAGCAAGTGTTTTTGTTTCCTATGGCATGTGATAAGCGAGTATAAACTTGATTTCCTGTGCCACACACCCTGGTGGCCAGAGTCAGAACATGGCTTAGCAGACTGTGGCCGGGTCTCTGCAGGGCTGGAGTGCTCACTTAGAGCTTTGCTGTGTGAAACTCCCCTTGTCAATTCACTGGCACAGCCTTTGGCAGAGTCCAGCACCTTGCAGGCTGTTGGACTGAGAGCCAGCGCAATCAGCCAGAGACTGCTTTCCCTTCCTTGCACACGGAGCCCTCCAAAATGGTCACTGCACCACAAAAGAGTGGGGGCAAGGAAGGTGTTAGAGTCTTCGAGCAAATGTGTGTAATTCCACTTATGAAACGACATGTCATCGCCTTTGCTGTAGTCTGTTGGTTTTAAGTAAGCCACAGACCCAAGAGAGGGAGTTGTATAACTTCGATTATAGGAGGCGGGGCACTGGGCGCCAGCTTGGACTGCCCATTCCACACAGCGGTGGACACCATTGTGTAGGACAGATGATGGGTAGGCAGTGTTGGGCCCCTCTGGAGAGTGATATGCCATATTGGGTGGGAGAAGGGCAGGGAGGCTATGCCAATAGATAACCTGAATATGTCATATGTGGCAGCTTATTCAAGCTGGGACCAGCTCATCTTATCTCTCCTAGCACCGGGAGGCCCCCTCCTCTGGGAAGGATCCTGTTGTCTCTGAACTGGGCTCACGCTTGTGTTGTGATGGGCCATGGTGAAGGGAGTATGTCTTCTTAGCATGGTTTCACTTGGATCCCTTTACCCCTTTGTCAAGGAGGTCAATGGGAACAGGAGCTAGGTCACAGTCGCAGACATAGGGAAGAATGACTGGAAAGACTTTTAGAAGCTAGTCTTATGGCACTGGTAACTGGTTGGGAATAGGAGTGCTGGTGTTGGGTGGGGTAGGATAAGGGTCAGCTTCTACCGCTTGAAAATGGTGGACAGTGGGGCCATTAACCAACAGAAGAAAACAGGGCAGGAGGCTGTGGGGTGCTTCCGTCATCTGAGTTTCAGAGGAGGGTGCTGACACTTGACTCTGTGGTTTCAGTGCTCACGATCAGGGTATGAGCAGGCTGAGGGTCACAGTGAGGAGGCGGGTGCCTCTCCTGTGTGGTCAAAGCACTCGGCAGGAAAGAGTCGGCCTAACACTGGTCCATAGTGAGCATCTCCTCAGAGCAATGCACCGAAAGAGGAGAAGCAGGGAGGTCTGAGAAAACTCAGAGAGCGTGATGTTCCGAGGGTGGGGAGGAGTGGGTGGTAGCCTCAATGGTCAGGACAGAGCTGGAGGATGCAGGGGGTACATCCTGTGGCTTGTGGAGCAAGGGGGGCTGAGCCCTGTTGTGAGGGGTAGAGGAGCAAATGGGAGGTGATGAGAGCTGTTTTAAAGAAAGGGCAGTGGGCCTGCTGAGAAAGGCTATGGGCTGACAGCCTCAGCCCCACGGTCACCACCTTGGGTCTCCCGGCAAGTCTCAACATCTCAGGATGAGGGGAGGTGTCTCTCTCAGGTTGTGTGGGTGCCCTGAGGCCATGCTGGCGGTAGAGCAGGGAGAAGCACCCTGAACACCACTGCTCCTGCTCTTTCTAAATCCCCTCAAGGGATGCCCATCTCTGGGTTAGTTACTGTGTTGTTGCCAGGGACAAAAGGCCTATCAGAACGGCCTGAGGGCGGAAGGTTTATTTTGTCTCCTGGCTGGAGAGGTCCAGTCCATCCTGGCAGGAGAGATGTGGTGCCTTCGTGGCAGTGGGAGTGCATGATGGCGGCCACTTGTTCTCCTCTCATCAAATCAAGAAGCAGAAATCAGACTAGGAGTGTGCCTGGCTATAAAAACTACAGCTCTCCTCTAGTGACCCTCTTCCTCTAGTGGGACCCCAGTTCCTAAAGGCTCCACAACCTCTTCCAAATAGTTTCCCTAGCCGGCAGTCAAGTATTTAAACACACGAGTGTTTATGTATTATGAAGGACAGTCCACATTCAGACTGTTGGGATCCCAAGTCATCTATCTCTTTCATGAGGAATAATATTCAGAGCCTATGTCTGAGCAACCTCTATGGATTTCCCTGGCCTTTCTGGGTGCCTCTGACTGCCTTGCTGTTGTCACCCTTGAATCTGTGAAACTCTTTTAAATATCATAGTCCCTCTGTATGAAGCTTCCCCCTTCATGGCTGCTCTTGTTTTTGTTTTTAATCCTAAAAAAATTATATTTATTTATTGTGTGTGTGTGTTCATGTGTATGGTCAGAGGCCAGCTTGCAGAAGTTGGTTCTCTCCTTCTACCATATGGATTGGGGATCAAACTCAGGTGGTCAAGACATGTGGCAAGCCAAACTGTCTTGCTGGACCCCTGGGCTGGTCTTCTGACCTCCCAGTGTTCCACTGTAGCCCTTTCATGTTCCCGTCACTCTCTAGAGGAAAGTTCTTGACCCCGACCTCAGACAGGCTCCCAATATATTCCCCCAGTGCCTGGGACATTTCAGCCTCATAAGAGGAACCTTACAAACATTTGCCCATTGAGAATTGGGAATGAACTCCACGGTCTCACATGAGTCACCCCCATTTTGGCATCAGAGTGGCCTCTGAATAAGCAAGCTACGATCTTCTCCAGCTTCAGCAGTCTTTGACGTTTAAACCCTTAGTGTCTATCAAAATGTATGCCAAGGATTAAGAGGACAGTGTCCGTGGACAAACTCAGGAAGGCTAAAAGCTGGGGAGGGTGGTGAGCATGGCAGGGGTGTGGGGTGTCCACGGTGAGGCGTGATCAAGCACACTCTTTCCAGCCACCCACAAGCCCACACCCCTTTCTGTGATCTGGTGGGCAAAGCTGGAGAAAGCAGACAGGGTGCAAACTACATCTTTCCACTTTCAGTGCCCGGGGCGACAACTCCTGAAAGGGAGGTTCTCTGCATAGCCACATGGCCACGCACATCTATTGCAGAGGCACACACGAATGCACACAACATTTAGTCAGGGCCCCTGGACCTTCCATCCCTAGCTCTTGGCCTCAGAGGTTCTGTCACCACGAGTCTCTAGGGACTTCTTCACTATTACCTTTGGGTTTCCCCATCACAAGACCCAAGGCTGTACACTTGGACCCTGGGGATTTTCATCTCTTCTCTGACTCAGTTGCAACCCTGTAGGAAGGCTTTCCAGATGTTGCCCCTATTGGCATCTGCACAGATTAAGAGTGTGAGGAAAAACTGGTTTAGACACCAGAAACTCTGTGTGCAGGTGCTGCTTTCAAGAGAGCTGGAAAATGGCGGTGTAGGTGACACCAGGGGTTTCACTAGTTACAAAACAGGCTTAGCAGTGACCTAACCGAATTCTCAGAGGGAGCTGGCGGTCCTCATGTGTAGGTGTTTGTAGGTTTGGAAACCAAGCCTTGGGTACAGTGACTTGCACGAAACGTGTGTGGCAGCCTTCTGATTCTCAAGCTCCCACCCCTGCCTCTAAGGTGCTCCAGCCTTCTGGGTTCCAGGAGATGAGGGGGGGAGCTCCAGGAGAATATATTGGCTGTGGGCCTCTGTGTACAATTAACTGTGAGTTTTGTGTGTCTCTGTGTGGTGTGTGTTTATTGTGTAGGTCCACATGGCCATGGAGAGTTGTGAACTGGACTACCTGTGCTGAATGCCGCCTGGAAAAGGAGCTTTCTAGAGACTTCAGCAAATGGAGCCTGTACGAGTGACATTCTAACTGCAGACCTTGGTCCAGTGATCTTGCAGAAGTGTGGAACTTTCTGGGGAAAAGAAAAACATGATCAGAAGAGAGACTTGAGGATCAAAACAATCTTGCTGTGGCCAGTCAAAACTTTTTGACATGGAAAGCTTAGTAGACAATGTTCTCTCTCTCTTTCTGTGTGTCTGTCTGTTTGTCAGACCGACTGTCTGTCTCTTGCTGTGGATCTGAAAACATGAGCAGGTAGGACCCTTTGCAGCTCCAAGAGATTTCAGAGCTCATTAAGGTGGGTGTTTTCCAAATTGCCTTGATGTCAAGAGTCACCCCAAGCACTTGTATAGCAGACAGATTCCAACTTGGGCTTCAGTCTGGGCCTCTAGAACCCAAGTCACCCATGGGGGTGGTGAAGCCAGCACTTTATAGGGCTCCCCACAGATTCTTATCACCAGCAGAATCTAGGAACACTGAATGCAGACCAACCACTGTGTTTTATGAGCAGTGTTTAGTGATCTAGAGAGAGTGTGAGAACTATCCAAAGCCACCCAGCAAGATGGCAGAAGGACAAGTGTGTGATCTACAAAAACTGGTCCACTTCTTTCCTGACAAAAGAGGAAAGGCTGTGCTGACTGAGGTCACCTGCACAGGTCCAAACACCAGTGTGCAGAGGAGTCCATGCTTGAAGATTTCCTGAGAATAGCAAAGGACACCCGTCCAGTACCCCATGCTGTGCTGCCTACAAATTCTGAGTGTGTGATTTAATGCTTACAGCAGCGTCTTGCCTAGGAATGGTTACCTATACCTTTCTTGATCCCTGAGTTCCTGGGAAATAGAAGGAAGTGTATACACAGGCTTGGGGCCCTTCCCGGGGCCCCAGAACTTGCAGGAGACAGGGCAGGATTGGAACAGATCTGTGTAAATTCCTCTAAACCTATGGAGCCCTGAGTCTCCCACACCACCCTGGGCGGCCTCAGAGAGCCACTGCATGTAGCTTATGTTACTCATACCCTGTCTTCTCTCTCTAAAAATTTTTACTTAAGATTTTTTTTGTTGATTCCCTTCCTCTACTCTCTCCCCAGCCCCCTGACCCTGCCCTGCACCCCCAATAGCCTCCTTTGCACCTGCTTGTCACAGGTGTCCTAGTCCTCTCCTCACCCCTTTCCTCAATACCCTCCCATGATCTTCTTTCTAGTTTCATAGTCCATACCCACATTTACCCCCATTAGCACATACGTATAGGTATTAGAAACTAGACTTCACATAGGGGAGAGAACATGTGATTCATGTCTTCCTAAGTCTCAGTGACCTCACTAAATATGATAGTTTCGTTTTGAAGTCAGTATGGACGTTTCTTTAAAAATTAAAAATAGAATTTCCACATGACCCAAGAATCCCCACTCCTGAGCATCTACCCAGAGGACTCTACGTGACATCACGGGATGCTTGCTCACTCGTGTTTATTGCTCTATTTTATGCACAGTAGCCCGGAGCTGGGCCAGCCTAGGTGTCCATCAACAGATGAATGAGTCAGCAAAATGTGACAAATACACACAGTAAGATTTTATTCCCCTCTAAAGGCAAACCAAATCCTGATATTTGAAGGAAAACAGATGGACCTGGAAAGGTTGCTTCTCTTTTAAAGATGAGGATGCTGGATCTCAGCCTGTGAGGTAACTCTCCTAAGAGCTTGTATCGGGCCAGGAAAACAAGACTAATCACTCCTCTGTGCTAACCCCCTCCACACACTTCTCAGCATGTATCCGGCTTTCAGAGATTTCTTCTGGACAGAACCACAAGCAGCTGTCACAGCTAGGACCTAGGCTCACCTCCGGCCCTCTGCCCTTTCTGCTGCTTGCTGCTTCTCTTCTGTTTCTACCTCCACCTGGCTCAGCTGCACTGGGATTTTAAAGGCAGGTTGAGCGCCTTTTGAAAAGACCCACATGGTAAATATACCAGGTTCTGGAAGCCATCTCTGCTGCAACAAGTCACCTCTGTTCCCGAGTCAGCTGCAGACAACACATAAATGTATGAGCGTGACTAAGCGCATTAGGCTATAGCTTGGCTGTCTCTGCCCTGGAAGAATATCACGGTCTGCAAATGTGAGCAGAATTCCATTTGTTTCTACTCCTTATGAGAGAGGCAATGTGTCTCTGGGGGCAGGTGTGTGTTCATGAAGATTCTGACATATCTGGCCACTGAAAACGCCAGGCCTAAAGAACAAGAGGAGGGAGCCTAGTCCACTGCCTGTTTCTTCATTCATTTGTCCCTAGAATGTTCTTGAACACCTGCCATGAGGAAAGCAGCATGCTATGCCTTGGTGACATAGGGAAAGAAGTCTCTGTTTGGCAGGGTGAGTGATAGGACTTGTTGCTCAGGGCAGGGAAGAATCAGAGAGGGCTTCCTGGAAAAAAAACACTTTATCTGATAGCCCAGATGGGGGAAGGAGCAGGGGCGCGGGCAGGGGCAAGGTCCAAAGTAACACAGAGAAAAAGACCTTGAGTGGCAGGTTCTTTAGGTTCTTTGCAGAGAACATGTACACGCCTGAACTGGCCCTTGGGGCAGGGGGAGACCATTCCTTTAGACAATGTAAACATCTGATTTCCCACCTAACAGTAGCTTGGTCCCCAAGCTGGTTCTGTTCCACAATCCAAGTGGCCCCTCTTGGGAGAAAGGGGAGTGTGGCTATGATGACGTCCTGGCCACAGGAGTTCCCGTTGTTTTTGAGGACTGATGAGCTGGCATAGCAATGCCATGCTATGCTCATTCACTCCTTGAGATTATCCCTCCCGCCAACCGCCCAGTCCAAGTCTCCGATTTCAGCAGACAATGCTATTTTTTAAGGTGATGCTTCAAGAGAGATACTTAGGGCATACTCTTTATTTAAAACATGAAATAATTTACTGCCTTTGTCTCTTGATGTGCAAACATCTTCCTTAAATTGTTGCTGTTCGGGTGTAAGAGCGATGTTGAATACACAAGGGTCATCACTAAGTGAATAAATGTAACCAACACTCACTTCAGAGGGCACTCTTTCTACTTTTTACTTCTCAGAACTGGTCACCCCCTGGGAAGGGTCTCTGCTGCTGCTGTTGTGTCATCTGAGTGACAGCCTCTTTTCCCAGCAGCGTTGGTCCAACAGCCCAGACGGAAATGTTGCAGCAGGCCCAGATCACAACCTGCACTGCCCCAGCTGCATGCCTGTTTGCAGACGGTGGCAATGATGACAGAGTGGTGACAGTGCACAGCCCGTGTGCCCACACCACGCTCCTGGCTCCCTGCCGGGGAATGCAAGATGTCCTAGAGAGATGCTCTTGGCCTATGTCCCTGAACTGCTGACTGGTCACATTGCCCTCGAGCCTGAGCCCTAGAATGCACCACCCAGGGATTGCAGACTCCACCGGAGGCTGCCTGTCCCCCAGTGCAGAAATATCCTGGTAGGAGGTGAGGGTGGGGCTGAACTCTGCCAGTGAGAAGGCTTCCAAACTCTTCCCTACTAGGCAGCTTTTGGGAAGGGCAAGGAGCTGCCAGACAAGGTCATTTCTAGAGTGAAGACAGAAGGATGGGCTTGTGTCTGAGGGTGTGGGAGGAAGGACATGGAAGGCCAGATGGCACGAGCCTACAGTCTAGGATGACAGGGACCCTGAAGAAGGGACTCGGGTCCTGATAAGAAGAGGGAGTCTGACCTCGAGGGAGCCTCCTGCCTGTGTGGAGGAGACCTGTGCCGGGCATACCTTCTTAATCTAAATCATTCTCTAGGACGAAGAGAGTTTCACTCCCAGTACAGGCACACAGGCAGCCCAGGTCACTGAGGGAGGGAAGAAGGGCCCTCTGACCCTGCCGGTGTTTGTCTTTCTCCAAGCTATGGTTGCCCAGAGCTCTGGGAACTTTGTGTCCATGCCTTGTTTGCTAGATTCAGCACCAAAACACCACCTGAACCTCCCTTCCGGGGGTGGGGAGCCCAGAGGCTCCACGCTGAGGGCGATTCTCTTCCCCCACAGAGGCTGCTGGAGGATGGGGACTTTACCGAACTAGAGTTCCTTAGGCTGTCTCTGGTTCTCAGGAAAGGTCAGCTGTGGTCTCTGTGGTCAGCTGTTGGTAACTGCCACCAACTTACAGTGTCTCCAAGTCACCGTGTGTCCCTGTCACCGAGACCCACATGGGCAATACTGCCACTGCCTAGCCAGCATCAGGTGGATGAAATTTAATCTGCTGACAGCACACACCCACTCACGTGTCCTTAGGGAAAGAGGCAGTTGCCTTTTGTGGTAACCCTGGAAATTTTATTATTTGACATAACAGGAAGCATGGGGTGGGTAGGCACCTTCATCAATCAGTAGCTATTTGTACAGTGTGGCCTTTGAGCCAGCTAGGAGCTGGGTACCAGTTTTGGAAACACACATGAGGCCCCCCGCTGAGGTCAAGGATAGCAAAGACATTCTTGCTAAGGAGAGTCAGAAGTCTAGTTCCAAGGCATCTTGTCCGTGGCTGAGTCTTGCTCAGCTCTTCACAGATAGCTTCGCTCGGTTCACAGCTGGCCATTCTCACACCTGTGCCAGAGACCTCAGTTCCCATAGTTCTCCCTGGGGCTTGTGTCTTCTCCTTGTGGGGACCTTGGTGGAGAAAGACTCAAGTCATTGTCTAACAATGAGTTAAGTATCTCTGGGTCCTGCTGACCGCTGGAAGTTCCAAAAGCCTCAGATCAAGACAGAGGAAGGTTCTGTCCCCCCAGATCTGCCAGGTCACGCCCAGACTTCACAGCACAGGTCTGGGTCCCCAGACCTAACATGTGCAGGGGCCAGATAAGGGCGATCTGAGAACCTGACTTCCTCACAGACCTTAGTTACTGCTCACTTGGGTAAATCTTCCATTGTGCAGCCTTCTGATTGGCTCCTCCAAACTCAGAATTTGCCATTTCATGCACGTCACGTGGTTAACAGAATGTTTTGAAAACACAGAAGTTAATGTAGCAAGTCACAGCATTTATGGGTCTTGGGGGATGATCTTGAAAACAAAACTAGGAACTCTTGGTTTTGTTTTTCTATGAAAAGAGTGACGTTGTAAGTAGTTCTAACCCATTGAAACATGCTTATATGGGTCTTTCGATATACGGTCATGTTTGTGTGTATAAAGACACAACACACATGCTTGTCACATGGGTACACACACACACACACACACACACACACACACGTACTTTCACAAGTAGCCTAAACTTTGGTTCTGGTATCTGATCACTTGCTATGGTTTGCATGTAAAAATTTACATGTGCTACAAATTCTCAGAGTCCAGAAGCGAGGAGGCTATCTTCAGAGTCAAAATGATCCCAGTCACTGGAGATGAGTGCCAAGCTGTGCAACCTTGGGCAGAGATTCAATTGTTGGAGTCTCCGTTTTCTGACTGAAATCAGAAGAGAAGGGCTGAAGACATGGCTCTGCTGGAGAACACTTGTGTGAGGCCCTGTGTTTCATCCCCAGCACTGCAAAACACAAAGAAACAAACAAAAACCAATTAACCAACTAAACAACCACAACAAGAATGAACAGTGGAGATGAGCATTCCTGCGTTACAGAGATTGGTTAGAACTGAGATGCCACACTTGAGGCCAACGCTTGCCACTTGGCTCAGGGGAGGGACTTTTAATGTCTTCCCCTCTGTGACACACCGTAGATTAGGAAGGCAATTTCGAGGGCATAGCTATCCCCAGCTGTGCTTCTCCTGTCTTCCTGTCCTGTCCTTCTCCACCACATCCTACATCAAGGATCAGAGACATGTCCCAGCCAGCAGCAGGCCCTAGAGAAAGGATGTAAAACCCAATGGGAATTAACTCTTTGCACACACAATCTGGCCTTCAGTAGTTCTAGTGATGAAGGTAGATGCGGAAGCTGACTTCTGCGGGTGAAAATCCCTTCCCTGTCAGACACGCCAAGAGCTTGGAAAGAATTTTCTGGAAAGAGCGGATACACATGACCCAGGGATGTGTGGCAAGTGAAGGAGGTTGTCTTCTGTGAAATGTGTGAGTTGCAGAACCAGCATGGATGCCCTGGGTTTGTTCCCAGGATGAGGCAGAGAGGGCAGTGTATCCAACGAGATCCTTCATTGACTGCTCCAAGTTGCCAAGAGCCACACTTCCAAGCAGAAACAAGCGCACAGGATGCGTTTTCATCCCTCTGTGGATACTAACAGGGTGACACTACATGGCTAAAAGCCACAGTCATGACCCCGATGTGATGTTCCTGAGCAACAGTTGAACAAATTTAGTGAATTTAGTTAAACTTTTAGAAATTCGATGACTGGACACTTACGTAATAAGTGCTCACATGAGCAGGTATCAAGTGGCCTGTCCATGGTGAAATTTGTTGCTCTTTTGTTTCTATCTGATGGCTTACTGGAAATCTCCCCATTCTATGTGAGAGAAGAAAGAGGAAGTGACACCTTGGTTTTCTCACAGACACTACGGTTGGAGATGAGTATGTGCAACTAGTCATCTCAAAGCTCGTTTCAGCCCGAGGCTGTCATGGGGTGGCCTTGTGATAAAGGAGACTTATGAGGCTTGGTTCTAATCTTGGTGTGGGATTTTGGGAAATCACCTATTTCCTTCCCAGTCCTAGTTCCTGCTCTCATAGGTATTAAGAGGGGCAGACGGGAAGCCACTTAAGTCGTGTCTAGTTCTGACGTTTTGTGATTCGAGCATGACCACAAACCCCACAGACCAGAGGCGTCTTCATCCAGACCCTCTCACATCCTGTACTGTCATCAGATAAGGCTCCAGGTCTCTTTCTAAGCCCATCATTTCTGAGTGGCCTCAGGACCTCTAGACACAGAATTTGTCCTTCTAAAGCACAGTTGATGTCTCTCCTTTTCTTCAACAATTTCCATTAGGACTACATGCTGTTCCTCCAGGCTGTGGGCTGCTAGCTCGGGCTCATGGCATGTATAGTCATTTTTGTCTGCTTTACTATGTGGCCAGTACTTTGTAGGGCATTTGTATATTTTGTGAAGTTTGTTCTGGGGAGTTAAATCATTATACATAACCATTGGGTCTTAGTAGGCTTGTGTTTTCTTCATCATGTCAGGTCACTTTTGAACTTAGCCCTAAAGCCTGCCCCTTTCTCTGCACCCCACCCCCAGTTTGTGGCTTCGCTTCCCACTCTTTCAGTATTGCTATTGACCATGGTTTGAAAAGAGCAAATGAGAAAAAAGTAAGTTTTGAATAGCTTTTCCCAGCAGATTGTTATAACTGCTTTTCTTTATTATTTGTTATTAGTGCTAGTCTCTTTTCTTGTATTTAATCTGTAAAATAGACTTTATTATAGCATGATAGGAATATAGATTTGGTACTGTCTGTGTTTTTAAGCATCTATTGGGGTCTGGGAATATACCCCCCATAAGTAAGGGGGAGCCGCCACGTGGTCTTCCTAGGGTACTTACTGAGTGCCCCAGGTGCTTGGTTAACCCTCTTCTGTGGCCTCCAGTGCTTGATGTTAAGTGATCCATGGTGCCTACTTTCAACGTTGCAGGTGGATTTGTAAACTCACTGGTACATATACACCCAGGCTTTTGTTCAAGATCTGTGGAAAATGCTTTCCTAGATTTCCAGTCCCCGGCCCCATCTCATTTGCAGCCCCCTTTTCTCTCTTGCCTGTCTACCCATTTTGGCTGCTTTAGCAGCCCAGAGCACCTGCTGTTTGAGCTCAGCTGGAGTTCTGTCTTCTTGTGCTATGGAAGAAATCTCCTAAGGCAGGAAGCTGTCATGGGCCTCACCTTACACTGTCCTGCACTGCCCATTGGTCAGTGCCAGAACACAGCTGACTTAGCTTTGTCCAGCTTTGTGAACACTTTCTACATGAGGGAGAGCCTACTACTAGTCCATCTGTCTTCTGCTGGGAACCAATGCCCACACAAGATGTCAATAGATAACATCTAAAATGAGGAATGAAAAAGCAGCTATGCTGGCCTATTTGTAGGATGTATGCTCTTCCACAATTTTTGGTTTTGTGACCCTAGCAAGCAGCAGAGTTTTTAGTTTAATATGCCCATGTCACACATGTTACATTTTTTAAAAAATATATTGTTTATTTTTATTTTATGTACATTAGGGTTTTGACTGCATGTATGTCTATGTGATGGTGTCACATCCCCTGGAACATAGACAGTTGTAAGATGCCATGTGGGTGCTGGGAATTGAGCCTGGGCCCTCTGGAAGAACAGCTAGTGCACTTAACAACTGAGCCACCTCTCCAGCCTGAACATGTAAGTTTTTAATGATGTTTTGGCATAAGCACTGGAAAGGGAGCTGAGAAAATACATAGAAGTAATTAAGATACGGTCTCTGCTCTCAAGAAGACCTTCTGTCAGGCATGTGGTACCCAAGGTAGCCACAGTGGGAGGTCATGGGAGATGCTATCTGTGCCCACCATGACTCCAGAGATGGCTGGTAGAGTCTAGCCTTTCTTTCTCCAAATACTGTAGAAGACTGGATGTGAAACTGAGAATGTTTGCCAGGTGTGTACAGAGCCTGAGTAGACTCCCCAGCACAAAAACTGAAAACTAAACAAATGAAGAAACAAACTAACAAAACCAGTGGCTGCTTCCTTTACATCATAACATTTTAAAAGTGAAAAAAAAGAGTTTAAAACAGAAAGCAACCCATATTTCTGTCATGTAATAGAGCTGCCGTGGTTCCTACTAGTTGCCCACTTGATAAGTCTAGAATCACGACAGAGAACAGGGCCTCTGGGCAGGCCCCTGGGGGATTATTTTGACTGCATATCCTGGACTGTGAATGTAGAGAAAGCGAGCTTAGTGTATTCATCACTCTCTGCTTCCTCATCATGAGTGTGCTCCTACCGGATGCTCCAAATCTCTGCTGCTTTGATTTTTCATCATGATGGACTGTACCCTGGTGCTCTGAGCTAGAGTAAATCCTTTCCCCAGAGTATTTTATCAATAGTGCTAGGAAAAAAAAAACCCTAAGACAATAGCCATTAAAAATTTCCCCCTTTAAGTTTTGAAGCTTTCAAAACATGTACTTTTAATAAGTATAAGTTGAAAGTATTTGCAGAACTGAAAGGCCCCATGTACCTATTTGTACCTGGGAGGAAGTCATGGCTACCCCAGTGGCTGTATCTTAGATGAGTATAGCACAAAGTTCACCAGGAAAATGACACCAGCATAGCTCCCAGACTCTATTCAGCATCTACATTTTACACGATAGGACTTTGTATTAAGATAGTGTCCCAATCAACACTGTCAACTTGACACAGCCTAGAGTCATCTGAGGAAAGAGTCTCAATGGCCCAGGTCAGATGAGCCTATGGAAATGTCCACGGGGGATTGCCTTAACTGTTGATGGACATGTGAGGGCCTTGCTTACCATCCACCTGCAAGTGGTCTGTATACGAGAGCTAGCTAAGCACGAGCCTGTGAGAGAGACAGCAAGCAGCGTTCTACCATGATCCTTGAGTCTTGTCCTGACTTGCCTCAATGATGGGCTGTGACCTGTGAGCTGAAATAAATGCTCTCTTCCCTAAGTCACCCTTTGCTAATCACAGCCTCAGAGCTACAATAGATAGTCACAGTCGGCGTGTATGTGTGATCTGGCTTCTATTTCTTCAATTAATTTAGTCTCAAGGGCTCTTTAACTATTGCAGCATTTCAATAACACCTTTATAGCCATTTTCTGCAATGGCTGTTTAATAAACACCTGTGTGCCTCAAGCAGGAGGTTCTTGCCTCGGCTCTGACATCACCTTACTCCCATGTTACCTTTAGAAGCAGCATGGCTCTGTGCCACACATTCTTTATATGTATGTGTACTCCTCTGGACTCTCTATGCTTTTCTCTTAGGATCAGCTCTTGAAAACTGGAAGAGGACAAGTGTTTAAAGGGTTGCATAGTATTTTTTTCCCTTTGGGAAAAAGTCAGCATATTTTGGCCAAGCAGAAGGGGAGAGTTGAACATACAAGGGGACTTTATGGTCACACAAGGATGTTGCCTTCCTGACCCCAAGTCTTTGCTCTCTTGTGTCCTGCTGCTGGGCAACTTTGGAGCTCTATCCACAAAGGTGGAGCTTTAAGCTGATAATGAGGCCAGAGGCACAGCATGCCTGAGCATCAAGGGGCTTGGGCATCTCTACTGCCCACTGTCCTGGTATGCTAGGGAATAACAGAGCTATGGAGCAGGGCCTTGTCCCCAGCTGCCACAGCCAGAACTGACTTAAATTGACCACCAGCCAACAGACACCTCCATTTGATGTGTGGAGCATGAGGCAGTCAAACTGCTGGTCTGACCTGAAGCACAGGGGCAGTAAAGCTGTTCTATTCGCACACTATTGAAGTCTCCGTGGTTACTTGATATATAACTAAAGCTGACCGATACATAATGTCCAAGATAGAGAGAGAAAAGAAAGAGAAAGCTCTCAGATGTAGGTAGCCCAGGCAAGGCAGAAAGAGAAGCTTTCCACTGAAAATGTGATGTCCTCTGCAAAGACCAGCATGCATCTGTCTTGGATGTCGGGTGGGTAGAAGATGCTCACACATCCCCAGTGAACCCCTGTCTTTTTAAAAGGGATTCATACAAACAGATTCCCTGTCAGCTAGCAGGACCAGGAAGTCCGGAAAAAAAAAGAGAAGCGAGACTCTTGTTTAAGGAAAGCAACAAAACATGTCACAGTAGGAACCAGGGGCACCACGCCATTTTCTCAAGCTGTGTCCTGCCCAAAGGTGCCCTGCCCAGGGAGGCCTGAGATGCTGTGGGGACCAGGACACAAGGAGGCAGAGAGAAGGAAAGGCCTTCTGCTTCCCCCTTTAAACTCAGGAACACATCTGTAAGATTAGTGCAGACTCAGAAGACAGGGTGGCGTTCAGCACTCACACAGGTGGATCAGAACCAACTGGGTCTCCAGGCCAGAGTGGCCCTCATGTGCTGCCTTTCTTTTGTCAACTGGGAACAGGATGAGTGGCACAGACATCAGAGGGAGGGGAAAACTACAGTTCTGAGACATCAGAACAACCACCCCCAAAAGTGTGCACTAGAGTACGGGTGTGTGTGCTGGGGTGGTGGGGGTGGGGGTGGTGGTGAGGGAGGGCAGCCTGGTCCTGGACAGCACACCAAGAAGCTCAGGCCTGATGTCCTCTGCTCTCTGGGCTGTGACCTGAAGAGGTGACTAGATGGTCACTTTGGCCCCTCCAAGATGTGCCACAAATCCAGCCTTGATTGTGTGAAGACTCAAAACAACCAGCCAAGAACAGCTGCCCCCAGATACTTCCTGCTTTCTATCTCGTGCCTCCGTTTGCTTCTCCTCCCTACCCCCTCCCCACTGTCTGGACAGAATGGCTTGCTTGGTGCTATGGATTCCTTGGCCTCTGAGAGATGAATCTGTTTGCTTGGAGTGCAATGACGCACAAAGGGAGCCATGGACACTCAGCTCCAGGTCATGGTCTCTGGAAGGCCCTAGGATCTCAGGGTGACAGGAAAATCTTCTGGTCAGAGGTTTGGTTGGCTGCCAGGCAGAAGGGAAATGCAGAGGCTGGCCTTGTCCTCGGTGTCACTTTATCCTCTCCCTCTGTGTGACCTTCATCTTTCCACTCTGCTTTCTACTTAGTCTGGGGTACAGGAGGTACCACTGGCCGCTGCTGCCCCAGAGAAGATGAGGAGGAGCAAGGCCAGTCCCAGGAAAGGGAAAGGAGGCTGGCTCAGAGCAAGGTCTAGAGACTTTAGCAGAAGGTGGAGGCTGGGGAAATGGGGGGCTGTACACAGGAGTCATCAGGCTGGAGGCCTGCCTGTTGGGGCTCCTACACCAAGAGCAGGGTAGACACAGCTGCAGAGAATGCACCTGGTCTGAAATGGCCTGGCTGGGGCAGGAAACTGCTGACCTACCATATTTTATCTTTAAAACGCAGTGCCTGGCATTGGTAGGTGCTCAGTAAACATTTACTGACTTTGTGTATTCTGCATTCTTCCAGACCATCCGCAAAGCCTTGGTGTTCTGTGTCACTCAGAGCTTCTGGTTGGCTGCTAGTTGCCTCAGGCCTCTGGGAAGCAAGGCTGGGGAGGAAAGCTCTGTACCTATGGTTAGGCATTCTGAGCGTTGGCTAGGCCAAGCCCCTGCTTCTTCCAGGCCTTCTTCCCCATATATGAGGCAGAACAGAGAGGTGGGGCCATGAGGTTTTGCTAGTTCTGGGGTTTCTGTTGAAGTCTCCCTCTGGAGCCAAAGAGAACTTGCTGAACTGATCATGGGGTGTACTTTAAGGAAGCAAAGCCACAGAGGGGCCGAGCTTGAGCCAAAGCAAAAGAGATGAAGGAAGCAAACACCCCACAGCACTCTGACCATCTGGAGACTATTCTGTGCTCCCAATTCTAGCCTTGCCAGGAAGCTTGGAGGATGTTTCCTCACATCAGAAGCCACGTGTGTATCTGTGTCAGGGTCTCCACTGTGCTTTACGCACTTAATCATTCATCTTCATTCCTTCCCACAACATTCACCACTGGATGGCAGGTAGTAGGGTCTCTACCAGGACAGTCAGTGAAGTAGACAGAAAACAAATTCTCAGAGGCCCAATGTTCTGGGAGGTTGGTGATGGCCCTTGTCTGCTCTTCAGGAGCAGATGACTTCTTCTCTGGGGGGAAAGGCACTAGGAGCTCAGGGAGACCAAGTGGCTTGCTCAAGTACCTGTCTTCTCCATCCTAAAACGGCCCATTAAAGTCAGAAGGAAACAGCCCTAGTTAACAACCAACTTGGGTGACCCTTGAGGGCCAAGCCACTAGGGCTACTTGGCTGCTCTCTGAGTGCAATGAACTGTGGCAGCTCCCAAGCCGGAGGAACAGTCCTGCCTGCTGGAGGTAGACGGCTCCCTCCAGGTGGCCAGCGAGGGTGGGGCGGCCCCACAAATAAGGAAAGCCCGGATAAGAGGCAGTGTTTGCTCCTGGGAAACAAGTGCACGATAGCGCTGTGATAACCTCAGGAGACTGTTTCAGAGTTGTGTTCCTGTCCGGCCATTCTCCAGCGCCAGTTTTTAAGAAGTGGAAGACCGGGGTAGTGCCCACCATCCCTTTGAAGTGCTGTGTCTGTTTGCTTTTTTGATTTGGACAGGCAGGGCTCCGTAGGACTCAGCATCTGGTGTCTGCTTCCCTTTTAGTGTTCTGTAAGAAAAGAAGGTGTGAAGATCAGCAGCAACAACAACAGCAGACCTACACAAAGACTATGGACAAATAGAAAACATGCTCACAAGTGAAAGCTAGCTCCCTAACGCCTTGATGACCTTGATGCAAACCCTAGTTAGAAAGGCTTTTTTGTTGTTGTTTTGTTTTTTGTTTTTGTTTTTTGTTTTGCACATGCAGAATGTCTTTCAAAAACATTTAGCTTACAAAGAAGTGCATAAACATAATGTTTTTCTTACTTATCCTGAAGGAAAGATCCATCAACATTTCACATAAACAAAGACACATTCTGTATTCTCCAGGTATCAGGGCAAATATAGAACCCAACTCCTGCTAGTCTATTGTCCAGATTGTGAAGACTTGAGCCCACAGGTTTTGCAAACCTGGTGGAAATGCCCCCGGAAGCGTGCAGTAAGGAGCAAGCAGTCATCTACTCAAACAGTTCCCCAATCTTTTCCCACAGGACAGAGTGTGGGAGAGGTTCAACTCAAGGTTGCCTCTCTTTGCTTCATCTGGGGTGGCCTCAGCAAACAGCTCTCCTTCAGTCACTCTAGAGTAAAGCTGGGCCAGGCTCAAAGGGCCTTCACTCTGCCCCACACCCCAACACTGAGGACAGCCTCTGATTAAATACTTCAGCAACAAGGACCTTAGTGTTTGGAGCAACAATCTGTTTTCACATCACTCAAATGTTCGTCCTTACACTGAGCTGAAATTGGCCTCCCCTGAAACTTTACCTATGGGTTCCAGTTTCTTCTTCCAGGGAAGTTTTGGAGGATCCAGTGTGAGCCTTCTTCACACAGCCACCCCTCAAGTGTGTGAAGATGGGTCTCCGCTCTCAGTTCCATCAACTTCAGGGATGTGTTTCTTAATAACCTGAGGACCCTGGGCCCCACACTGAGGTCTTTGGAAAATAGTATCATCCTTTCAGAAAACTGTACCCACAAAAGTCTGTGCACAGCCTAACGGTGTCCCCCTCCCCGTTCTGATCACGCCTGAGTTCTCCAGTACTTAGTTGGTCAGAGGGAAAAACCATGTGCTGGAACTAAGGTCAGATGACAGCGGTGGCTGCAAACCGAAGGACCTGCTGTCCCCACATGGCTCAGCTCCTGTAGACTGGCTACCCCAGCTTGCCAGCCAAGGCACAGGCAGGCTTAGCAGGGTCTGTACAGCACTCACTGGCAGTTGGGGTGAACAAAGGCAGTTCGAGGACTGCTTCCAAGGACCCTCCCCAAGCTGTGACTCTTTATTCTGGTCCCTGAGACTCTCCAGGAAGCAGGATGACTGGATTTGGAATGGTTTCCACTGCTGCTTTCTCTGCTCAGCTTTCTACTTCCTATTCATGTCTGAGGCTTAATCCACCTCTGAATCTAAAGAGAAGAAAGTAGTTGGAAGGAAGAGACGAAGGGAGGAGAAGAAAACGGACAAAGGCAGAGGGAGGAAGGGACGGAAGGAGAGGGCCATCTGAAGTCTAGGAGGAGTGGAGTCACATTCGCTGGGTGCTGAGCCGAGCTGGGCTGGGGTGTGGCCACCTCAGCGGGTTCTGCTATTCGCCATTACATTGGAAGTGGTTGCCTTTGGAGGCTTCTCTGAGAACCACCTACTTGTTCATCTCTACGAAGCCCAGAGGTGAAGTGACTCCTTGGGGAGCATGACAAGGAATTGACATAGGAGCAGTGCCCGGCTGCCTCTTTGAATGTCGCTTGGCTTCTCCACTCTTGAGCATCTGGTTATCCTCCAGGACTGACAGCCATTTTGGCGCATGACCTTACAGTGTTTGATGTACCCTTTAGAAACCCATGGATTGTTGTTGTTGTTGTTTTTTTCCATTTCCGCTTTTGTTCTCCTCGTGCTCTGAAAGTCGTCACGGCTTTACTTCCTCCTGTGGCCCTCCCAGATGAGGCAGGTCTCTCTTCTCTATCTCACAGCATGCCTCTCTGAAAAGCCCTTATCGACACGCACTGATGTGATCTGAGAGCTCCTCAATGCCAGGGACTGGGTGCTTGGAGCCCAGCTGGCAAGTGATCTGCTCAGTTGATTCTCCTAGTGCCCAGCAGAGTCCCCGTGGTTCCAAGAAGGTAGCTTGGGAGCCCCGGGAAGGAAGAGGTGGTTTGTGGCACGGTGGAGGGGATCCAGGATTCCCACCCACAGCCTTCACTTTCCCCTGCTAATGTCCATTACTTGGCCTGGGGGATGGGTGGGAAGGTTTCCTTAGCATAAAGTACAAGAACCAGCAGTTGAGCCGGCTGCAGGTTTTACAGGTGCCGTATGTTTTCAGGAAATGGAGTTTAATATCTGGATGCCAGCCTACTTCCTTCTTCCTCCTCTGATCCTGTCTTCTTTGTAATTCTCCTTCCCACCCCCTCCCTTTTAGAAAGGGAATAAGTGCCATGTCTGTTGTAGATTGAAACCTGTGAGTGACAGGCAAAGAGCTATTTCTAAGGAAGAGGAAATGGCTCTAGCCAAATCACTCCACCTTTATTGTCTTTAGTCAAAACCAAACTGATGAGCATTTATTTATGTCGAAGAGCCTGAAGGGACACCAGTGTGCACAGCATCTCACAGTGAGGATGAAAAGCCTGAACATTGGGGCTGCAGAGGTGGCTCAATGGCTAAGAGCAATACCTACTCTCCCAGAGGATCCAGGTTCAATTCCCAGCACCCACATGGCAGCTCACAACTGTCTGTAACTGCAGCCCCAGGGGACTGGACACTCCCTTCTGGCCTCTCTGGGCACTAGTCATGCATTTGGTACACGAAGTTATATGTAGAAAAAACACCCATACACATAAAATAAATAAATAAAATACAAACAAAAAGCCCAAGCATCTGGGATTCTGTGTTTTTAAGGCAGGCACATTGTAAAAGTTCAGTGTGGTAAAAAGAACAAGGTCCAGGTCCAACCAGCCAGAATGCGGTGTCCAGGGCCCACATTATAATCATGTTCTCAGATGTATTATTAATCTCTGAGCCTTGGGGCTTTTGTTATAGGGTACTACATTTTGATTATCAAATAAGATCTGCAAACATCTCTTTTAAAATATCAAGA
>CM053744.1:93669579-93683663 GCA_028658305.1 Pachyuromys duprasi
AAAAAAAAAAAAAGACCTAGTTGAAGGTGAATAATTAATGTCAATGATAAATTTGAACCCAGAGACAGAGTATGGTGGGGGGAATCCAGGTGTGGGGACACACACACTCACACCCGGGCACACATTCACAGCCTCATGAGAGGCAGAAGCAGGTGGAGCTCTGTAAGCTCAAGGCCAGCCTGTAACTTTGACACAGCAAGTTGCAGAATAGCCAGGAACTGTCTCAAAACAAACATGCAAAGGAGCTGCGGCCCAGAGAGAAGACAGGGCTTTCCATGGAAACCACACCCAGACTTACTCCCATCCCTTTAATTCCCAGTTCAGAATTCTTCCCGTGACAACATCACCAGTCTCTGCTTCCTCCAAGGAGGACACAGACCTGTTCATCCCCAACTTCTAATTCCCCCTATTCTGGCTAAACGCTAAAATTTACCCAGGCTTAAATCAGACCACCTCTGTAACGTAAATTACCAGAAAAAAAAAGTGCACAGGTCATTTGTGTTGACTTGTTTTTATGAGGTCACTCATGCTGTACACATGTTAACACTGAGTATAAACTTCTAAACGCACACTCTAAGACCAAAGTAAATGTGTAGATTAAACACCATCAAAAGACCACGATAAATAAGGTTCAAAGTGTCTTTAATGGACGGAGGTGTCGGTTCTGATGAAAGCAGACGGCTGTCATAAAAGGGCAGGGGCATTCAAAGTCAGTTCTCCTGTATCTGGCTTGTCCGTCCCCTAGGTCACACCAGCTGGCTTTAACCGGGGTCGCCTCAAGGCCTCGATGTAGCTCTACAATGTGGCCTCTGTGGCACAGAAACACCATTTCCATGCTGCGTCAGCCTGTGCTTCTCATTTCCTTTGTTGATGCCAATTATAGCGCTGCTTCATATTGCCCAGTGACCATTCAGAGCAGGCTCATACTTCATCCTATGCAACAAGAAATATGGAGATTTCGCACGTGGCTGCTGAGTACCCCTTAGAAAGCTTCTTTTCATAGCTGTGTGGTTAGGTGTTTTTTTTTCAGGAGGAAACAAAACAAAACACCCACAAAACCCCAAAAAGTTCTTCCAGAGAGAGCAGGTGGCCGTGGTGGGGGCAGTGTTTAGCATTGCCCCCTGGTGGTCAATTCCTTTGCCATCTCCATAGTTCTGGAGAAGCATGGCTTAGCTTGAGATGGGGAAGCTAACGTCTGGAAATGTTGACATTTTTGCCAGGCTGAGGGGCCTGGACATCAGGACAAGATTGGGGACCTGGACAACCTATGCCATGACTAAGTCTGAGGTGTTTTTTTTTTTTCTGTCACATGACTTTTTTTTCCTAATGATTCCTTCTGGTATCAAGATCATTGGAGAAGTCTATCCTGGAAAAGTATCCTGTACGCTGGGAAGGAAGGTAGACCCTTCTCTAGTTGTCAGTTAGGGCTCCAAAGGCGGGGGCAGTAACTACTGTGAAATCTGTGGCTTGCTCTGGCTCCCCCCGGACTCTGTCTCTTGCTACCTCCCGGTTCCAGAGGAAGCTGGACACAGGAGTGGGGTTTGGGCTGGAAGGCCATCGGAGAGCTGGGTTTCCCCAGACACCGTCTGTGCTGCTTTCACAGGAGAGTGCAGGAGACAATTCTCAAATGACCAAAGGCTGTCCTCATAGTATCCTCACTAGGGTGTTCTCCCCAAAGGTCAGGGCCCAGCAGGCACATTTGGAAGCAGATGAATTCAAATTCCAGTTCTGTCACTTATTCATCAAGTCAAAGGTTCTGATACTCTTGACCCTGTGACCATACTGATGACCCTACACTGTCACCATCTCCTGGATGAACCATCAGAACTTCTCAAGATTCTGCCCCTCTCCCCCAAATAAGAACAATCTTTGGTTTTCTTTGGTGACTCATGTTTCCCACCCCAAAGACTCCCCTACCCCAGGCTGCTGTGCAAACTGTGTGTTTGACCCTCTTGGGTGTGTGCGAGGCTCCAGCCTGGAATTGTGGTGAAGCTGGATGCTATTCTGAGATGTCCTGTAGCCTTCCAGCTATTTCAGGCCCCAGTGGTGTAGCTGTCCATGTCTCAGCCACAACTTCCAAAATTCATCCTTTTATAACCCTGGCACCCCTAGATCCAAAATAGCACCAGTCTGGAGGTGGTGAGCAGAGAATGGTAGATGGGGTGGGCATGTGCTCACACTCTACCTCCAGTGTGCAGCTGGGCCAAAGAGAGCCCAGCAGGAGCTAGGCCCAGAGGCCAAGATGGAGCTTGAGAGAGCCAGCTGGGACTTATACCCCTGCCCACAAGATGGAGCAGCAGCAGTTTGCAGAGCTGGCCAAATAAAGCAGGAACTTGCTTCCTATCTGCTGAGTTCTCAGCTGAGAGACTCCCTCTGAAATGACATTCACTCATCTATTTTAAAAAATATTCCCAAATGCCTACTATAAGCCAGCTCCTGTCTGAGGTCCAGGGGCGAACTGTGGTAGCAGAGATAAAAAAAATGAATAAATAGATAAATAAACAAATCCTTTCTCTTACGGAGCTTCCATGTAATAAAACAACAAAAAAAATCATATAAAAATTTTGCACTAGCCTATGTATTTTGCAAAGATCTTCCTCATTCCAGTTTTCAATAGGTCATTCTACTGAGTTCTCTGTGCTGATGAGGTATATGTCATCAACCTGCTTGTTCTTGTTAACTCCTTCCAGTAACCCTCTGGGTTCCATAGTACCACATTTTCTCAAATAATTTATTGTACATGTGAGTACATGAGTACAGTGCTTGAGGAGGCCAATAGAAGACATCAGATCTCCTGGCGTTGCAGACAGTTGTGAGCTGCCTGAGACAGATGCTACGATCTGAACTGTAGTCCGCTACATGAGCCGGAAACACTCTCAACCACAGAGCCATCCCACCAGCCCCATGATGTCCTCTTCTTTCTTACAAGTAGGACAGACATGCCAGGAAAGTCTGCACCTGTGTGAGGTCCACAGAGCCAGCATGGAAGGCAGGAGTCTGAGCTCACATACCTTCGATCTTAGAGTTCAAGCAAGATCCTATCTGTGGTGCACAGAAAAGTATTCAGTTTCAGAGCCCACAGAGATGCCAGGCACAGTGAAGGAGCCTGGCATGATTTCACAGTGTTTAACCTTGAGTCAGCTACAGGACTCCTACCTTAGCCCAGGTGGGTGGGGGACTAGATTTGCTTCAATGCTTTTGGCCTTAACGGCCCTCGCTGCACAGTGTGGGGCAGCCCACGGTAGGGCTGGACACATAGTTCTTTCTGTTTTGGTGAGGAAGTTCCTGCCCCAGCCTGCTCATCTGGTGACCCCTCTAGGGATTCCCTTACTCCAACATAACCCTCCACAACCTGGATTTAACGCACTGGTTTCTTCTGCTGAGAAACTGCATACCCCAAGCAGGGAGAGGTTCCCTCCTCTGCATTCCTCAGGCTTCCAGCCTTCACATCTGGCCTCTTGCTTATCTCGTTGTTTGGGAATATCCTTGCTCATGTCTGTCTGTGCCACCCCACAATGCAGCATTGCACACACTTGGCACTCAGTCCCCAGTGAGCTCGAAAGGTAGTCCTGAGTACCGTAGGAACTGGTCACTTCGGCCCCTTGCAGTTAGCTTGCAAAGATTGGGTCAACTATTATTTGGTCACAGCTGCTTTGCAAGAGTTTTGGAAAATGCCCTCTTTCCTAAGTCTAGCTTATGATACTAACATGACCCACAGCAGCAGTAGCTTCTGGGTGTTGGCACTGAGGACATTTCTGAAGGCTGTGGCTGGCCTTTTCATTTCTTGTGCACGTGAACTGGACACACTGGTGTGAGATCCGAAGCCAGAGGGGATGTCTGGGTCTCTTAGTCATGCACTGACCAACCACTGAAGAAGCAGAACACTTTGAGGGAGTCTTACCAGTGCCCCCAGTGAGGTCTCCCAGTTTCATGGCTCTGTAGCTTGACCCTTTCTCTTGAAGAGTTGTTAACGTCCTAGGTGATCAAGCAGTGACCTTTGACAGACTGTCAACTTTGAATGACCCCTGAAACCAGCTCTCCAGAAAGCTTCTCTCTTTTCTTTGTTTGTTTATTTGTTTTACTTTTCGAGACAGGGTTTCTCTGTGTAGGCTTGTCTGTCCTGGACTTACTTTGTACACAAGGCTGGCCTTGAACTCACAGGGATCGGCCTGCCTCTGCCTCCCAGAGTGCTGGGATTACACTGTGTACCACCGCACCCAGCCAGGAAGGTTTCTTTAACTGTTTCTATTGCTAAAGACCCAGAGGGTCCCAGCACCTCGCTGCTCCAGTGGCTTTTCCTGCATCCTTCCTTGGCAGAGACGGCAGTACCGAAGAGCAAACAGCCGTGCTGCAAATACCCATGGATTCCTGACACCAGAGGTTGGGTTGCATAATCTTTCTTTAAATTTCTATTCCCTTCTGACCCAGTCAGGTCTATTTTTGTCTTAGGTTCGTCTTCATCTAACTGTGGCCTGGGACTAAATAAGGCACCAAGGCTTTTTGTTGTTGTTCAGCATGGGAGTTTTAGAAAAGTAGGGCTCTTTTAGGCAGGGTAACTATTTTTCAGTTGCCAGTTCCTGCCCTTGTCACATGGCAGAAGTCGTGTAATGAGTGGGAACCTGCCGGAGTCCTGGACCAGACTCTGGCTGTGTGTGCAGCCTCCTTCTCTGTCTGTAAAGCCAGCAGTGCTATTGACATGAAATGAGGGGGTTAACACGTGTAGGCGAATGTTTACGGGACAGCTCTTGTCTAGTTTGTATGAGGCACTGAGGATGTGTCGGGGAACAAGCAGACAATTGTCAGGCCTGTGGCACCTGTAGACTGGAGCATGGGAGGGGCTGGCAATAAACACAAAGGTAGGCGGTACAGCCAGCAGAGTGCAGTTTAACAGGGTGGGGAGGAGCTGGGCCTGGTGGTGCAAGCTTGTATTTTCAGATAATCGGGGACTAACTGGGTTATGGATCGAGTTCAGGGCTAGCCCGGGTAACTTAATAAAGCCTTGTCTCGAAACAGAAAGAATAAAAACGTGAGGCCGGGTTTGAGTGCCTCGTACACAGTTGACCGGCCCTAGGCTCACCCCTAGCACCTCATACCCCTGCCCTCTAAGTCAGTTTGGGAGGGAGGCCTGGCTGGATCCTCCAGTATGGCACTGGGAAGAGATTACTAATGAGCTCCATGGAGATATGGGGAGGCAAGCACAGCCTCCCTATTTCATAAAGGTCCCAGCTATTTTTATCATTACCTGCCTGGTCCCCAAGGGCACTGGAGTTGGTGACCTTGCTACTGGCTCCTGTTGATAATGGCTCTGGAAACCGGTCCTGGGACTCCAGTGTCAGCTGGAAGAAGACAGAGGGGTACAGAGGGAGCTGACGCTGTGTACGGGATGGTGCAGAACTCAGTCATCTCCTCTTCTCTGGAATGAGCTCCGTCATGGTAGACCATGGCCGTTGGTTGGGGCAAGATCCGAGCTATCCTTAGCTTCATGGCTACATGGGTGAGGTCCGCGCTCTCCTTAGCTGGTCATGGAATTGTGGGTAAAGACAGTCTTCTCTGGGCCTGAAGGAACTAGAGAAGCCTGGGGGAGATGTGGAGAAGGGCGTTGGATACAGACTCATCCGAGGCAGCTTTGCTTCAGGGCCACTTGTTTCTATTGTGCTAGTGACTCCAGGCCAGGGCCTGGCTCTTTTAAAGGGAGTTTGGTTTCCAGCTCATTAGAAATGGTCTGTTGGTTTAACTGCCTGGCCAGCTCCCTATTCAGTGAACATCGAAGCAGATTAGAGACATTTCTGTCAGAGTTGCGATTTTAGCAGGCAGCAATTAGTGTGCCCACCAGGAAACTAGGTTCAGCATGAAAACAGAGACTTCCCCTGGCAACCTGTATTCAAGAAACTGCGGCAGCTTTCTCCGTGTGATGCTTCTTATGTGGAAAACAAGGGGTGGGAGTGGGAAGGAGGGGGCGGGGAATGGAAAGAACAGTGGCTGCCAAGGGCTTATGCTAATCGCCAGCATGGGGGAGGAGAAATCAGGCTGTCCTTGGTCTGCAAGTCAAAAGAGGCTGCTGACCGGACTATGTAGGATATCCTATGTAAAAGTGTTTGCCACATGGTGGGTGTCCGCAGTGGTCAGTTCCTTCCTTTCCTTTGGACTCCAGATTATAGTTCATTGGAGATTTTCCCCTTTCATTGGATCAGGATAGAGGTGAGAGACAGGTTCTAGGGAGAGAATATGGAGAAACCAACAAGGCATGTGAGGTTCTTGGACAGGGAGAGTCTCAGCTAGTGCTGCGCCTAGGGCACCTGTTCTGAGTGCTGTAGGAATGCACTGATGTCTGTCCTTACAGCAAAGGTTTGCCTAAGTGTGGGTAACAACCAAACCCAGCAATGTGTGAAAAGGTCAAGAGTGGACAAGAGTATCAGCAGATGGAGGATACCACGTGAGGACCACTCACGTCGTCTTACCTTTTCAAAAAGTAACCCAGTATACATACAAATATAAGGAATATACATACTGTGTCATTTTTGTTTGTGTGTGTGTGTGCGCGTGCGCGTAGCATAGCACATGCATGGAGGTCGAAAACAACTTGGTTAGTTCTCTCCTTCCATCATTTGAGTCCCAGGATCTAACTCAGGCCAGCAGGCTTGGTGGCAAGTACTTTCTTCTCCCATGTGAGCCCTCCTGCCAGAACTAGCCTGTGCCATCCCAACTGCAAATATCAGTATAAGCGGTACATCTCTGAAGGGAAAGGTACCCTGGCGTGTGGGAACCAGGGAATACCACAAAGCCACACCATACAACAAACCTCACACAGGAGATCTATTGGGAGAGACACAGAGGGTGACTGCCTCAGCTACTCAGGTAGGGCAAGAAGCAGCAGGGAACAGGCTTAAGCTGGGTTTCCTAGGGGAGGAGTTTTCCAGGGTGGAGATTTCCAGCACAGGGACCAGTGAGATTTCAAGTCTTAAACTTGGAGTGAGCCCAGGGATTGGAGGATTTCATGCCCAGGGATTTTGGTCAGTCTTCAGACCCAGGTGGAAGTGGGCTTGGACCTCTTCCCCTACAACCAGAACCTTTCCTTTGTAAGCACAAAGAGAAGTGTATGGCTACCAGAGTCCTCAATCAAGCAGAACAACCAAGCCAGGACGGCGGTGTGGATGTCACCAGAGCAAAAGAACCAAACTATTATTTCCTTCCCTGTCCTTCTCTGCCTGTCTTTTGATGACAGTCTTAGCCTGCAGAAAACATGACTGACAGTAGCTTTACCACAGGATGGACTGTGCCGCTGGCTTTCTCAACAACCGGTTAAATGCTCTCTAGCTCAGTGTGTTAGGGACTGTTCCTGCATCCCTTAGCTGAGACTGTAGAGCGGGGCACACGGAAATCAGGAAACAGTCACTTCACTTGGCATGATAAAAACCGCACGGTTCTGTGGAGTGTGAGGGACCACCATAGGGCTGCCCTCACTGCCAGCTTTCCCAGGGCATGCTTAGATGGCCCTTTGCATCCGTATCTCTCTAGTCCTGTCTGTCATTTCCATTCCCCTCATTTCACTCCGTCCTGGCAATGCTATCCCGACAGCACAAGCTGGGAACGTGGTGGCTATTCATGTCAGCAGACACTTTGGCTATGCCTTTCTCATCCCTCTTGCCCTCCTCTGCCATTGGATCCTCAGACATAGAAATAAGTCCTGGTTCTAGGGGGTCTATTTATTGGAAGCATCCTGGAGTATCTTATATAAACCAAGCTGGCTGTGGGATGGGCGGAGCCAGGTTCCTCCAGAGCTTCCAAGTTGGCAGGTCACAGGCTTCCTCGGGCACTGTGAGTTCTTGATCAGCTTCGATTTTTCTTAATCCCCAAGTGGTGAAGGTGACAACTTACTTTCTTAGTGGGACAAGAGGGTCGGTGCACAAAGGCTGGGCTGGTCACATGCTCTGGACACAGCTGATATTAGACTCCTGCACCAGGCACCTGTGTGCCTTCTCCCCTCAAGGTTACTTTCAGCCATAATCATAATTATAATTAATAATTTAATCATTATAAAATATCATTAATAATGACAGTTATGATGTCAGGAAAGAAATACAGTGGAAACATTAAAAATATAGTTTTTTAATGACAAATAAATACGAAGCAAAATACAAAATGAAACAAATAGTGTATTATGATCAATGAAAGTAACAGTTTTTATTATACTGACATATGAAAAGGAAAACAAACTCGGGTTGAGTTCTGGCTTCTTGCGGTGATAAACTTAGAGCCCGGCAATGTTTGTTTTTGTAACTTCTACACGGTTCTAATTAATTTCACCAGAATTAATCTCTGTGTATTTATGTTCAATGAGCAGTAGAATATATCCATCTGTCTTTGCTCAGGGTTGACTGGATAAACACATTTTAGTGTAAAACTCCATTTTATGTAAAATAACATATGAACAGGAAAAACCTTAATATAAGAATAAACTTAGCAGAGCCACAGAAGTACTGTTCTGCAATAAATTCTATGAGTGTATCATCAGTCAGGTCTTCGTGTCATAGGCATCAGTTCTGGAAGCTTACAAATGTTGATGCGGTTGGAAATTTCCTGGTAACAAAAACGTCACCATGTATTTATTGTTTTTAGTTAAAGCCTCCAGTCTTTGTTCTGCAGAGAAATCAGAGTGAGCACAGTTAAGTTATATGATACTCATTGCTTAGATCAAGAGCCCAGTTCTTGGTGATGATGGCCAAGGTACAGAGACGCCGCCCGCTGGACTTCTGGCAGCTTTCATTAATTCTCCTGGCATCCGCAAAGGAACAGCATTAAAAGTCAAGGTTCTGCTTCTTCACATGTAGAACTACTCTGCTTCTATTGCTTACTGCAAATCTCCCGTTTAGATGCAGAAGCTCTGGGTACCTCGGGGCTGCACACAGAGTGAGCTGAGTAATCCCAACTGTTAGGAATTTACCCCAAACCAACTGAAGTGGCTGAGTCCATGTGTATGGAGGCGTGACCGAATAATCGAGAGTTCAAATTAACCTTCATGTAGAATGCAAGTATAAAGCATAAATGCATAGTGGAGACTCGGTTACTTAGAAGCTATATGCGTATTATTAAAACTCAACAGTGACATAGCAACCTGTTTACTACAGAGACTCAAGTGTTATTTTCAAGGAGTGCTCTATCACTGGCTGACATTGTTTGCAACTGCTGGCACATGGGGATAATAAGAAGCAGGCTGGCTTCTAGCTGGCTGTATTCTTGTTTTTAAATTCTCTACAGACTTTCTCTTTGTCTGCACCCGGGGCAGACTGCTTCCCTTGCCCAGTCATTGGCATCCGGCATGTTGTGGCATGAGTAGGGAGGGTGGTATGTGTAAGTCCAAATAAGATAAAGACCTCACGAGCCCATCCTAGTTTTAAGGATTGTTTTTAGGAAAGGTGCACTGTTGCCCCAGGCAGCTGTGTGTGGAGGCTATTACCATCTCCTTTTTAGCTGATGATCAACGTGTGTGTTGATCACACACACACACACACACAGCCCTCATCCCACATGTCCAAGAAGCTTCTACTCTGCATGATCTGATAATGCCCACATATAACAACAAATGCAATGGGCTAAAATTCAAGTCACATCAGCCACTGTGATGCCACTATACCATTGCTCAGAGTCCGGAGAGCTGAATGAAATGCATTCCTTCAATAGTTTTCCTGAGAAACCACCTGGTAGCCATCAGACTATGGATTAGTTAGTAAATGAAAGCACTTAACAACACGCTTCGGCCTCACAGTCTATGCCAATACAACTCACCCATCTTATTGGGCCCCTGTGTGTAATTTTCCTCTCTGTGTCAGCTCTGCATGACCCACTCAGGTCCATATCAAGTTCAAACGCTGTCCAGACAGCGGGTGTAGCTGAGCGGGGAAGGGGGCAGCAGGTTGTTCTGTTGTTTCTTATATTTGGCGAGAGAGAGAATGTTAGAATGGCTAAATTGCTTAGGTCTTTGATTCCTTTGGGCCCTTCCCTCTATCCCAGTGTCCACGCCAAGACCCCACTACTTCCCGATGGTGCAGGATCCATGCATGATGCCCCCAGTGAGAAATGTAAGTGGTGAGCCTGACTTGGCAGCTTGGGGTACTAATTTCTGGAGTTGAGTTTTAGCGATCTCAGATTAGGGTAGTTGAGCCAATGAAACGCTGGCTTTGATTTTGTGCCCACAGGGGAGACTCCTGGGGTAGGCACTCTTTTCTCACTTTAGTTATCCTGATAGAACCATTGCTTCCCTCAGCTCAGCTTTTCTCAGAGTTGAGCTGCTTTCCACAGCACCCGCCTGGGCCCCCCAAACCTTACTCCCAATGTGTGCACTTTTGTTTGTCACTTTTTGCCAAAGATTGCTTAATTACGTCTCTCCAGCTACAGAGAAGAGTTTCAGTGTCTTCACCGCCAACTCCGCTGTGACATTTTCCTTGAAATGCCCAACATGGTCCCTACACTCAACGAAACCAGTTTAAGAATAACTTAATTTTCTTTTCCATCCAAAGTGCCAGACACTGAGTAGAGCTGGTTTGGTCTTCTCCCTCCTTCTACAGAGGGAGGAGAGTTGGGTAAACAACCAAAAGTTGGGCAGGGCAGAAACCAAGGCCTGTGGAGGGCCTCGGGAGCAGGGACTTACAGGCCTGCTGAGGGACCCTGTTAACAATGTGGGAATTGTCTGCAGTGAGAACCAGGAGGAGTTCCTTACCCAATACTGGCCTTGCCTGGACGTGGTGCCTAGAGACAGTACTGTGAAGTGGAGAGAAGGCTGGCTAGGCTGGGGGTGGGGATCTATAGGATGGTGCCTATAGTTCAGATTTGGGGAGGAATTTGTGACTTCTTCCTTCATTACTATTGTTTTGCTGCGTTCCCCACCGTCTGTAGTGGGGAACTGAAGCCCACTTCACAGTGTTGACTGGCAGATTAAATCTTTAAAACAAAAACAAAACAAAATTCTTTATTGATTCTCAGTGAGTTTGATCTCATGTGCCTTTGAGTCCCACTCTTCCTCTGTTACCTCATATCTGCCCTCCTCCCTTGCAACCTCCACCCCCAAAGAGAATAAAAAAACAAACAAACAAAAGCACGGTAAACATCTGTCATGGAAGCTGTAGTGTTTCACAGCATGTTCCACAGTATATGCCTCTGTCCACACATCTCATGTTCATTGCAGTGAGCCATTGGACTGCTTTGAGGCCTCTCGCTTCTGTGACACCGTCAATATTGGAGCCTCACCCGCTCTCCTCTGGGATATCCTGTTGTTGCTTTATTTCTTTGATGTCCTGCAGCTTTGGATCAGCAGGACCCGCCCTTTCATGCACACCAACAGTTCACAGATGATGTAGATTTTGGGGTGGGCCCACTCAAAATTTGGATTTGGGCCTGGCTGTTGGCTGCGCTGGTCAGCATTCTGGCTCTGGCTAGCCTACCCAATGCTGCCATTAGCAGGAGGCAGGGACCGCTCTCCTGCGCCCTTGGGGCTGCCTTCCCTGCACCCACACCTCTAGAGCCAGCTCCATTGTGCTGCACAGGTGACGTGAAGAGCCCATTCTCCCGAGTGCTACAGCCAGGGAGAGGCAAGGCCAACTCCTCTACTCTCATGACCTTGGGGCTGCAGGGGGGTGCAGGGAGGGCATCACCCCCTGTGCCCACACCACCTCACGGCAGACAAGTGGCAGGGCCAGCTCTCCCTTGCTCTCACCCTCAGGACCAGCTCACCTGCATCCCCTCCACCAGGGCCAGATCTGCTGCACTGCCCAGATGAGTTGTAGCTCACTTCATTAGTGTTGGCTGGCTGATTAAATCTTGAAAAAAAAAAAAAGGCCAGTTTAGGAGCTAGGTAAAACACAAGTTGCACCTTGCTGAGGAAGGGCCAGCGAGAGTAAGGCCAACACACTGGGGGCTTTAAATATACGCCATCTGTGGTCTCAACAGCCAAAGTGTGGCTCGAGGCCTGTGGGTATTCATGAACAGCACTCTGCAGCTGTGGAAGAAGACACACACTCAGAAGACAAAGAAGAGGCTGCGAAACTCTTAAGCATGTTGGGAAAACCGTCTGGCCCCGGTAGCAAAGCTCCTCAGGAAACCGAAAAGCTTGCTGTTGAAGATGGAGATGAGAAGAGGATTGTGGTGGTGGTGATTCTGATGATGAGAAAACCAAAGAAGAAAATCTCCAGGGAGGAAAGCTAAACAAGCTAGGGCAGCCCAAACGGCACAAAAGTCAAAGCCTGATGCAAAAGACTGAAATTATCAAGACCAAGATCAAAACGTCAAGCACCCTTCACCCAGCAGGGCAAAGCTCCTTTCACAGTGGACCTGCAGCACTTTGGGAGTTGCTGATAAATGAAGCCCAGAGATGGGGAAAAAGAGAAGGATCTAATCATTCCGAGCAGCAACAGTCCAGACTGAGGTCTGCGCTGTAACCTCAATCACCTTGCCTGATGGGCAGCCAGAGGCTGGACACAATTTCCGTTGCCTTCTGTGAGTCAGAGGACCTTACTGTCTTCTATTCACCCATATGGCTCATCTCTTTGATCATGTTTTAGTTTCCTTTGTAGCTCCTTAGCCATTCAGTTAATATTTGAATGGAGGGGAAAAAAAAGATGGTGTGGCTGGTGTGGCTTCCCTTTGTTCTCTGAACCTCAGCTGCCCATCTGTTGTTGCATTGACTCTAGCCTTATAATATATGTTCCCATCTGCATGTTCCATCTCCTGAGTACAACTCAGGATTCCTGGAAGACAGCAGCAACAAGGAAAGAACTGGGAGCTGTAGCACAAACCTTTAACCCCAGTTCTTGGGTGGGCAGAGGCAGAGAGGCAGATGAATCTCTGCGAGTTCCAGGCCAGCCTGGTCTAGGCTGGTCTATTATTACATACTGAAACCCTGTTTAAAAAAAAACATCCCCAAAGGGCACAATTCATCTCTTATTTTTCCCCTGAGGTCTCTGATATGTTTCAACATTTCAGCAAGGCTTTTCCTCCCTCACCTCTTGATACTGTGCCACACATTTGCTGTGTTAGATGACTTTGGGACTCATTTCACCACATCATCTAACACGCACGCACATACACACACAGCTTGCCTGTCACTACCTCATTACAGTGCACGTTTTGTTTGTTTGTATCTTCATCATCAAGCCTGCTGTCCTTCCACACCCTGAAATATGTAAAGATACTTCTCTCAAAATGGCAGTTATGACAAACAGGACAGAAGGGTTTATCACGGGCATGCATGAGACGAAGACTTATGTTTTCTTATTCATGATTTTTATTTAAAACCAGGTTGACAGCACAGTGATGAGTGTGTAGGAAGTTGATGGTGTGTTTTAGAACGAGATTTCAATCATTGCACTGTGGAGTAGAATGTTTGATTTCTTTTTCGCAGAATTAGTAAATCCCTCACCAAGTGCTGGTTTTTATTCAGGCACAATCAGATCACACATTCCCAACTCTAAATGAGATTCTATAAGAGAGCTAGCAAACTGCTTTGTGCACAGTAGGCACTCAATAAACAGTAGCTGAGGCATAGCAGTTAGAGAAATAACTCACTTAGATTAATTTTTAGGCTAAATCTTCCATCAAAGGACATCTTGACTCGCAAAACTTAAAAAAAAAAGTTCTGCTTTAGCCTGGTTGGTTTCAAGGGACTGAGGGAGAACAGTAAGGAACCAGGGTCCCTTCCTCACCTCTGCCTCTAACAGGGCTTTAGCACCACCATGTCCTCAGGTGCTGTACGATATAAAAATGTGTCCCTTCACTTAACTTGTCTTTCCTTCTGTCTTTTTCTGAAGGAGAGACGTGTTTGTGATTTATCTGAGAACACGCCCTTTGCCTCTTCCTCACTTTCCAACAGAAGCAGCTGCGGAGCTCACGATGCTAACTGGCTTCTAATTCTCTCACTGCTCCAGATTTTGGTCCTTGAAACTTGGTCTTCCTAGAACTTATAGCTCTGAACACTCTGCCTTTCTATAAGCAGCCCGTTTTCAAGACAAAGAATGAAAAGAAAAGCCTTAGTGAGAATAGCCAGGGTTGAGTTTCCATGTTATTTAGTGATTGCATGATCTGCTGAACGATTTGTG
>CM053744.1:93683763-93696827 GCA_028658305.1 Pachyuromys duprasi
AATTATGAGGTACCTGCTACACCCCCCCCCCCACACAGCATACACACAGACACTGAGTTCTATCAACTATGCACTTACTTATTTATGGCAGGCTAATTATGAGGTACCTGTTACATTCCACCCCCCCAACACACACAGCCAGTGTACACACAGACACCCATGTTCTCTCAACTATGCACTTATTTATTTATGGCAGGCCCACCCCAGTCTTCACCCAGACCCACGGGTTGTATTTCTTTTCAGGCCAGTGTGCTTGCTATCAGAGCATTCTTTGGATTGCTATAAAGGACAAACCCTGGGCAGTCCAAGTCTTCTGCTGAGTCACCACTTGAGAACGGCTCTGCTGTTCTAGAAACAGGCCCAAAACAAAGCGTTCCTTCTGAGGCTGCCCAGTGCTTGTTGCTGAGGAGAATCCTGCTTATCTAGAAATGCAGCAACCCTAGCCGAGAAGTCACAGGCTCAGGAAGTCACAGGCTCGGGAAGACCTCCAGCTGAATGGCTTCTCCACAAGCTTCCACAAGAGCAGGAACCCCACTCATTTCATCGCCCCCTTCTCCATCCTAGCGTCCCCAGAGACTGGGGAAGCATGGGTGCTCAGAGAACGGGAGGGGTTGCCTTGAAAGAGCAGGGATCTTCAGAGCATGGCTCAGCCTTCACAAAATAAGTGAATGTTTATTTTGTTGCATGGCATGTCGGGTGCTTCCCCAGTCTTTACATTTAATATTTACAGTCACCTTGAGCAACATGGTGAAGACTAGTGTTTGTCCATCCATGTCCATTCCCACCCGTCTTCTGGTAAGACATTATGATCTTCGTATTATAGCAATGTGTCTTCCAGGTGACGTAGTATGTGGGGTAGAGGGCCCTACAAGTGGACATAACAGCAAGAGGAAGGGACATCTAGCAGGAAGGCATGAGAAGCCATTCCCTGGGATGGCTGGAATGGGCATTCTGCCATGATAGCAGGAGGGGGACAATGCCAGTCTTCTGGCATCAGATCAGGGTCTGTCTAGAGTGGCAGGTCAAAGAACTCTTACCAAGCATCCTGGTGCTCCAGGCACAGTTGAGAGGTAAGCCTGTCCATAATGTGGATGACCAAGTGGAGGATGACAGACAGGACCAGAAGGCCAGCCAGGTGGCTAAACAGGGAAGCTGCAGAAGGGGAAATGGAGCAGGCAGATGCCAGAGAGAGAAACCTTGTGGCAGGCCTGAGAGGGCTTGGCAGCCCATTGGGAGTGGGAGGCAGGGAGACAGAGGAGCCCAGGATCACTTGGCACTTCATTTCGTCTTGCTGTGAGGGAGGAACATTGCTTGAAGATCTTCTCACCAGCTTTTCTCTCAATTAAGACAGTGAACAAGAAGTTCTGCATATGCTAGAAAGATTTCCCTTTTAAGGACTACTGAAAGAGGCTTGCCCAGAGCACATTCTGTTTCTATGAGGATGAAGATGCTGGTGGAAAATTAGGGTGATGTATGCACCAAGTGGACACCTTTGCATATCAGAATCCATGCTTTATTTAGGAGTTGGCGTGGTTAGAAGAAAATGGTGGTGCGTTGTGTTTAAATTGCCAGCTAACTCTTTCTTTCTTTCTTTCTTTCTTTCTTTCTTTCTTTTTTCCTTCCTTCCTTCCTTTTTTTTTTTGTTGTTGTTGGAAACAGGGTCTGGAACTAAGTATGCAGACCAGGCTGGTCTTGAACCCACAGAGATCCACCTGTCTCTGTCTTCTGAGTGCTGGAATTAAAGGTGTATGCCAGCATGCCCAGTAGTCTTTTAATTTGTAAATTTATCCAAAGGTTGGCACCCTAAGAATCTTAGATACCTTAGAATTCACTGCCTGGAACATTCTATGTTCCTAAGATTCATATATGTTTCTCTTAGAATGTGTGCCACAGTGGAGGAAATATAACAAATTTCTGGTGAGTGTCTACGTGTGTGTGCGCGCGCGCGTGCAAGCGCAGTGTGCAGTGTAGCTTGTGTGAAATGTGTATGTGCATGTAGTATGCGCATGTGTGTGATGTAATATTGCTGTGTGTAGTGTATGTATGTGTGCATGGGTGTACTCACAGGTGGAGGTCAGAGGTTGAGAGTCAGACGTTTTTCTCAGTTGGTTGGAGTCAGTGTCTTACTGAACCTGAAGCTCAACATTTCAGGTAGTGTAGCTGGCCAATGAGCCCAGCATCAGCCATGAGATGATACTGCAGTATCACCTCCCTTTGGTTAAGCCGTTGTAGGCACGGCTGGGGGTGAGACGCAGCTCCCGAGTGACACAGGTCAATGGCTACCGAGGCAGGTCTCCAGGTGAACAATGAAAGCTCGTGTGGCCAGTAGCACATGGCTGACTGATTGGTGGTCCAGCCCTGGGTGGTCCAGAGCTCTCATCGGCCTGGCAGGCAGCTGCCTAATTGGCATTCAGCTTGGGGCATTCAGCAGCAATTCTTCAGGGAGCCCTTCCTTCCCCAGAATGAAAGATGAGTCTCATCCGGTCATGGTGGAGGAGTGGAGTGAAAGAGAGAACATTTATTTCATGAGTCAGGGACTTACAAACCTTGGGCAGTGGGAAGGGTTCTGAGGGTGAATATGTTTGATTGGAGGTGGGTAGAGGTGCCAGGTATAATTAATCTACATGTAACAAAACAGCCCTATCATAAGATGGGGAAAGCAGTACTTAATTATCCTCCGGTGGGGAAGAACTCCAGGTAAGGTCTTTTGTTAAAAGCCAAGACACCAAGACATCTCATTAGCATAGGGTAGGTGTTTGCAGGATTCCAGGAATCCCCAGGTGCTTGCTGAATGGGTTTCTTATGGGTTGGGCGTATAATCTCCCTGAGGGCTGTGTGACACTCCTTAGGAGATCTGGGGTTCCCCAGATCAGGCAGACAGGGAATCCTGCCAAGAAAGGGTGCCCATCCGAATATATGGAGCTCAGAGGCTATCCAGAAATACCATACTTGATCCCCTTCTCTATCCCAACAGCCATCATACCACTATGGAAGCAGCTTTCTTCTCATGTTCAGAAGGACATGCCTGGTGAATGCTCCGCTATCTTGAAATTCTCCTTTCAAACACCTACATATGTATGTATCTATCTATCTTGTGTGAGTGTGAATATTTACCATACTACATATGTGGAGGCCCGAGGATAACTATGTAGAGTCAGTTCTCTCCTTCCATCCAGGGAACACACTTAGGTCATCGGGCTTGGTGGCAGGTGCCTCTACCCGCTGACCTTACTGATCCTGTCTTGATATTCTCAATAGTTCTTGAAGATGGGACCTGCATTTGCACTAGCCCCTATTTTTAATGTAGCTGGACTTGAGGGTACTGGTCCATGAAACAAGAAAATGGCCTGCCCCAGTGCCTGTGAAGCAAGGTGGGACCCATCACCCAGCTTTAACCTCTCTGGTGGCTGTGCAGGGTTAGAGAAACTAGAAAGCACCTTTTTTTTTTAAATCTCATTTTATTCTCCTGAAGCAGAAAGGGAGGAGGAGGAAGAGGAGCAGGAGAAAGAGGAGGACTTACCACCCTCAACTAGGATGATGGATCCAAGCTGAGGCCTGTCTAGAATGTGCATGTTCACTCATGCCTCTGGGTTTTGTTGAGGAGCTGAGGAGTGTGTGTGTTCACTCATGCCTCTAGGTTTTTTTTTTGTTTGTTTGTTTTTTTTTCTGTTTCTTCTCACATAAGTTTGCAAGATGCTCATTGGCTACAGATATCCTGAATCCTCCCAGTCTGGGAATCCCACAGGGTTTCCCTTGTAGGAACAGGTTTTGCCCTGCTAGGCCCTGAGACAGCATGTTTGAGAGGAATGGCCATGTTTACTAGGGCTGAGTGGCCTTCCAGGTCCTGAAAACATCTGTGTTTTCTCTAACACTGTGAAGTTCCCATGGCGAGTCCTCTTTTCAATATTTTCAGCATACCTGACATCATGAAGCCTTGAGACTTTGTATTTTCCCATTCAACAGTTACTCCTGAGGCCTCCCTCACCCCACCAGCCCACCCTACCCCCACCCCTGCTATGAGACAGGGTGCTATTGGCCTGGGAGGAGAGCTGTGAAGAAGCGCATCTCTGTGTTCTAAACTGTGCATCCCACTCTTCTACTTGACCTCATGTTCAGCAGGCTCACTGTGACTCACAATTTGGCACGAGCCTCATTCCCATCCCATGTCTCCCAGCCGAGTGAACAGCACCGCTGTTCAGAGACACCATGGAGAGCAGTGGAGAACACCAGAAACAGACAGACTGCCCATATTCTGGCTAAAACCTTTGAATGAGTGTGTTGCTTTTGCCTCTGTTTCCTCACAGGGTTTCGAGGACTGAATGAGCTGTGGTATAGAAGGTAATGTGTGAGCTGTTGTATCAACTATCCAGGTACTATCTGTATAAATAGGATTCATCTGACCCTTCCTATCCTTCTGGTCCCCATCAAGTCTGAGCATATGACTCTCTAAGGGGCTGAGGAATCTATTTGGTGCTAGCCGTCTTCGGCCCTGAAGCTCAGGACTGAGTCACCATCTCCAGGTCCATGGACTGTACGGTTGTCTTTTATTTGTTCTTTCTGTGTGTGCTCCAGTCTGCTCTGTTCTCCATACCGTAGCTCAGCTGGGCTTTCCCCACAAGCTGATGTATCATGTCTCCATGACTACAAGATCCTTAGTCTCCCTCCTGTGCCTCCCCCACACTCTCTACACTCCCTGTCACAGGGGGTCGTGTCGTGAACCTCTGGTAGTGTGCAGCATCTTCAGCTTCTCGATATCTCTGAGAATCTTGGCTGTGAAACTGCTGTTTTTCCCTCCCAAGATAAGGGAACAGGATGCTCCTTTCTCCTCGAGTCCTGGAAAGCCTTGCCTGTGTCTGGGCAAGCCCGTCTCAGCTTTACAAGCTCTACTCTTTCATCACTTCCCTGACCAAGGCCTTCTGGTTCCCCCTGCTTCCCTGGTGTCCTCTCCCAGTATGAGCTGCCCGCTTAACATTTGATATTCCTCTCACACAGTACTTACTCCATGGTAATCATAACAAATGGTTAAAATATATATATATATATACACACACACACACACACACACACACACACACACACGTGTGTGTGTGTGTGTGTGTGTATTGGTTTCTCTGTGTAGCCTTGGCTGTCCTGGACTTGCTTTATAGAACAGGCTGGCCTCGAACTCACAGAGATCTGGCTGCCTCTGCTTCCCAGAGTGATGGGATTATAGGCATGTGCCACCAGTGTAATTTTGTTTTTACTTGTATGATTATGTGTGTGTGTGTGCGCGCACGCATGCATGCGTAGTGTGTGTGTGTGCTCATGATTATGTGTACATACACATATATATGTATTTGTATGTGTGGAGACAAGAAGTTGACCTTGTGTGATCTTCCTCATCATTCTCCACCATATTTTTCCAGACAGATTCTCTCATTGAACTCAGTGTTCGCTAACTGGCTGGAATGGCTGGCCAGCAAACTTTGGGGATTCTTGTGTCAATACGTCCTGCCCTCTTCCCTCCATGCTAGGTTTACAGATGTTCTCAACCACACCTGAATTTTTTGTTGTTGTTGTTGGCTCTGGAGGTCCAAATTTAGGTCCTTATGATTGCATGGCAGCCACTTTACCCATCAGCCATCTCCCAGCTCCCTACCTGTGTAACACTTTGGTTAACACCTGTCTAATATAACAGCTGGTAAGCTCCATGGGTTGAGGGGTGGGTTTGCCTTCATCATCACTGTATCACGCTGGATACAAAGTAGCAGGCCTCAGACCTGACACAGGGTAGATAATCAGTGTTTGCTAAACAAATAAATGCAGGAAGATATGGCCCTTGCCTTCATACTCTTCACACTCTGGAAGAAAGGGGCAATTAAATGTGCAAAGTCAACACAAAACTCTGGCACAGTAGCCACTGATCAGGAATACATGGACAACAGTTTTGGGGAGAGATTAGGGTGGTTCCTAGAAAATGTGTATGTCTGGAAGGAATTTTAGAATTAAATGAATAGATCAGAGAAGAGGGCACTTGGGGGAGAGGAGGACTTCAAGTAAAAAGGTCAGCTTGGTTAATGACTTAGAAATCAAGACTCTGTGGTCCTCACACCATCCCTCTGCTCTCCTGCCTCATTTCCAGTTCCTGTGTGTTCCAGGCTCAGGCCTTCTTGCTTAGGCAATAGGAGGCAGAGGGAACGTGGGGAGAGGAGGGGTGAGGGAGAGACCCTCTGTTGGCTTATGAAAAGGGAGACCAACCATCCTAGTTTGCTTAGAACTGACCTGGTATTATCGCTGAAGATCCTGTGACCTTGAGAAGCCACTAGCCCCCGGGTAAAGTGGGGACAGTTGGCTATTCTCTTTGTCAGGCCACCTGGGCCCTGGAGCATCAGAGCATCTTGGAATGATTTCTGGGCTGGAGCAAATAATCAGAGCCACTGGGCTTGAGTCCTAGCTGCATTCCCCCACCAGCCTGGCGTTCTTGGCTACTTGTGGCTCTGGCTTCCTGGAATGGGCAGTTTCTTATTTCCTGTATCCTTGATGCCATGGCATTTGGGGACTTGAATTGCGGGCACTGCCTTTCCTAAATAGAGCATATGACTGTTTCCAGAACCTGCCTTTGATATGCAAAACCAACCAACCTCAAACCATTTCTCTTACCTCCTACCATCTCCTTTACCAATCTTACACACTAAGCCAACATATACCAACCACAAGCCAGCCAGGGCCAGGTGCTGGAAAACAGACCCCTTCACAGTCTAGGACTGCTGAAATGATTCAAACTACCCAGTCCAAGCTTCTTCAATACGTCTGGCCTAGCTTACCTGCCTTGTGAAAAAACAACAAGGGCTCTGGGCCAGGTCCTAGTCTCCTCAATATCTATCTCCTGGCCCACACTGTGCCCATGTCTCTTGTTTCTCAATTTCTGTGAGCCTGAACCCCTTTCCAGACAATTGTTGATACACCTAATTATTCCCAAGAAAACACTTCCAGGTAGGTCTTAACGTATTCCCTTCTCTTATCAACCTTTTCCTGTCTTTCATGGTATTCGAAAGGTCCCTATGAGATAATGTCTATGAAAGAGATTCATTAGCTTTGAAGTACAAATTTTATTATGGTTCTTTTCCAGGCCATTTAGTCTGAAAATACTGGAAATCTCCAAGGAGCCATATGGAGGACTCGGGGAGAGGCTGCCCTGGGTCACTGGCCATGGCCTCTTTCCGGTGAGTGATCTGCTTGCCAGGCAGCAGCAGCTGAGGCCCATTTGGACAGCAGCCTCTTGGACTCCTGGTCTGGCTCTCTCCTCCACAGCTTGCACCTCCCCTTCCTTTCACTGGGGGGGAACAAACACATTGGGAGCTTAGAGGAATGAAGCTACTCTATAAAACACATGTCTGAGTGAAAACGCTTCTCATTCCTCGGGTGAGCATGCACACCACAGAGCAGGGCTTCCAGAGTGTTCCTCCAAGAAAAACACATGCAAACTGTTAAAAGCCAGAGGCAAGCACACTGGGCGGGACCCTCCTCGTAAAAGCAGGAGCCTGCATCTTCTCTCCTCAAATCTCTTCCTGGAAACTATCACTTCTCTTCCATCCCTGGGCTATTTACTCTGGTTTCCCATGCAGCTGAGTGGTTCACGTCCACAGAGCCACCAGGTCTGACCTGTGACTACCTTACAGGTCCTGGAGAGCTGGGAGGTAGAAATCCCAGGCTGGCCAGGAGTACTTATGTGCTTCTATGGCTCCAGTGAGCACTAAGTGGGCGTGACAGTAGCTGATGGCATTGCCAGCTTAAACACAGGCTGCCCAAATACACACGGGATATACTTATTTTTAAAAAAGGTGCCTGCTTATATTCAAATTTAACTGGACATCCAACATTTATTATTTGCTAAATCTGGTAACCTAACTCAACTACCCGTTTCTGAATCTATTTTCCCTCCTAATTTCCTGAATGAAACAGGCTCATTCCCTCCATTTCCTGAGGAGCCTAAGGAATGTGGTCTTTTTGTCTCCTGCTGCAATGATCAATAACATCCTAAGCATTGTCAGGGGCACTCTGGGAGTGACCTGCTCTGGGGTCTTTAGCTAATTAGATTTAAGGAACAGATGCTGGATGTGGCCCTGGGAAGCCATCACACTGAATCTCAAAGGTCTTGAAAAGCACTTGCAGGCACAGAAGCTGTGGTCATGGATGGGTTTGGGGAGTGGCTCTTCCAGGGTAATTTGTGCTCTAGGGCTTGCTCAGTGCTACTGAGGGTGAGGTGTTAGACGCCACCCCCTTGCTGCTTTTGGCACTGTGGTTTTTGCTACCTCCTTGTGCAGCCTGGTACATCTATTTGTATCTAGAAATTTGTAAAGGCACCGGGGAATGGGGGGCAGGACAGAGGTGATATTGGCAGCTTCTGCCTCTTTTCTTGGATATGAAGACGAGGCTTTTGTGGTGAACTAGGTTGGGAGTAGAAAAGGCAGTAGGGGATCTCTGGAAAGCACACTCCACAGAAGAAGGAGGTGGGGAGACACAGAGCTCGGTAAAAGAGTGCCTCTCCTGGACAGTACCATCAGGAAATCATCCTGAGTGTGGCCCTGCTCACTGTGAGCTATGCATTAGGACTGTGCAGTTCTTCTAGGCAGCCTCAGGATAGGCTGTCTTCTCTTAGCACTGGAGGAGCACCAATGCTGGGTAGGTATGGGCATAACCAGTGTGGGCAGGTGTGGAGATGGAAACCTGGGGCAGGGGGTCAGCTGGAGTGGTGACCCAGTCAGTTCGTGTACCAAGAGTTTGACACACTCTTAGCAATGCCTACAAGTTGGAAGCAGCTAAGATGGAGTAGGTCGATGCTCAGTGGTCTGGAGGTCAACCTGTTCCCTATGTCTGAGTTTCTTGTCTCGGTTAGGAGAGCAAAGAGAAGGCCTGAGTGAGGTGGAGCTGAGGGTTTGAAATAGGGCACATTTGTGTGCACGTGTGTGAGAGCTGGTGAACATAAAAGTTCTGTGTCACAAGAGCTCCACAAAGACCAAACTGAGCAGGGCACAGGGGTCTTGTATGAGACAGTTTCTACACCCAAGGATCACGTGTGGATGTGGCCTGGAACCCCTGCTCAGATGGGGCCCATGATAGTTCGGTGTCAGACTGAAGACGCTAGTGAGGGAAACAGGGACTGTTTCAGTCATGAACTTGATGGCTGACTCTTTGACCCTCCCCCATACATGCCAGGGAGTGACAGACTGGCTAGATCCCAGGGGAGGACATTGCAGCCAGCCCTGAGGAAACAGGATGAACTGGGGTTGGATGGAAGGGGAGGAGGTCCTCCCCCTGTTGGTGGACTTGGAGGGGGCAGGAAGGAGATGAGGGAGGGAGGGGGAGGGTAGGAGGGAATGAGGGAGGGGGCTACGCTTGGGATGCAAAGTACCAAACCTGTGATTGATACAAAAATTAATTAATTAATTAAAAAAAAAAAGAAACAGAACTAAAAAAAAAAGTTCTGTGTACGCGTTTGTACATGCTTCAGGAACATTCCGCATCCCTAACAAATGTCTGAATCCCAACTTGGTCGGTAGGTACTCAGGATAACTATCACTTTGTTACCATGTTGTATCAGATTCAAAGGTCTGAGGTACCTATGTGGCCGGAACTCTCCATTTGAATGCAAGCTGGTATGAGGTTGAACCTCTTTTAATTAAATTTCTTTCAACACCAGATTAAACTTCCCAATTCGAAGCTTCACCAGTTCTCATCTGTCATGAATGTAAAGAAGTGGGAAAAGGGAGTGGGGTAAAAGGCAGACTTAGAAAGTTTGCCTTTTCTATGGACGGGTGCAGCTCTCGCTAATATGAGACAGAGGAATGCAGATTGGGTTTCAGCACAGGCGCTTCCTCAAGTATGTATCTCAGCACAACCTTTCATTTATCTATCTATCTGTCTTTCTGTCTGTCTGCCTATCTGTCTATCTGGTTGGTTGGTTTGGGGTTTTCTGAGACAGGGTCTCACTATGTAGCCATGGCTGTCCTGAAACTCACTATGTAGACCAGGCTAGCCTCAAGCACAGAGATCCGCCTGCCTCTGCCTTCTGAGTGCTGGAATTAAAGACATTCACCACCATGTCTGGCACAACCTTACATTAAAAAAAGAAAGTTCCAGAGTGTTGCTGACACTGATCTCTTTTGGGGTTGTTTTGGTAACAACATTAGTAAACTCTCAGCACATACATAATATGAATTCAAGTACATTAAATATGTATTACTCGAGCCTCTGGGTCTTCACAGACATGAAGCATGCCATCTTGCCCAGCATAGATAGTGGAGTTAGATTTGTTGACTGCCATCCTGCTGTCCTGGCATACATGGAAAGATCATGGCTTTCCCCTCATGAGTGGGACCCGTGGGTCAACAGCCAAAGGTCAAAAACAAGCTGTGAAAGATCCATGAGGAAATTCAATTGACTAGACAAAACAGGTGTGTAGTTCAAGTCACTAGACCAAACAAGCTCTCCTGGAAAGAGGATACCAGCAAGAAGGCACCAAACCTAATGCTATGAAGCAGGCATGCTTTCCCCCAACCTTTCTAAGTATATATGAACTAATTCACCAGACAACTAGACAAAGTTCAGTTCACTAGATAAAACAGACACCAAAGAAGAGAAGTGTTGGAGAGCAGAGCTTCACAGGAGGCTGGTGACCAGCACTGTTTCTCACTCTGCTTCAGAAAAGGGAAAGTCATGCATCATCAGCCAAGAGCTGTAATTAATAGGAAGAAGAAAATCAAAACCAAATTTTCCAGCATCTCTCAGACTTAAGGTTCAGCAGAAGAAGGACTATTTGTGAGGATAATATAAAAGGCCTCCCTCAGTATATGAAGAACCACTTGACCCAGGTCCCACAGTAGGTCAGCCAAAATTAAACCCCAACCAGATGGTTTCAAAATGCAAGCTCTCAGGTAGCCCCTCTTGTTGCCTCCACAAAGAGCTGGTGTTCTTGCTCTGTGTTTGTCCAGTGGATATGTGAGTGACTGGTGGATCAGAGCAGGAGTTCAGGAGCTTCTGGAGAGACAGGAGCATGGCTTGGATCTGTGACTTCCACACTCACATGCGGTTGCTCACACCTCAAAACTGTGTCAACAATAACCTTTTCAGACCCTCAAGCACCAAAGTCAACCAACCTCTCAGTGCATGCACTTATGGGGCTTGTGGCTCAGCCATCAAGAGCATGCACTGCTCTCGCAGAGGACATTCCCAGCATCCACACTGAGCATCATGGTGGCTCATAATCACCTGTGCCTCATGCACCAGGAGATTCAGTGCTTTCTTTGGACTCTGAGGACATCTGCCACTCACATGTGCACATGTGAACCACCACCAATATGGGCGCAATTAAAAAGAAAGCAAACATTTTAAATATAGATTCACTAAGCAATACTGCATGAGTAGCTTCCCTTGTCCTGCAAACCTGAGAACTTGGTTGGAATCAACGTGATCTGAACGGAATTTCTTGCTTAGTCATGGGATTTCCACAAAAGCTCTTTCTCCATGTCTGTCTCTCTCCCCCACCCTCCCATAATCTCTTTCTCTCAGACATAGGTGAACACAGAATCGGTTTGCTCTGACTGCTGGAGAGAGGGAATACTATTATAAGTATAAACCTTCTTGTAAAATTCTTACAGCAATTGGAAAGAAGTTGGCAACGTCAACAGCTAAGTCCCAGCTCAGCTTGTGCTTCATTAAATAAAAGTCCTTCGAACACGACAAGTATTCAAAGAGAACCTCACTTGGCATGGACGAGAAGAATCCAACTCAAGGCCAATAGGAAGAAAGCAGATGGCCTTGAACCATGAAAGTCCCTAGAGCTCCATAATCAGACTCATAATTTCACCAAATGGTGTCCGAGATCCATGTAGAACCTCTTAAACTAAGTGTCTGAAGTGAATCCAGTTTAGAATCTGCTAATACTGTAATCGAACAACACTTTTACTTCTTTCAGGTCCATTTTGTCCCTTTAGAGTTGGGTGGGAAGGTGTGATTTTCCATGTTTTGAGGTTAAGAATACAGGCATAAAGAGCTACAGGGACTTACCAAAGCCTTAAGTGAATGGGAATCTTCATGAGAACAAAGGGACCCAGTACTGAAGCCTGGGTCTTTTGCACGCTCACTTTCTACCTTCTGACCTTTGACCTCTCCTCCTTTCCCTCCAGTCCACACTCTGCTAGCCAGGCTCTAGCCACGCCTCCCAGTGAAGCTGCAGCCCTGTTGGTGGTCAGGTCTTGTCATGTTGAAACTTCAAAGTCTACTGTACAAAGTTCTATTCATTGTAGGTCTTTAGGAGGCCTGTCAGGCCTTGCCTTTTAGCAATTCCTCTTCCTGCTGTCATGGCATTAGTGCATCCATGGGCTTCCGCTCTTGTCCTGTGAGTGTGGGGGACCAAGGAGGCTGCTACCAGAGACACATTAATTCTCTTGCCAAGTAGAATACACCAACGCAAGCTTCACAAATTTTCATGGAATGATCATGAGGATGAAAACACATCAATAGTCTCTACTGCTCTTCCTAGCTTGTTAATTTTGAGTGCCATTTCTCCTATCATTAATTTACTCACTTGACGATATATGTTGAGAACCTGCTATGCGCCTAACACTGTTCTTGGTAGTGGGATTACAGCACTAGACAAAATCAACAAGAGCCCTGCTCATTAATGGAGCTTATGCTTAGGTTCAGAAACAGATCATTAAAAAAATAATAACTGTTCCCCTTACTAGTAAACCCACTTGGATACTGAGCTACCATTTGCTACATACAAGCAGGGGTTCTAGGTTATAACTATACTTGGTCCTTGGTTGGAGAAACAGTCTCATAAAAGACGCCTGTGCCCTGATCTATTTGGTCCTTGTGGAGCTCCTGACCTCTCCAGGTCATACTAACTCCCCCTTCTTTCATATGATTCCCTGCACTCTGCCAAAGGGTTGGTTATGTGTCTTCATATTTGCTTTGATACACTGCTAGGTAGAGTCTTTCTGAGGCCTTCTGTGGTAGGCTCTTGTCCTGATACTTGTTTTCTCCTACATCCAATGTCCATCCCATTTGTCTTTCTAAGTGAG